>CM065692.1:35450820-35493320 GCA_017654935.2 Phymorhynchus buccinoides
TCTCTCTCTCTCTCTCTCTCTCTCTCTCTCTCTCTCTCTCTCTCTCTCTTCCTTTCTTTCTTGCTTCTTTCTTTCTTGCTTCTTTCTTTCTTGCTTTCTTGCTTTCTTTCTTTCTTTCTCTCTTTCTTTCTCTCTCTCTTTCTTTCTTTCTCTCTCTCTCTTTCTTTCTTTCTCTCGACAGTAACGTATGGGGTTTTTCAGCTGCTGCGATACATCATTAGTCCTTTCTTCAATGTTTGTATGCCCCACAGCTTCCAGCTTTCCATTGTTTGGCAAGAGATGCCCCAGGGAGCTCTAAGGTGATTAGCAACTCCGTGTACACAAACAAAATCATGTTACAGCATAAGAAAAAAACACTTTTAAAGCACCCAAATAGCGAATTTTGCAATAAACACTGACAACATTAGTTGTGGGAAAAACTAAGAGAGATAAAGATCTACAAAACCGGGCAGTGTTGCTTGCTCCACGAATGTTTTGTTTGTTGTTGTTGTTGTTGTTGTTTATCTTCTCCATTTCAGGTTCTGGCTCATTTCCGTTCAAATTTCCAAGCCTTGAACTTCACCAAGGTTCTATTTGAGAAGTCATGCCCCTAAGGGAAAGGATTGCATTTCCGCGAAATAATCCTCAGCTTAACACCAAAAAAAGCCAGATGTTTTCATAATTGTTCCTGCAAATTGTCATTCCAAACTGTCAACAAAATCAAACAAACCGAAGTTTGCATTTTGTTTTTTTTTGTTTTTTTAGTGTGTTTTGTTTGTTTAATGTGTTAATCTGAACCCACCCACTGCAATCTGCTTCCTTATTTTCCCATTCGCCCATTCATTTTATTCTTTGGTTTTCATTGCTTTCTAAATAGTCATCCCCCCTCCACCACCACCACCCCTCACTCCTCCACACACACTCCCCCTCCTTCCTCCGCCCACCACAGTGAAAAAATTGTTTTGATTTCAATTCTTTGGATTTAAAGTTCAAGCTAAGATACACACACACACACACACACACAAACACACACACACACGCGCGCGCGCGCACACACACACACACAGCGACACACACGCGCGCGCGCGCATGCACACGAACACACACACACACTCCTTGTTTTTCTTCTTCTTTTGAATAGTAACAAAACAACAATCGATTATTTTTCAAAAGACTACCATAACGCAGCATGAAAACTGCTCTACTGTCATCTTCCATTTGAAGATGAACACTTTCAGAATAGGATATAAAAACTGGAACAGTTTGTGCCAAAATGGAGAATAGAGCTATTCAAATGAAACCTTTCTTAAAATCAATATCCAAGAGAGCCACTCGCGTAAGAAAAAAAATGTTATCTACAACTGTGAAACTGTGTCCGAATTTCGAAAAGAAAAGAGGGGGTAAGATGGGAGGGGGACATTTTAAAGTGGACAAAGATTGTATTGAAATTCAGGACATACCAGGGGATTAGTGAAAACTCACACTTACTAAAGATTCCACAGATTCTGAATTTGTCTACCACTTGTTTCCGATTCGTGGCAAAATGTGAATTTTGTTTGTTTTTTCTCCTGTCGATAACAAGAAACGCTTCAAATATCTGCTGAAGAAGCAGCTTTCTCTGGAAGGGATCGGGATGCAGACCTAGCAGGAGGAAGCTTCAGATCGGAACAAACGATGCTACGTGATCAAAAGAACCAGCAGAAAGTTTGAAAAAGAGGGAAGTGACACCTCTATTGAGAAGCGTCTGAGACGAAAGGAAAGATCAAAAGACCAGGCTGCAGCAGAAAGTGCCTTCTCCGTATTGGCCTCTTGAGCCACCAAAGGGCTGGTAGGTGATGTTTCGTTGTGCAGATCATTTAGTGGGCTGGATTACTCAAAGACTAGGGCCAAGTCCAACAGTCAACGGACGTTGTTTACATCGGCTCTCTGGCAGCAAGGGCCGTCACTCTTCTTTTATGTGACGTCATCTAGCAGACGAAAACCTAAATACGTCACATCTCCCTGTCTTTAAATTGAACAAGAAAAACTTGAAAACTTTGAACAAACCTAAAACATTTATAGGTGTTCTTAAATAATTAAAATCCAAAACTAACATTGGATGCAGCCGTGGATTAGTTCACAGGAGTCATCTAAAATCATCAGCAAACTAACCAAGGTAAGGTAAAGTCATTTCAATCAATTCATTTCAACACTTCTGTTTTGAATCCACTAGGATTTACAGTACTCTACTACAGTACTAGAAATCTACACATAGTCTTTCAGGTAGGTAGGTGCTTTCACGCTGCGTCCGCTTCGAGTGCGTCTTGGGTCTGCCTGTAGTGGTGTTGGCTGTTCAACGCCGTTCCTGTCCCTTCCTTGCTCATTGGGTGGTTCGGGTGGTTCAGGTGGTTCAGGAGTCCCATTTGTGTTTCTCAAACGTGTCCCTTCTCCATCTGTTGCAGCATCCACTCCTGGAGTTGGCTGTCTGTGTGGCCTATTGTTGAATTTCTGTCTGGACTGTTCCTTGTCCGGTGCCGCATCGTTCGATCCGCTCTTTCCTTCTAAAAAAAAATAGGGAGACATAACCAGTGTCTGAACCCCAACCAGTCAAAAGAACAGTGACATTCTACCCCACCAACAGATCATATATTGGGCCTTTACCCATCTTTTTGAGCCAGGAGGCCGAAACCGAACCATTTGTCCAGGCTTCAACTCAGTCAGTTCTGCAGTACCACGGTTGTAGTATCTTGCTCGTTTTTGCTTTCTGGCTTGAAGTCCATCTGCAGCTTGCTTGACTGAGGGTTTCAACATGGATCTGGTTACAGGCAGCTGCGTTCTTGTTCTTCTTGAGAACAATCTCTGTGCTGGTGAACTGCCCAGTATTTCTGACGGAGTATTCCGCAGCTCCAAGAGTGTCTTCTCCACTCTGGTGGCATTTCTGAATCACGTTTTTCATAATTTTGACAGCGTTTTCTGCTTTCCCGTTTGACTGGGGATAATGAGGCGAACTTGTTACATGCTCAAAACCGTAGGCTTGAGCAAAGTTTTTGAACTCCTTTGAGTTGTCAGTTATCAGTCTTTCTGGTATCCTATGCCTGGCAAAATGGGATTTTATCTTTTTGATAACTTCTTTTGCGGTGAGCACATCAAATTCAAAGAAGTCGGAGTAGTAGTCCACCACTACCAAGCAACTCTTCTTGTTGAACTCGAACAGATCTGCTGCTAGATACTGCCATGGCAGGTCAGGACTGGCACTGCTGATCAACGGTTCCTTTTGCTGGCTCCTGCTGAACTCTTGACATGTGTGGCAGTCTTTGACAAAGTCTTCAATGTCCACATTCTTCTTCGGCCAGTAAGCCACTTCTCTTCCTCTTCTGATGCATCCATGAATGCCAGCGTGACTTGCGTGCATTTTCTGCAAGAAACGATTTCGCATTTGTTCCGATACAACTACTCTGCTTGCCTTGAAAATCACTCCATTTTGTACAGACAGCTCATCTCGGAAAGGAAAATACACCTGCATGTTTTCTGGGAGAGTTTTCTTCTCTTCTGGCCATCCTTCCAAGATGATTCTCATCAGCTGGCTCATATTTTCATCTTCTTTTGTTGCCTTTTGCAAGTTTTCCATCGTCGTCTCACACACTGACAGTTCCTGCGTGATGTCCCTGTCTTCGAGTTCTGTGCAGAAAATCAGTTCTTTGTGGCTCATTTGCTTTTCAGGCTTCCCACTCACAGCTCTGCTCAGTGTGTCTGCCAGATACATCTCAGTTCCTTTTTTGTAGACCACCTCGTAGTCATACTTCTGAGTGTGTAGCAGCATTCTTTGGATTCTCTTTGGAGCTGGCAGCAAGCTCTTCTTGTGGATCACTTCCAATGGCTTGTGGTCTGATTCTACTGTGATTTTGTATCCAAACACATATCTTTCAAATCTATCAAGACCAAAAACTATCGCCAACATTTCTTTTTCGATCTGGGCATAGTTTTTTTCAGTCTCCGACAGAGCTCGAGATGCATATTGTATTGGCTGACCGTCCTGTAGAAGGCATGCTCCAAGGCCATAGGATGATGCATCACATTGAAGTGTGATTTGAGTTTTCTCTACAGGATCAAAGTAGCGCAAAACAGGCGGTTTTGACAAAGTGCTTTTCACTTTTTCCAGTGGCTTTCCATGCACATCAGGATCCCATTTGAAGTGAGTATCTTTCTTCACCAGTTCTCTCATTGGGGCAGCTTCCTCGGACAGGTGGGGAGCGAACTTTTGAAAGTATCCCACAACTCCCAGCAATCTCTGGACATCGCTACCTCAGAGCAACACTGGTCTACCTCCAAATTTGGGGTTTTGTTTTTTTGTGTGCTTTTTATAGTCTTTTCTATATGTCAAAACCTGGTGATGCAATGTTGCATAATTGCAGAGATAAATCTAGTAAACTGGTGTTGCCTAGAGCCAAATTTCCTCTAGGTTTAAAGGAACACCAGACCACACAGGAGTAATCAACTGTACCTCACAGAGTACAGGAGAAGGGAGAAAGAAAGGGGGAACAACCACTGATCACCTTGCCAGTGGTCCCCCTTTTCCTGAAATTTTCCTGCCTAAGCGGAAAGAAAACATATGCCTTCCTAATTACACTGAGCACTTAGCCCCCTTTCCCGGGAGGAAATGGGAGACTGGGCTTGGTGGACCCGGGATCAAGTATGTATCAGCTGTCTCTTACTCCACGGGTGCCTGAAGAGTTATCTAAACAAACTGCTGCTCTATCTGTAGAAACAGTTTATCTCTTAGTCTACTGAGAAGGAAACCTGCACTTTGGGCAAAACCTGACACCTTGCCTTTTCCTTCAAGACAGTGAAGCAGCACACATCAGCTTACTGAATACTGGGATAATCTGCTAATCTACTAACCAGTTTTTCATCTGAAGCTAAGTTTTTTTTCATGTTTGTATTTTTTTATGTTTTATTTTTCATTGTTTCAAATGCTATTAATTTATATGTTTATTAATTTATTGACTTGTTTATTCATTTGTTTATCGTTTGTTTTTTCCTTTGGAAGCTGGGGGGGGGGGGGGGGGTGTCTTGATTTACAAAAAGAAAAAAATAATATTTGTTTATTGTTTAATAAACATATTCTAGCTATGATGATGATACAAGGAGATCATAGTAATAATGAAAGACAGGGTATGGGGGCCTAGCAGATTACACAAGAAAAACATTTAAAGGTTATAAAGTATGGTTCTTACACGGATTAATGACTGTGTGTGTGTGTGTGTGTGTGTGTGTGTGTGTGTGTGTGTGTGTGTGTGTGTGAGAGAGAGAGAGAGAGAGAGAGAGAGAGAGAGAGAGAGAGAGAGAGAGAGAGAGAGAGAGAGAGAGAGAGAGAGAGAGAGAGAGAGAGAGAGGTGTGTGTGTGTCCATTTGACTTCTGTTGCAATAATTATTGTATCAAATTTTGTCCTGTGGTATTCTTCTGGTGTTAATTGCTGTTGATGCTATCATAATTATTACCAGCTGTGTGTGTGTGTGTGTGTGTGTGTGTGTGTGTGTGTGTGTGTGTGTGTGTGTGTGTGTGCATGTGTGTGTGTGTACGTGTGTGTGTGTGTGTGTGTGTGTGTGTGTGTGTGTGTGTGTGTGTGTGTGTGTGTGTGTGTGCGTGCGTGTGCGTGTGTGTGTGTTTGTGCAATAATCAAAACTGTTCCATTCAATGTGATCATTCTTGCCTAGATTCATTACCACATTCAATCAAATTATTTGGCAACCACTGTCACCATACACTCGTCTATTACGGGCTGATAAAAACCCTTATATCTTATGTCTTATCTTAATTGATCTTTATTGTTAGTCACAGTTTGAAAGGGCAAAAGGCTGCCGATGGGTTGGTGGGTGGGGTGGTAGGTGGGGGTGGGTTGGGAGGGGTAGGGGGTGGGGGTTTGTGGGAGGGGGGGTGTCTGTTGAATGATAGTGAAGAGTCATAAAAAGAGGATACGGATATTGTGTTATGATCATTATTATTGGTCTGTGTAATGATAGTGAAGAGTGAAAAAAGAGGAGACAGATATTGTGTTATGATCATTATTATTGGTCTGTGTAATGATAGTGAAGAGTGACAAGAAGAGGAGACAGATATTGTGTTATGATCATTATTATTGGTCTGTGTAATGATAGTGAAGAGTGACAAAAAGAGGAGACAGATATTGTGTTATGATCATTATTATTGGTCTGTGTAATGATAGTGAAGAGTGACAAGAAGAGGAGACAGATATTGTGTTATGATCATTATTATTGGTCTGTGTAATGATAGTGAAGAGTGACAAGAAGAGGAGACAGATATTGTGTTATGATCATTATTATTGGTCTGTTGAATGATAGTGAAGAGTGACAAGAAGAGGAGACAGATATTGTGTTATGATCATTATTATTGGTCTGTGTAATGATAGTGAAGAGTGACAAGAAGAGGAGACAGATATTGTGTTATGATCATTATTATTGGTCTGTGTAATGATAGTGAAGAGTGACAAGAATAGGAGACAGATATATTTGTGTTATGATCATTATTATTGGTCTGTGTGATGATAGTGAAGAGTGACAAGAAGAGAAGACAGATATATTTGTGTTATGATCATTATTATTGGTCTGTTGAATGATAGTGAAGAGTGACAAGAATAGGAGACAGATATTGTGTTATGATCATTATTATTGGTCTGTTGAATGATAGTGAAGAGTGACAAAAAGAGAAGACAGATATATTTGTGTTATGATCATTATTATTGGTCTGTTGAATGATAGTGAAGAGTGACAAGAAGAGGAGACAGATATTGTGTTATGATCATTATTATTGGTCTGTGTAATGATAGTGAAGAGTGACAAGAAGAGGAGACAGATATATTTGTGTTATGATCATTATTATTGGTCTGTGTAATGATAGTGAAGAGTGAAAAAAAGAGGAGACATATGTTTGAGTTATGGTCATCATTATTGGTCGTGTAATAATAGGGCAAAAAAGGGTATGTTTCCTGTTTCATCAGTTTTAAAAATAGGGTAGGTATGTTTGCTTCTCTTTTTAATTTTTGTTAATGTACGTCAAAATGATGCACTAGGAGGTGAATTTTTGTTAATGTACGTCAAAATGATGCACTAGGAGGTGAATTTTTGTTAATGTACGTCAAAATGATGCACTAGGAGGTGAATTTTTGTTAATGTACGTCAAAATGATGCACTAGGAGGTGAATTTTTGTTAATGTACGTCAAAATGATGCACTAGGAGGTGAATTTTTGCGTCAAATTCTGTAAGCTGTACATCATTGACGACCGTCACGCACATCTTTGCGTAATCGGGAAGACTGCTTTCGTGTTATTGATTTTAAAAAAAACAATTTCCCCCAATGGTAAAAAAAAAGTTTAGGGTCGGCGGCCAAAAACTAGGGTCGGTCGAGAAACCGGAAACAAACCTTTTTTTTTGCCTAGTGAAGAGTGACAAGAAGAGGAGAGTTGTGTTATAATCATCATTATTGGCCTGTATAAGAATGTCCTATGTTTGTGGATCAAAGTCAATTCAAAGAACAATGCCATACAGTCAAAGCGCATGTGGAATAAAGGTGAGAATATGTTTATTATCTTATTGTGTCAAATAATTTATCAGAATTAATGAACAACTATTCTCACTTCAATACTAGAGAATATTACCTGGGATACTATATAAGTTTTGTATAACCCTTTTGCTATCTGGTAGTCATAGTCGGAAACCAAAGTCGGCATGTTTCAGTCAGACTAGCTGAGGAGCATGACTGAGTAAACAGAAGGGTCACATTATATCTATCAAACGATGCATACATCTTTATAGTACACTTGGGTAAAGGAGGTATGCTCCAGTATCGCTCAAGTTTTGGGGCAGGGAGATTGTTTACACTCTTAGTTCACAGCTGGCTATGGCAGCGGTGGTCTGGCTGTTTCTCTCAGCAGGAGAGCCAGACATCAGATAAGCTATGTGTGACAGCAGTTGAAAAGAAAAGTGGTCTGCTGTACCCAGTGCTGCACTGAGGGGAAGGGCAGGCATGTTTTATACAACATTAGGCTTGTGATGGGAAAACTGGTGTTCCTCTAAATTATATCCAGCCACAGCAAGACACTTCCCGTGCAGAGCATGACTAGTGTTTGTAAATGTATATTTGAGCCTTTTCTGTCAATTGAAATTTAATACCTCTTTCAGCACTTGTACATTACTATCAGAACTTGCACTACTGTCAGTTTTGTCAATGTAGAAGGACTTGTGTGTTTTCTGCTGTTGTTTAAAAACTTCAAGTGGGCTTTTCTCAAATCAGCCATTTTGGAGATATACAGGTGTTGCTCTGAGGTTTTGATTCTTGAGTTGGTAACTGTTGAACTGCCGCAATCTTTTTTTTTATCTGCCTTGGAGGCCTTCTCTTGAAAGAATGTGTCCAAGGTAGGTGATCTCTGTTTGTTTCAGTTCCACTTTTTCTCTGTTCATTTTTATTCCTCTTTCACGGCATCTTTTCAGCAACAGCTCAACTCGTGCATCGTGATTCTTTGCTCCTTCTTCATCTGAATCGCCCACTCCCCAGAGGATGATGCTACCACACCTGGTAGATCAGCGAGATCCTGATCAATCCTTCTCTGGAACTCTTCTGGTGCTACCGATATCCCAAATGGCATTTTGTTCCACTTGTACTTTCCAAATGGGGTTTCAAATGTTGTCATGTAGCTACTCTTTTCTTCAAGATCAACGTGCCAAAGTTCATTCTTCAAATCAAAGTGTGAAAAGTACTTTGTTTTCTTCAATTTTGGTAGAACATCATCCAACGTTGGAGTTGGATATTCATTTATTTTGAGTGCTTTGTTCAAAGGCTTTGGGTCAATGCATAGTCTGATTTTTCCGTTAGGTTTCACTGGAACTACCAGACTACTGATCCAGTCAGTTGGTGTATCCACTCGACTGACAACTTCCAATTCCTCAAGCCTCTTCAGTTCATCTTTCACTTTCTTTTTCACCGTGAGCGGCCATTTTCTGCAAGGCACACACACACAGACACGCATGCACGCGCGCACGCACGCACGCACACACGCACGCACACACACACACACACACACACGCACGCACGCACGCACGCACACACGCACACACACGCGCACGCACACGCACACGCACACACACACACACACACACACACACTTCCTCCCTCCTCTTACCCCGCTTTTTCGTGCCTACTCCCTTGTTTCAATCTCTCTCATTCTATTTTCACTCAACCCCATTACCTCCATCACTCTCACCCACCCTCATCTTCTTTTCGTCAATCATTACTGTGTTACATACACCCTCTCTCTTTCCTGTCCGTAATCTCGGTCAGTACGTGTAGTGCTTTTTCCGTTCCATTGTTGCTCCCTCCCTCCCACTCAAGTGAGTGAAAATAGGATTTTACGCCCTCTGCGGTCTTTCGACCATGTGGGGTATTTTTAAATACAAAGATGGTGGGAACAATACTGGAGGCAATGCCCGGAGGCAGTGCAACACCAGTAAAGTCCCGATTTTTGAACAATACAGATATGTGTAGCAGTAACCACGCCTCGGTTAAACCTCTTCGGCTATGGTACCGCCACATTATAAGAGTAAAGCAGTGACCCTCCCACTCAAGTGTTAGCAGCACTATACACTACATATAGTACATATCTATATTGTTAAAAACTCGGGACTTTACTGGTGTTGCAATGCCTCCGGGCATTGCAGCCAGTATTGTTCCCACCATCTTTGAATTTACAAATGTCCCATATGTGTCTATGACCGAGAGGACGTAAAACACCATTTTTCATTCATTCCCACTCAAGTGCACTGGGGCACTGTTAACCGCCGTTTTGTCCAAATTCCGCCGTTTTGTCTTTAGACAAAACGGCGGGGTTAGATCCGCCGTTTTGTCAAAATTTTCTATTATGACTTGAACAAAACGGCGGTTCAACAATCCGCCGTTTTGTCTATAGACTTTTTGTCTATAGTCTATAGACTCACTTGAGTGGGAGGGAGGGAGCAACAGGAATGGAACGGAAAAAGCACTACACGTACTGATCCTACTAGTACAAATCGGAATTCTGATTTCTACTAGTACAAATCGGATTTGTACTGACAGCCAGTAGAAAATGGAATCCAGTACACATTAGAATCAACATATTGTTTCAGTTGTAAGAGAAGAAAGACAAAACAAAGGGATTATTATTAGGTTGTACTGTCTTTTCTAGTGCTGCAGCCAAATGGATTAGGCTGTCTTTTCTAGTGCTGCAGCCAAGGAATTAGGTTGCACTGTCTTTTCTAGTGCTGCAGTCAAAGGGATTAGGTTGCACTGTCTTTTCTAGTGCTGCAGCCAAAGGGATTAAGTTGTCTTTCTAGTGCTGCAGCCAAAGGGATTAGGTTGCACTGTCTTTCCTTGTGCTGCAGCCAAAGGGATTATGTCGTCTTTTCTAGTGCTGCAGATAAAGGGATTAGGGTTTTTTTTCTAGTGCTGCAGCCCAAGGGATTTCACCCTTTTACAAGGTATTTCACCCTTTGTATAGTGTTTGTCTCCAAATGGGGGGTGGGCTTATACACTAGATGGGCTAATACTCGGTATTTTACGGTACATAGTTAAAAGATCTTTTCTTTTAGACTCTTTGAGCTTACCATGGCTCAACTCAACACTGATGTCCAGTCATAGCATAACTTGCATTCTCGCTGTTTTGCCATGGAAAAGAGAGCATTTTTCATACGTCTGGCAAAATTTCATCCACCTTTAAGAAACGTCTTTACTGTATAATATTCTCTCTCTCTCTCTCTCTCTCTCTCTCTCTCTCTCTCTTCTCTCTCTCTCTCTCTCTCTCTCTCTCTCTCTCTCTCTCTCTCTCTCTCTCTCTCTCTCTCTCTCTCTCTCTCTCTCTCTCTCTCTCTCTCTATCCTGGTTATAAAAAAACCTACCTACCTACCCCCTACACACACACGCGCACGCACGCACGAACATACACACAGACGAATAAGTCGACATTTTTTTCTGAAAACGTCTATAAAGTCGAGATATCCGATTGACGGATAAGTCGACTTTTTTTTTTGAAAACGTCTGTGAAGTCGAGATATCCGACTGATGCATAACTCGACATAAAATCAATTGCCGCTGGCACGTCGACTTAAGCAGCGTATTCGACTGTGTATTGTGGTACAACGTTATCGGTCTCTCGGAGGAAACGCTTAATAGTGGAAGAGAGAATGGCAGAATTGTGCATTTTCAAGCAATAAGCATGAAATTTGGCATGATGGCATCTTATGGTGTGTTTATCAATTCCTGACGTAGGGACATTTGGAATTCAGTCTTTAACCCTTCCAGTACCAAGTGTATTTGGGGGGGGGGACAAAAATAAATTTTTAAAAATTCTAGTGGTATGCGTTTTCATGAAACAAGCATGAAATTTGGCATGATAGGTTCTTATGGCATGTTTATCGATTTCTGACGGAGGGACATTTTCAATTCAGCCTTTAACCCCTTCAGTGCCAAGGACTTTTTGATCGCAGGCAGTCATAATTTAAAAAAATTATAGTGTTGGGTATTTTCATGTAATAAGCATGAAATTTGGTACGATACTTTCTTATGGTATGTTTATCAATTTCTGACGTAGGGACATTTGCAATTCAGGCTTTAACCTCTTCAGTGCCAAGGGCATTTTAATCGCAAACAGTTATTTGATTTAAACAAATGATAGTGTTGGGCATTTTCATGTAACAAGCATAAAATTTGGCATGGTGTTTTCTTACGGTGCGTTTATTCATTTCTGACAGAGGGATGCCTTCAATTCAGCCTTTAACCCTTTAATGCATTTTTATAGCAGATTTTAATTCAACAAAAAATGATCATTTCTTATGGTGTCTTTGTTAAATTCTGACGTAGGGACATTTACAATTCAGCCTTTAACCCTACCAATGCTAAGAACATTTTATTGCAAACAGTAATAAGTAAATAAACTTCTAGTGGTATGCATTTTCAAGAAACAAGCATGGAATTTGGCATCACATTTTCTTATGGTGTGTTTAACAATTTCTGATGTAGGGACATTTTCAATTCAGCCTTTAACCCCTTCAGTGCCAAGGGCATTTTGATCGAGGACAGTTATAGTTTTAAACAAATCTAGTGTTGGATATTTTCATACAATAAGCATGAAATTTGGCATGATAATTTCTTATGGTGTGTTTATCAATTTCTGATGCAGGGACAATTGCAATTCAACCTTTAACCCCTTCAGTGCCAAGGGTATTTTGATCGCGAAAGTTATTTTATTTAAAAAAATAGTTGGGTATCTTCATGTAACAACCATGACATTTAACATGGTGGTTTCTTATGATGTGTTTATCCATTTCTGATGTAAAGATATGTTCAATTCAGCCTTTAACCCCTTCGGTGCCAAGGCATTTTGATTGTGTAACTTTTAATTCAACAAGAAAATCTAGTGTTTGGCATTTTCATATAACAAGCATGACATTTGGCATGATAGTTTCTTATGGTGTGTTAGTCGATTTAGGATGTAGGGACATTTTTTATTCAGCTTTTAACCCCTTCAGTGCCAGAAGCATTTGGATCACATAGTTATATAATTAAACAAAAAATATGGCAAGGGACCAATGAGGTAAACTAAGCATAACCTTTTTTAAAGGTAAGTGAAAAAAGCTAAAAACTGTTGAAAGTGATTGATATAATTATGATTCACTGTCAGTCTGCACAATACAGCCATAATGAAAAGATGTATCTGCCCAAAATGACTTATTTCCCTCTTTAGCCCCTATCCAGTTAGAGATATAATGGATGATTACTTTTTATTCATTACTGGTTAAGACAATGCCTGCTAACAATTTGTTATACACCAAAGCAAACCCATTTAATAATATTAATTTCCTCCGAAGTCGGAGTGTGGCTGCCCTCGTGGCGGGGTAATAAAAAACGGTCTCACACATAATGTTCTCATCCCTAGCTGGTACATTTGTACCGTAGTGTTCAAGGGCTTCAGCTGGTGGGATGACCCCTGGAGTCTTTAAGCCAGGGTAAGACAACAACAATAATATTAGTGTGAGTCACAGAAAAGAGGGGAGGGAGGGGGTTTGGTCATTAACGCACATCCCCTCTCTCTCTCTCTCTGTTCTCTCTCTCTCTCTCTCTCTCTCTCTCTCTCTCTCTCTCTCTCTCTCTCTCTCTCTCTCTCTCTCTCACACTCACACACACACACACACACACACACACACACACACACACTCTCTCTCTCTCTCTCACTCTCTCTCTCTCTCTCTCTCTCTCTCTCTCTCTCTCTCTCTCTCTCTCTCTCTCTCTCTCTCTCACACACACACACACACACACACACACACACACACACACACACACACACACACACACACACACACACACACACACACACACACATACATACACACAGAGACTCACCCACAGACATACACATAGATATACACAGACACACACACACACACTCACACGCACACACACAAGAGACACAAACACACACACACACATAAATATATCTACACACACACACACTTACTCACCTCTGTAATCGATTGGAATAAAAACTGCGTAACATAGTGCGATTAATGACTTGATTATGAACAATGACGAAAAGCACTTTGCGCCATTGGCGTCATCTTACTTTCGTTCTTACATTTGTTCCGGGACTGCTTTCAAAACCTGATTGGTTAAAATGAAAAGGGTGTGCAATAAAATAATAGAATATAAAATAATAATAATGTATTTTACTAAATTAAACGTAAAAGAAACATAATGTGCGGTAAATAAAGATATTTGCGTGCTGAGTTTATTTTTTTCAAACAAGATTTGTTGAAGAAGCATTATCTGCGACTTCTTTTTCAATGGCGGCCCTCCATTTTCGTCTGCTTAGCTACCGATTTTAAAATACCAAATAAACAACGATATACTCATAAATTTTGATGTCCCTACGTCAGGAAATGTTAAATGCGCTCTCCTGGATCTGTTCATACTAATTTTCTGTTTGTTGGATTAATTTGAACGATTCAGCTGTTTTGATGCCATCCCATCTTCCGCTATAAGCACGCTAATGGAATCACATTGT
Source organism: Phymorhynchus buccinoides (assembly GCA_017654935.2). Taxonomy (NCBI): domain Eukaryota; kingdom Metazoa; phylum Mollusca; class Gastropoda; order Neogastropoda; family Raphitomidae; genus Phymorhynchus; species Phymorhynchus buccinoides. Next base: position 35,464,882 of record CM065692.1, read on the forward strand.
TTAATATGATCAGGAAGATTGTTCCAAAGTACAGTTGCAGAGGGAAAGAATGAGGATCTGTATAACTCTAGTCTACTCCTTGGTACAAGTCTTTCAAGGTGATTATGTCTGTGGTAGGGGTTTACTGAGGCAACCAGGGGTGGAAGACGCTCTGTTAAGTACAAGGGCACAATACCATGAACAATTTTAAAATACAAGATAATTTTATGACGACGTCGTCTCTCTTTTAAAGTAGTAAGTCCAGACTCAGCATACAGTTTATGATGGCTGGTCCCACGAACTGAACCAATGATTGTCCTAATTGCGTCTAAATGGAGACTCTCTATATCTTCTGCTTGTTTGTTCGTGCAATTGTCCCAGATAACGTCCGAAAAATCAAAGTGAGGCATGATGAATGATTTGTACATATAGTGAGAAGCGATTTGCGACTTAGACGATATTTATATGACCTAAGACAAGCAACAAGTATTCAGCATTTGGACAAAATGGATTTTATATGAAGATCCCATTTACAGTTGTTTTGCATTATTACACCTAAATGTTTATGTGAGTCAGTTTCTTGTAGTATTACGTCATTGAATGCCAAAGGTTGTGTGTCTGGCATTGCTCGGTTAGAGATTGTCATGAGCTCAGTTTTGGATTCATTAAATTTGACTTTCCATGTTGCTGCCCAATTGCTAATCTTTTCGAGATCTGAATTTAGTATTTCTGTCCTGATGTGAGTGTTTTCTAAGCCCAAATACATGCTATTGTCGTCTGCAAAAAGTTTGATAATTGATTCAATATCATTTATATATACAGCTTATAAGTCGACACATGCTTAAGTCGACTTTTGCGTAAGTCGACGGATTTATCATTTCCCGGCCAAAAGTGCTCTTTAAAAGACTTTGACAACGGATATCTCCACAACGTTTTAACTCGACGTTCGTCTATGTCGACGAGATTTTTTCTAAACGTCAAACGGATAAGTCGACTTCCTGACTTCCTGACTTTTGTTTTTTCCCCCTGACTTCCTGACTTAAGTCACACCAGTCTTGTTCTATTTTGATCTGTCAATTTTTGAATGTGTGCGCGCGCGTGCCGTGAATGTTTGTGTGTGTGTGCGTGTGCGTGTGTGTGTGTGTGTGTGTGTGTGTGTGTGTGTGTGTGTGTGCACGCGCACATGTGTGTGTGTGCGTGTGCGTGCGTGCGTGCGTGCGTGTGTGTGACGTTTGCAATTATGCTTGACAGTTTTATTGTCGTGTGACGTCAACAATTTCCGGTGGGAGAAAATAGGGACGTTCGCGTACCGTAAAATACGAGTTTAAGCCCCCACCCCCACCATCCTTTGCACAGTTTGAGACCCCAAAAGGGGGTGGGCTTATACACGGTATTTGCCCTTGTGCTCGAAACATAATTGTAAAAGAAAAGATACAGGGTGCTGCGGATTTATTATTTTTACCCTAAAGGGCCTGCTACACTACATGTTACATCCACAACGCCCGGTGAATCCATTCACACAGGCACGCGCGCGCGCACACGCACACGCACACACACACACGCACGCACGCACGCACGCACGCACGCACGCACGCACACACACACATACATAATTATGTCACAGTAGAAATAGTCATCCCGCTTATTGTAAAATATTAAATGTAAATTTCACTTAGGGTTTAAGCAAAATCCTTTGGCACACATGTACCTTAGACCCTCCCCTAACATAAAATGATGGGAAACACCTTCGCAGCTGGTGGTTTCTGTGAGAAACAGGCCCCTTTGTGACGTCACTATATACCGCTATAATACCGCTATTACCACTTGCGAATCCAACTACATTAGCTTTTATTGGTTATCTAATGTACAATTATGACTTGCTACATGCAATTTTATGTACCTGTCATAAAACCCAGATCAAGCTCTAAGCTCATTACAATCACGAGTCACACAATGGGCTAGTCTGCTCATGTAGAGCCAAAATCACCGTTGCCAGCAAGGGTGCAAATATTTCTTTCCAAAGTAAATCCTAAGCATCTTATGGACTACATTGCATTGATATGTGACAGAAAAAAATAATAGTTTGTGCTCTAATTCTACATGACGTAGAGTGCTTTAAAATGGCAATGAGGGCCTGCACATTTGTCTGTGCATCTTGAATGAATAAAACTGTGTTACAACTGCCATAGCCTCAGTCAACTGATCGATATGACAACTATCATATCTTGTTCTGTTTCTTTCTTAAGTTCTTCTATAATGCTCTTTATTTTGATTAATAGGTGCATAATATAAAATATTCAATGCCCAATAAGCCAGCATTTTGTGTTTGTCACTTCTTTTACTTATACTTATGCAGTCTTGTTATTTGTAATTAAACAATGGGATAATACGAATGGCAAATTTCAAATTAGGTTTAAGCCATGTCCTTTGGCACACATGTACCTGACATAAAATGATGGGAAACACCTTCGCAGCTGGTGGTTTCTGTGAGAAACAGGCCCCTTTGTGACGTCACTATAATGCCGCTATAATACCGCTATTACCACTTGCGAATCCAACTACATTAGCTTTTATTGGTTATCTAATGTACAATTATGTTTTGCTACATTCAATGTTATGTGCCTGTCATAAAAACCAGATCAAGCTCTAAGCTCATTACAATCACGAGTCACACAATGGGCTAGTCTGCTCATGTAGAGCCAAAATTACCATTCCCAGCAAGGGTGCAAATATTTTTTTCCAGCACAGTAAATCCTAAGCATCTTATGGACTACATTGCATTGACATGTGACAGAAAAAAATAATAGCTTGTGCTCTAATTCTACATGAAGTAGCGTGCTTTAAAATTGTGACGAGGGCCTGCACATTTGTCTGTGCATCTTGAATGAATAAAACTGTATTACAACTGCCATAGCCTCAGTCAACCGATCGACATGACAACTATCATATCTTGTTCTGTTTCTTAAGTTCTTTTATTAATGCTCTTTATTTTTTTTATTAATAGGTGCATATTCAATGCGGAATAAGCCAGCATTTTGTGTTTTTCACTTCTTTTACTTATACTTATAGTCTTGTTATTTGTAATTTTAAAAAAAGAAGGAAAGAAAGAAGAAAGACAATTCGACTTTAGAAAGGTACAAATGAAATTTGAATATTGATGCAACGTTGACTCAACATGCAGTCAGCTTGATGCAGTTCAGTCATCTGTGTTTTCTTTAGAACTCGTTTACCGTCAGGAAGAACGTTTGCATGATTTCCAGCATATTTTTCATGCAAACTTTACCAATTCCCAAACCTTTTACCTACCAAAATATCAATGTGCAATTATAAATCTACACTTTCACACAGGAGAGAGAGAGAGAGAGAGAGAGAGAGAGAGAGAGAGAGAGAGAGAGAGAGAGAGAGAGAGAGAGAGAGAGAGAGAGAGAGAGAGAGAGAGAGAGAGAGAGAGAGAGAGAGAGAGAGAACACAGAACATGAAACTATTTTCAAGGGTGAAGATTAGGTGACGCCTATTTTTACAAAATGTGTGTGTGAGAGAGAGAGAGAGAGAGAGAGAGAGAGAGAGAGAGAGAGAGAGAGTGAGAGAGAGAGAGAGAGAGAGAGAGAGCAGAGACAGACACAGATGGTGAGAGACAGAGAATTACAGAGAACCAATAGTCTAATGTAAAGAACAGAAATCCACCAATATCGTTCCACCATTCGTTCCACCATTATTGCCAAACCTGTTTAATAGGCTAATGGACATGCAGTGAGAGGGGTTCACCCTTGGAGTTGGGATCAGATAGTGAAGGACCAGAGACTATATTTCAAACATACACGTTGTATGAACATGTTTCGATCAGCTTAAGTTTCGCTTTACATGCATAACTAATGGCAAACAAGTAGCATTATATCCATCTCCTTCCGTTTTACACCGTCAGACACCATTCAATCTAATCTAACTGAGGCTTGATGCACGACTGTAGCGAATATATATTTCAGAAGGAAACAAAGGGCAGGATAATGTTGACGAGAGAAAATATTTACTTGGTGAGTGATTCTGTTAGGGAGGCTCTTCCTTATGCACTTTGAAAGGGAGTTGCATGGAATAGGCACCATGTTATGAACATAAACAATTGATGTCAGGCATGCCAGTAGTTCCAATTTATTCTTCATGCTACATCAGGTTAAGCATATCAAGACGTCTTCCTTGCAGGCATCACCACAAGTTCAACTGTGAATTGCTTTAAGATAGGGCCTTTTGCAATAAGGATAGTTTGTGTTATTGTATCCATTCACGGCAGTGTAATATAGACACGCACATCCATTCTTTTTTTAAACCTGTTTGTTAACAAAGCTAGAAATGCAGCTCAAAATATATTTTTAGGCATAATATGCCACAGACGTAATTGTAAATGAAAGCAGACACTTTGAATCTTAAAAACATCAAGTACTAGAAATATCATAGTTTGATTGTTTGAAGATTGTAAAAAGCATAAGAAAAATGACAAATGTCTTGGGTATGTCAAACAATATTATTAAACAAGTTATATATCCAAGCATCATACGATTTATGATTTTCAGAAATTATGATAACTTCCTAATATCACATTTTCCTCACTATAACATGGATTAGGAAGGCAATGCTGCACATGGTTGTTACTCATAATGTTCAATCTGTGTCCTTAAGCCAAAGGTCCCGAGAAATAATTAGGCTAATCTATAAACTATTTTTGAGGATAAGATGTATATTTTCCTTTCAGCAAGTTACTAAGAATTCAGAGATTAAAAACTAAAATTTGATGTAGATAATTCAGTATTGTAAAATATGAACTAAAAGAACCAAGTATGTAGGCTAGTTCTCTCTGGCATTTAGAGATTACTTGAATTTAAAAAAAAGTGGTCGGTGTGGAAGTAAGAAAAGAGACAGTGGTCAGCAGACATGTTCTGTTTTCTTGTGATGAGAAACAATGCACCGGTTATGACTAAGGATGTCGTCAAAGAGAAAAGACTATTTTTTTGGTTACTTGTACTACATGAGAAATGAAAACTGAACAGTAGTACATTTGTCAATCCGTTTGGACTTTAAATGACCACTGTATCTCTGTATCTTCCATGTAGCTTGTAGTGTGTTTCCCACGCATTTTCCACTCAATACATGTAAACGACATGTGTGCAAAGATAAATTATTTAATCCCTTCAGATGAGATTGCTTCACTTAACCTGGCTGAAAATCAGTCATAATGTTTAACTAGAGGGCTTATGTTTGCCTTTGAGAACAAACATGACAGGATTCTCCCCTCCACCAGCCTTTCACTCCTCACTTCTGGCTCTGAATGATACCAGAAGTGTTGCATCATTAATCTTTAATAATCACACAAAATAGGAATGCATTTTGTGCAGCCGTTTTCGAGTTGTTTAAGATTAGAAATTGGCCACATTTTGCATTTTTCGGCAACATTTTGCCCAATTGGTTTTATAATGACAATTTAGCATAAGTATAGCATCCTTTAATGTTCGTGCAAATCTCAGCGAGATTCCATGGAAAAAAATCATACATGGAAATAAATTAAAGTGACGCAACCCAATTTACATAAACTGGAAAACTTCCAAACTATTTAGCATAAAATTATCATCAACAAACTCCTTTCAGACCTGGGCCAGAGTAAGAGCTACAAAATCTAATAGTTAGTTTTGTGACGGCACTTCTGGTTTTGGCTAGTCTGTTAACCAAATAAAAGCTGTCTGACCATAGCTGGGGCACTTCCGGTTCATACTTTCGGTTCAGTAATCTACCGTAAATGTTGCCAATCAACTTTAGAGCAAAGTCTGAAAATATGAACGAAATCTGTTCAGCCGTTTTTGAGTTAATGAAGATTGAATGTGTGCCGATTTTGCAGTTTTTTTGCCATATTTCGCAGAAATTTTGGCTAAATGATTTAATATTACTAATTTGGCAATCACTTAATGTCCCGCAACTTTCCTGAAAATCTCAGCCAAATCGGACAAAAAAAGGGGCAGAAAAAGGAGGGGAAAAAACCCTTACAAATACAATAGTGTTCTACCTAAAGGGTAGAATCCTAATAAAACTGAAGAAAACTGTACACATTCAGTGAACTTTGTAACAAAATAAATTCAGACACCTACAGTTTTGACATAAGCCAGCAACCATACATTTTTTTTATAAGGCACAAAATGCAGTACTTGTGCGTCATTATAGGCGCGTGCAATGACGTCGCCGGGGAGGAGTGAAGCAGCTACGGTAAGAAACCATAAAAGCGTCAAAAGTAATTAGATCTGAAATCTGCCGGACTTTAAATGACCACTGCATCTACCCCCCATCGTGTAGATGGTGTTTCCCACGCTGTCCTTGTTCAGGACAATGTATGCAACATGTGTGTAAAGGGAAATCGCATAAACCCTTGTGAAAATTTACATTTGTTAAACAGAATGGCTAAAATGGGAATCCAGTAGGATTCGGAATCCTACTAGTACAAATCGGAATTCTTCAGGGCAGAAAGTTGCAAGAAAGACAAAACAAAGGGATTAGGTTGTACTGTCTTTTCTAGTGCTGCAGCCAAATGGATTAGGTTGTCTTTTCTAGTGCTGCAGCCAAGGGATTAGGTTGCACTGTCTTTTCTAGTGCTGCAGCCAAAGGGATTAGGTTGCACAGTCTTTTCTAGTGCTGCAGCCAAAGGGATTAAGTTGTCTTTCTAGTGCTGCAGCCAAAGGGATTAGGTTGCACTGTCTTTCCATGGCGCGCCTCTGGCTGCGACGCGATCTCCAGGTGGGAGCAACCCGAATTTCACAGAGACGCCTCTGTGACTATAAAGTACCTAATACCTAATACCTTTCCTTGTGCTGCAGCCAAAGGGATTATGTCGTCTTTTCTAGTGCTGCAGATAAAGGGATTAGTTTGTCTTTTCTAGTGCTGCAGCCCAAGAGATTTCACCCTTTTACAAGGTATTTCACCCTTTGTATAGTGTTTGCCTCCAAATGGGGGGTGGGCTTATACTACTAGATGGACTAATACTCTGTATTTTACAGTACATAGTTAAAAGATCTTTTCTTTTAGACACTTTGAGTTTACCATGGTTTAACACAACACTGATGGCCAGTCATAGCATAACTTGCATTCTCGCTGTTTTGCCATGGAAAAGAGTGAGCATTTTTCATACGTCTGGCAAAATTTCATCCACCGGACTGGCCCTTTAAGAAACGTCTTTACTGTACATATTCTCTCTCTCTCTCTCTCTCTCTCTCTCTCTCTCTCTCTCTCTCTCTCTCTCTCTCTCTCTCTCTCTCTCTCTCTCTCTCTCTCTCCCTCTCTCTCTCTCTCTCTCTGTTCCTGGTATAAAAACACCTACCTACCTACCCCCTACACACACATGCGCACGCACGCACGAACACACACACAAAGAGTATAAGTCAACATTATCTTCTGAAAGTGTCTGTGAAGTCGAGATATCCGACTGACGGATAAGTCGACTGACGCATAACTCGACATAAAATCAATTGCCGCTGGCACGTCGACTTAAGCGTATTCGACTGTACAAGGAAAAGTAAAGGTCCAAGAACAGAACCTTGAGGAACACCTGCGGATATGGGAATAGATGATGATTTAGTTCCTTTAAGAACAACAGCTTGGGATCGCCCTTTTAAGTAATCACTAAACCAGTCTAAGAGCTGTCCACGAATACCAAGGGCAGAAAGTTTGTAAAGCAAGGCCCGATGCCATACCTTATCAAAAGCCTTGGATATATCAAAGAAAATTACCTGTGCAGTTGTTTTATTATCTAAGAATTTGCAAACATCGTCGTAAATATTTGTTAATTGAAAGACAGTAGAATCCTGAGGAATGAAACCCGACTGAGCCGTTGTTAAAAGGTTATTTTCCGTAAGATAACTAAATACATGTTTCTGGGCGCATTTTTCAAGAACCTTTCCTATACAGCTTAGAAGTGAAATAAGTCTGTAATTTTCACATTTCTGTCTATCCATTTTGTTGACAATAGGTGTAACGTGAGCTAGTTTCCAACAAACAGGAAAATTACCTTCAGTTAAAGATCGATTGAATAAATGTGTTAAAGGTTCACAAATAACATCAGCAGCAGCAATTAATATTTTGTTATGAATTAGATCAGGCCCCACCGCTTTCCTACTATCTATTGTTTTTAGCATTTCCTTAACCATATCTGCTGTAAGCGTTAGTTGATCTATCGACCCATGAGATTCATCTAAATGGGGAAGAGCCTCTCCCTCATCAGTTATGGAACACTGTTTAGCAAAATACTCGTTGAAAATGGTGGCCTTTTCTTTTAAAGAATAATACATTGTGTCGTTGTCTTCTATTGGAGGGATTTCATCCTGGGGCATGCCTTTAGTTGTTATAAATCTTTTTACCAGTTTCCACCAGTCCTTTGACCCGAAACAATTAGGTGAAGAAATACGTTTGTCCAAGTCAGACATATATTCAGCCTTTCTTGTTCTAATTATATTTGTGAGGTTGTTACGTGTCTGAAGCTTTTCCCGAAGTTTACCTGTACTTTCACTATCAGTAGGCAAAGATGGGGGACAACTTGGCTGCAATTGCAAACCATGAGTCAAGTTCGTAAACGAAGAGTTTTGACCCCAAAAAACAATTTCACGTTTTCAAAACTTCTTTTTGCACTATTGAAAAGAAAAGTTAAGGGGGTTAGATACAAAATTTAAAAAAACTCATTGCATAACAGGAAGTATATAGCTGTGTTAAATGCAGTGACTGATGTCATTGAAATGTCCAAAGTCAGCGAAGATAACCAGGAGTAGGAGTCCCCTCATTGAAATGTCCAAAGTAAGCGAAGATTACCAGGAGCAGGAGTCCCCTACAGTATTCCTACATCCTGCATGGGCACACCCTTGACAACGAACAGGAGACCAAACATCTCGGCATCACCATCAACAGCGAGATCTCCCGAGACTGCCACGTCAACAACATGTTGACATGAGACTGCCAAGGCCAACAAAACCCTGGGTTTTCTCAGACGGAACCAAAAGATCAACAGCACCACTATCAAGGAACGAGCTTACAAAGCCTTTGTGCGTCCCTTGCTTGAGGAAAACATTGGCAAGTTGGAGGCGGTCCAGCGCAGGGCAACACGGTTTGTGCTCAACCAGTACAGGCCTACATCAAGGGTGAGCACCACGCTCGAAAACCTGGGCTGGGGATCACTGGAAAGCAGACGGTAGAGGACCAGGCTCTCCACACTACACAAGATCAGCGCCGACGCTATTCATTGACCTAATCTACAAACCAGCCGCCGTGGTGTAGTGGTTAGCGTCGAGGACTACTGGCTGGGAGGTCTTGGGTTCGAATCCCATCAGAGGCGAGGGTTGTTTCGGTCCTGGACCGACTCCTACCCAGAGTGAGTGGCTATGGGCTCAATGGGAAGACTGAAACCACACAGTCGAGTTTCATCCGCTTAAGAGAGTGTTACTCTAATTGCAAGACCAACACTGCAGGTGTCTGTAGTTCTGTGGTTAACGCCGGGATATCATTATGAAAGGAAGCATAGAATCCAGCCCTGTCATGCATTCTCAGACCAATACGGAACTCCATAGCATCATCATCATCGTTATCATCGGCCTCATTTTCCATCAATCATAAAATTAAAACAATGTCTCAAATTCTGTGGCTTTGCATGCCCTGCTCTCATGGTGACCTCAGTTTCGGTTTCCAATCCAGTCTATGCCTTGGTCGTTCGGGTCAAAGTCATGGGGATCAGTGTGTTCTGGGGAGCTGTCGGTGGACGGTCATGGTGGCGCCCTCGGAGGAGGACTTCACTCACGCCGGCTCCAGGACTAAGAGAATAGTGTCGTCAGTAGGGGGCTTAGTAGGTGGTGTCCTGAACAGGCTCCACTGAATTCCACCGAAGTGACTCAGCAGAAGTGCAGTGACTCCTCGGTTGGTTGCTTCCTGATGGCCTAACATAGATTCGCTCCCCTTGGACTGCTGGTCTCGGTTTCTGCGACTTGAACAAACCCGGGTGTAGCTGCGAATTGGGATTCGGAACGAGCGGCGTGGGAGCAAAGCCACTGTAAAGCCCAGAAGATGGGACCGCAACAAAAAAATTGAGATTTTTTTTTAAATAATAATCTACAAAGCACGCTGGTGCCGCTTCCATCTCGGCAAAGGCGTGGTCACCACCTGCAGTTCCAGCGTATTCAGTGCTGCACGAAGTACATGTCCAACTCATTCCTCCCGAAGACCATCAGGGAGTAGAACTGACTGCGGCAGGTTTCCATCCAAGCCTTCACTGATGACGTGCGTGGCGCGACAGGGTTGCAGGCTGAAGAACTATTACTCATCAGTCTTCCCCCTCCCCCTCCTCCCTCCACCCTTGGTTCTCCTCTGCCCACTCCAATCTATTTTTTGTGTCTTTACACCACCACCACTGCCAAGCAGAATTTGTACACCATCGGTCTAAAGGTCTGTGTACACGTTAACATTATTCACAAGATATTTCTATTTCCCCATGGCAACACAGTGAGTTGTAAGTCATATTATGAGTGGCCTATCGCTGTGTTGCCAAGGGGAGATATTTTGTGAATAATATTATCGTGTACACAGACCTTAAAGGAGCCAGAATGGTCAGCTCATTGACCGCGTGTGCCCTTAAAAAAGAAGAAGAGGTCATAGAATGTTGTGATCTGCAGTGTGATTAACTTTTAGTTGACTATTCTCGTCAAACTCCAAGCGAAAGTCAGTACTCTCTCTCTCTCTCTCTCTCTCTCTCTCTCTCTCTCTCTCTCTCTCTCTCTCTCTCTCTCTCTCTCTCTCTCTCTCTCTTCTCTCTCTCTCTCTCCAGGACAGGTGCAAATCAATAGCTTAATGGCATTGACCTGCTTGGCTGCTGCGTTAATGACGAGGCGACCCGTCCATTTTGAAGGATTGAATTGGTACGCAAGGGACACCACTTCCTCCTGCTAAGATCAATGAAAGGAAGTGGAGATAAAATTAGCGCATGCGCAGACAAAGGCACGCGCACTTACGTTCACAACTACAGGTATTTGTAGTCCTACATGAAACATACTCACGAATGCAAACGTACACAGGAACAAACAATATGTTCATAATGCAAACAGTTGTGCAACAATACTCGCGTAAAATCATACACAAGCAAAATTGGAAACGAACAGTGAGACAGAAAAAAAGAGGTGGAAATATAATGGTGAGGATGGATATAATATACCTACTTACAACATTGTTAAACTTAAAGACCAATCAATTCTCTATCCAAAAAAATAAAACATTATGAAAGTATAGGAAATTTTCTTTTCTTTGAATGGATGAAATTGGAAGAAAGAGAGAGAGAGAGAAACTTGAGACTAAAGTGGTCTGGAGACAAACCACCGAATAAAAGCTCAAAATGACGGGAGAGAGAGAGAGAACATGTTAAATTTATCTTGATAGACCGATAGAAAACAAGGTTGGGAAGACCTGATGATGAACGCGCGCCAACCTTACTCCCAACCTTACTCGCTCAAATCTGCCATTCTTCCCCATATTCATAGCTAACAATGTTCCATAAAAATTATGTGCCCTTCGGGTCAAGAGGACGTCAAAGTTTAAATTTCGCTTCATCTGCCATTCGTTTTCTTCCAATTTGATTTACTCAATTGACCATGACCTTTCATCCAATTTACAGCTAAGAAAGCTGAACAGACTGAACCATTAAAAGCACAGATCAATGTCAATAGCAAAACGTTGTTCGTTTGTGATCATTGTTCCTGAAATGTACGAGAGGAGAAATAAACTATGCACTAAACTCTTATTAGCTTTTTTTTCGTTATTAGTTAGGCGCATAACGGCAGCATGACGCATCTGCGCTCATAATTGACAGGAAACTATCTGAGCGATCGATGAAGAAGAAGAATGGGCAAAATGGTTTGCTCAATCCATGAAATATCCAATTTTAAACTTGCCATTTGAAAAAGTACTGTGAATAAAACATGATCGTCCAGAGACACACAGTGATCTACACTATGTTCAAACAAAATACACTTCTGTATGAGTTTTATGAATTATTGTATTCAGATTTGATTTACAAAAAATGTTTATTACAACATGTGGCTCAGGCATGCCCCAGAGCAGCATTCAGTAGGCCATAACTCAGACATATACCGCAGTTCCTTTTTTCCATCGACTGCATCTATCTGGAATTCTCTTCCTACGGAAATTCAGCAAACACATTCCATCAGTCACCATAAAAGTTTTCTTTCTTCTAATGATACTCAAGTCCCGCCCTATTATTACCAAGGGAATAGAAAGGAACAAATTATTAATTGTCGACTTAGACTTGGGATGAGTGATTTAAATTACGATCTTTACAACAGACACATTTCTATTCATGCTTCTTGTACTTGTGGATGTCTGCAAGAAACTGCAAAGCACTTTCTCATCGACTGTCCCAATTACATTACACAAAGTAGAAACACCATCGATAAACTTCCGCAAGAATACATAATATTTATTACAAACCTACTATTCGGCAATACTTCTTTTTCCCTTCAAGACAATGTCAATATATTTGAAGCAGTTCAAGCATTCATTCTGCAAACGAAACGTTTTGAAATCTAAGTTAAGGTGCATTCTTCAATAGCTCTCCTGGCCTGACCCCCTCTCTCTCTCTCTCTCTCTCTCTCTCTCTCTCTCTCTCTCTCTCTCTCTCTCTCTCACGTCTACACACATATAATTTATTATTGTTCATCCCGGCTCATGGAATGACAGTTTTGTATTTTACATACTGTTGTACTGCAGATATGTAAGTTTGTCTCCATGTAATCGGAGACTGATCTCCATTTCTCACCACATTGGTTTCATATTCAGTAATATAATTTAATATATTTTTAATTTAATACTGTTACCTTTTTATGTTCTTCTAACTGTTTGTTTGGGTTTTTCTTTGTTTTGTTTTTTTCATTGTTTATGTAATATAAAACATGTTTGGAAATTAATATAGTGCTTTATTACTCTAATTGGCCGTCCGTCACCATTATCGTCTGTGCACTTTTTTCTTTAAGATAGGGCTTTATATAAGTTTTCTTGTTGCCCTATCTAATGATCATTGTTGTTTTTTATTTGTGACTTTCAGAAATAAAAATGCTATTTAAACTAATCAACCTTGATCGATACCTGTGTGATTGGGAATTGAAAATGTTAATATACAATGTGTCCTTTTCACGAATTGGGCAAATCATTTTGCCCATTTCATGAAAATAGGTAATTTCATGGATTGGGCGTAACATACACACCTGTTTGTTTGTTGTCCTTTGCCGATCTACAAAGGAGTATGTTTTCGTTCGGTTTGTTTCTTTGTCCGTCACCATAGGTGATCGGACTATTGCGATGGGCTGGTTTGTATGTTGTTGTTGTTGTTTTTTTTTTTTTGTTTCTGTCTGTCCCAAGGATATCTCCCGAACCGCTTCACCGAATCGCGTCACATTTTCTGTGGAGGTGTGCCACCTTAATAGGAAGAGATCCGCGCAAACCATTTTGCCGTCGTGACCTTGACCTTGACGAACGACCTTGAAAACCGAAAATCTATTTTTAGCCATATCTCGGGTACCGATCGACATAGGATGTTGAAACTTGGTATGAAGTTGGTTTGGCGTATGTCCATTCTGATGTTGGCATACCGATCAAGGTCAAGGTCAAGGTCAAAAAGAGCGCTGAAGCCTGAAAATCGGAGGGTCATTTTTTCTCCTTCTGTCTGTCCCAAGGCTATCTTTCGAATAGGTTGGCAGAATCGCTTCACATTTTGTGTGGAGGTGTGCCACCTTAATAGGAAGAGATCCGCGCAAACCATTTTGCCGTCCTGACCTTGACTTTGGCGTATGACCTTGAAAACCGAACATATTTAAGGGGCCATAACTTCCACATCGTTGGTCCTAGAGTCTTCAAATGTGGCAAGTAGGTACTTTGGTGTATGTCCATTTTGATGATGGCATACCGATCAAGGTCAAGGTCAAGGTCCTGGAGATCGGTAGGCCTTGAAAGTGGTAGGGGTCTACAAATTGGGTTTTAAGCCATATTTTTCACATTTGTACTTGACAGAAGCGCTTCAGATTGTGTGTGGTACTGTATAACCTAGAGTAAAAAAAAAATATATATACCTTATCGCCAAGCTGACCTTGACCTTGAAGTGTGACCTTGAAAACCGAAATTTCCTTCTTTGCGCTATATATTTCTTCTTCAAGCTGTATCTCGTGAACTAGAAGACAGAATCCCTTCCAATTTTGTGTCAGGATGTGACACTAAGAGTATGACACATTCGTACGTAAATTATCCCTCGGAAATAGAATGTCGCCGAGCGGCAGACATGTTTCCGTTTTTCTTCACCCTCCTATATCTCGTGAAATACTGTCATAGAATCTGTATAGAATCACTCCCAATTTTGTGTGGGTGTGTAAAATGAAGAGTAGAAGACATTGCAGTACACATTATGCCACGTGGGATTTTAATGTCGCCGAACTGCAGACATGTCTTACGGGTGTACATCCCGGTAAAAGTAAAGGAGGGAGTCTAATACTAAACGTAAAAGACATCCTAGCACAAAATGTTCCACGTGGGGCTTAAACGTCGCCTAGTGGCAAACATTTCTCAGTGTTAAGGGTGTACACCCCACCAATTAAGGGTGTGCATCCCGGAAAACGATTTGCACCCAGTCAAGGGTGTGTAGGTGCATCACCCAAAGGTCACAAGGAGGACGGGGACCGAAGATGTGAAGGGGGAAGGGAGGTACAGGGCGGGGCATGTACAGGGCGTAACCGGCAAAGGACATATCTGCCGCTCGGCGATGCCCTTGTTTGTTTTGTTGTTGTTGTTTTTTGTTGTTGTTGCTGTTGTTGTTTTTGTTGTTATATAGTCATACACTCTGACAATTTTTTGTAGCATTGCGTAAAAGGAAACAGTGGTCTGAAAACTATAAATCATATTTGTAGAGATCAAAGAACGACAGAGATTTGCATGTATGCTGACTGTCATGCAAACGCCAAAATGAGGTAAGAAGGAATGGACATAGACACACACACACACACACACACACACACACACACACACACACACACACACACACACACACACACACACACACATACAACACTATTGTATTCAAATCCATCGAATAGTGCATGTTACATAGTCACCAACAAGTAGACAGAGAAATTGATTATTTCATAATGTTCTATTTTCAGTTAGTGTTTCTCATGTTTCCTTATCCCCGCCATCTCCCTTCCATTCTCCTTCATTTTGTCTCTAATTTTAGTGTGACCTTTCGGTAATGTTACCTTTAAATTAGTTGGACAGACAGAACCATTGAAAGTACAGATCAGATTACTTGTAAAAAAAATTTTTTAAAGAACTCAGAGACATTTCGTTTCATTTCAAATAACTATCCCTGAAAAGATGCACAATCAGAGAAACTTTGCTTTAAGTTTGATTAAGTCTATACCTATTTGGCTTCTTGTATGTGTTATTTCTTTCGTTGGGAAAAACCGTTAACGCCAACATGTACTAAATCGTAGATCTTGATAAATGTGAATATGCCTACGCACAAAATTTGTCTCTTTGTTTGTTTGTTTGGCTAAAAAAAAATATCCAGCCATTTTGATAGCTCTTGTGCACAAAAATAGTTTCCTAAAAACTATAATTAAAAAACATGAAAAAAGTATAAAGGTCTACAGGTAGCCATAATATAAGCCAGAAGAAGAGAATAATAATAATTATTATTGGCTTAAATATAGACGCGAAAATTGTTTTCGAACATAACCCCCTAAATTCATAATCAATTTTAATTTTCGAAAGGTGGCTGTTCAAAGCTCTTATGCAATCCCAAATGCATACATGCTTGCCTTCTGTTTTTACACATTTTAAGAAAAACGTATCATTTGCTTTTGAAAACACGCTTCATGTTGTTTTTGTTGTCGTTGCTGCTGCTGGTGCTGCTGCTGCTTTTGCTGATATTGTTGTCGTTATTTTTGGATTGTATGGAAGCAATACAATCCTATGTGCGTGATGAAAACTGAGAAAGGACATGATAGAATGCAGATGACGAGATAGTTCAAAGTATGTTATCTCACCCTGTTATCTGAATCGCGTTCTTTTGAGATTGAACGCCAGTTCATTGTTTCAAATATGAAAATGTAATGTCACAAAAGCGCTTTAAGGCCAGCCCTTGATAGGAGTAGGCTACATAGTATCCGAACCACATAAGCAGTCCTGATGCGTATCGGACTTTGTTCCCAAAGTGTTCGTGCAAATTAATTACGATCTCAAAATATGGTTTCGGGTTGAAACAAACCACAGCTTTTGATTCATCCATGGAGAGTAAACAAAGCGGAGAAAGACAGAGAAAACAGAAAAAAATAGGCTTACGGAGAGAGGGGAGAGAGAGGGGGGGACAGGACGGGGGAAAGAGAGAGAGAGGGGAGAGAGAGAGAGAGAGAGAGAGAGAGAGAGAGAGAGAGAGAGAGAGAGAGAGAGAGAGAGAGAGAGATAAAGAGACAGAGAGATAATGAGACAGACAGAGAGAGAGAGAGAGAGAGAGAGAGAGAGAGAGAGAGAGAGAGAGAGAGACAGACAGAGAGAGAGAGAGAGAGGATGAAAGAAAGAAAGAAAGGCCACCAGACAGACAGAAATCCATACAGGCAGACAGAATTACATGAATGTCAAAACAAAACAAACAAACAAAACGAACGGATAGAAACATAACAAGGGCGTCGCCGAGCGGCAGACATGTCCGTCACCAGCAATGCCACGCACTTGCGACACCCCGTAGAGTGTCACATCCTGACACAAAATTGGAAGGGATTCTGTCTTCTAGTTCACGAGATACAGCTTGAAGAAGAAACATATAGCGCAAAGAAGGAAATTTCGGTTTTGAAGGTCACACTTCAAGGTCAAGGTCAGCATGGTGATCATTTATGCTCGGATGTTTTCTTCTCTAGGGTATACAGTACCACACACAATCTGAAGCGCTTCTGTCAAGTACCAATGTGGAAAATATGGCTTAAAACCCAATGTGTAGACCCCTACCACTTTCAAGGCCTACTGATCGCCCGGACCGTGACCTTGACCTTGATCGGTATGCCACCATCAGAACGGGCATAAGCCAAAGTACCTTCATGCCAAATTTGAAGATTCTAGCACTAACGGTGTGGGAGTTATGGCCCCTGACAGATTTTCGGTTTTCAAGGTCGTACGCCAAGGTCAAGGTCACGACGGCAATATGGTTTGCGCGGATGCCTTCCTCTCATGGTGACACACCAGCACACAAAATTTGACGTGATTCTGTCAACCCGTCCTTGGGACAGACAGAAGGAGAAAAAACTGACCCTCCGATTTTCAGGCTCCAGCGATCTTTTTGACCTTGACCTTGACCTTGATCGGTATGCCATCATCAGAACGGGCATAAGCCAAACCACCTTCATACCAAGTTTCAACATCCTATGTTGATCGGTGCCCGAGATATGGCTAAAAATAGATTTTCGGTTTTCAAGGTCGTACGTCAAGGTCAAGGTCACGACGGCAAAATGGTTTGCGCCGATCTCTTCCTATTAAGGAGGCACACCTTCACACAAAATTTGACGCGATTCGGTCAAGCGGTTCGGGAGATATCCTTGGGACAGACAAATAAAAAAATAAAAATAAAAACAATTTAAAAAAAACACCCACCAGCCCATCGCAAAGTCCGTTACCTTCGGTGACGGACAATAAAGTGGCAGATAGAATCGTAAGATTGAGAGCGTAAGATGGGGGGGAGGGGGTAGCACAGGGGAGAGGGGGGGGGGGGCAAATGACAAAATACATAGACACAGAAAGACAGGAGAGGAACGAAAAGGAATGGGAGTCATTAAGACGAGCGAAAAGAAGCAATTAGAGAGAGAAGGGGGAAAAGAGCAGGGTCGGTCCTAACCGATGAATAAACACCTACACAGACGCAGGAGGATGAGGAGAAAAAGGAGCGGACAAAAAGCCGGCAATCACAGAGACTAAAGGCCCAGCCACGCTGCATACGATTTGACCTCAATACGATGCGATTGTGATGATGTCCGTGAGTCATGATTCACGTGCAATACTTCCGTCTAAAAATAATAACGCCACTATTTTCGTTCATTATACTCATGTAGACCGCAACACACGAGTCAAATCAAATGTCCGATACAAAAATAAAATATTTTATCAGATTCGTGTACGGGAGACTACAAAAATAGTGAACATATATCTAGTAGGATTTCATCGGATTTATTTAGACAGTAGAATTTCACGTCAATCGTTTCTCACAAATGTCAAAATCGGATCGTAGTGAATCGAATCGTATGCAGTGTAGCATGTGAATGGCAAACAGAGCAAAGGGAGCTAGAGAAAGAAAGAGGCAGAGGGAGAGGTCGTGACACAGACACAGAGAGAGAGAGAGGGAGAGAGAGAGAGAGAGAGAGAGAGAGAGAGAGAGAGAGAGAGAGAGAGAGAGAGAGAGAGAGAGAGAGAGAGAGAGAGAGAGAGAGAGAGAGAGAGAGAGAGAGAGAGAGAGAGTAGGACAAATCCACAGAAGGGCAAATAGGAACACATACACACGTATGTGCGCGCGTGCTCAAACGTACACACGTGTACCACAAAAAAGAGAGCGATAACAAGAAAAGGTAAACAAATGGACACACAAGTGTAGACAAGCAAACGCACGGCATAGATACAGAAAACAGAGACAAACAGACTGACAATTAGACAAACACACAGATGCAAAGACAGGGAGATATAGAGATATTGTTGTCAGACGGAGACAAGACAAGAAGATAGACACAAACCAGAGATTAATAGACAATTTGACAGAGAAGAGGTGAGAGAAAGACAGAGAGACATAAAGAAAAAGACATAGACAGAGACACAGAGAGAGAGAGAGAGAGAGAGAGAGAGAGAGAGAGAGAGAGAGAGAGAGAGAGAGAGAGAGAGAGAGAGAGAGAGAGAGAGAGAGAGAGAGAGAGAGAGAGAGAGAGAGAGAGAGAGAGAGAGAGAGGCAGAGACTAGAGAATAGAATCACAGTTATTTTACTAGAATAGAAAGAACATTACTTACCAAAGTCCAACGATCTCTAGCAAAATATTTCACTTTGCTCCATACACGTCGTCTTTATCAGAAAAGAAGTCCGCGCGGTTTTGTAGCTAATTGCCACCAGTGAACAGTACAGTCCCAACAGCGTGCACGTACGCTAACATTTGTCATACACTAGCGAACAAAAGTTAAGGCCCAGAAAGACAATCATCTCCGAAAACTCACGAACTAAAAAAAAATCAGTTTTGTTATGAGCTGGGTGCGTTTACGAACTCCAAAAAAATCAGTTTTGTTATGAGCTGGGTGCGTTTACGAACTCCAAAAAAATCAGTTTTGTTATGAGCTGGATGCGTTTTATTGAGTTCGTGAGTTCTTTACTTTTGTTCGCTAGTGTACTTAACAGTTGACACAAGTGCAGAGTCAGTTCAAATGACCGAGCTCTAGGAATATAATTATATATGTTACGCCCAATCCATGAAATTGTCTATTTCATGAAATGGGCACAATGGTTTGCCCAGTTCGTGAAATAGCCAATTTATAACTTGCAATTGAGAAACGCAATATGAATGAAAAATAGTTTTTGTTCATTAGCACACATGGATCAAGAATTGGTTCAAACGAATGAGAAATCTCATCTGTAGATGAGCTAAAGTTATGTTATTCAGACCTAATTTGATAAAACGTTTGATTCAACATGTGGCTCAGGCATGCCCCAGCTTAGCATCTGGTCGAGTTGGGGGGGGGGGGGGGGGGGGCAGGATAGGGGTGCAAATACAATGTAGAAAAGTGTGATACCATTGAATCAATCTTAATCAATACCTGTGTGAATGGGGATTCAAAATGTGATATACATTGTCCATTTCATAAATTGGGCAAATCATTTTGCCCATTTCATGAAATAGGCAATTTCACGGATTGGACCTAACACACACATATATATATATATATATATATATATATATATATATTATAGTTAAAAAATAAATCCAATAGACCGGCGATCACCATCAGATGGTGAGCGTGCAGGACAGTTGAGTAAGTAATACAGGAAAAGATAACAGCCGCACAGCCAGACTTCCCACTCCACACAACTCTGTAGGACTGAAAAGTTGGTGCATTTGAAATGCCGAATTGATACAACTTTTCCGTCTAATGTCTGATTCTGTGAACCTCAGAAACAAAGCCAGTTAACGTTAACTTTATGAAATGTTCTGTTTTCTTTAAAATAAAATAAAAATTATTAATAATAAATAATAAAATGTGCTGATTTGCATTTTCTCCAAATGGGAGAGGGACAGTGCCTTACGCAAAGACAGCTGTTTCGATCTTGTGAAGATCTCATCAATTTGCATGATTGGCCTGCAGTTTGACTGTCCAGTGGACGCCAACTTGAGCAAGAAGACGTTCTACAAGAGAATGGTGTCTTCTTTGCACCAAATCGAAAATCCACAATAAAAGCAAACCAGCACAAAGTTAAACCAGAAATAGTAAAAATCATATGAAAATCTTATGTAAAATGAACAAAATAATAATGTTCTGAAATTTTAATTTCAAATTTTGTCTATCTTTCATATTAGTTTTTTTTTATATTATATGTTGTTTGATTGTTTTTTTGTTAGTGGTGTTGTTGGGTTTTTTTCCATTCTGTCATACACTTGTAACTTTTTTATGCCTTCCATTTTAATTGCCTTTTCAATCACACAAAAGAGTCTTTCTTGTCCTCATCTCACGGAACAATATATTTTTTAAATTCTTTCCCTCTGACATTTTATTCTTTCCTAATGACAATTATTATTTGCTTTGTGCTTTTTTTCATCTTCCTGGTATTCAAGTTTGACTTTTTTCTCAAAGTTGTGTATTTTTCTTTGCTTGGTATATTGAGTTTTTATTTATTTTTAAATGTATTCAGGAAGCTTCAAAGCCATATGATTTCTGCTTTACAAAAAGAAAGAGGCCAACATCCAACGTATCTTCTTCTTCTGCGTTCCTAGGTCATATGGCCATAATGGGTGAGGGACGTATGTGTCCGGTTTTCAGTTTTCACTGGTCTCCCCGCTGCGTACAGCTGATACATTCCGATTTGAGGAGCTCAAAGGAGAAAATTGTTTGGAAGATTTTTTGGAGAGAAAAAAGGCAGGAGAATGGGCCAATAAGTCAGAAAGATTGTAGATGACAGAAAGCAAAGAGAAAAGGCAGAGTCAAAGAGAGTAACAGTTTAGAGGAAGGTACAAGCACAGAACTTCCAGAAGGTATGGGAACTATTTGTATGAAAGACCCCCCCCCCCCCCCCCCCATGTATCCCCACGGGGACAGACTCGTGGAGGGTGCGGGGACGTCCAGCTCCCCGTGTGGAGGCACGAGGCATCCACCCAGTGCCCCGAAGGTATCATCAACGCACAAAGACGAAATCTGGTCCTTATCCAAGGTCCTAAAGGAAATATTCTTTTTTATGTTATTCTAACAGCGTTGGTACGCGGTCCAGGCTGCGTAGCTCTAAAGGTGAATGGGGGTGCTTTGAGAAAACGGTCCACATTCTGCATTTCTGACACACTCGTGAAGTTTTTCCTTTTCTTTGTTCGGAAGTATCACTGGAGACGTATTATCACAGGCCAATGTAATATACAAATCTTTTGTTTGTTGTACAGAGACAATTTTCGATAACTCGTATTTTAGAAACAAAAATGTTAGTACAGTATTTGCTTTGCTCTCAAAACTGCACATTAACTTCACACGGTCAAATGACAAAGAAATGTTTAACAATTACTGAACTTTATTTTTCTCTTTTTTAAAATAGAAAATTAAATGAATATCGATCGAATTATCGGCTGCAAAATCTTCTTTTCAAACTATCTTTTCACAGCTTCAAAGAAACATTTACTTTTGCTCTACAACAGCTCTCCTCGAATCAATACTGATCCTAATTCTTCAAACATATACGTAATCCTTCAATCTCATATTAAAGAGCTAGTCAAATCAATAGCTTATACATATAATATATCCAAGCTAAGCATCGTCTAAGTTCATCGTCTCCACTGTGAGACGAAATACCGTCATTACATTTTCGCTGTGACGACAAGAACTTGTCCACACCACAGTGTCTCACGTGCGTGCACGTGCGCTCTCGCGGCCCACACTGTCGACAGGGGGTGTCTGTGCAAAGGTCAGTTCAGGGCGAGCTTGGCCATCTGTATCCTCGCGTGCTTTGCGCGTGCGGGTTTGGTTTACCTGCCTGTCTGCCTGCTACGATCCAAAGGAGAAATATCTGAGAAGGAACTCTGGAGAGAGAGAGAGAGAGAGAGAGAGAGAGAGAGAGAGAGAGAGAGAGAGAGAGAGAGAGAGAGAGAGAGAGAGAGAGAGAGAGAGAGAGAGAGAGAGAGAGAGTGTCAAGTCAAGTCAAAGTCAAAAGTCAAAAATACTTTATTATCACGTTAGGTGAAATTACAGTGTGGTCTCGTACAAGCACAATACAATCAAAGAAACACATTTGCATGCATGAAAAATGGAAACAAAACTAAGGAAAAATGAATGACAAATCATGCTTCGCAAAATATTGAACATGATTAGGGTCAATACAAGCGACTATCAAAACATTGTGTGTGTGTGTGTGTGTGTGTGTGTGTGTGGAGGGGGGGGGTCGGGTGTGTGTGTTTCGGGGGGGTGTGGGGGTGGGGGGTCGTGGGGGTGTTCGTGTGTGGGTGTGGGTGTGTTCGTGTGTGGGTGTGGCTGTGTGTGTGTGTGTGTGTGTGTGCGCGCGCGTGCGTGCGTGCGTGTGTGCGTGTGTGTGTGTGTGTGTGCACGGTAAAACACGCATGTGCATCTATGCATATGCGTATATGCATACATTATCAAAAACAGACACCTAAAACAAACCTCTCTCTCACCCCCCCCCACCCCCACCCCCACCTCTCTCTCTCTCTCTCTCTCTCTCTCTCTCTCTCTCTCTGTAAAAAAGTATGTATACTTATCTCATTACCCTGTATAAATAAAATTTCGTTCGTTCGTTCTCTCTCTCTCTCTCTCTCTCTCTCTCTCTCTCTCTCTCTCTCTCTCTCTCTCTCTTCTCTCTGGTTTAAACGATTTATTCTTCAGTTACATTCACATAGACATAAACACAACAGACTGAAGCAACAACAAGCGAAGCTTATAGCGTGCTCAGTTAGAAAATGTACACAGCAATATTGGCGGAATTTGCAATGACTGAATTAAACGTGGAAAACAAAAGTACGCAACAGAACAAAAAAAGAATGAAAAGGAAAGACTGGGTGGATGCAACTTGAATCGACACAGCTATACATTATTTGTTGATCATTAGGAAAAGATGCAATACACAAACATGAACATAAATAATATTACACACACACAAAGAGAGAGAGAGAGAGAGAGAGAGAGAGAGAGAGAGAGAGAGAGAGAGAGAGAGAGAGAGAGAGAGAGAGAGAGAGAGAGAGAGAGAGAGAGAGAGAGAGAGAGAGAGAGAGAGAGAGAGAGAGAGACCCAAATTTTGCCATTCACAAGGCCCAACCCTGTGCCATTGATACACATGCATAAGTATACACATCGCACAAGCTTATATATTGCACATCTTTTTATTCTCTCTCTCTCTCTCTCTCTCTCTCTCTCTCTCTCTCTCTCTCTCTCTCTCTCTCTCTCTCTCTCTCTCTCTCTCTCTCTCTCTCTTGGGGCAGCGGCCTGTATGGTAAGAAAGGTGGGGGGTCTTAGTAAGCAATTTAACGATTGGTATGATCAGGCGTGTCATCAAAAAAAGAAACAAGTTAAACGGCTCCTCCAGTCATATCGTAGAGCAAAATCACCTACATATAAAGCTTTACAAAGGAGTAAATACGTTGAAGAAAGGAAATAATATAATATATTACAAAGGCAAAAAAGGGAAGAGCATGACGAAATGAAACTTAGAAGGCTTAAAGAATCAATAAACGATCCAAAGCTTTTCTGGTCAACAGTAAGATCAATGAATAGAAAAACAACTATCTATAATGACATCAGTCAGCAACAATGGTTCGATCATTTCTTTACTGTCTTTAATGATTTTGATGACACTCCCATGCACGAAGAAAATGAAGAGTTAGATATTGATGAAAATGATCAGCCTTTATTTAATGATCCGATAACTAGACATGAAGTGATAAATGGCATTAAACATCTGAAAAATAATAAAAGCGCTGGTCCTGACAAACTTGTGAGTGAAATGTTTGAACACTCGAACACAATAGTTGATTTTCTAGTTGACCTATTTAATACAGTCTTTAACAGTGGAACCTTTCCCCAGGAATGGTGTAAGTCGATAATAGTACCACTACATAAAAAGGGAGACACCAATCAGCCCGATAATTATAGGGGAATTTCTCTAACAAATATTATTAGTAAAATTTATACTTACATTTTGAATAAAAGACTAACCAAATGGACAGAAAAGGAAGAAAAAATAATAGAAGAGCAAGCAGGCTTCAGGAAAGGCTATAGCACGATCGATCACATCTTCACATTATATGCATTAGTTCAAAAGTACTTACTCCAAAACAAAAAATTATATATCGCTTTCGTGGATTTCCGCAAAGCTTTTGATTCAGTGAATAGGAACATACTTTGGGATACTCTTAGAAAAACTGGCCTAAATTGGAAAATGTACAATGCCCTTAAAGGAGTTTACACTTCAGTTATAGCTTGTGTTCGTGAAAAAGGTGAATACTCAGATTATTTCAATTGTCCTCGAGGGGTCAAACAGGGATGTCTGTTGAGTCCTCAACTTTTCTCATTCTTTATTAACGAATTAGCGATAGAAATTAACAAAAAAGGGCGTCACGGCATTCAAATGATACAAGATGCAATAGAAATTTTCTTAATGTTATTTGCAGACGATATTATTTTGCTCTCAGATACAATAGTTGGTTTGCAAAATCAGTTAAATTCCCTTAAGGCAGAGGCAGACCGACTTCATTTAACTGTTAACCTGGACAAGACAAATATTATGGTTTTTAGGAACGGGGGCTATCTTTCTAAATTTGAAAAATGGTGGTATGGTAATATGGAAGTGAAGATCACAAATAGTTATAAATATTTAGGCCTGGTATTCACAACCAAGCTGAGCCTTACTGCAGGATGGACAGAAATGTGCAGAAAAGGAAAGAAAGGGGTAACAAATATACTTAAAACTTTAAGGAAATTAAACTCGAACGATCCATCTATTTTCTGGAAACTTTTTGACACACAGATCACACCTATATTAACGTACGCAGCAGAAGTATGGGGAACTCTCAATAATAATCAATTAGAAAATGTCCATACTCTTGCAATAAAACGTTTTCTTATTGTGCCGTTACATTCTTCTAACAGCATGGTGTATGCGGAGATGGGCAGGTATCCTTTGTTTGTTCATACTAATGTTAAATGTATTAGATATTGGTTAAGGCTTTTGAAGTTACCTTCGTCAAGACTGTGTAAGCAAGCGTATCTAATGTTATTACAGCAACATGAAAATGGGAAATTTAATTGGGTTTCAAGAGTCAAGAAATTACTAATAGAAAATGGGTTTGGGATAGTCTGGCTGAACCAAGAAGTAGGTCACGATAAAGCTTTTATCTCTGAATTTAAAGATCGAATGACGTGTATATCTAAACAAACTTTGCACTCCCACATGGAAGAAAGTCCTAAATATGAATGGTTTCTCTCGTTCAAAAGCAACCTTGAAGTTGAAAAATATATAACAGCTGTTACAGATAGATGGCAACGAAGTGCACTTGCAAGATTTCGAACCAGAACATTAGGCCTAAATGGTAACAAAAAAATGTTTTTTGCATAATACAAATGTAGAAAATGTTTGTCCTGTTTGTAAATCCAATCTTAAGGAAGATGAGTATCACTTTTTATTTCAATGTGAAGGCTATAAACACATTCGTGATAAATGTATTATTTTTAGTGACCCTGTAACACAAAGGCGTAGCTTGGTGAGTGTTTTAACGTTAGAAAACGGGCTATTAATTAATTCGCTAGCAAAATATGTTGCTGAATCATATAAACTCAGATCACATTCACTCTCAGTTTGATACCCTATTACAAATTGGCTTATTTAGTGCCCGCTGGTCATTATGTATAGGACGATAATGACTTTGGTTTGATGAAAATATGCGCGCTGGGCGTATATTTTGTACTAGTATTTTATCTTTTCATGCTTTGAGATTGTGTGAGAATTAATGTGATTATTTGTACTTATATTTTTCGTTTGCATTTTCCTTTATTTCATTACACCCCTCATGTCATGATGGCTCTGTAGCTATTAACATTAAATCATCAATTTGTCAATTTGTCTCTCTCTCTCTCTCTCTCTCTCTCTCTCTCTCTCTCTCTCTCTCTCTCTCTCGTCTGCGTGTGCAACATCATCACCAACAACAAACATTTTCTAACCTACAAAAAAAAATCATTTAAAGGTTAACATTTAGTCATCAAATCTGCACCAAAAAGGAGATTTGACCTGATTTTCATTGCAATCGGCCAGTTATCTCGTTAACAAGCAAAGGACGGGTAATGCATTTATCTCTTAAATTACATTTAAGCCAGTGTGCGTGCATCCAACTCATTCGTCACATCTAGTGTTTTCAGGTTTTCTGGCTTACTTTTTTTTGTGGTTGTTGTTGTTATGAATTACACTATCGAGTTGGGTTTTTGGGCTTAAATTAGGTGGTCTATTTTGCTTCTCTTGTTGATGCTTCATTAAATTATTTGCTCGAAACTGATATAGAAGCTGTTTTCATGCTTATGTATTAAGCATACATTATTGTACACGCATGCACACGCGCGCACGCGCGCGCACACGCACGCACACGCACACGCACGCGCACGCACGCACACGCACACGCACACGCACACACGCACACGCACACACACACACACACGTTGTGAGAACACAACCACGCTGCTGCTACGTTCTCAGTACGCGCAAAAGAGTATTTTTTTAAAAACTCGAGAAATGTTTACCCTTTTCCACGTTATCACAACGCCCTCACCACTCACGTAATACGTCCTGGCCACACTTGATAGCCACGTTTCCTCCACGACCACGCGACGCCTGAAGCACGATGCAGCCACGCTCTAGCAGACCGCGCCACGCTGCTATGACGATCCTGCTACGTGTGTCACGCCCTTGCTACATTCCTAGGCACGGGTCAATTTCTTGAATGAAAATCTGCTCAACGTCCTCCGGTCTGGAACAAACACATATGGGACATTAGTAGATATAAAGATGGTGGGAACGATCCTGGAGGCAATGCACCACCAGTAAAGTCCCGAATGCTTAAAGACCCACCAGATCACGTGTCAAAATCACGGGTTTCACGTGCTTTCCCACTTATAGCTGGTAAGAAATCTTGTTTTGACCAGGTTTAACTCCCATACAAATGTCCCCAAATTGAAAACGAAACATAATTTTAAAGAGCAGCCTCAATTTGAAATTGGGGACATTTGTATGTGGGTCACAGCTACCCAGAAAAAAACCAAGGGACTTAATCGTGGTGCGTCAGTGTGTCTTTAACAATTCAGATATGCATGCAGCACCTCAAATGCACTCACTAGTAGTTTCTTGCTGAACCAAGCAGCGTTCATTGCTCGGGCCCTATGTTGCCGTTACGTTCACCTCGCACCCACAACGCTGCCACTACGCTGCCGTTACGTCGTCCCCGTTCTCACTACGATTCTGACAAGCTTCCTTTTCCACCACGTCCTCGCTACGTGTGCCTTTTGAACCGGTGCACCACACTTCGCCAAACCACACTTCGCCAAATCATAGCCCGGCATAACACTTCGCCAAACCACACTTCGCCACAAACCTAGGGATAGGGTTAGGGATAGGTTAGGGATAGGGTTAGGGCTAAATGATGAACTTCCTCCTAAATCGTGATTTTCGTTCGTTTTTTCACGTCCTAAAGAAATCCACGACCTTTCCCGTCAAACATAAATTCCAGACAGTGATTACTTGTGAACACTTTGTCACCAAAACCAGTCATTTCTTGGCGAACTGAGCAGAGTGGTTTTTGGCGAGATGTTGCTTTTCGTGCACTAGCGGCCTTGGGGAGGGGTTGTCGGTGCCGAGAGTGAACATCAAAGGTTTGGCGAAGTGTGCTTTGGCGAAGTGTGGCGCACCCTTTTGAACACGTTCCAAAACGCGTGTAGAGAGAACCTGGCCTACGGCGCTCTCTCCACGCTCCCACCAAGACCCTACCACGCTCTTACTACACGACTACAGCGCGCTACACCACGATCCTGCTGCGTTCAGCCACGTTCTGCCTGATTGTGCCTGGACGTGGAGGACGTAGCGGGAACGTGGTCAATGCGTTGTTATCGTCCCCTGGCTTAAAGACTCCAGGGATCATACCAGCAGCCGAAGCGAT
>CM065692.1:35498320-35598320 GCA_017654935.2 Phymorhynchus buccinoides
AAAATGCAGTCATAACCTACATATCATAATAAAAGCGCACACGCATGTTGAAGTAAACGAAACAAATATTCCAATAAAGAGCATACAGTCAACAAACATAAAATAGGAAAATGCATGTACAAAGAAGCATTCCCTACGTAGTCACTTAATAGACCATACAATTATGGTCTGTAATTGTAACTAGCAGCTACGCCCCGCGCTCGCTACGCTTCGCGGCAGCTTTTCCCCGGCACAGGTCTTTAGAATAGCAGTTGCCAGAATAGCACTTCGAAATGTCTCCCACTGCATTCCCCGGTGATGTTGATCACGAATGTACGGTTATACGGATCTCTAACCAACGGCTTTCAAACTACAATTGTTTGGTTTATGCAATCGGCCCGGGTCTTCAGAATAGCAGTCGCTAGCACAGCACTTCAAAATGTCTCCCACCAGTGATGCTGATTGCAAATATATGTGGCTAAAGGGGTTTACAACCAATAGTTTTCATACTAAAATTGTTTGTTTTATGCAATTGGCCCGGGTCTTCATAATAGCAGTCACCATAATAGCACTTCAAAATATCGCATGTACAATACCCCATTGCCCCTCTAGCTCTCTGTCTGGTGGGCTTCCGTGCCATGCTCATTATGTGCTATCTATGCACACTCACTTTCACACCGTGCCATGCTCATTATGTGCTATCTATGCACACTCACTGTCACACCGTGCCATGCTCATTATGTGCTATCTATGCACACTCACTGTCACACCGTGCCATGCTCATTTTGTGCTATCTATGCACACTCACTTTCACACCGTGCCATGCTCATTATGTGCTATCTATGCACACTCACTTTCACACCGTGCCATGCTCATTATGTGCTATCTATGCACACTCACTGTCACACCGAGCCATGCTCATTATGTGCTATCTATGCACACTCACTGTCACACCGAGCCATGCTCATTATGTGCTATCTATGCACACTCACTGTCACACCGTGCCATGCTCATTATGTGCTATCTATGCACACTCACTTTCACACCGTGCCATGCTCATTATGTGCTATCTATGCACACTCACTTTCACACCGTGCCATGCTCATTATGTGCTATCTATGCACACTCACTTTCACACCGTGCCATGCTCATTATGTGCTATCTATGCACACTCACTGTCACACCGAGCCATGCTCATTATGTGCTATCTATGCACACTCACTGTCACACCGTGCCATGCTCATTATGTGCTATCTATGCACACTCACTGTCACACCATGCCATGCTCATTATGTGCTATCTATGCACACTCACTTTCACACCGTGCCATGCTCATTATGTGCTATCTATGCACACTCACTGTCACACCATGCCATGCTCATTATGTGCTATCTATGCACACTCACTGTCACACCGTGCCATGCTCATTATGTGCTATCTATGCACACTCACTTTCACACCGTGCCATGCTCATTATGTGCTATCTATGCACACTCACTTTCACACCGTGCCATGCTCATTATGTGCTATCTATGCACACTCACTTTCACACCGTGCCATGCTCATTATGTGCTATCTATGCACACTCACTGTCACACCGTGCCATGCTCATTATGTGCTATCTATGCACACTCACTGTCACACCGAGCCATGCTCATTATGTGCTATCTATGCACACTCACTTTCACACCGTGCCATGCTCATTATGTGCTATCTATGCACACTCACTTTCACACCGTGCCATGCTCATTATGTGCTATCTATGCACACTCACTGTCACACCGTGCCATGCACACTCTGACTCCACGTCCTTCTCATTTAGGTGGGTTTTTTCTTTTACTGTTTTTGTTTCATCCCTGCTCCTTATCACCACAATACATTCCTCTGCCTTTGTTGTTGTTGTTGGGTGTTTTTTTAATTATTATGCTCACCTTTTGTTTCTTCCTCTTTTATGGGTTCAAAAGCGTTTACAAGTTTTCTTTTTTGTTGTTGCTCCAAACCCATTTGTTTGTCTTCTTCTTCTAGCAATAATGTCCACCTGCCGTAACCGGCAATTACTGACATGTAGGCCTACTGGAGTTCAAAGAATGATGCAGTGCGGGAAAAACGAAAACTAAAGCTAGTCCGAGAACACCCAACCGCACACAAAAAACAACAACGGAGTTTCAGCACCTTCGAGATGAAGGAGCTGAACGTGGGGGACTGGACGGTTTCTGGTGGTAGGGAGTTCCAGTCGCGGCCGGTTCTGGGGAAGAAAACGTTTTTGCGATAGTCCGTTCTAAAGGGGATTCTTTGGAACTGTTTGTTGTGGTTTTGTTTTCTGCTGCTGGGGGGGCATGGGTTTGAGGGCGCTGCATTTCACACAGGCCAGTCCATTTGTGATCTTATAGATCATGGATAGCCTGGAAGCGCGGCGGTGCTCAGCCAGAGATGGCCATTAATTGTAGCTGGTGGAGCATTGTGCTGACACTGGATGCATTTATGTGTCTGTTTAGCACGTATCTTGCTGCCCTGCGTTGGACCTTCTCTAGGTCAGAGATCTGCCTGTCGGTGTGCATTTTGCATATTCAAGAATGAGCCTGACCATGGCTTTGTAGGCTAACTCCTTAGTAGCCGTGGAACACACCTTTAGTTTCCTCTTAAGAAGCCTAAAGCTCTGTTGGCTTTGGCGCAGATGGCTGTGATCTCAGGAAAGATCGGTTTGCCGTGTGACCCCGAGGTACTTTGTTGAGGGTATACTCTTTCGAGGGTGTGGTCGTGGAGACTGTAGCTGATGGAGGCGTTCAGCAGCTTCTTGCTTCTCGTCAAAGGCAACTGGCTGCATGGAACGCCATGTCCCATTCTCTTTCCCAGTCTTCCAACTTCCTGGGGTCCTCTTGGAGGTCGTTGATGTAGGTCAGAAAGAGGCAAAGTCCTAGGACTGTCCCCTGCGGCACACCAGACTTCACCTCCACATAGCCAGACTGGTGTGTGTGTGTGTGTGTGTGTGTGTGTGTGTGTGTGTGTGTGTGTGTGTGTGTGTGTGTGTGTGTATGTGCGTGTGCGTGCGTGCGTGCGTGCGTGCGTGCGTGTGTGTGTGTGTGTGTGCGTGTGCGTAGTACACAATGTTTTGAGTTTCAGTTCTACTATGACAAATTATTTCTGTCTGTCTGTCTGTCTGTCTGTCTCTCTCTCTCTCTCTCTCTCTCTCTCTCTCTCTCTCTCTCTCTCTCTCTCACACACACACACACACACACACACACACACAAACTCTCTTTCTCTCATGAGATTGTAAGGGAAACAACTGCTACTTGTATTTTTGCTCTGTTGGGGTGTTGGTGTACTGGTAATTCCCCTCGTTTTCATTCTACTTTCATTTTCTTTCTTTTCTGAATTATTTCCTCTTGGCTCTGTAATAAAAAGAAAGACTTCTTAAAATAGTACCCTATATAAGTAAAAGACAAAAAATGCTGAGTTGCAGTTCTCTTTGATAGCTAGAGGTGCCAGATCATCAGCAGTAGACTTGGAGGCTGGCCCTTTGTGTGAAAACAT
This sequence comes from Phymorhynchus buccinoides, assembly GCA_017654935.2. NCBI lineage: Eukaryota > Metazoa > Mollusca > Gastropoda > Neogastropoda > Raphitomidae > Phymorhynchus > Phymorhynchus buccinoides. Next base: position 35,501,831 of record CM065692.1, read on the forward strand.
TTGACATTAATTATATGTTTAGTCTGTAGATTAAAATTGTTATTAATTGTAGTTTTACTTTCACTTTCTCTTTTTTTCTACTGTTTATATTGAGTTTATTTATTTTTGCATTTTCCCTCGTCATTCTCAGATTGGGAAAAATATTAACTTCACTGACTTGATTTCTAAAGCAATTTTTGTAAGAATTTGGTTTGCATAAAACGACCCATACTTACTTTTCCTTTTATTTTCTTACGGTTATAAGAACCCCATAATTTTTAATGCCACTTTGTGATGATCTAAGGAAGTTGTGTGTGTGTTTTTCTGGTTTATACTAACTTGTGGCGGTGCCATAGCCGATGAGGTTTAACCGAGGCGTGGTCACCGCTACAGCTAATTAAAAAAAATCGGGACTTTACTGGTTTCGTAATGCCTCCGGGCATTGCCTCCAGTATTGTTCCCACCATATTTGTATTTACAAATGTCCCATATGTGTCTGATTCAGACCAAGAGGACGTAAAACTCAATTTTCGCCTGTTTTTGTGGGGTTTTATTTCATGACTGTCAATGTTTTTTATCTAACTTTTATTGTAGTTGTTAGAGATTTTTGTCATACTGTGTTCATGTTTTTTAATGATTGATAATTTCATGAACAAGAGATTGCAAATTGTTTTGGAAGGTCTGCAAAGAACTTATTTTGCAATTGGTTAATATGAATGACATTGATGGATGGAAGTTCAGTTTAACGTCGCGTATCGGCTGAACAAACCAACCATGGTATAAACAAAAATTTATGTTCCTGAATCACTGTCTTAGCCAAAAGGCCGAGAAGCGATCAGGATTTGATGAATGACATTGAACTAACTGTTTCGGTACTTGTTTATGAGTAATTTGCCATTTGAGACAGTACTGTTACTGTGCATGAGTGCTTTGGCAACTGGGTTTAATGCTATATGGGAACAGTTCTCTGAAAGAGGGAAATCGTTGGATATTTTTGTTTTTAGTCCGTCACCAAGACGGACTATTGCGATGGGCTGGTTTGTATTTTTGTTTGTTTGTTTGTTGTTGTTTTTTTGTTGTTGTTTTCTGTCTGTCCCAAGGATATCTCCCGAACCGCTTTACCGAATCGCGTCAAATTTTGTGTGCAGGTGTGCCTCCTTAATAGGAAGAGATCGGCGCAAACCATTTTGCCGTCGTGACCTTGACCTTGACGTACGACCTTGAAAACCGAAAATCTATTTTTAGCCATATCTCGGGCACCGATCAACATAGGATGTTGAAACTTGGTATGAAGGTGGTTTGGCTTATGCCCGTTCTGATGATGGCATACCGATCAAGGTCAAGGTCAAGGTCAAAAAGATCGCTGGAGCCTGAAAATCGGAGGGTCATTTTTTTCTCCTTCTGTCTGTCCCAAGGATATCTTTCGAACGGGTTGACAGAATCACGTCAAATTGTGTGTGCTGGTGTGTCACCATGAGAGGAAGGCATCCGCGCAAACCATATTGCCGTCGTGACCTTGACCTTGGCGTACGACCTTGAAAACCGAAAATATTTCAGGGGCCATAACTCCCACACCGTTAGTGTTAGTCTTCAAATTTGGCATGAAGGTACTTTGGCTTATGCCCGTTCTGATGGTGGCATACCGATCAAGGTCAAGGTCACGGTCCGGGCGATCCGTAGGCCTTGAAAGTGGTAGGGGTCTACACATTGGGTTTTAAGCCATATTTTCCACATTGGTACTTGACAGAAGCGCTTCAGATTGTGTGTGGTACTGTATACCCTAGAGAAGAAAACATCCGAGCATAAATTATCACCATGCTGACCTTGACCTTGAAGTGTGACCTTGAAAACCGAAATTTCCTTCTTTGCGCTATATGTTTCTTCTTCAAGCTGTATCTCGTGAACTAGAAGACAGAATCCCTTCCAATTACGTTTTTGTGTGAGGGTGTTTGTGTATGTGTGTTGGTGTATGTGGTCAGTCCATGCGGCTCGGTTGCTGTGGCTTACCGAATGGGGTATGAACGAGTTGGCGTCGATAAATATGTGTGTTTATGTGTGTGTGTGTGTGCGTGTGTGTGTGTGTGTGTTAGAGAGAGAGAGAGAGAGTTGCTTTGTATATGCGCTGTTGCTGGTTAATGCTGTTTTTGTCTGTTGATGAATCATTGATTGTAAAGCACTTTGGGCTCATCTGAGGTAAAGCGCTATATAAATGTACAATTATTATTATTATTAAACATACTTGAACAACGGAAACTACCACCACTGCAAACCAGGATGAAAGAACAACGCCTAACCCTGTTTTTCAAGATCGTCAGGGGAGAGATACCAGCTTTACCAACGGAAGAGTTCCTCAAACCTGTGGCCCAGACAAAGAGAAGAATAGTGCCCTGCCAAGAGAAGGACCACATAACAACTAACGTGGTGTCCAGCATGGCCAGAAACAACAGCCAGTGCTTTGAATCTAATACCACCATCTTTAGAAACTCCTTCTTTCCACGGACACCTGAGTGGAACAGCCTGCCCGACGATATCGTCACCCTGTCGTCGGCCAGCCAGTTCAGGAGGGCTGTGTCTGATCCCAGGCACGGCCAACAGCAAACACACTGAACTCTAGGTGGGGGCCCCAGTTACCACACTAGATGGTGCTGGGGGTCGGCTAGTCTAGCTGTTCTTCAGCTGGATGAAAAGTGAATGATGTAGCCGCCGATCATCTCCCCCCTGAATTTTTTTATTTTTATATAGGTTGTTATAGTGCTCTCTCCAGTTTTTTCCCCGTTGGTGTTTAATGGATACTGCCAACATATCAAATCAAGATCAAGATCGAGGTCTACCTCTAGGAAAATTTGACCTTCTTGGGTAAAGTAGCCAGCTAAAATGTGACGTCAAAGCCTTTTCGCTGGGGCTGGTAGGGCTGGTTCAAATCTACAGAACCGAGTACATGTTTCATGAGCTTAGAACATGAAACAAGAACAAATGCATTACAGTCTACTTGATATGCATTGCCTTTTTGTGGAATAGTTTATTGTAATTAAATGTAAGTCACTAAAATTCCTCCAGTGTTAGAGGCACAGCCGGAGTATACAAAAGAGGGACTCGAGCCGCATGGCCTCATGCTCGCGGTCGCTACTCTTTATCCCTACCTTTTTCTCTGTTGCACGAGGCGGCAAGTGTCGGACTAGCGAGACCCAATTCTTTGTATCAGGCTGCTATGCCTTTATATGTTACAGTAGCCAAGGACAAGGGTTTTCACTTGTGTCTGTCAAGTTATCTATACCATTTAAAAAAATATGAACAGAATGGTATAACTTCTAGAATATAGCACCAACAGAATATTCTTGACAGTTTTTGAGGTTAGTCGGAATTGTCCTTCAGATACAGGATTTTATAATAACCATTTATTTGCCTTTGCTTTTATTTGGCAAGATTAATCAAAGCATGGGCTTTAATGTAACTTCTTACTTTTAAATTTGGGATGCCAAGTCGGATAAAACATTCCCTGTTAAGTTTGGCTTAATTGAAGTAAATAGGCTAGAGGCAAGTAAAATAAAGAAAAATAAGCGCATGCATTTCCGCATGTGCTTATTCCATCCGCATATTTTCTTACTTTGTTTTACTTATTTGTGGATAAGCGCATGAGGTTTCTGTGTCTTATGTGTGCACGGCCTAATTCAGACACTGTCACACACACATACGATTTATATGTACAGCCAATGTATGCTTTTATTCATTTAAACAAATCAAATTGATTTGATTCTCTTCGGAAAAAGAAATTTGCAATGTGTCACTCAGTGATCCACAGTTTTTGTGTTGCCTTTTGCTAACAAATAGTAAACTCACAACCCTACTGTGGCATGTGTGGTTGTGCTGAATAACAGATTAAAGAATTCCTTCATCTTGTTTACATGCCAGTAAACACGCAAATAAGCACAAAAACGGGTTTTTTCAATTTTATTAAATATGAAACAAACAAGTTATTATCTACAGAAAATCCACTCATAACATTTACCTTCCAGTAAAACAAAAATGGTGCAGCTGTAAAAGCCACTCTTAGCTGGCCGAACGGTTGTTCGGCGAACAGCCCAGATCGGTGTTCGGCGAACAGAAATGTTCGGCAGAACCGGGTTTTCCCTTAATAGCCCCCGAACATGCTCGCCGAACAGCCGTTAGTTTGCTCCCCGAACAGGCGTTAGCTTGCTCGCCGAACAGCCGTTCGGCCCGAATCTCGTTCCCATGTCGTGTTCTATGAACAAGTTTCTTGTTCGGCCGAACACGAGAACTCTTCAAACTTGAATGAAAAAAAATTGTCACTGATCTTTATTTTTAGATCAGTGATCTATCCAAAACACGCCATTGTTTTTTCTTCCGATTTCTTTTTCTTTCTTGCCGTCAGATGTTAGCCTAGATCACAATGCAAAGATGTAGTTTTGTCACCCTTGTCATGTTTACGAACCTCAAAGTCTGCTTCTTTCAGTTTTGTGAACAAGAGAGTTGGATCACTCGATCAGCACGAACACGAGCACGGAACAGACCAAAGGCCTGTTCATCGATCTGTCATCATCACATCATTTATTATATGAAGATAAGTCAATGATATTACTTCTCCTTTTGACAAAAAACACACACAAAAACTGTTAGTTCTCGGTTATTTTCTTTCGATGCAGAAATTTAAGGGGGTGGGGGGATTAGGCTTAGGCCTAGGCCTAGGCCTAGCCTACATGTTTACTGAAGTAGGCTTTGGAGCCTCGCTATGAGGTTGGAGGTCAAAGGTACACTTCCGCACAGTTCGTTTCGGGTCAGATTAAGGAACAAACCCACTGTTCGGCGATCAATTGATTCGTTGTTTGTTCGGGCGAAAAGGAAAAGAACACTAATTGACTTTTCTCGTTTCAGCCGATCACGCGTTCGCCCGAAATGAATTCTGGCAGCTAACATATTCATCTATCCATTCTTGCTGACATCTTATTGTTCCAGGCAGCTAAAATAAATGATCCTGGCAAGTAAAGCAAGACTCTGATAGAAATCTGAACAAGGTTGTTATGAAACTCCAATTCAAAAAAAAAAGAAACAGGAAAAAGCCAGAGAATAAGTCTGTGACAAGACACAAAGCACAAAATTTTATTAACTCTTTTTATTTACATAAAGGAGGAAAGAGATCACATAAAAGAGGGAAGAGATTAACACAGAACAGAGAGTTGTATAAATAAAATAGAGCATAGGGAAAGGATCACTTTAAAATGTGCAAAACACCTTGAGCCTTATCGTTAATTAAAAAATGAAAACAATCTACTGAAATATAGTACATGAAACACTGTAACAAAACAAACATAAGAAAAAACAGATCTTTCTATTCTTTTTCTTTCATATGCATGTTATTCTCACACCTGAAGACCAAATATTTACAATTTCTGTAACTAATGAAATAATCACATAAAATATGTAAGTTCGGTTGTTGTTGTTTTTTTAAAGATGAAAGAAAAAAACAGGATCTATAGGCAACCTCTCGAACATTAAGGTAAAAAATTTCTGGAGGAAAATCATCAACTGTAATCTTCGCTTACAAATTTTTGGTAAAGGTAAAGATGTGCCACCCCCCATGCATTTCTCGGTTAATTGTATTTTTCCGTTTTTGCCTTTCTTACCATACATAAAGCTGTATTTTAGGAACATTTTTAGCTAATTACCTTTTTGGAATACTAACCCTAACCCTACCCCTAAACCTAACCCTACCCCCCACTATGTACTAACCGCGATTTGTCACAGTTGTGGTTCGTTGCGTTTTTCCGTCTTATACGGTGGGGGGTAGGGTTAGGGTTAGGGCTAGGGTTAGGGTTAGGGTTAGTATTCCCAAAAGGTTATTAGCTAAAAATGTTCCTAAAATACAGCTTTATGTATGGTAAGAAAGGCAATAACGGAAAAATACAATTAACCGAGATAGGTAGGGGGGGGGGGGGTGGCACATCTTGACCTTTACCAAATTTTTTACTAACACATCCAACTACAATTATTCCGATCATGTGTACCCTCTAGTCTAATTCTCTAGTTAAGTGCAAAGAAGGAAGCTTTCAACTGAAATCCATTAACTAAAATTTGTAACAGCCACAATAACTGATATTCTGTGATCCATTGCTGATGCTCATGTCTGTACACAACTCTTCTTTCAGTAGATGTTTTTTTTAAAACAAAGTTATCCAACAGTCGCGTAGACAATATTTTCCATCCTCCTGTAGCAGAAAAAAACAGCTACCATTTACGGCACAAAGCTAACTTAAATCTACACTGTTACTGAATCACGAAGGAAATGAATAAATCAGAAAGTAATAATCTCAAATGCTACTGGATTAGGAATACAAAAGCTGGGCAGAGGCATTGGCACAAACTTTGTCCTTCCCGGCAAAATATTGGCGGCATAATAATTGCTGTTCAGAAGACTGTGGTAACTGGTGGTTGGCTCACTTTCTAGTAGGAGCGCTAGGCGTCGGAGAGAGCTGCCACACCAGGAAGATTTTTGCCTGCAAAGCAAAAATAACAAAACAGTACAATATTTTTATGTTAAAAAAAGCCAGGTCTGCATGCACAGAGTTGAAAGTGTTAATGAGTAAATCAATGAAGCAACACTTTTTACAAGGGCTTCACAGAAATTTACCACTAATTAACCATCAATGAAACGACACTTTTACAAAGGCTTCACAGAAATTTACTACTAATTAACCATACAATGTATTAGGTATTAGGTACTTTATAGTCACAGAGGAATCTCGGTAAAATTCGGGTTGCTCCCACCTGGAGAGCGCGTCGCAGCCAGAGGCGCGCCACCCATATTTTTGTTGGAATGCCATTTTTTGTGTGATTGATGAGGAAGGACCAAATTATAACTTTTTCGTTGCCACTGGGTGTAATGTGTGCTAAGTGCATGGGCACATGGGACCTCGGTTTATCGTCTTATCCGAAAGACTCCACATTAAGACCGTAAGGCCTAGTGCAAAGGGAGAGGAAAAAATCCCATGTACCCAGGTTCGAACTCGGGTTTACTTGACACGAAGCGAACACGTTACCACTGTGCCTTCTAGAGGAAAATCTACACCCGGTGTGTGACTGACGTGTAATGCAATACTGTTCCCAGTACACCACAATCATGGCTGACAGGGCCATTCAAGGGGAAATGACACTACAGAGATAAAATGTAAACTAACGCAGAGGTGGGTTGGTTAGTCATGTAGCGGGGTCCCAAACAGGGGGGTGGAGGGTCTGGGGGACAATAATGTGAATGTAAAAGATGCAATAAAGGCCTCTCCTTGGAGAATGGCATGGAATCCCATACATGAGGTACATCAAATCAAAGGTATTGACATGGCAGTCATGGATTTCTCCCTCTTTTTCTTCCAAGATCTGCCACTAACAGGTGCAATCATCACTAAAGCAGGCGACAGACTATGCGACTGCCTCATATGACTCGACCAGGTCGTGACGTAGATCAAATTTTGTTTCCCGCACAGAAGAGGTCACAAGCCATCTGACTCGATCAGACTCGATCAGTGAAATTTAGAACCCACCCTATTCGGCCCTGTCTTCTGACTGGGCCCGACTGAGTCAGACTGATCGAGCAGGATGGTATGCAAATGAGGTGAAACGTCACGACCTGATCGAATCACATGAAGCAGTCACATAGTCTGTCGCCGGCTTAAGGAGCACACCATTGACAGGTTCACAAAATATGACACACAAAAAGGGGAAACAAGGGAGATAGACGTGAGCAGGTTTGATTGAAGTTCCTTCATCTCAGTTACTTTCCTTTGACCGTTACTTTGATGGCGGACACAAGAACACGCACACACACACACCACACATGCATGCATAGACAGACATGAACAAAAACAATAGTTCTAAAGCTTTGCTCGGAAACTACAAATTATAATAAGCAGTGTTTTTTGCTCACAGTATCAAAGCTCAAAACGCCAAATGCCACTTCAGCCCAACCTACAGTGGAGTACGTTTAACAAACAACTCGCCGGACAAAGATTTTTGTGTGTTCACCGTATTTCGTGTTAAGAATTTTCGACAAAATTGCGGTAAAAAACAACCTGAAACCAACTAAACTGGGCAGGTGCAACGAGTATTCATGCCCGTTGTGCTAGCGATAGGTAGACTTGGCATCAGCTTAAGTTGGAAACGCGCATACATACGTTCCATGGCCGAAAGCTTTAATTATCAAGAAGTAGAAGATAGCAACACCAAATATCATGACGATCACTTATTAATCCTCTTCAAAGACTGTTCTTCGTGAATTTTGATGAAACATAGTCAGATTTTCCAAGCCACAACGTTGAGTCGATAATGGTGGTTCCAGAAGATATCAAATGCAAACCGCTTTCAGATTGGCTCAGACACATCAAAACACTGAAGATCGAAAGCACTCGTTGGTTCGAGTGTCAAACTTTGCTGGGAGTGCACTGCACACTACTAGGCCTCTGCATTGCCCAGCCTTCGTTTGCTCTTCCAATCGGAAAAAAAATCTCATGCTTCTTAGTTTGAGAATAAAATGTTTAAGGCTCAAACTGTATTTGGAGTGCAAATTGTAAACTGAAGTTCGACAACTGAACGGGCAGATTAGCGTTGCAGACGACAAACTGTGCAGGATTTGAGAATACGCATGCTCACACCATACTTTCTGACTAGCACATCAACCAAGTTGCAGTAGATGAGGTTCATGATGGCTTTTGCAAAGTTTATAATGAAATATTTGGTGGCTCCAGCTTCATTTTGTGCTATCAAGACAAATTTTAGTATGATTAATAACAATCGGACCGAGTTTTTGTTTGTGTGTTAACCGTATTTTGTGTTGTGCTGAGGAAAAATGTTTGTGTGAAAAATTATCTTGTTTAAGTAATAATAAAGAACAGTTTCGTCCGTTAACCAATATTTGGTGTATTCCGGCTTTGTGTAAAGTGTACTCCACTGTACACCACTTTCTATGAAGTTAAGCACAACTAAAGGCCCAGCTACACGTCATGCTAAGATCGTACGACTGTACAATACGATTCGATCACGTGGTCTTGAAGAACAAATTTGATTCGCGCACCGAGACCACACGATTGAATCACATCGTACAGTCGTACGAGTTTAGTTGACGTGTAGCCAAGCCTAACGGCTTATTTTATCATTAGAGTATATCTTTCTAATAGAGGATGGATTTGATCATTGTTCCTATCTCAACAGACAGTGGAAGTGTCAAGGGAAACCTGGCACTGACCTTCCAACAACTCCAGGCTGGCCCCCCCTCCGGTGCTGACGTGGCTCACCTTGCCCTCCGTTCCATACTTGGCCGCGCAGGTCGCCGTGTCACCCCCGCCTGAGAGAAATAACACCACAAGTTCAATTCCTACTCTTAACTCACTCGGCACTGGCCGGTTGCTTCCCCTTACAACCGTTTAGGACGGGCCATTCGACTAGGTTCGAAAACCCATCACCACAAAAAAGTTATGAAAAGTTATGGACTGATATTTTCAGAAAAGATTGCTTACACCATGCACTAAACGATCGTAAAATATCAGATTCCATACCTTCATCGTTTGTCTCCTATTGACAAAAACAGCTAACACATAGAAAGAAGGAAAATCTCACATTCCGATCTTTGACCCCCCTCTACAACCAAAGCTGAAAATATAAAGTCTACAATGATTGGTTGATTTCAAGAGAGGCAAGGTCAAAGCAAACTGAAAATAGGTTATGACTTCCTACCGGAAAGCTGGTTACATGCCAGAAATCAAAACCTCTTGAAAACTCTTATGAGCCGGAGCCGGCTCATTCGTCCTAAACGGTTGTGCAAGCCATGAGCCGGATCCGGCTCATTCATCCCAAGTGAGTTAAGTCTTATAATAACATTCACTCTGTATCTGCAATGTCTGTGCATCTGTCTGTCTGAAAACCGGTGGCCATAATTTGAAGGCCATCCACTGGCGGAGGATCCCCTGCCAGTGGGCAGCAATGCTTCTTCTTCTTCCATGTTCCCAGGCCCAGGCAGAAGTACACATATTTGGGCACAAACTTCATACAGACGACTGGGCAACAGTTGCTCTTACACACACGCATGCACACACACACACACACGCACGCACGCACATACACACACACACACATGCATGCACGCACACGCACACACATGCTAAGCAGTGCACATACTGATAAGCACACATCTTACTTGAGACAACTCAAACAGAAAGAAAATTGGCAAAGAGTTTTAACAGCCTTGCATAAACCTTTACCCTCATCTAACATTCCATCTAACACTGTAAAGAATCCCAAATTATTTATATTACAGAATCAAAGAGTTCAAAAGCAAACAAGAAATTAATCATTGAAATGAAGCATTAGAACCAAGAACAAAAAGCATATCACAGCACAAAGACCGTAAACCTGACAGCCTTTGGATTGCTCTGTAGTTTTTCTATAATCATTTCCTATTCTTGCACTGAGGGTAATAGTAATCATGTGCACAGTTTCAGGGTACTGTAGTACCCTGAAACTGTGCACATGATTACTATGAATTTTGTTACTAGCTCTACACTGCATAGCATGTATCCATAGCTACATAGCAGATATTTGAATTGTGTTACTAGCTATACATTTTATAGCATTTATCCATAGCTACATAGCAGATATTTGAATTTTGTTACTAGCTCTACACTTTATAGCATTTATCCATAGCTACATAGCAGATATTTGAATGTTGTTACTAGCTCTACACTTTATAGCATTTATCCATAGCTACATAGCAGATATTTGAATGTTGTTACTAGCTCTACACTTTATAGCATTTATTCATAGCTACAAAGCAGATATTTGAATTTTGTTACTAGCTCTACACTTTATAGCATTTATCCATAGCTACATAGCAGATATTTGAATTTTGTTACTAGCTCTACACTTTATAGCATTTATCCATAGCTACATAGCAGATATTTGAATTTTGTTACTAGCTCTACACTTTATAGCATTTATTCATAGCTACAAAGCAGCTATTTGAATTTTGTTACTAGCTCTACACTTTATAGCATTTATCCACAGCTACATAGCAGATATTTGAATGTTGTTACTAGCTCTACACTTTATAGCATTTATCCACAGCTACATAGCAGATATTTGAATTTTGTTAGAAGCTATACACTTTGCATTTATTCATATAGCTATATTCATATAGCAGATATTTGAATTTTGTTAGAAGCTGTACATTTTATAGCCTTTATCCATAGCTACATAGCAGATATTTGAATTTTGTTAGAAGCTGTATACTTTATAGCCTTTATCCATAGCTACATAGCAGATATTTGAGTTTTGTTAGAACCTCTACACTTCATAGCATTTATCCACAGCTACATAAGCAGATAATTGAATTTTGTTAATAGCTCTACACTTTATAGCATTTATCCATAGCTACATAGCAGATGTTTGAATTTTGTTACTAGCTCTACACTTCATAGCATTTATCCAAACTGGTTCCATCCATTTTTGCCGGTAAGGCAGATAATTTGTGACAAGGAGCTGAACAAGTTGCTTTTTTTCAATCAGAAGATTATCTTCTCTTACATGGGATGATGTGGATTATGGGTGTGTCCTCACATACAGACACCCATCGGCATATCCCATCGGCAAAGAAAATCTCAAAGTGAGAAATATGAAGGCGTGTACACATTCATGCGCAAGGCAATCCGCATACTTCTTACTTCCAACTTTTGTTTTTAGCAGATTGCGATTGGATACACACACCTTCAGCCTTTATCAACTGACAGATGCGCCATCAGAACCATTATTAATAAAGTAAGAATTCAATCCCAGCATCTAAACTATCTCATTTTACGCATTGGCCTAGCAAAAACTTCTGAACAATTCAAACAATTTTTTTCTATTTTCATCCATATTTTTAACGATTCCAACATTTTCCTATTTCCTTCCTTTCAATTCACTTTTTTCCCCTCTCGAATTCCCCATCCCTTTATGCACTCTCCCCATCAGCGACAGAACACTGCAAGACAAACAATTACAGAAAACACAAAATCCCAAACCAATGATTGTGGTGGCTCCAGCCTCAGTAGCCTTTACAACAGCGTCCATCATGCTCTTAGTGCCCTTGGCAAAGTTGGCAAACTCAAACACTCCTGGAGGTCTGCACAGAAAGCAAGCAAATTACACATACTACTCACACTACTCACAAGCATATGCACAAACTTGGGAACAGGAAGGGACCCAAAATATGTGAAAGCTTGGGGTGAATTGGAGAGGGTGGTTGCATAAATGAATGCGAGTATAGAAATGGTGGGAAAGAGGGCAGTTGTTAATGTTTTGATAGTCGCTTGTATCGACCCTAACTATGTCCAACTTCTTGCGAAGCATGATTTCTTGCCCATTTTTCATTAGTTTCGTTTCCATTTTTAATGCATGCAGATGTTCCCTTGCTTGTATTGTGCTTGTACGAGACCACAATGTAATAATTTATTTCACCTAACGTGATAATAAAGTATTTTTGACTTTGACACACATCCACAAGCACACCCACATACAGACACACGCACAAACATGCACAACAACAAGCAGTGAAGCATGAACAAACACAAGATTCAAAACAGAAACGCATACACCGCACTTTCACTCCTCTCACTCCCTCTCTTTGCAGACGCAGATCTGGTGGAGGGTGGAGAGGGGGAGGGTTCAGTGGTCCTGGAACGCCACCTCCCACACAATCTTAAAAAGAAGGTTGGTGAAACCCATGTCTACCATCAGTAATGTCCCAAGTTATCACTTTTCGATCCTCAGTACATCACTGTACCATGCCCTCTATCTGTTGTTGTGAATATTGACACACTGCTTCATTTACAGCATAATATTGTGTGGTAGTGGCTTGGTATTTAACTGCAAGCATGTGTTAATAATGTGTATAAACATTACGTTTTAATTGGATTGGTCTCTTTCCTAATACCGGTACTTCATTATGCCGTTGGGTTTGTTGATGCGTTTGTTTTGCACCCGCAACCAAATTTCTTTTTTGACATAATTAAGTATTCTTTGACTTGGCTTGACTTGACTTGTGTTGGTGCAAATGTGTTTCATGAACCTCAAATGAACCACAGTTGTCAAACACACACACACACACACACACACACACACACACACACACACACACACACACACACACACACACTCACTCACTCTCACACACACACACAAAATACCCATATCCAATATTTTGTAATGTACCTATATAAATTTAAAAAACCTGTCAGAATAGACCCAGTGATCTCGCTAGGATGTTTTTAAACCAATCCCAATGGTGACCATCCCCCAACAACCTGTGTCACAACCAGCCCCAGCCACAGCCAAACAAAAACCAGTGAATGCCCCATGTACCAACACATGCGCACGAACACACACACACACACACACACACACAACACACACGAACACACACACACACACGCACAAACACACACTGTGCTTAATTCATATTATGATTATAAAGGCCTGTAATGTGAAGAAGATAGACCACAATCAAAATAAGGATATCTCAGGTCAGGTCAGGTCAGGTAGTTAGGACATTAGGCCTCACGGCCTCTTCACTATCCTGTCATTTTTGTTTGAACTTTTGCACAGCTGAGAGGTTTTTATATTTTGTTTTGGCAAATCTGCCTTTTAGTCATGCTCATATTGTAGTTTTGATATGTTGGTGTATCCACCAAGGAGGTTTTTGAATTGTGTTAGATTCGGTGCTCGTTTAATATGTGCAGGAAGAGTATTCCAAAACTTTGTCACTCTGTTAGAAAATAATTTTTTTCTAATATTAGTTCGGCTATACTGGGTTAGTATTTTTAAATCACTGTTACGGGTTCTTGAGTCAGTTATCATTCAGGTGTCAAAGAGAAGAAAATGATGGTAGAATGTGGAGAACTGGGAGATGGTTGTTAAAAAAAATGGCTGGAAAAAAAATATGGTGAGACACACTGAAAGATGAAAGGGCAGAAAGGGGATTGTTTTAACTAGGCAGATTTGCATCATTACATAAAAATTATTTAAAAAATAAATGATATTCAGCGAGGTGAAAGATCGCCAAAGCACCTCCCTCTTTCCCTTTTTCCCAACTGTTACTAGCCTGTTAATGGTTGCCTTTTCCATTCCATTTTCCCTCCACTTTCCTTTGCCCCATTCCCATCTCCCTTATCTCCCTCCTTTCTTTCACTGCAGCCACCCCACTCCCCTCCCCTCTCTCTCTCACTAAACAGATGATGATAATTGGCTAAAAAACAACACCATTGCCTGGTCAGATCAATGCAACATAATTCATGCGTTAAAAGCAAGTGTTGGGGCAGCATGTTATGTATCTAGCTTGGTCTGCTTTCAGTTTCTTCTTCCTGTGCCATCCCCTTTCCTTCTTTTTTTTAAGACGAGTGTATCCCTTATTTCCGCTAAAACTATCCCCTTCATATTTCAGCATGTCTCACCACATTCTTCTGTCAACCACTTTTTAAAAGCCATCTGCTTTTTGCACCCTACCCCCTTTCTAGTTTCTAAACAATTATTTTCATCCTTAGTTGGACTGTGGTCTATCTTCTTCACATTACAGGACTTTACAATCATAATTATGCACAGTGTGTGTGTGTGTGTGTGTGTGTGCGCATGTGCGCGTGCGCATGCGTGCGTGCGTGCGTGCGTGTGTGTGTGTGCGTTTGCACAATATGGCTGTTTGGCTGGGACTGGTTGTGACACAGGTTGTTTGTGGGATGGTCCCTGATAGGACTGGTTTTCAACATTCCTAGCGCAATCACTTTGACTTAAAATGGCACAATGCAGGCAAATATAAACAAGACAGTAAGGCCGGGTTCACATTAGACGCATAAGTTCCGTACGGAAAACCTTAAATAACTGGAAGAAAGAAGGATAAAAGTTTACACATATTGGGGAAATTCGGACACGTGCGCAAATCTTTTCCCTTTTTTGTTTCACTTATATATGGATTGCGCACAGGTTTCCGCATGGAATATCCGCTTATGTGTGTACACGACCTAACAGTTTAAGTTGTTGTTTTTTAAAAGGGAAAGGGAGAGAAGCAACAGCGCTGGATACCACTTTTCCTCCGAAAAATAATCAGGTCAGCAGTGAAAAAAAGAATGGGGAGTAGACCAAAATTGTGACACAGGCGTGAACAACTGAGCTTCAACACGATTGCCTCTGCTCTTTGCAGCTAAGTGTTGTTCTAGCTGACTGTACAAGTCTGCACCGTCGCGGGTTGACAGGGCTAAGATAAGGACAGGCAGTGAAAGCAGTTTGTCGTTCACCTAGCCCAATTGTGACGCAAGTGCAAAATCGGTTCTGGTGAAAAAGAACTGATGAATAGGACCGCTAAGGCTGATAGTTTTCAGTAATCTGCTTTTGTAAACAGTATTTTCTCGTATTTATCATTTATTGACAACACTATGCACTATCAATAAAGATCTCCCTAATGGAAAAAGTTCCGCATGAAGATAGGTTACACAATCTTACTTTAAAAATCATGCTCATCTCATATTTTCTAAATATAAAATAAACAACAAGAGGCAAAGCCTTCAAGGCTCACTCGAACAATAACATGTGGGACAACAACAAAGATTGAGGGGGGTGTCTAAAGTACAAGAATGCCAATAAAATTTAAGTACAAATGAAACTATCGTCAATGGATACAACTAAAAAAATAAAAATAAAATAAAATTTTTAAAAAGTGTCCATGCCGAGAATCTGACCCGGAACAGACACTCTTCTTCTTCTTGCATATAGCATCCTACCAATGAGCTATCAAGGCTTTCAGTGTTGATGAGTTTCTTAACTCATGTTGCCTGTTGAATACTCTCTAACCCACTAATCTAAAATATTATATGTTTGTTATCTGTTTACAGTGTTGTTTTAACTCTTCTGCTGCCGTCGGCGGGTTGAACCGCCCGGTTTACTGTATACCGTTGCTAGCCATGGGCGGGTTTGACCGCCAGATACTAGGGAAACCCCGGTGTCCCCCTTTGCGCTATTTATATGAAGGACATCACATCATTTACTTCCGTGACATGCGCAGTTCGCTCAGGGAAAGCACAATCTTCCGCCATCTTCATTTGTAGGCTAAAGTCATTTTCAATCGATTTTCGTCGCGTATTCGACGATGGAAACTGACAACTTTTGGCGTGAACCTCTACAAGATGGCAACAGTGACAACGAAGCATTTACTGTGGAAGAAGTGGCAGAATCTGAACTTAGGTGAATAAAAAAGAGCATCGAAAGTGTTGAAACGATCTTGGGTTTGCAGCAGCAGATTGACACAGATAATTTTCGTGATGATTCGAGAGAGTATTTTTTTTAATGAATTTTTAAAGTGAGTGTGTGCGAAAATCAGTACAGCGGCAAAAATTACTGGGTGCGCAACGGTAAACAGTCTAAGTAATACTTGGTAGTAGAAGAGTTAAGCATATAATTATTCAAATCATTTGGTTTTAGTGCTTTTATCTTAGAAATGTGAATGTATATTGCTTAAGGTTTTTAGTGCTTTTTTCTTATTATTTCTTATTATGTTCTCTTTGTTTCCTTACGCTCTGTCTACCTGTCCTCTCTCTCTCTCCCCCCCCCCTTCCCCTCTGTCTCTCTCTCTCCCTCCCATCCCCTCTCTCTCTTTCTCTCTGCCTCTCCATCTTACTCCTGTCAAAGTTTGCCCTGCCCACTTGTCTCTGCCTTTTTGTCTGTCTAACCCTGACCCCCTCCACCTCCTCCCTGCCTCCTCTCTCTCTCTTTCCCTCTCATGTGTTATTAAATAATGTTACTATTAGTCTATATCATTGTTATGAAACATGGTGTGTTAATGTGTTAATTTTTAATTTATATTTTTATCTGGTTTTATCAATGTTTGTAAAGCGCTGAGAGCTTGCTTTTAGCATGATTTGTATTGCGCTATATAAGTGAAATTATTATTATTATTATTATTATTATTGTTTGAAAGCTTGCATAAACATCTGTGTGCAAAGTTTGAACAATGTATGCCTTCTATTTCCCGAGAAAATGCCATCGTTAAAATTTGGAGATTAGACCATGGACACACACACACATACATACAGCCACACAACCGAACAACTATCATACTATAGACTCACTTCAAAAAAGGCTAAACAAATGATAGGTGATGTGCAAAAATCACACAATCATTCGGTCCATGCAAGACATGTTGCTACAGAAAACAAGCTGATGGCCTACCCATTCCAGACGATTGTTTTGGCTCTCACAATAACCTCAGCAAATTTGGCATTCGTTTCAGGACCAACATCTAAGCCCTAAAAGAACAACACAACACAAGAATCAATTTGAAAAAAATCATCAGCCAGAAATCTAAATTTCGCTGCTCATTTAGCTTTTAAACATGCATCCCTTCATCCCCCTTCTCTTCTTCCTTTCTCTTTCAGTCTTTTACAAATAACTCTTCTCTGTGTGAAAGCAGTCATTGCACTCTATGTATCTATCTAAATAGAGAGTACCATATCTTTCTGACTATAAGGCGATACTTTTTTCCCCAGACTCAGACCCCTGCGCCTTATAATGTGACTACTAAAATAGTAAGAAAATATAATAACAGAATCTGAATTTTGTGCAAAATTTGGGGGGTGCGCCTTATACATGTAGTCCGAAAAATATGGTAATCCCACTTTGAAAGAACACCACCATAAAGAAGAATGCCATCATCCTCATGATTAGTTCTTGAGAAAGCAAAATTTGACTTCTACTTCCTTGTGTTTCCGTTGCTTTGATGAATTTAATCGGCTTAATGTCCTTACGACCTTATGAAGTGGAAAACAAACTGTTACTACAATACTTACTCTAAGAACTTCAAGAGAATATTGAAATCGTTTTAAGATAAATGCACTGAACTAAATTCAACAGTTGCAAAATTGGCAAAAGTGCATTAAAAAATCAAGAACACTCAAATTCTAATAATAAAAAAAGCTTATATTTACTGTGCATTTTGAAACAAATATTAAAACTTCATCCACAAAATACACACCAATGTAAACAACAGAGAGAGAGAGAGAGAGAGAGAGAGAGAGAGAGAGAGAGAGAGAGAGAGAGAGAGAGGGGGGGGGGGGGGGGGGGGGGGGGGGAGACAGCAAGCAGAAATGGAGAACTGAAAAATCAAAACCAAGAAATATAATTTCCACACTGCAGCTCCACTTTCCATGCCATAAACAAAGCCCACTAACCAAGCATCCAGCAGGAATGCCGGCGTCAATCTTAGCCTGGCCCACAGCAGCGTCTTCACTAAACTTGTCGCCGGTGACAAAATCTACTGGCAGATGGATGGTCACGTTTTTGCTTTTGGCCTTGTCAATCAGCCGCTGCACTATCTTGGCCCCCTCCTCAGGCCCCCTCCTCATCAAACAGGGATTTCCCAATCTGCACATAGACATAGCATTAGCTTTTTGCATTGTCTTGGACCCATCCTCATCAAACAGGGATTTCCCAATCTGCACATAGACATAGCATTAGCTTTTTGCATTGTCAATCAGCCCCTGCACTATCTTGGACCCCTCCTCATCAAATAGGGATTTCCCAATCTGCACATAGACATAGCATTAGCTTTTTGCCTCGTCAATCAGCCCCTGCACTATCTTGCACCCCTCCTCATCAAACAGGGACTTCCCAATCTGCACATACACATAGCATTAGCTTTCTGCACAGTCAATCAGCCCCTGCACTATCTTGGATCCCTCATCATACAGGGAATTCCCAATCTGCACATAGACATAGCATTAGCATTTTGCATTGTCTTAGACCCCTCCTCATCAAACAGGGACTTCCCAATCTGCACATACACATAGCATTAGCTTTTTGCCTTGTCAATCAGCCCCTGCAATGTCTTGGACCCCTCCTCATCAAACAGGGACTTCCCAATCTGCACATAGACATAGCATTAGCTTTTTGCACAGTCAATCAGCCCCTAAACTATCTTGGACCCCTCCTCATCAAACAGGGACTTCCCAATCTGCACATAGACATAGCATTAGCTTTTTGCCTTGTCAATCAGCCTCTGCAATGTCTTGGACCCCTCCTCATCATACAGGGAATTCCCAATCTGCACATAGACATAGCATTAGCTTTCTGCATCGTCTTGGACCCTTCCTCGTCATTCATGGCATCTCTGCTTACAACTGCCCTATCTTTGTTTCTCGTCATATAATGAAATTCGCAATCCACACAAAAAGCCAAGCAAGTCCTGCCCAAGTCCTAGCCTCCAGCCCAATGTTATCCCACTATACAGCCTCGCCCTCCCCATCTATCAACCCTGGATTGGTAGATACCATTAGAGCAGGAAGTGGATCATTTAAAAAGTTCATTCTGTTGTGCTTAGATCCGTTTTCAAATTGTTATTGCGGGCCCTTTGTTATTTTGAGAAATGCTTATGGATTGCAAAATCAGTTTGTGTTCTCCTGTGTTTGTGACCTCAAAGGCTGCAACTGTTGTCTATTCTGTATTCCCTAAAATCCCCTAAACATGGCACACATACTATCAGTATCATAAAACTAACCGAGTTAAGGGGGCAGGCATAGCTAAAAAAAATGACCAAAATATACTTTCACCCTTTGCTCAAGAGCGAGCGTCACACGTTTCCTTTTTTTACCCACACCGCTACACTGTGCTTTCTCTGCCATAGCCATTCTTGAATGAAATATCCTGAGTAGGCCTAGCGCGGCTTGAATTAGCGCAGAGAAATCTCGCGAGATCGGACCCTCGCGAGATCGGACCCTCGCGAGATCGGACCCTCGCGACCCTCACGATATTGACATTGGCTAACAACAATGGAACCCCAGCTGTGCGTCGGCTCGAACTGAGGCCGAGAAGGATAGATATCATACGTTTTTGCGACTGATAATTGTCAGAATGTGTTGCATCAGTCATAAAATCAACCAGATTTACGGTCGCAAAACGTGTTAGAGGGGGAGTCGTAAATGAGGAGGCAAGTTTAGAAGAAAAACGATCCGTCATTCATATTTCGGTCTTAAAAGAGGGGAGGTCGTAAATCAGAGGGCCGTTCGTGAGGGGGTGTACTGTATCACACTATAAAATGATTTTTTATAATAAAGCAGTGGTTTTCTTCAAATTGAGTGTTAAAGGGGGTATAATCGAGCTAAAAAAAGACTAACCGACGCTCAGAAATTAATATATCGATGGTGCTTCTTTCACTATTAGTATTACCCATGCAAATTAGCATCAAAGAAAGATTGAGAGAAGAAAAAGACTCCATTTATGTAAGCAAGAAACAGGAGGCATGTGTTTGTTTACATATGCATAAGCAGACCAGTACACTTGTCAGTGATGAGGTTGAAACTGACCAGATTATCCTTGATTTTCAGTGTCCGATGTTTGTCAACTGTTATGTCGTTTGCTCGTTTTGCAACCATAACTTTAACAAATATGGACACATTTTTATAATATTTGGCACACTTGTTTACAATCAAAAGATCAAGCTAAGATGTATTAGTTTTGAAGTTATTGCTTTAACAATCATAAAAATAATGAGAGAAATAGTGAACAACACTGATAACACATTAAAAAAAAGTACCAGAAGACTTTATGGAAAAAATTGATATGACAAAAGCTTAATATTGTTTATTTGTACATTGTGTTGACTTATCAGCTCAAACATGCAAAAACTAAAAGAGAGAGACATAAACAAAAATGAATGATTTTTAAAGCATTTTTTAATATAAATTTTAAACAAATTATAATTACATCAAAATTAAGTTCCACTGATACAAATCAGTATTGTTTCAAGAAATAAAATCTGTATCGCTAAAACTTTGGGACTTTCCTGGAGTTGCACTGCCTCCGGGCATTGCCTCCAGGATCGTTCCCACCATCTTTATGTCTACTAATGTCCCATACGTGTCTGTTTCAGACCGGAGGACGTTAAACAGATTTTCATTCATTCAAGAAATAAAGTAGAAATACTAGAATGCTGCATGCTTTTAACACATTCCTGCCAAATTTGAAATAGATCTGTGACTGAAGAATTACATGATATATAAAAATAGGCAAAAAGAATTCTGGTTTTAACTATGCCTGCCCCCTTAAAGACATATGTACTTGAGCTGCATGATTTACGCAATGCCTGTAGGCAAATAAGCAGCAAACTCCCGACTGACCTCCATGTTGTTCATGACCTTGAGAAAGGTGAAGGCCATGCCCCCGCCGATGATCATCTCGTTGACCTTGTCCAGTAGGTTCTCGATCAGCTGGATCTTGTCCGCCACTTTGGCCCTGTAAACAGCACGCACATGCTCTTTTAATAATGACATAAATAATGTATTTGGTGTTAGAGGTGTCTCAGGTTGCTCCCACCTGGAGAGCGCGTCGCAGCCAGAGGTGCATCACCCTTTTTTTGGGGGGGGCATGCGGTTTTTGTGTGACTGATGAGGAAGGAAGGGGGGCGGGGGTACATTTTGACCAAATGACAACTTTTTCGTTGCCACTGGGTTTTAATGTGTGCTAAGTATGGGCACACGGGACCTCGATTTATCGTCTCATCTGAAAGACGCCACCATAAGGCCTAGTGCAGAGTGAGAGGAAAAATCCCCTGTACCCAGGTTCGAACTTGGATTTATTGTATATGAGGCGAACGTGTTACCTCTGTGCCACCCTATACCTGCTCAAGGGAGGTCAACCATGCACTTTACATAGAAAATAAGAAAATTTAAACAGTTGAACCTCCCTTTTGTGACCTTGAAAAATCATCCAAAATAAGGTCTTAAGTGGAAGGGAATTGCATAAGGGAGGTAATATTAATACTTACAAAGAAGGGCAATGTCTCAGAGAAGTAGGTCTTAAGTGGGGGAGGGGTCTTATAAGGGAGGTTCCACTGTATATAACATACACACAATGCTTGCACAGCCATGTGCACACATAGGCACATATAATTATACATACACACACACTAACACACAAATAGACATACTCTCTCACACATGCACATCGTTACACACACACACACAAACATACACACACACATACACACAAACACACATTCGTTTCCTTCTTAACATACTGAAAATGTCAAGCACATACACAGAGCTCCCTACCCCTAAAAATACTCTTCAGTAGTTTTAAGTCTGAAATTCCCATTTTTCAGTAGTTTTCAGTAGTGACACGTTGTACTCCAATAGTGTGCGCGCATGCATGCTTGCATGCATGCACGTACACACACCATTATAAATGATTGTGTAATTACACACACACACACAAATGATTGTGCACAACTTTCTTATTTTATGTTTGAAAAAAATTTGGCCAAGTACAAAAGTAAGGTATTTTGAGGACAAACTATAATAGATAACCAAAAAGAAACACCGCTCACGCAACTTGTGCTGTTTGCCTTCGATGTGCCGCTGGCAGTCATTCAGTCCGCCGTGATTGACAAAAAAACTAGACTCGCACACGGTGCAGTAGGCATAATCTGGCCCTTTTTTAAACTTCTCAGCGTACTTGGCTTTGTATGCTTGGTGGGCAGGAATTGAAGCCGTTTTCTTTTTTTTTGCTTCAGAAGGAAGCTTTTCCGAGTCGCTGTCGCTTGAATCCGTTTCATGAGCTCGTGGCATGCATTTCGACGCCATCTTTGAACAACAAAGTCACGCGAGACCTGCTTCCCGCCAATTGACGTCAGACAGTTTGCTCTCACGCAAACCGACTAGGCTTCAATGAGGCAAGCCGACCTCAAACAAACCATTACTCGATAATAAACAAAATCGTATTTTTCGGAATCAGTTAACCGGGGTTTTTGTTGTTCAACCGTAGTGCCGTAGTTTGAGTTCTAAATTCGTAGCAACTACGGAAAAAACGTAGTGGTAGGGAGCTCTGCATACATCATCACAACATCCAGTAAATCTTTTGTCTTTGCTCAAGATTGAATTTTGTTTCACATCATGACAAAAGCTGTATTTGTTGCCGTTACCATCTTTGATCTATCACTTTATCTAGGACATTATTGCAAATATATATACATATGCAAATATGCAAACACAAAGGCAATCCATGTAACAAAGAACCACATCAGTTAATATTGATTGCATTCATGTGCATTCATATAAAACACAAACATTTGCATTTCTGTAACATGCAATTGTGCCCTTTTTAAATTGCACCTTTTCTTTATTTGGGGGAGAAAAAGAATGTTCAACACAATTGGAAAGTTAACACGGAAGGAACTTTTTCTTATTTTCTTCATTTATGATAAGTATTTATGAACAACTCCATTTTTGTGTTGTTGTTGTTGTTGGGAGAGAAGAGTTTGTGCTTGATTGTATGTGAGCATAGTGTTGTTATTGTTGTTGTTGATTTTGCTGAACATTGTTATTGTTATTTTGAATTGCCTTCTGTACAAAAAAAGGATAAAACAGTGCCCCGAGTCTTACCCGCCCAGGATAGCCAGGAAAGGTCTGACAGGCTTGTCTAGGGCCTTGGCGAAGTACAAGAGCTCCTTCTTCAAAAGTAACCCCGACGCTTTCTTCGGTAGATTACAGCCAACCATGGAGCTAACAAGAACAGAG
This sequence comes from Phymorhynchus buccinoides, assembly GCA_017654935.2. Lineage (NCBI taxonomy): Eukaryota > Metazoa > Mollusca > Gastropoda > Neogastropoda > Raphitomidae > Phymorhynchus > Phymorhynchus buccinoides. Next base: position 35,525,392 of record CM065692.1, read on the forward strand.
CAAAGACGCAAAATTAAATATATTGAAATAAATATAAAACATGATGAAGAAGATTTAAACCTTTGCACTCAAACACAATAATGCACTACTCACTCACGCAGCATAGCTTTCACCAAATATAAAACACACAACGTTGAAAATTAAAAGCTATAACAAAGGGTGCATGGATTGATCATTTGTTTTTGTTTTCCTACTTGCACAAGTACGGGAGTACATTGGAATGGGATTGGGGGCCTAAGAAAAAATAACACACACACACCCCGATAAAATTAAAGAAATAATAATAGAAAACCTGTGTGAATATATATTACAAAGACAGTTTAGGCATATGCAAGTGTTAAGGGGATACGCGGCGTTTACTTCCCACGATGACAAATTATTAAGATTTTTGTCATAGCATCTACACATACTTCTAGGGTCAAAACTGGGGGAAAAAACATGGGGTCACCGTGCTACTTTACTTGTAATTCATGGTCGAAATGTGGGAGGTTGGACAATTTTCGGGTAAAATCAGGTCTACTGAAAACTGTACACCTTTCATACACTTAGGTTATTAAAAACTTTCAATTAATCTTGCCTGATACTGCAACCTACATAGTGTCAGAATCTATGTCAAATGGTAAGGAAATATAATTTAGTCAAAAGGAAATTTAGGAAAACTGTTGCCGTATTGACACATATTTCCCTAAATTTTATTGTTCAAATGCCTGTCGAAAAAAACTCAACGATGAAATCATTCTAGTTTTTTTGATAATAGATGAAATAATGTATATTCTCCATACTAAACACACACAAAACAGTATGTCACTGCTTTTTACTGAACACCATACACATTTTCAACCCCACCCCTATTTTTCCACGGGACTCGCGTCAAGAGTTATATCCCTTAATTTTTTTTTTGTGGACAGTTTTATGAGATTTGTTCTTTTAGTAACGCGGTTTTAGTCCTTCTAAGAAATGAATATGTTTAAAATAATCCTTATATTGTAACAATACAAACATTTTAGCGATATACTTTTCACAAATATAAATAAACTTGTGTATTTTTCAAAAAAGTCTTGCACCACTGGGAGTCCGCCAGATTATGCTAGCACGATCAATCACAGACAGAGTAGGCCATTTCATTCACAATTTGGTCATTTCATTCTTACGTCATCTTATCCATACGTCATTCATTCACTGAAACCACACAGAGAGTAGGCCATTTCATTCACAATTTCGTCATTTCATTATTACGTCATCTTATTCATACGTCATTCGATGGAAGTTCAGTTTAACGTCGCGTATCGGCTTTCGCCATGTACGATGGGCTGAACAAACCAACCAGGGTATAAACAAAAATTTATGTTCCTGAATCACTGTCTTAGCCAAAAGGCCGAGAAGCGATCAGGAAGTTTTCAAAGTAAAACTTTGAAACTTACATGACATACGTCATTCATTCACTGAAACCCTTTAGTAGTGTTTCTTATGACACAGTCAGCCACAAGGGGAAAATTAGTGCCACCTGTATCCCGCATATCCCCTTAAACTTCATTTGGGACATATGCCGCCCACAAAAAGTTAGGGAACACTTTCAAAAAAAAATCCTTTCTAAACAAAAAAGATGGTGCAGTTAATTGCAGTCACAATGGCTGTGCAGGGAAAGGCGAGCCATTTGGATCTATGGAGAGCATTGGAATGGCTGCAGTAAGTTGTGACTGTGCGGGAACCACTGTCACAGCTTAATAATGACTGACAGGTCCCTACCATCTTCCATAAGGATAAGTGACTCAGATTTTGATTTTGTTCCTTCTGTCAAAAACCTGGGCGCCACTATCGATTCCAACCTTACAATGAAAGCACATGTGAACAATGTCTGCAAAATATCTACAGATTCGTAGGATAAATTCCATTCGCCACCTCCTTACCACTCAGGCAACACAAACTCTAGTCTGTTCTCTCGTCTTGTCTAGGCTAGACTATTGTAACTCTCTGTTATTTGGTTGCCCGCAGTCCTCAATCCAGAAACTTCAGAAAGTTCAGAACGCAGCTGCAAGATTGATTTTCAAAGCAAAAAAGACACAGCATATCACCCCGCTACTTCACACTCTTCACTGGCTTCCAATTTCTGCTCGAATTCAGTACAAGGTCGCATGCCTCCTCACTCTTCAACTCTCACTAACATTGTACAAACCTACACTCCCACCCGACATCTCAGATCTTCCTCCGACTCATACCTGCTCTCCACTCCCCGTAAAACTAAATCCTTCAGTGAATCTTCTTTCTCGTACTCTGCTCCCTCGGTCTGGAATAGCTTACCACACAATGTTCACCACTCTTCCTCTGTCCAGTCTTTCAAAACTTCTCTGAAAACTCATCTTTTTGAAACCTCATACTCTCACCTCTAATCCACGTAGTCCTTGATGATATGAACCTGCAGTATGTGTGTGTGCTTGTGCGTGTGTGCGTGCGCGCGTGTGTGTGTTGGGGGGGGGGAGAGAGGTGGGAGGGGGGGGGGAGGGGGGAGGGGGAGGAGGGGGAGGGGGAGGGGGGGGGGGGAGGAGGGGGGGGGGGGGAGGACAGGGGGAGGGGGGAGGCAAGAGAGATTAATACATGTATTTTGCATTAACAGTTTCACTTATTTTGAATGTTTATATTCATTGATACTTGTCTTCACATTGATTATTCTTGGCTTGTCTTTAATGTGTGTTTATCTGTATGTTAGTGTTTAAGTGTTTAAGGAGTGCCCCAAGTTCCAAAGCACTCAACTTTTGCTGCACAACTCTTGTAACTAAGCGAAACATTTCACTATCTCCTCTGTTAAGAAAGGAGCATTGTACGCATTCATTAACCCTTTCGCCGCCAGCTATTTTTCAACCAAATATGTCTATGAAACTTACCTGGGTAGAGAAAAACACCTGTCTGCAACATTGGGGATTCCTGTGTGACTTGTAAAAAGTGAAGTCAAACCCTAACCCTAACCCTAACTTGTAAAAAGTCTACCCAAACCCTAACCTCCAAAAATTAAGGAAATAGGGTCTTTGGTTAATAGACCCTGATTTGATGCCTTTTTAGTGAGATGCGTGTTAAATAATTGTGGTGAATAAATGCGACATTGGCGGCGAAAGGGTTAAGCTTCCTGCTAACATGAGATGAGTACCATTTTGCACAAATCACTCTATGGAAAAAATGCTGACGCACTAAATTTGTTGCAGTTTTCTGGATTTTAAAGTGTTTTTAAACTCATGTTAATAATAATAATAATAATAATTGGCACATATCTAGAAAATTCTATTCATGGCGCTTTACAAAGAAATAAAACTACAAACATTCCCATTCACACTGACACACACACACACACACACACACACACACACACACACACACACACACACACACACACACACACACACACACACACACACACACACACACACACACACACACACACACACACGTTACCATAGAAACCAATGGCGATCGCGAAACATTTTTGCTTTCTCGGTAACGCCATGTCTGTTGTGTATGTAACTGCCAAGTTTTAAGTTCCAGAAGTGTTTGGAAGCTACAAGCAAATAACCAAAACATGCATTTTGAAAGTGTTCCCTAACTTTTTGTGGGCAGCTTATTTCACTACATTCCAAGTCCTTTTTGGCAGGTACCTCACATATCAGCATTTAACTCAATGCAAAATTCCTTCTATATCTATCATAGACCCTCTGCAAAATCTTTCCCTAACCCTAACCACAAGTACTGAAAGAAAATCACATGGGTCAAGAGCTTTGTTATAATATATAAATATAAAAGACGTACAGGAATTGAAAAAACAAACAAAAAAACTTGATTCCCAATATTTCAGTTTATTGTAAACTTTCCTCGGGGGACTCTGATGCATTGCTATACATACAGATCATTCTATGAAGGAAACTTAAAGCAGGGAGAATGGCCCGGATCCGGCTCATAAGAGTTTTCAAGAGGTTTTGATTTCTGGCGTGTAACCAGCTTTCCGGTGCAAAGTCATAACCTATTTTCAGTTTGCTTTGACCTTGCCTCTCTTGAAATCAACCAATCATTGCAGACTTCCCATTCAGGTTTGGTTGTAGAGGGAGTTCAAAGATCGGAATGTGAAATTTTCCTTCTTTCTATGTGTTAGCTGTTTTCGTCAATAGGAGACAAACGACGAAGGTATGGAATCTGATATTTTACGATCGTTTAGTGCATGGTGTTAGTAATCTTATCTGAAAATATCAGTCCATAACTTTTCATAACTTTTTTGTGGTGATGGGTTTTCGAGCCTAGTCGAATGGCCTGTCCTAAACGGCTGTAAGGGGAAGCAACTGGCCAGTGCCGAGTGAGTTAAAGGCAGGAGAATTTGTTAGCAGTGCGTTTTAGTATTTTGTCCTGAGTGCTGTCAAAGAACCCCTAACCTACCTGTGAGCTCTGTGGGCCGTGCCGAAAGCATCATTGACAAAGACGTCCCCAAGCTGGGACAGAGAGGAGCGGAATTTGTCCACCTGAGCGGCGTCGGCCTTGACCTTCTGGCCCTTGGCGTCGACCCCTTTGCCCTCCTCCTCCACGTGGAAGCGCAGGTTTTCCAGCAGGATGATGGACCCCTTGGCAGGGTTGGCACACGCTTGCACCACCGCATCTCCCACACAGTCCGACAGGAACTGCACATCCCTGCCAACATCATTGATTAAGACGATAATTATGGTGACGTTGATGACTACAGGACTCCCAACGGAAACCACAAGTTTTGGCACTAAACACCAGAAGCCACAAGTTTTGGCACTAAACACCAGAAGCCACAAGTTTTGGCACTCCATAAACCAGAAGCCACAAGTTTTGGCATTCTAAAAACTCCATAAACCGGATTTCCGGTGTGTGCCGGAAACTGAGCACCTCGTACCCCTACATATAAAAAAGTTAGACTGACATCAATACATGTGCGTGAAAAAGTATGTTTTTCTTCAGAAGAGGACATTTTTATTCTAAAATTACATTTAATAAACATACTTACCATGACTCACTCGTGCAATATTCGAAGCGATTTGCTACATGCCGTCACTGATACAAAAGACTTCCAAGAAAGACAACTCCGGTAAGCGGAACTGCCTTCGCGCATGCGCATTTACACATCCTCTTTCAAGGACGGAGACTGAACCAAGTACCGCTAGGATAGCCAGAACCAAACCTGCCATAGAGCGGGGAGGAAGGGCGGGAATAAAAGGTGAGTCATGGTAAGTATGCTTATTAAACGTAACTTTAGAATAAAAAATTCCTTTTAAATACACATACTATACCATGACTCACTCGTGCAGAGTAGCGATACAAGGTGGATGGGCTTACCAGGATTAGGGTCTGGAGAAAGACCTAGAAGAAGAAGACCTGGAAGGGAGCACTGAGAGGGACTGCTGGGCTACCACAGCGGAAGCAATCCCTTTGGAGCCATCATCACGCAGCCTGGACACATATCTGAGGTCTTCTTCTTCTTCTTCTTCCAGTAATGTCCACCTGCCGTTTATCGGCAATTACTGACATATACAGGGGTTCAAAGGCGAAGATGCGCAGCACGGGATGAGATAGGATTTAAGAAATATATTAGATAACAGAAAAGCGTTTGTTGTTTACAATGATATTGACAGGATATGAAGAGAGTAATTTAGTTGGGTATTTATTTTATAAGTTCAGATAGGTATTAAATATTAGATAATCATTTGTTGTTTTAAGATGATATAAAAGATATGAAAAGATGAACTTGGCTGAGTATTTTGTAGGCTTGAATGGGTGGGGGAGGGGTTGAGTAAATTTTTAGTGAGATGCAAGATAGAAGGAGTAAGTCATGCACGACGCTCGGGCCTCACATGATGTATGCAGAAAAAGATATCTGTTTGAGTCATGCACAGACGTTAAGCATACCCAGTTCAGCCAGGAACACCAGGGCCCCACACGATGCATGCAGAGGGGAATTTGTATATGAATCATGCGTGACAGCCAAGCAGGCCCCACATTGTGCATGCGCGCGCGTCAGAAAGGGGGGGCGAGGGAGGGGGGGGGGGGGGAGGGAGGGGGGCGAAGCGTGATATTAGGCATACTGTTTCAGCACCTTCGAGTTTCTGCGGGCAAATCGTTCCAATCGCAGATTGAACGGGGAAAATAAGAATATTTGCGGTAGTCTGTCCCTGAGACGATGTGTTGAAACTGTTGGTTGTGACTGCGTCTCCTGTTGGTGGGGGCCATGGGCTTCAAAGCGCTACAGTTTTCTTCTTCTTCCAATATAGCTGACAAAGTCAGTTCTGACCATTATTTCAACTGAGTCTAGCAGGATCTTAAACAAAACGAAGGAAAGCCAAAGCAAACAGTCAAAAAACCACTGTGCAGAAATCAGTGAGGCATGAACAAAAATGACGTCGGAGAAAGAGAATGTTTTTATGCATGCGCGAAGGCAGTTCCGCTTACCAGAGTTGTCTTTCTTGGAATTGTTTTGCATCAGTGATGGCAATGATGTAGCAAATCGCTTCGGATATTGCACGAGTGAGTCATAGTATAGCATCATATAATAAAAAGCTAACTGTCCGTCCGTCTGTCCGTCCGTCCGTCCGTCCGTGTGGAACACAGAATGGGCCTTATGACTCCGCCGTTTTTCGACCGAATCGCTTCAAATTTGCTGTGAGCCCTAACGGGGCGATGGCAACGGCAACCGAGGCGGTCGTGTCATTTGCGCGGTTTGGCAAATGCGCAAAACGCATATCCGCCGGCCTCTCGGCGCCCGTATCTCCGGCATTTCTGGAACGATTGCCTTCGAATTCGGAAGGTAGATGACCGGGGACAGTGACTATACGCGTGTCAAACCAGAAGCGAATCGGCTTAAAAACGCACGCGATATCAGTCGCTTCACCTTTTCACAAACCGCGGCGTAACCAGACCCGACATTGACTCGAAATTCGGAACGTGCGTGACCGGGGATAGTGACTATCTTGGTGCAAAGTTTCAACAGCATCCGTTCATAAACGCGCGCGATATGCACCAATTTACAGTTTCGCGGATTCGGCGAAACAGGACCCGTCCAAACGTGGGGTGGGGGTGGGGGCTGCTGCGCGCGACCACTCATCTAGCAAGACTAACGCGTGCTGGGTGAGGAGTACGTAGGCGGAGCTGGGGATGGGTGGGGTGAGGGTGGGGGTGGGGCAGGGGGATGATGGGGGAGGGGGCGCAGTGGACATTACAACGGCATGAGAGAAGAAGTGTGGTTACTGCTACACATATCTGTATTATTAAAAAATCGGGACTTTACTGGTTTAGCACTGCCTCCGGGCATTGCCTCCAGTATTGTTCCCACAATCTTTGTATTTTACAAATGCCCCACATGCCGAAAGGCCGAACTAAGTAGGCTTTCAGTTCGTTTTTTCGTTTTTTGTTCTTTGCCGATCTACGATCGCAAAGGAGTATGTTTTCGTTTGGCTTTGTTTCCTTTTTTTGTTTGTTTGTTTGTTGTTCTTTTCTGTCTGTCCCAAGGATCTCCTGAACCGCTTGACAGAATCGCTTCAAATTTTGTGTGGTGGTGTGTCCCCATATTAAAAAATCAGGACTTTACTGGTTTAGCACTGCCTCCAAGCATTACCTCCAGTATTGTTCCCACAATCTTTGTATTTACAAATGCCCCACAAGCCGAAAGGCCGAAGAGGGCGTAAAACCCTGTAGGGGGTGGTATGGAGTGGGGGGGTGGAGAGTAGGGGGGGGGGGGGGGGGGAGGGAGGGGGGGGGGCGTTGGATGGTGGGGGGAGGGGGTACGGCGAGCTGGTTAATACGCAATTGTTTACGACAGTTGGTCAAAGAGCCTACGATACCCTCTGTGCAAGTGGTCAGCATAACGGTGACTGTGATCGAGTTATCAACGAATGTGTTCTTCCTTAACCTGTTTTTCAACAGCTTTTATTGGCCTCTGGAACGGACGAAATCTGCACAAAATCACAGTAAGTAGGCCTAACTCGAAGTAACTGAGTAACTTCTGTTATCAAAATCAAATAGAAGAATGAATGTTTTTGTTGTGGGTCCCTAGATTTACCAAAACGGACCTACAATGGTTGAACCACAGATTAAGAACCTCTCTGGTTCAACTAAATAGGCTTTCAGTTCGTTTTTCTTTTTGTCCCTTGCCGATCTACAAAGTAGATCGCTAAGGAGTTGCAAAGGAATATGTTTTCGGTCGAGTTTTGTTTGTTTGTTTGTTTGTTTGTTTGTTCTTGGGTTTTTTTTCTGTCTGTCCATATCGATCAAGGTCAAGGTCAGGGAAAGTGGTAGATTGCGCGTAGTACTGTATAACCTAGAGTAGAAAACATCCGAGCATAAATTATCACCATGCTGAGGGAGGGGGGTCCGGAAACCAGGAAACCCCCTCCCTAGATCCGCCTTGATATTCAAAGAAAATGCAGATGTTGGGACAGCCAAGAAAAGCGGACTGCGGTCTCTTCTGGTTTGACGATAGCCGGCCTCTGTCATGTCTGTCTTTATTCTTGCCGCGCGTTTCACGCGCCCGTGTGTGTGTGGGGGGGGGGGGGGGGGGGGGGGGGGGGGGGGGTTTGGGGGGGAGGGGGGGGGGGGTGGGGAGTCTGTATGTCTCTCTGTCTCTGTCTTTTTCTGTCTGTTTTCTCTCTGTGTGTATGTTTGGCTGTCTGTGTTTCTCTCTCGCTTTCTGTCTCTGTCTCCCCCCCTCTCTCTCTGTCTTTGTAGGGCCTATGTCTCGCTGTCTGTCTGTCTCTCTCTCTGTCTGTCTGTCTCTGTCTTTGTCTGTCTGTCTCTCTCTCTGTCTCCTGTCTCTGTATGTCTATGTGTCTCTCTCTCTGTCTCCTGTCTCTGTATGTCTATGTCTCTCTGTCTCTCTCTCTCTCTGTCTCTCTCTCTCTCTCTCTCTCTCTCTCTCTCTCTCTCTCATGGGAGGGGGTGCGGTGGGGGTAGAGCAGGATGAGAGAAGAAGATGGAAAGAAGGAGAGACACAAAAGTAATAATATAATATTTCGTGGACCCAAAAAAACTGCTGCTCAGCATTACCGGTACTTCGCATTACCGGTACTAGGTATTACCGGTACTCAGTATTTCCAGTACTAGGCGTTGCGCTAGTGTGCAATCAAAACTTACTTTCCCAGCAGCTTCTTCAACTCGACAGCAACAGGCTTGAGGGAGTACTCTTCCATGACCTTCCCATCCGGCCGACCCAGATGTGACATGAGCACCACAGACTTGGCACCTTTATCCAGGGCGTACTTCACTGAATCCAAGGCCGCCACAATGCTGCAACACAAGACACTACTGTCTCAAATTGGATAAGGTAATGGGAGAAGAATCAAGGGGAGAGCAGAGGGGGTGGTTACTAAAACAGAGAAACAAAAGGGAACAAAGAAAGGAACAATGGAAAAAACGAAGGAAGGGGCTAATGAAGGAAGGTAACAGGAAGAGATAAAGTGAGGGTGGATGGGAAGGGAAAAAAATGATGATCATGGCTTGTTTTGTTAAAAATAATTTTCACTATATTTCAGTCTTTTTGGCAAGCATATTTCGTAATTGTTATGTAACATATTTTTCGGACTATAAGGCGATACGTTTTTCTCAGGCTGAGACCCCCGTGCCTTATAATATGACTAGTAATATAGTATACAACAACAAACAAACAACTACACGACAAGAGTAAAGTGACGTTATTTTATTCACAACAAAACAAAACTACTGGATATTTCGGCGAATGCGCCTTTATCAACATAGACAAACAAGAAAACAGCAAACAGCAAATGCATGTAAAACAACATACAAACAAAATACACAAGTGATGATCGAATGACATAATTTTACTAACAAAAAGCAAAACAAAACAGCATATGATGTTTCGGCAAATATCATAATATGCCTTTTTTAATCTAAAAGGATGGCCAATTAATTAAAGGAGCAAAAAGCAGACAAAAGGAGCAAAAAAACAAGAAGATCAAAATAAAAAACAATGCTTCCCCTCTACAGTCCAATGCATACATCATGATACAACTAAGTTAACTCTTTCTATACTAACCTGCGCTCTCGTCGCAGGGCATGCGCACAACGCCTCGTTACTAAGGTAACGGGATATCGCATGTGAACTTTAAAAATTCATAGTTAATAGGTTAACAGTGATGCGTGCTTCGAAGTGGCTCAGAGGGCTACTACTACGTTTCATTCATGCCTCTGACACTGATTGGCTGGTTGCCGGTTATTTTGGGACCTTAAAATTATATTTTCGCTATTATGAGTGTGCCTGGCTTGACAAAACATGCATTTATTTTAAAATATCACAAATCAAAACTAATCAAGTGGATGCTTTGAAACTGTTGCAGGTGTTAGTCCTGTATATTGTGTACATATTGCCTAAATGTCACGTTTGTATCTGTTACCATTATTTAGAAAATATTTTTTTGGCAACCTATGCAAATCGGCCAGTACAGAACGCTTGCAAAGGGAAGCAACTGGCCAGCATGGAATGAGTTAAAACCAAAACCAAAGAGCAAGGCATGCATTTCTTAACACAAATCAGGGGGGGAAAAGAATAGTAATATAGTAAGAAAACATAACAACAAAATCTGAATGTTGTGTAACATTTGGGGGATGCGCCTTGTAATCAGGTGCACCTTATAATCCGAAAAATATGTAGTAAAAGAAACTTTTTTTCCATCAACCCAACTTCAGTTTGACAAAAATGCTACTTTTGACAACATGAAAAAACTGTGTTGTGCTAGCTGATTCAGTGTATTTGTGGCATGATTAGGTATGTTCTGGTTGGTTGACTTCCACTGTACTCACCGCTGGTTGTTGGTAATGACACCATCCTTTAGAGGGATGTTGAAATCCACTCTGAAAAAACAAAAGCAATAATATTATAATATTGCTAATGTTATGAATTCCTGGCAACAGTTACAATAATACAATTCAGTCATCAAACAGCAGAGAAGTGCACAATGAAACCAAATGTGATCATTTCTCTCTATGTGAATCATTTACTTTTGTGCTAAGTAAATTCAAGGCTTTTTTAATTATTAAATTTTCAGTGTTAAGAATGGAAACAATTACAAAATGCTGAACACTTCTAACAGTACACACTATCAAGTGTAAGTTTCTGCTTTAACTTTAACTTCACTTAAAAAAAAAAGAAAAAAGAAACAGACTGCAAATGCATTGTCACTGAATTTCACCGATGAAAACAACATACAAACAAAATACACAAGTGATGATCGAATGACATAATTTTACTAACAAAAAGCAAAACAAAACAGCATGTGATGTTTCGGCAAATATCATAATATGCCTTTTTTAATCTAAAAGGATGGCCAATTAATTTTTTTTTATCTTCCTTTGCACTTGCAGTAAACGTAACACTAACACAGTAGGCTACTTTACAATCCCACAAACTGCTTGACAGAAATATGTGAATTTATAAGACATGAATGCCCCAGGGCTTTATACTACTTCTTGGCGATACACAAGGGCAATAATTTTACAACTGAATTGACCGCAGTACCTGGTTACGAGTCAGGGGCACTGAATTTTCAATGGCAATAAACTATTTGTTCGTGACACGCAAGGGCGGTAATTCTATGTAGGCAGTGTCACAGTAAAAAAAAGTCGCTCAGTCAAATAAATCGCCTGCTACTATGAGAGTGTGTATTTGCGACATTGAGCATGAACCACAAATTTCACTTTTTTCTAGGGTTAGGGATAGGGTTAGGGTTAGGTAAATGGTTCAAGTACAGAAAAAGTGAAAATTTCTGGTTGTCGCAAATACACAGTGACACTCTCATAGTAGCGGGCGATTTATTTGACTGAGCGACTTTTTTTACTGCGACAGGCGGCACACACGTTTCAGTGCACAAGATAGGGGCAGAGAATGTTCAGTATAAAGCCTCTTTGCTTAAATGTGTTCCTGTCAGTGTCAATGAAGGTGAAAAGGAACACAAAATTTGACTTGGAACAAATAAAAAATTAAAAAAATTATTTATTGTATTTGTGGCCCACTCATCCATCATAATTCATATGCTCGTAAACCTCTACAGCTTTAAATAGATCTATCATTCTAAGTTTCTTTTACTGCATATTAAATGTTTAATTTGTTTTAAATTTCTTGTTTCACTTCTGTCCGCGAAATTAGTACACTAAATGAAAAAGAAAAAAAAGGATGGGGTTGCTGACTGCAGAAGTCTCAAGTGAGACTGTCGCCTACTAGGCTACTACTAGTACTAGGCCTATGGCTTGCGATAATTTTGTTAGTCAAATACTGAAGTTAATTGGGGTGAAGAAGAGGAAGAGAAGATAGTAAGATCCTTTGCACTGTGAAAGATGCATATATCATTTCCATCATTTCCATTAAATTATTGTTTCATGGATAAAAATAGATAGGCCTAATGACAGGAGTCCTGCCACCAGCAGCAGTTGAGGCTAGAAGTAGATCCCCAGAGGGTTTCGCAACCAGTCTGGAAGTACCTCAGCGGAAAACCTCCTGCTGCGGACGCCATGTCTGATGGCCCCACTCTGGGGTCATCAAATGAGCAACTTGGACGATAATCTGACCGCCAGGGGGCAGTCAAACCCGTAGGGGCTTAGCACATGATATTCTTAGTTGGGCGTAGTGAGAGAGAGAGAGAGGGGCTCATCATCATGTCCCTATCTCTCACTACGCCCAACTAAGAATATAACACGCTAAGCCCCTACCGGGTTGACTGCCCCCTGGCGGTCAAATCATCGTCCTAAGTTGGCCATTAACAAGCTACAAGTACAACACTCCCCCCCCCCCCCCTCGTTTTTCTCCTCCTCCTCCCCTCCGCCCTCCCCCTTCCAATAACCCAGCAGATCAACAGTTGGGTAGGCTTTTAGGCCTATGGTTCTCTTTCATCTGTCCCCTCTTCTGTCATACTATTTCTTCTCGACTCAGGCTTTGAGCCTTTCTTCCGGCAAAAGTGGTCTAGAACCTCCCCGGTTCCGTGGCAAACTAATCATAGTGTTGATTGTGACCACGCATAGCCAAGAAGAAAAAGAAGAGACCGATAAAGTAAAAAGCGCTCTCCCCTTTCCGTTGAGTTAATAGCCTTCATAGGCTCCTTGAGTCCTTCAACGTATCAAATACAGATACAGACAGGACAGCCTTGACCTGAGAAAGGTCGCCTTCCGAGCCTTCGTTTCAAGGTCTTGACTTGTCGCATGTCGGCTAGGCTAGCAAGCTCTGTTTTGAGCATAATTGATAACTTACCTCATCAACACCCGTTTGTCGGCCAGGTCAAGTGCATCGATACTCAGTTTGTTGAACGTCATCGTTGGTCCACTTGCTTCGGCCCTGCACACAAAATTTGCTTCGAGACTGTATACTTAGTCCTGAACGTTAAAAAGAGCCGACAAAGCGAGCTTACGCACGCTAACTTTTGGCGAGTGATCTCCCTCTTACTATTAGCAGACGACGCAAAATGCTCATTTTGCAACAGGTGGGTAAGTAGGTAGGGACAGGCTTTCATAGCCTTAGACCTCGCGGCGTCCTCTCTTTGAATGAGTACTTTTTATGAAATTTTTGGTCTGGTTGAACGTTCAATGCCATCCACTCAAAATCACAAAAAATATATTTGAATTTTGGACTTGTATCCAAAAGGTTCTTGAATGTATTTCTAATACTATTAGTATTAAGTGCAAATTTCATGTTAGACGATAAACAATTCCAGTGAGTAGCAACTCTGTGTGAATAAAAAAGAAAATGTAATGGGGGAAAAGACAGAAAAGGAGCCAGAATGAGACTTTTTGATCGTGTGTCCTCAAAAGAAGAAGGAAAAAAAAGAAATTGCAGTTTTGGTTTTACAAACACAACTAAGTAAGGAACATTAAGGGAAAAGCAAACATGCTGAATGCCCAGTCAGCCTTCAGCTCTTGCCCCTGTTCTGCAGATGAATTCACAACCAGAACAGGCCTTGACCCCGTACCTTAAACAGGCCCTACCTGCGACTCCATCACCATCTCAGAGGCAGGAGAATCTTATCAATTTATCTTGATAGTTTAACAACTTCGATCGGGACTTTCCTGGTATTGCAGTACCTCCAAGATCGTCCCACTATTTTTATAGTTATTAATGTTCCATACGTGCCTATTCCAGGCCGGAGGACGTTAAACGAACTTTCAATCACTTGAAAAATCTTTATTCTCAGTACACAACAGGAATAAAAGAGAGAGAGAAATAGAGATTTAACGCCTTCTGGGCCAAAAGGCCATTTGGGGCATTTGAAATTGCACAACAGGAATGTATTATATAGTGCATTATATAGTCTGAAAAAGGCTCCGTTTTCAATTTAATGGTAGAACTTCCATATTAGATAACCGCATTTTTATTCACAATAATAGAAACATATTAACATATTTGGTTACACATAAGATACATACATTTGTTTCTTTTTGTAAGCATTCATATTCTTGCAAAATTTCAGCTACTCGCTGTACGTAATCGCTTTAAAGCTTCGTACATAAACAAAGCTAGATTAGTTTAAAACACTTAGATTTCTATTCGACATAAGTAAAGCGTATCTGAAATGACAGGGAACTTAGTGATTGACAGTAAAAAGTTCTTCCTGGATGCAAATGATCAACTGAAGGAGACTATAGATAGGGTGTTGGCAGGCTCTTTGAAACTGATTTGTCCACCTAGGAGAGAGAGAGAGAGAGAGAGAGAGAGAGAGAGAGAGAGAGAGAGAGAGAGAGAGAGAGAGAGAGAGAGAGAGAGAGAGAGAGAGAGAGAGAGAGAGATTCTGCGTAAAGGGAGTTAATTCAGCTGTTACTATGTTTAGCTATGACATTTGCACATTTACTAAAACAAATAGTGCAAATATATTGCTTGCTCTGTTAAAAAAATCTTTAGCGCCAGAAAGACATCACCGATTAGCTTCATTTAAAAAAATAAAACTCCCTAGGTAATAGTTTGTGTACCCAGTTTGATTGAAATCTGTCCAGTATTTTTTAAGATAATTGTAAGACGGAGAGAGAGAGAGAGAGAGAGAGAGAGAGAGAGAGAGAGAGAGAGAGAGAGAGAGAGAGAGAGCTCTGTCACCATAGTTCCCATTCGGGAACTAATGCATCAGCACAGATCATAGCCATGCGTATTCTATCTCATCGATGAGGTTCTGCTTTCTACTGTGTTAGTTTTTTCAACTAATAAGAATGTTTTGTGGGGGTTTTAAACGTGTTCCCAGCTCTGTGTCAAAATTAAAGAGTCCAGGGCCGGATCCAGGGGGTGGATCACCTGGGTTCCGTAACCCCACCCCACCCCCCTCCTACCAAAAAAAAAAGAGGAGAGGGAGTTTGAGAAAGAAGTCTTTATTACTGTTTTATTGTTCTTTTGTGCAATTTAAAGGGGGTTTTGCACTTTATTTTCTTTATTAAAAAAAAAGTTACCGCCCCCTGACCCACACCAGAGGCGTTGACCCTGGACCCCACTGGGAGCCTACGCCGGCCCCCAGACCCCCGCCCTTGCTTGTACCCCCCCCCCCCCCCCCCCCCCCCCCCCCCCCCCCCCCCCCCCCCCCCCCCCCCCCCCCCCCCCCCCCCCCCCCCCTAATGCATCGCAGGTCCGGCCCTGGAGTCTACAGTTTATATTGAAGAAACAATCTTAATTTTTCAATAGACGATTTTCCGGGGGAAAAACTAGGGGAGGGCACTTCGTCAAAATTTGAGTTCCTTACCTCCATAAAACTCGGTCAAATGCCATAGCAACAATGCAACAATGGCGTCGAAGCTTGAAACCGCAGGATGTGAGTCAGCGACTTGCAAACATTTTTTTAGAAAAATTAGGGGTGGCCAGTAGCCACAAACTGATAAAACTTGCAAAATGTGACGTAAAAATATAAATGACATAATTTTTTAGAATCACGCACGGTGTTTGACATAATTTTTTAGAATCACGCACGGTGTTCTAAGTGCTGTATCATATGTCTGCTCAAACACGCGAGTCGATAGGCTACGAGAGCTGAAGGTAGAGTGACTTCCCCTGTTTGACCGATGGCGTGTGGGAGTGATCTTGCCTAATTCATTAGGCAAGATCACTCCCACACACCATGAAATTACTCCCCTTAATTATTTCCGAACAATTCCTTTTGGAAATCTGCCAGAAGCTGCCCCAATGTCCCAACAGTAGACCTAATGCCTGTTACCTTAGTTCGCACAAACATCCCAAGAATAAAAACAACAACTATGTGGCTCAAAAATGGCTTTGTGGCTTCTGAAAATCGTTCAAACTAGCGTCTCTTACAATACATGTTTTCTCGTAGCTTTTTTAGATGATGCAATGCATTGCTATGAGAAAACACGTATAATACTAACATTTCTTGAAACTCACATTTGATCAACGGGGGGAGCGACTGGTGACGTTTGCTTTTCCACCGGCCTGTTTTCTTCTTGTTGCTGTCACAACACACACAAAATGCACGCGCACACACGCACGTACACGCACACGCGCACGCACACACGCACGCACGCACGCACGCACGCACACACACACACACACACACACACACACACACACATTTGCATGCAGACAACACTGGCGTGCGAAGCGCATGTTCGTTGTAGTAGCCAAGAAAGTTATCTTCAAAAAGAACTTTAACGTTATTATATGGGTCTAAGTTAGTTTTACTTCTGAATACCCTTTTGGTCCACAAAGGTGAACTGGGTCGATGTAGATCAGACCTAATTCCAATAGCAGTACGGTTGATTAGGATGGTAGATAGGTGTTTACAGCCCAGTTGAAACATTAGCCCATACATGTTGTTCCTCTTGATGCTGTCACATCACACACACACGCACACACGCACGTACTCAAACATAAACACACACACACACACACACACACACACACACACACACACACACACACACACACACACACACACACACACACACACACACACACACACACACACACACAATATACATACTGACTAGGGGGAATTCCCCCTACCCACCCACCCACCACCCATCACCCGCCCTCCCTAGGAGAGCGTGAGCACGGGCGCACGATATATAGTTCTGCTTTTATCTTGTACATGTGTTGTTGGTTTTTTAATCTAAATGTGTACACAACTCTTGATAATCTTAGGTTAAATCAATATGTCTTCCACATTACACACGTTGGCAATTAAAGACGACCTTCGTATTGGCTATCTTAATATTAACAATGCCAGGAATAACATGAGACAGATGACATTGGCACAATAATCCAAAATAACGGTGTCACAGTGTTTTTTAATCTATTTTGTTTTTCGGAATCCCGCTTATCACCACACATAACAGATGCTGATATTGATATGCCAGGGTATCATAATTAATATACGACTAGCGCAACGCCGAGTACCGGTAACGCCAAGTACTGGTAACGCTGAGTACAGCAAATTTGAAGCGATTCGGTTAAGAAACGGCGGAGTTATAAGGCCCTGTTTCCCGTTGGCGCTGCTCTGAGAGTGACGCTCTCTCCCTAGTAACGGTAACGCCTAGTAACGGTAGCGCCAAGTACTGGTAACGCTGAGTACAGGAAATTTGAAGCGATTCGGTTAAGAAAAGGCAGAGTTATAAGGCCCTGTTTCCCGTTGGCGCTGCTCTGAGAGTGATGCTATCTCCTTAGTAATGGTAACACCTAGTAACGGTAATGCCAAGTACTGGTAACGCTGAGTACAGCAAATTTGAAGCGATTCGGTTAAGAAACGGCGGAGTTATAAGGCCCCTTTTCCCGTTGGTGCTGCTTTGAGAGTGACACGCTCTCCCTAGTAACGTTAACGCCTAGTAACGGTAGCGCCAAGTACTGGTAACGCTGAGTACAGCAAATTTGAAGCGATTCGGTTAAGAAAAGGCAGCGTTATAAGGCCCTGTTTCCCGTTGGCGCTGCTCTGAGAGTGATGCCCTCTCCTTAGTAACGGTAACGCCTAGTAACGGTAATGCCAAGTACTGGTAACACTGAGTACAACAAATTTGAAGCGATTCGGTTAAGAAACAGCGGAGTTATAAGGCCCCGTTTCCCGTTGGCGCTGCTCTGAGAGTGATGCGCTCTCCCTAGTGACACGCTCTCCCTAGTAACGGCAACACCTAGTAACGGTAGCGCCAAGTACTGGTAACGCTGAGTACAGGAAATTTGAAGCGATTCGGTTAAGAAAAGGCAGCGTTATAAGGCCCCATTTCCCATTGGCGCTGCTCTGAGAGTGATGCGCTCTCCTTAGTAATGGTGACGCCTAGTAACGGTAATGCCAAGTACTGGTAACACTGAGTACAGCAAATTTGAAGCGATTCGGTTCAGAAACGGCGGAGTTATAAGGCCCCGTTTCCCGTTGGCGTTGCTCTGAGAGTGACGCACTCTCCCGATTCTCTTCAAATTTGCTGCCAGGCTTTGCCCCGGCCACAGCAAATCGGCTAAGAAACGGCGGAGTTATTTGTGAAAAGGTGAAGCGGCGTATATCGCGCGCGTTTATGAATCGATTCGCTTTCGATTTGGCACATCGATAGTCACCGTCCCCGGTTATGTACCTGCCAAATTTGAAGGCAATCGGTCCAGAAATACCGGAGATACGGGCGCCGAGAGGCCAGCGGATACGCGTTTCACGCATTTGCCAAACCGCACAAATGACACGGCTGCCTCGTGGATGACATAGGGCTCACAGCAAATTTGAAGCGATTCGGTGGAAAAACGGAGGAGTTATAAGGTTCATTTTATGTTTCAGACACACACACAGACACACACATGGACACTTGGCTTTTTATTATATGACTAGCGCAATGCCTAGTACTGGCAATGCACCATACTGGTAACGCCTAGTAACGGTAACACCAAGTACTGGTAATGCTGAGTACAGCAAATTTGAAGCGATTCGGTTAAGAAACGGCGGAGTTAAGGCCCCGTTTCCCGTTGGCGCTGCTCTGAGAGTGACGCGCTCTCCCGATTCTCTTCAAATGTGCTGCCAGGCTTTGCCCGGGCCATAGCAAGCCTGACAGCAAATTTGAGGCGATTCGGTTAAGAAACGGCGTAGTTATTCGTGAAACGGTGAAGCGGCATATAGCGCGCGCGTTTCTGAACCGATTCGCTTCCGGTTTGGTACACGGATAGTCACCGTCCCCGGTCATCTGACTGCCAAATGCGAAGGCAATCAGTCCAGAAACACCGGAGATATGGGCGCCGAGAGGCCGGCGGATGCGCGTTTCGCGCATTTGCCAAACCGCGCAAATGACACGGCCGCCTCGATTGCTGTTGGCATCGCCCCGTTAGGGCTCACAGCAAATTTGAAGCGATTCGGTCGAAAAACGGCGGAGTTATAAGGCCCGTTTTGTGTTTCAGACAGACAGACATATGGACACTTGGCTTTTTACTATATGGTTAGATCCGCACAAACCCAAGTCCACAGGCCTCCTTTTGTGTTTAGCATCCCCATTAAAGGACTGAAAACTTGATAATATTATTACAAATTCCATTGAATCTTTATGGATCGAAATTACATTAAAAAATAGTAAACCACTGATAAGGTTTCATATACAGAAATCCAGCAGAAACATTAGACTGGTACGATAACTTTAACTCTTCAATGGATGACATTACAATGCTAGACCGTGAAACAATAATATTGGGCGATTTTAACATCGGCTTAATGAAAACAAGCAATATGGCATAACGATTTTCAATTAAATAAAATTTACAAAGATCCAAACGGAAACTCAATTTTTGCTTCAATTAAAGCGTTAGATATAGAATTACTACTTGTCAATTTGTATGGACCTAATCGTGACAACCCAGACTTCTATATTGAATTAGAGCAGAGAATCTGTGAGGTTGGGGGAGAAAGGGTAATTATTGCGGGAGACTGGAACTGTGTGCGCAACTTTAATATCGACTGTTCGAACTATAAACATAATAATAACACAAAGGCACAAGAACAAATAGATGACATGATGGATAATTTAGGCTTAATTGATATTTGGAGGGAATTGAACCCGGAACTTAGACGCTACACTTGGAGACGACACAACCCTATACAACAAGGTAGGTTAGATTACTTTTTAATGTCGGATATATTGTGTAGTTATGTTAGTGATGTAGATATATGCCCAGGCTATAGAACTGATCATTCTTTAATCTCACTCACTTTACAGAGTGGTAAAGAGAAAAGACATTTATTATGGAAATTTAACAGTTCTCTCTTGAAAGATAAACACTATGTAGAAGATGTGAATGGGGTGATTAAAGAAGTTATCGAAGAATATGCAGCCTTGCCCTACAATCGTGACACATTACCTAAGGTTCCAAGACTTGACCTTCAGTTAGTTATTTCTGACCAGTTCTTTTTGGATACACTACTCATGAAAATTAGAGGAAAAACAATAGCTTATGCAACTATGAAAAAAAGAAATACTTTGAAAAAAGAAAAGGAACTTGATGAGAATATAGAAAAATTAGAAAGAAAAACAACACTCAATGCGGACCATAAAGTGGATTTAGAGAATAAAAAACAAGAGCTTGTTGATATTAGACAGAAAAGAATAGAAGGTGTTTTGTTGCGATCTAGGGCAAGGTGGGTAGCTGATGGGGAAAAAATAACCAAATACTTTTGTGGATTGGAAAAGAGGAATTATATAAGCTAACAAATAATGAAATTAAAAACTAAAGATGGGTTAATTCTAACTGAAAATGATGACATTGTCAAAGAAGTAAATACATTTTACAAACAATTATATTTCAGTAGAGATGTAGAACAATGCCAAATTGAAAGTCTGGTCAATGAATTACCCAAACTTAGTCAAGAAGAAAAAGATAGTCTTGAAGGGGAAATAACTTTAGAGGAAGCTGAGGACGCATTAAAAAACATGAGTAACAACAAAAGCCCTGGTAGCGATGGCTTCACAGCGGAGTTTTTTTAAGTTTTTTGGTTGCAATTGGGCCCATTTGTAGTTAGATCACTAAATGAGGGATTTAGAAAAACAGAATTATCCACAACACAGAAAGAGGGAATTATTATTTGCATACCCAAAGGGGATAAACCTAGAGATCAGATTACTAACTGGAGACCTATATCTCTCTTAAATGTAGTATATAAAATTGGTTCAAGCTGCATTGCTAATAGATTGAAGTGGGTTCTAAAATTTATTGTTAGTGAAGACCAAACTGGTTTTATACCTGGTCGATTCCTAGGGGACAATGTTCGTTTAATTTATGACCTTATGGATTACCTTATTAAAAGGAACAAACCTGGGTTGTTACTTTGCCTAGATTTTGAAAAGGCCTTTGATAGCGTAAACTTAGACTACATGCTTAATGTTATTAATGTGTTCGGTGCTGGACCTGATTTTTGTCGATGGATAAAAACATTTTACAAAAATATAAAATCAACAGTTTCAGTAAATGGAAAATTAAGTACTTGGTTCCCTATTGAAAGAGGTTGTAGACAGGGTGATCCCATCTCTCCGTATTTGTTCGTAATGTGTGTTGAAATATTAGCATTAATGATTAAAGAAAACAAAAATATACAAGGTATTAAAACTGAAGATACTGAAAACAAGATAGCTCAGTATGCAGATGACACTGAATTAATGTTGAAAGGGGACAAAATATCTTTCGAAGCCTCATTCAGCACCATCGACAAATTTAGTAAAATATCTGGACTTAAATTAAACACTGAAAAAACTCAAGCTATATGGTTGGGAAGTATGCGAAACTCACGTGTTAAATTGTTACCACATTTAAAAATGGAATGGAATCCTGAGCGTTTTAAGATTTTGGGAATTTGGTTAACAAATGATTTGAAAGAGTGTGTAGATCTGAATTTTCGAGAAAAATTCCTAGAAATTAAATCATTGTATAAAGTTTGGATGAAAAGACAAATTACACCGCTCGGTAGAGTGGCGATCCTTAAATCTCTCATCCTATCTAAAATTACACACCTGTGGATTTTACTGCCTAACCCTCCAGACTATATATGTAGGGACATTCAAAATATGGTGTTCACATTTGTGTAGAATAAGAACAAAGACAAAATCAATAGAAAAACATCAATCAAAAACATTTTACTTGGAGGCATGGGCATACCTGATATTAAAAAACAACTGACGGCATTAAAATTAACATGGATTCGTAAAGTGTACTCCAGTAAACATAAATGGAAAGAATTGTTATGCCTTCAGTGCCCAAAACTTAATAATATTGAAAAAATAGGATCTGATATTTCTAACATAGATCATGCCAACGATTTTTGGAAAGATGTATTTAAATCATATAAAGTTTTGGGAGAAGCGCTTCATGTTAAAACTGTTGATGAATTTTGCTCAGAACCTTTGTTTTGCAACCCACATATTAGGATAGGTGGAAAAAGTGTTTTCCATCAAAGCTGGGTTGAGAAAGATGTGGTTTTTGTTGGAAATTTATTAGACGAAAATAGCAATTTTTTATCGTTTCCTTCCTTTATGGAGAAATATGGTGTGTTATGTGATTTTGTTTCTTACCATGGACTTAAAAGTGCTGTAAGAATGTATGCAAGAAAGCTTGGAATTGTTATTTCACATAAAGCTGATAATTATGTTAATATGTTGAAAAAAGTTATTTGCTCGGCTCCAAAAGGAGCCAAGTATTACTATGATATTCTTGCTCAAGATGCACAAGAACCTAAATGTTGTAATAAATGGAGAGAAAGACTCAGAGTGGAAACTAGTATTCAAAAAGATTAAAACCATAAAAGATGTTAAATTAAAATGGTTCCAAATGCGATTAGTTCACAGAATTTTGGGCACTAATGTGATTTTTGCAAAAAATGAACATTACTGATTCACATAAATGTACTTTTTGTCATAATGAAAAAGAAAACATTCAACATATTTTTTGGGCCTGCACACATGTAAAGAATTTTTGGAAAGCATTTGAAAACATGGTGAATTTGAAATGTGAACATGTAAACTTATTTCTAACAGAAAGCATAGTGTTATTTGGATGCGGTGATCGCTTCAAATCTGATAGTACGTTTGACCTTATTTTGCTGTTGGCAAAAAAATTTATATTTAAATGCAGATGTGAAGGAAAACTCCCACAGTGTGAACAATTTATCTCATATTTAAAAAAGAGATATGAAATTGAAAAATGTATTTTTGGTTTTGAAATGTCACAAGAAGTTTTTTTCACACGATGGCATCCATATTTATCTCTTTTGCGTTAATTTGAATGTATGACTGTACTTTCTGGTTGAAAGTGACGTAAAATTTGAATTGTTGTGGATATGACCACAGGTATAAGAATGTGTGTGTGTGTGTGTGTGTGTGTGTGTGTGTGTGTGTGTGTGTGTGTGTGTGTGTGTGTGTAAGTATGTGGGCGTGCGTTAATGTTTTGTTACGTGTTGTGACTACTTGTAAAATGCAAAAAAAAGGAATAAAAAAAAAATAAAAAAAAATATGGCATAACATCTATAGTTTACATGGCTTTGAACAATTAATTAACCAACCGACCTGCATAACTGAAACAAGTAGGACTATAATGTCTTTTTCAGTCTTTTTTTTCCTGAGGGTGCCAGTGTTAAATGATCGTGGGCTCCAAAGAGAAGAAGAAGGAGAAGAAGAGATGTCACAAACGTGAATACCCTTTAGCGTGCATACACTATAACTTTCACGGGCGCAGTTTCAGCTTGAATGTAGGTTACCTTTAGATGGTTGTTTTTGTGAGCGTTGCACGTGAAAGTTGAATTTTCTGATTCGTAGAATGAATAGATTTTTCTTCAATTCTGTTTCTGGTTGTCAATACGGAAGGTTGTCGAGAAAAGAACTCCGTCCTCTAGTTGTTTGTGAGGGTGTTTTTGTTAACCCAGTAACAAGAGCACTGGGGTAAGTTTTTGTAATTAGATTTATAGTGATAATTGTATTTTGTAGTAGTAATGATTATGAGATAAATGTATACTGTTTTGTGCAGAACGAAATACTTTTGAGAAAGACGTTTATTGTTGTGTTCTGCATTTGATAAATATCAGTAAGTACTCAAGGGAGACAATAATTATTTTAAAGTCGTTGTTGCTACTCGTATTACTTGAATAATATTCGACTGTTCCATGTATTGCGTTTGTATTTCTATTAGCAAAATAATTTCTTGTTTTGCACTTGTCTCGAAGATGTATAAATTTACCACGTGAATGAGTGGATGGTTTAATAGTGGCTAGTTTAACTTCAGGCATATGGACTGAAGATAGTATTGTAGTTTTCAATGCTGGGTCTAAGAGTCGGGACACGTCACGGAGGGCTGGCTGTTCGGGTTCTCAACTCTGCACCATGAGGCTTGCCTCGCCGACTGAACGTGTGTGCCTGATACTTCCCTGCACTGCTGAATGGTCGTCTGCGTTGCCGCTCGGGCGGAGGCACAAACCTACTCCTGTCGACACTCACTATGCCAGTATCTTGTACAGATTAGATAGCATAACAGTACTAGGTAAGCTTACTGTTGACGTCGTCATCGTCTTCTTTTTCTTCTTCTTCTTCATCATCTTTCAATGCCTTTGAGTCAATAGTCAAAGTTTGACTATTTTGATGCTTTGTAGGGGAAAGGGGGCATATATAAAACGGAGTGTAATTTGAAACACCCCCATATCTCAAAAAGGGAAATAACAATATTGCAGATTTTCTAATGTATTTCAAGTCTTACTTCCCATGAACTCGTGACGCATGTAAAGATGGCGAAAAAATGAAATGCCGCCAAAAGGTGAGTGAAAGTTTCTTTTTAACCATGGCTGGCTAAGGCACACATCCAGAAATCCTTGTGGTAATGGGGAAAGAAGACGTAGATTGAAGAACATATTATCCCTATTGTAAGTGAAAGGAATAATCTGAAACCTTGCAGAGTTTGATCTAACCAAAAGCAAGCAGAATGGCAGCAAATTGTCATGTTCAAAACAGAGTGAAAAGGCTAATATGAAACACCTGTAGAGGTATATATGAAACACACACACACACACACACACACACACACACACACACACACACACACTTTAATTATGGACATGGTTTTCAAAGTTAGAAAGAACAATGCTTTGCAATGTTTCATATTACCCTTCGCTGGTAATATGAAACATGCGTTTGATGGTCAATGTGCATTTGGGAATTGTAAAATCAATTTGCTTTTGTTTGATGTTAAACTGAAGGATGATTGTTTCTTTTATTGAATAAATGGAAGGTAAATGTTATAAATGTGTTTAATTTTAAACACGTCTTGTTTCATATTGCTGGTACCCACGTGTCGTCATATCCGGCCTCAAGGAGCGCCATATTATGGGAGACCGCCATCTTAGTCCTTACCTTTTTTTGAAAAATGCCAGATCGATGCTGCGTATTTGGCTGTTCCAATTCGAAACTTATCTAAACTGTATTTATAACATCTGGATGTTTTCTTTGCACATTTAGATAACATTTTCACTTTGTTTACACACAAATAAGGACTAAGATGGCGACACTTCCGTTGGAATGGTCGAGATGCGCACGCAGGTGGGTTGGAGCCATTGCATGCCAGTGTTTCATATTGCCAGCATTTTAATTTTTTACAAAACGTTCAATTACTCAGTTCTATGTAATGTCAGGAAACTGTTGTTTTGTTTGAACATGCATGGACACATTACAAATTAAAAGCCATGTACAACGTTATAAAACTTCTGCTTTTGTGTTACTTGACTGAAAAAAGTTCCATATTTGCCCCCTTTCCCCTACGTAGGGTGGGGGTGGCTAACACTACACAGGTGTAAAAACAAAAACCCACCTTGCTGCCCAGATAATCAGCTCAAAAGGGGGAATTGGGAGGGGCAAAAGGGGAAGAGATGGAGGTCCAGGACGTTGATGAAAATGCAAATCGTTGATGGAAGATGCACAAGAAAGAACTTAAAACTACTGCCCTGTGTCCCGGACTAACTTACTAACTTGTAACTTACAGTTAGTGTCCGCTTCGGCTTACCTGGCTTGGTGGTGCTGCTGCACTTTCTGAAGCCGGTTTTGATAGACAAGAACCCATTGATGATACTAACCTATTCCGTAAAATTGTACGTTACACAGCGCATCTTTTAAGAATCTACATAATAATAATGGTCCGATTATGTTACTGTTCATTCATTTTCCATTATTCATCACAAACACCGTCAAAGAAGTCTTTTTGTCAGAAATCTGATGACGTCAATAGTATGGCTACGCAATAGTATGGCTAAAGGTATACAAAAACGCAAGGTAAATTAGGGTAGACTGTTACATATTCGGCCAGTTTAGACAGTTATCGTATGTTTGGACATAATTATTGGCTTATAGATGCAGCATCTAAGTCATATTTTCAATCCATTAATAGAATCGATCAATCAGTAGTTTGAAATAAATTAATAGAATAGCTGAATATGCGTTTATTTTCTCTTCTTTTTATTTATTAAGATAATGTTGTGTGTAAGAAAAGGCCTCCAGTAAATTTTATCAAGAGGGTCAAATATCCACTGTGGCACCTGTAAGCCCCTCAGTAGTGAGACATGATAAAAGTTCGTTTAACGTCCTCCGGCCTGGAACAGGCACATATGGGGCATTATTAACTATAAAGATGGTGCGACGATCCTGGACGTACTGCAATAGCAGGAAAGTCCCAATTTTTAAAACGATGGAGTAGTCAGAAACTGCATTGGACAAAATTGCATTGATGCTTGGATTTTTACCATACAAATTCGTCCAGTTGATTTGTCATAAATATATTTATCTAAATTATAAAAAAATTGCTTATTGAACATTAATCATCATAAAATACATGCATGATAAAATCACACATGTTGTGAAAAAGGAATATTAACATTTGTTTTTAAGCACCTGTTTCTGCGTGATTTACAGTTTTATGGTATGTGACTGTCTTCAGGCAGTTGCTAAGATTTAGCCTATCCAGCTTTCCATGCAGATCACGCAACTTAATTGCAGTGAATAAACTAATGAATAGTACTGTTTCTAGCATTGGTATTCCTTTTAGGTCTTACAACAGCTATGTGTGTTTATTATCCTTTAGAATAGATACAACACAGTTTCAAAGTGAGTAATCATGCAAACTGGACGAAATTGCATGGCGGACGAATTTGTAACACCCAACTATAGTAGTTGGTTGGTTGGTTGCAGGAAGTTTTACGTCCTCACAGCCGTAGCTCTTATGGACAAGTAGTTCTGGTACTGTAGTCTTCGATGTAGCAGGTACACCTGGAAGTTGGTTCATCAACGTTGTTCTTTGGAAAGGGTCCGGTGGGAGGAGCTGGAGTAGTCAGTTGGAGTCTTGTCGTAGACTCGTCATAGTTGGTGTTGTTCAAACGGGCCCCAAAAAAACAAAGGGCTGTCTCCAGGGCTACAGGGCGGCCTTCTTCGTGCTCAGGTGCTGCCAGTTCACAATGCAGGCATCAGGATGACGACGACTCAGATGTTGACACGCAGCAGTGGCTCATTGCGTACATCGACGGATGGGTGGGAGGGGGGCTCACCGACCCACACTCACGAGCCACCACACAAGTGAGTCCATGCAGGGGTTTCAGTCCCAAAAACGGCCACACCGTCGACCACGTACTGTCGCGCCCCCAGTCAAAATCGCCGTCACCCGTCGTCCCTCACTGCAGTCCAACAGCACCCCGTCGCTGGAAGGATGACTGCGCCGCCCAAGACGCAAGGAGAGAGTCAGTAAAATCGACCCTCTCCCTACGGACTCCAGGCTTGGAATGGCGATAGTGAGAGAGAAAATGGAGTTTTACGTCCTCTTGGTCTGAATCAGACACATATGGGACATTTGTAAATACAAATATGGTTGGAACAATACTGGAGGCAATGCCCGGAGGCAGAGGAATGGCTATAATAAATTTGGGTTTTACGTCCTCTCGACCTGGGAAGGCACATATGGGACATAGGAATGGCTATAGTAGGGTTACGCCGTGTTCTTATTAGACGCGTACGTTCCGCACGGAAAGCCCTAAATAAGTGAAGGAAAGAAGGATACAAGTTTACGCATATAGGGGAAATTCGGACACGTGCGCCAATCTTTTCCCTTCTTTGTTTCACTTATTTATGGATTGCGCACGGGTTTCCGCGTGGAATATCCGCTTGTGTGTGTACAGGGCCTTAGTGGTTAGCAGAAAATCGACCAGAGAGACTTACAGAGGGTAGGGTGTTAAAAATTCGTCCGCCATGCAATTTCGTCCAGTTTGCATGGTTACTTACTTTGAAACTGTGTTGTATCTATTCTAAAGGATAATAAACACACATAGCTGCTGTAAAACCTAAAAGGAATCCCAATGATAAAAACAGTACTATTCGTTAGTTTATTCACTACAATTAAGTTTGTGTGATCTGCATGAAAAACTCGATTTAAATCCTAGCAACTGCCTGAAGACAGTCGCATACCATAAAACTGTAAATCACGCAGAAACAGGTGCCTAAAATCAAATGGTAATATAAATTCAAATTCAAATTTCTTTATTGTCTTCAAATTTAGATAAATATATTTATGACAAATCAACTGGACGAATTTGTATGGTAAAAATCCAAGCATCAATGCAATTTCGTCCAATGCAGTTTCTGACTACTTTATCGTTTTAAAAAAATTGAACTTTCCTGGTATTCTTCTTCTTCTTCTTCCAATTTACTGCAATAAAAGTCTTGCGTTAAAACTATTTACATTTCTGCATGGATTTTTAGCAGAAAGAGGCCCGGTGGCTGGTGGTGATGCCACCAAGGCCGGCCCAAGATGTACCTTATAGAAGGTACAGCGGCCCGCGATAGGTAGAGCTGGCGGTACGAACCGGCAATACCGAAAATACCGGTGCGGTTTCAAAAAGGTACGGTTGTCCTGTACCGGTACGTACCGAAAGTAGGTAAGGGAGACAAACGTTGTAAAAGGTATCAAAAGTGTTGGAATGCTTTCAATACATTCCCAACGATGCTGTCATACCTTGCAAATCCTAACTCTGTGTGTGTGTGTGTGTGTGTGTGTGTGTGTGTGTGTGTGTGTGTGTACGCGCGCGCGCGTGTGTGTATGTGCGTGTGTATGTGTGTGTGCGTGCAAGCGTGCGTACATGCGCGCGCGTGTTTGTGTGTGTGTGTGTGTGTGTGTGTGTGTGTGTGTGTGTGTGCAGGCGGGCGCATATTATGTCTGCATAATTATGTATACCTTATATAATGCACTTTGTAAGTTTCACAATTAAACAAAATAAATTAGTAGTCTAGATAAATAAAATAAACAAATAAATCGTCGGGTAAAAGCCAGTAAGGTAGCCTACTATCATCCATGTTTATTCCTGTTATGATAGTACCTTCTGGTTGTCACCTGAAATAAGGTCATGGGTCCGGCAGTGTGTGCGGGGCACTAGTGCGTCTGTGTGTCTGTGTGCATGCAAGCACGTGTGGGCTAAATTAATACATGCTCATAACTCACACAGGCAGACAGATGGCCAAGATGTGATTAAGCATGGTGGTTTGATATAACATGTTTATCATGACGCCACGCGTTGTTTGTTTCACGAGTGTCGTCTTACTGTCTTAGAAAAAAAGACACGGAGAGGGACATAGATATTGTCATTAAAAAAAGGGGGCTAGCAATGGGAAACAAATGAATACAGACAAAGAAAGAAAAGAATAGAACGAACGAACGAATCTTTTTTTAATGTTGGAAAAGAATAAGCACAATACAGGAGGCTTGTTTTTATCTTGCCAACAACAATATAAGAAAATGAGAAATGAAAGGAAACACACACACAAAAACTTTCATCTATATAACATACATGCACAGCCCAGAGTATGTGAATATCAGTTATTAACAACTGCGTGCACACACACACACACACACACACACACACACACACACACACACACACACACACACACACACACACACAGTATTTATATGGCGCTGAATCTTGATAGAAATCAAATCAAAGCGCACACACATATTAGCATACAAAGCGAACACACACGTATGACATAAATGGAATACAGTAGAAACAGTCCTAAAGGCAAGGGATGGAAAAGAAAGAGAGCGGAGCTTTAATTACGGGGGAACAGGTGGGTTTTGAGGTTAGCTTTGAAAGCAGAGGGTCGGTCGCCGGCAGAGGGAAATCGAAAGACTGAGGAAGTTTGTTCCAGGAGGTCGGTCCTAAGACAGCAAATGAGCGCCGTCCAACAGTTGAAAGCTCATACCTAGGGATCTGGAGAGACAGAGGGTCAGAAACAGAACGTAAACTGCGAGCTGGCGTATATGTCGCAGTAGAAATCGGAATCCAGTACGATTCGGAATCATACAAGTACAAATCGGAATTATAATTTCTACTGGCTTTTTTTCTTAGCACAAATTGGAATTCCGATTTCTAATAACAGCTATTGTAGGAAATGGAATTCAGTACAAATTACAATCTACATATTTTAGCAATTGTAAAAGAAAAAAAGAAAAAAAGACAGGGCATAATATTGATATTATAAGAGCAGTAATCACTGAGTTCTAAGAAGGAAGAAATTGTTGATTATTGTTTTAAGATTTTCCATTGTGTGAATTGTAATCAACTAAATCAAGTTTGCAGCTCCGCTGCGACAAATCAGTTGTTCAGTCAATTGGTGTTTCAATGTTGTCAGAGAGAGTACACCAGTGGCAGTATTTACAACTAAATTCAACGAAGCAAAGATGGAGGATCAGAAGAATAAATGTTATTCCCTTTTGGACGAGCATATTAGGCAGTTATCTGACAACAAGAAAGAAACCTTTGTTCACACACTTGAACATATTTGCACGTAATCATTACTGTGTTGACCATTATTTCTAAGCATTACGTAATCACTGCTCCAGAGCTGCCTACCCCTAAAAATGCTTGTCGGGTAGTGAGTGGGAGAGAGAGAAAAACCGGAAGGTGGGGGGGGGGGGGGGGGTATGGAGATCAGAGAGAAAGAGAGAGACAGAGAGGGAAGGTAGGGAGGGGGTAACAATAAATGTTATTTGATCTATAGGAGAGAGTCATGAATATAAAAATAATACAACAGCAACAAACAAAAGAAAAATACCAACAGTAAATCAGAGAGTTAGACAAGACAGAGAGAGAGAGAGAGAGAGAGAGAGAGAGAGAGAGAGAGAGAGAGAGAGAGAGAGAGAGACAGACAGACAGACAGACAGACAGACAGAGATACCACAACCATAATATTAACCTCCAACTGACAAAATTAGTGAATGAGAAAACCAGGTCAAGCACTCAACGTACTTTGACTCACACTTGTGACTTCAAGAAAGGGAAGTAACAAGGTGCAGAGTGGTGGTCTGTTTCAAAGCAACAGTTGTTTTACTTGGTCCGTGTCTTGCAAAAAACGGTTTCCAGTGACCTTGACCTTTAACCAATGACCTTCATCTTTGAACCGGCCTACATATCCTAACTACCTATTCGCATGCAAAATGTGAGCCTCCTAGGTCCCTCCGTTCAATATTTCTTTCCCTTGGACTGTCTTGCAAAACACGGCTCCAGTGACCTTGACCTTTGACCGATGACCTTCATCTTCGAACTTGGCCTAGATATTCTAACTACCTATCCGCATGCAAACTTTGAGCTTCATAGATCCCTCCGTTCAAACGTTATCGTGGTAACATAGATAGTCAGTCAGTCAGTCGCATAGCCACATAGGAACAAACAGAAATCGCTGAAAACATTACCAGCTTCGCTCTCTTCGTTCGCGGCTGGTAATGAGGAATACATTTTATGGTGAACATTTACACTTGTAAAAATTGCTTCCCGTGAACATGGCTTGAGTGTTGAAACAAGGGCCAATATGTACCAAAAACGTTTTTATCTCCCTTGACGGGATTTAGCTCGTGCGACGTTCTTGGCATCGGATGGTTTGAGGCTGTTGCGGCTTGCTCGGTCCCTGTTCTTTCGGCCTTCCCTGTCAATTGGCGAGCGTCGCATGCCGGATTTAGCACGGCGAGAACTTGTCGGTCGGCTGCCTGTATTCTCCCTCACGGACAGACGAGCTGTGAAAACATACACATCATTCAGCGAATCAACGTGCGTATATGTTATTCATGCACACAAACGCATACATGTACACACATATTTACGCATACACATTCCCAGACACATAAATGCATACAAATGCTGGCGCTCTCTATCTCTCGCTCGCTCGCTCGCTCTCTCTCTCTCTCTCTCTCTCTCTCTCTCTCTCTCTCTCTCTCTCTATCTATCTATCTATCTCTCTCTCTCTCTCCCCCCACCCCCCCACCCCCTTTCATTCTCTTTCATATGCGCGCATACGCATATACACACATTATTAATTAGCTTAGGCCTAGTTGGCCTATCTGGTCATGTCAAAAAGTAGTGCGTGTTTGTATGCGTGCGCGCGCGCGCGCGTGTGTGTGTGTGTGTGTGTGTGTGTGTGTCTGTGTGTGCGTGAGAGAGAGTGGAGGGAGGCGCATCAGTGAAATGTTGGGTACGGGAAGGGACCCAAAATATGTGAAAGCTTGGTCTAGAGGTAAGGAGATTTACGGGATGTTGGGAGAGGGGAGAAGTATAATTATACAGCCAAGAAAACCAAGAGTTGTCACCTTAACTCTTGGGTGTGGGTAGATGTAGCTAGGGAAGTGTAGACTGCAATTGATTGAAGGGTATGTGAAGTATCTTTGATAGTATTAGCTACTCCTTGTTACAAGTTTTTATTGCATATTTAGATTTTTGTGTCGCATGATTTGCATGCTATGTAAATAAGATTTCTGTCATACCGACCATGTTTTGGGGTGAATTTGAGAGGGGGGGGGGGGGGGGGGGGGATGGGGGGTGTAGGAGGGGTGGGGGTGGGGGATGAATAAATGAATGCGAGGATAGTATGGTGGGATAGAGGGCAGTTCTTTATGTTCTCATAGTCGCTTGTATTATCTTCTATCTATTAATCTCTATTTGCCTACTCCCATGTTACAGAGACAAAGAAGGCCAGAAAAAACACGGCATTCTCCATTCAAACTATAATAATAATAATAATAATAATAATAATAATAATAATAATAATATAATAATAGACATTCATAGAGCGCACATTCTAGACGAACTACTCATGGCGCTTAACAAAACTAAAATTCACTCCAAATGCAAGATTACATCATACATATCGAACATACTCAGACGCGCTTGCATTCCCACCGTCACCCACACGCAAACACATACTCATAGATATACAAACATGCACACGCATATATACACACTGGTATACACAAACGCATCCTTCCCTCCCCACACACGAACACCCTCACATCAATGCACACAAACACACAAATGTACACACACATATGCGTGTGTGCACAAACACACACATACACACGAGCGCGCACACGCACATAAACAAACTTAGTTACTACATGCCCCGTTCCCCTCCTCCCATCTAATCCGCGACCACTTCATTCATGCAGACCCATCACAAGCATTAGCGTTGAGAGAAGAAGTGCGTTTTGAGATTAGCCTTAAAGACTGACAGAGAGCTGGAATGTCTGAGAGATGGTGGTAGTTTGTTCCAAGTAGTAGCTGGGGCCTGAAAGGAAAAGGATCTTTCACCGTACGCTTTTAACCAAGGGAAGACGAGAATCAGAGGAAGAACGGAGCTGACGATAGGGTGTGTAAGTATGAATCAGATCAGACAAGTAAGTAGGAGGAGAGCCAGAAATGACAGCAAAGCTAAGAGTGGAAAGCTTGTACTCAATTCTATCAGAGATTGGCAGCCAGTGCAGAGAATGGAGAAGAGGTGTTAGGCCCTACATGGTCGAATTTAGAGAATTTGAGGACCAGTCGTGCAGCATTGTTCTGGATTCTCTGAAGTCTATTAAGCAAGTACTTGGGAAGGCCAGCGAGAAGAGAATTGCAGTAATCTATTCCAGCCAAAGGACAAGGGCATAGACTAAGGTTTTAGTGGCATCGGTGGAGAGATAGTGACGAACAGAACTGATTTTATTATTTTACGAAGCTCAAGATAGGCTGATCTGCATATACTGGACACATGCTGCTGAAGGGAGAGGCTTTGATCTAAGGTGACTCCAAGACTGCGGACAGAAGAGACAAACTACACGATTTAGCCCCAAAATACTTTGCCCACACTATCTATAAGGGCTTTCTCTGTAACCAACACACTTTATAAGTGTTGTTATATAGTTTGTTTTTCTAAGGTAATAGAGCCGATGAAAATGTTGTTGTTATTTTGTTTTTCTAAAATAGAAGAAATTGGAGATGGTCATAGTGTTGTTTATATTTTGTTTCCTAATAACAGAGTGGATCGAGGTGGTGGTTGTATAATTAATACATTTTCAAGGACAAGGTGTAATTGATGATGATTTTGTCATTAGTTTGTTTTTATTGGAATGGAGATGATGATAATATTATTGCTATTTATTTTGTTTGTTTGTTTGTTGTGTGTCTAATAGAAAGGGAGTGGATATGATGATAGTGTTGTTGTTATTTTGTGTTTCTAATAGTAAAGACAGTGAAGTGATAATACTGTCATTATGATGTTGTTGTTGTTGTTTGTACAAACAGTGTGGAAGCAAACATATTGTGTGGAATGCTGTTGTGGAGAGCTTAACTGGATTTGTTAACAGTAGTCTAGAGATAATGCACACGGGGAAAGGAGAGTACAGGAAAGGAGGGTACGAAAAGCCGCGAAGCGGGTAGTAACAGCTAGTTAACTCTAAAACTAGAGCGTTAAGATGCTAGATCACCAGCCGCGTGGCAGCATTTTGGGCTGAAGTTATTCACCTCGCGACTGACTCGGATAACAAACCTTTATTTCACAAGGGTAAGAGACAGACAGACAGACAGAGACAGAGAGAAAGAGACGACGACCCTAACATTAACCCACAACTGACAAACAATGTGTGAATGAGAAAACCAAGTCAACCACCCCACTCACACAAAACCACTGAACTTGGTCTCGCACACATGTCACTTCGACAAGTAAAGGGAAATAACAAGTTGCAGAGTGGTGGCCTGTTTCAAAGCAAGAGTTGTTTCCCTTGGTCCGTGTCTTGGTGGGGGAAAACCCGGCTACGATGACCTTGACCAATGACCTTTATCTTTGAACCTGGCCTAGATATCCCAACGACCTATTCGCATGCAAAATTTGAACCTCCTAGGTCCCTCCGTTCAAGATTTATTTCCCTTGGACTGTGTCTTGCAAAATAAAACGGCTCCAGTGACCTTGACCTTTGACTGATGACCTTCATCTTCGAACTTGCCTTAGATATTCTAACTACCTGTCCGCATGTAAAATTTGAGCTTCCTAGGTTCCTCCGTTCAAACGTTATCGTGGTAACATACATACAATCATACAGACATAGATAGAGAGCCACAGACAGCTGTGAAAACATTACCAGCTTCGCTTTCTTCGTTCGCAGCTGGTAATATAAAAAAAAAAGCAATTCTAAAGATAATATCCTACTCTTCCACTCAATTTGATGACCCATTCCATTTCCCACGCTTTTTGCGAAGAAATCGATAGACAGACAGACTGACAAAGACCATTATATATAATCGCCTGGCACAGGTGATGAACTGTGAGGGATGGTCACCCCCCTAATGAAAGAATGAACCAAAATATTCCACCTCGTACGTATGCACGCGTGCGTAATCTCAATAATAGCTTTCAAAACAAACCTATGAACAAGTAATAATGACTGGTTATGAATTATATTTGTATTTCAGAAGCAAAAAGGCGCAATCGTCTATAGTGATACGTGTGAGGTCGCTTTTGTCAGAAAAAGGCAAAGGCGGTCTTTATCTTATTTCACAAGAGAGCGCCATGGTCGCACAGAACGATTGTGACAAAAAGGGTCTAAGAAATGAATTCACAAAACTTTAGTAGAACATTTTCGCAAGTTTTGAAAACATCAACAAAATTATTAATTTAACCAGCACAAATCAACAACAAGAAAGTCATTAACCCCATGTTGCCATTTTTACTCTCGTCTACACGAGAGTTACAAAAACTGGGGGAAATAAAGTCACGTGATAGTTTTCGGCTTGCTACCGGAGTTTCACCAGAGAGAGATAATAATAGTCTGTGATTTCACTAGATGTCGTTATTAGCGCGAATAACTGTTACGCCGAAAGTGTCTAAGAAACACCAATAACGTTAGCTAAGCTAGATAACTCTTAAAGCTTTCGGGAGAGAGAAAGAATTGCCATCAAAAGGGAAATAAATCATACCTCTCTGTCAGTTTGTACTTTCTGTCCATAACGGATTCAACGACTAATTGGACGTAAAACTCATCATCGACCAGTTTGTACAAAGATTGTAATTTCATTCACGTCTATTTGTGTGCAGAATATTAAGTTTGCACTATATCATACTATCTAACATGATGAAAAATTAAGAAAGAGCAATCAAAAACACTTGTGTTTAAACAAACCAGTGCGCTTGCTCTTGTTTTTCACTTTGCTTACCAAGAAAATCTTCAGTGATTATTTCCTCGTCCTTCAATAAAGGTGTGTATGATGATGCGTAGGGTCCTTCATTTTCTGAAAACAAAACTTGACATCGTGTTTGATCAGGGTTTTTTGTTGATTTTTCGTAAAGTCACGACAGAACAAGTCGTCTTCGGTTTGGTTTCTAATTATAACATCCCAACAGATTCATAGGATTTCGCCCCAGCACGTTCAAAATGCTATTAGCAATCTTATTTTGCAAATAAAAAAGGTATAAGCCTAAACATCAATTTTCACACACACAAAACATTTTACAAATAAGATCCATTTCAAAAGAGTTTCGCTTATTACAATCTTGAGTTTGTACAGAAGTTTCTCTCAAAGAATTACACAGCAAAATAATAATAATAATAATAATAATAATATTAAATGGTTATATGTTTGGTGACAATGCATAACAAGCCTTCAAACAAATTGAATCCTAATTATAAATTCTCTATTTTAAGATATTTATTTATAATAAGTATCCTACATAGTTATCATTGAGCACATCCTATACACGTGAAATAACACACACATACGCACGCGCGCGCGCGCACACACACACACACACACACACTCTCTCTCATGCAAACCAACAAAGACAGAAGCAGAAAATCATCAGCAAAGATGCAGTTTACGCACACCCTAATGTTTACGACTCTCAAATATCAAAATCTGGTTCTTTCAGTGTCATGATAATGCTAATAGCCCTAGGTTGATCCTAACCCTATACCTTTCCCGAGAGCGGGAGAATGTTGCTTCTCAGTATTCGAGGGGGGGTGGGGGACTTTCTTCTTCTTCTTCTGCGTTCCTATGCCATAATGGGTAAGGTATGTATGTATCTGGTTTTCAGTTTTCACTGGTCTCACCGCTGCATACAGCCGACGCATTCCGATTTCGGAGGACACTGGACACTGGACACTGGACACTGGAAAACTTGAGTAGCTCAAAGGAGAAACATTATTTGGAAGAGTTTTTGTTTAAAGGCAGGAGAATTGGTCAATAAGTCAGAAAGATAGTAAATGATAGAAAGCAAAGGGAAAAGGCAGAGTCAAAGAGAATGGCAGATTAGAGGAAGTTACAAGCACAGAACTTCCCGAAGGTGGGGGAACTATTTTTACGAAAGACTCCCCGGTATCCCCACGGGGAGGGGTTTACTTTAAACTGGAACTTTCCCAGTTCGTCGACAGAAGTAAAAGCAAACACATGTAATATTTTTATTCATATTTGCTGGACACTGAACTCACTGTCGACGCGGAGTAGGACAAGACTTTCGCGCTCTTGGACGACTTCATTTGCATATCTGTAAGGGGCGTCGCGTAGGAATTTGATGTTGCCATTTTCATCAGAGAGGTCGATGTCAGCTGCAGCCATTGGGGTAAGAAAAACAAACAAATAATGAGAGGTATGCTAAATCACTTCCGTCGGTTTTGCTACCAACTTGTAAACCTGCATCTCACATACAGCAATTTGTTTTATCACAATATTATGTATGTGATCTATCAAATTATTTGAAATAGGTGATTCACTGTAGCCTCACTAGCTGTACTAGTAGCCTAACTTTTGACAGACAAACATTAAGCGACAAAATTATCAAAGACGTCACTCCTTTATGTTGTGAGTTTGTGCATAATACATATTTGCATCATTATGGCTTTTATCACTGATTAACATTAGCCTGTATTAAGGGCCAATAGTAAATGAGAGCTGTAGTATATATGAATTTATACAGTATTGGAATATCATGGTACAGTTTAGTCTTTGGGGACATTAGTCTTTGGGGATCTCCCCCATGCAACGCCAACTCTTGTCCTCAAATCCCTTTGGCCGAGAGAGTGGAGGTGTACCATGGGCAAGGCTTCTCCACTATAAACAAATTGTAGTCCAGCCTGCCGGTCGAATAGCAGCTGCCCCTTCTGCTATCTGGCAGTCATTGTCGGAAACGACAGACAGGCAACAACAACATGTCTACATCATAAACACACCATACCAGCACATCAATTAAACCATTTTTCCCAAACCCTGATTCCAGACTTTTTCCTTCCCTCCGAATTGAAAGTTGGGTTTAAAGTCCACTTGGCTACAAAAAGCACACATGAGACGGACCATCAACCAACCATTATTTATGCTGGGGGCAGATCCTGGAGGTACTGCAATACCAGGTCCAATTTCCTTCCCTCCCTCGATCTATTCTGTTTTTCTTTTGTTTCACTTCTCATCCCCCTCACTTCTCCCTCACTTTTTGCATCCACTCTGGTCATGCACGCACTTTCAGAAAATGCTGCCACTGATATTAATAAACGACGGGATAATAACAGAATAAAAGCTCACACATTTCTGCCAGATAAATCAGGATAGAATTTTGTTTAGTCCACCGCACAGAATATAGTGGTAGCAAATACGTGTTTTATTGATGGTCAAATATCTAGCAATACTGGGGGGGGGGGGGGGGGTAGGGAAATAACCGCTTGTAGGCCTACCCTGGTGACCCACCAGACAGTTCCCAAAGCATGATTGTACAGTACGTTGCTTGGGGGGAGAAAACGGGGGGAAGGTTTGTAGCCTATCCGCAACCCATGTTAAATACTAAAATCTAAAGACTTCCTCTGATAAAATATTAGGCATTAACGATGACTCTAGTAAGCTTTAAACCTCACAAAATAATACAAACAATCGTCAACAATGTTGGCATGTTTATACATAAGTGTCAAATCAACAACTAGCAGGCCTAAACTAAAGCCTTGCTGAAGATGAAGGATTCAATACTAAGGAGAATGGGGTAAAGAGTAAAGAGTCCCAAACCAATAATTAGCAAAGGGTAAAAATAAATTCAGACAAAATAATTCAACATTGGGAATTTTGCATACCCTTATTGTCTTGCAATTTTTCTGAAGATGTAATTAAGATCAGAAGAAAAAGAAGCCCCACATCAAGTTTGTCACGCCTTTGTAGAGGGCCTACATTGTGAACAGTTCTCTTGATATTTTAACCATTAGCTCTTCTACTAATGACCTCTTGCTACCACGATAATGGGCAAAATGACGTTATTAGGGATGTCAAAACTGTAATAGCTTAATGTCAATGATACTGGAATACAGACTTTTGATTGGAAACAATAAAGAGGGATTTTTAAAACACTATTTTGCCAGATAGACTTTAGTAGGCATCTTTACTTTTTCATTTTTGTTTAATGTATACAGCCGAATCCCACTACGGACACAAGACAACAACATCGAACAGGACGTTAAAGAAACCTTCATTGGGTAAAGAGAATACTTCCATTTGGAGCTTTCTTACCTTGCAGGTGCTCGGTGTCCTCTTCTTCCAGCCACATGAAACATCTGTCACGGATGTTCTGCAGCAGACACACGGCCCGGCAATACGGGTTGAACACCTGCTGTTGACCGTCTGAGAGAGAGAGAGAGAGAGAGAGAGAGAGAGAGAGAGAGAGAGAGAGAGAGAGAGAGAGAGAGAGAGAGAGAGAGAGAGAGAGAGAGAGAGAGAGAGAGAGAGAGAGAGAGAGAGAGAGAGAGAGAGAGAGAGAGAGAGAGAGAGAGAGAGAGAGAGAGAGAGAGAGAGAGAGAGAGAGAGAGAGAGAGAGATAGAGAGATCTTTTCGAGTTTGAGAGGAGAGAATCAAGAGAGAGTTCAGTGATGAGAAATATATACAATCTTTTCGTGTTTGATGTAGGCCTAATCAAGTGGGTTCAGTGTATGAGAAATGCATGTACCTTTTTACACACACACACACACACACCTCACACACGCGCGCACACACAAACACACACACTCTCTCTCTCTCTCTCTCTCTCTCTCTCTCTCTCACTCACTATGATACGCACACACACGCGCGCGCGCGCACGCACGCACACACGTACGCACGCACGCACGCACGCACACACTCATTCACTCACACACACACACACACACTCACATATACTCACACTCGCACGCACGTGACGGGTGCGCACGCATGCACATACGCACAAACACACACCTACCAAACCATTTATTCTGTTTACCTGTAGAAGAAACTACATGTTGTGTATTTGCTAAAGAATTTAGTGTGCCTGTCTGGGGCAGTGGGTGGGTGCCTCGTGCCTCCATGCGGGAAGCTGGGCGACCCCGACACGAGTCTCTCCCCGTGGGGATACAGGGGGGGGGGGGGGGGGGGGGGGGGTCGTAAAAATAGTTCCCCCACCTACGTGAAGTTCTGTGCTTGTAGCTTCCTCTAACTTTAGCTTGTAACTTCCTCTGATCTGCCATTCTCTTTGACTCTGCATTTTCCCTTTGTTTTCTATCATCTACTATCTTTCTGACTTATTGGCCCATTATTCTGCCTTTTTTAAAACTTCAAATAATGTTTCTCCTTTGAGCTCCTCCGAAATCGGAATGTGTCTGCTGTATGCAGCGGGGAGACCAGTAAAAAATGAAAACCGGACACATACGTACCTTATCCATTATGGCCATATGGCCTGGTAACGCGGAAGAAGAAGAAGAAGAAGTGTGCCTGTTGAAATCTATTTCACACACAAAGTGTTTCCTTAATATAAGAATGATTAAAAGAGAATAGAGAACTAACAATGCAACATCATCATGAACAATAACATTAACTACAACAGCTGTAACAACAACAACACACACACACACACACACACACACACACACACACACACACACACACACACACACACACACACACACACACACACACACAAACCTTACCTCCAAACTTTACCGTGATATATGACATAATTGTCCTCTTCACATTTTCTCACAGCACAACACAGTTCATAAACTGACACTCTTGACTGCCTCCAACACAATTAAATAAACACCAACAAAAAAGGTTTCTTCGCAGTAGTAATGATCGAACAGTCTCAATCGATTCAACATTTTTTTTTTTTTTTAACAATCTCTGAACAACTTATATCCCGAAATGCAAAGAATTATTTTGCTAGCACCCTTTTAGCCAATACATCTCTCTCTCTCTCTCTCTCTCTCTCTCTCTCTCTCTCTCTCTCTCTCTCTCTCTCTCTCTCTCTCTTTTAACAGTAACAGTCTGAGAGAGCTCTGAACTACTATGTCTGGAAACGCTTGAGGGGAGACGGAGAAATCGAAGTAAAAGCTGTGTGAGTGCGAATTGTGAGGTGTTTACATGGGGAGTTAGAAGTCGCACAACCGGTGAGAGGTCTTGCTCTGAGGAGTGGTGTGGAGGGAGACAGGGGGTGGTGAGGAGGGGAGGAAGGCACAAAGAGAGAGAGAGAGAGAGAGAGAGAGAGAGAGAGAGAGAGAGAATACGAATACGAATACGAATACGAATGTTTTTATTGAGGGTAAAACAGATAAGCTGGGTAGCTTTTTTACACTATTGCCCTCAAGCAAATAAACAATTAATGAAGAAAATGATTAACAGAAACGTAAAAACAACAACAAAACTGGCAACAATAGTGACAAAAATATACATGTAATATAATACAACAAGGCAAAAATGGCCACACAACAGCAATTCAAAATTAAAGACCCCCACCCCACCCCACAAAAAACACACCAAGAAACAACAACAAAAAACACCTCCCAGTCTCTACCCCCTCCCCCCCGCACTCACTCCCACAAGCACCCCGCACATACCCCACCCCCACATACCTATGCACACATACATACATGCATACAAATTCTTATATTATGTACATGTACATGTATATCAGTTCACATAAAATCTTAATTGTTCTCTACACCTTGTAATATCATTTGAATGTATATATAAACATAATTAAACGTGTATTGTGAACATATGTATTGTAATTCGTAAGGTAAAATAAGACTAAACAGATTTATAATTGGTCCATCAAGTATTTATGATATGCCTTTCTGAAAGATGACAAGCTCGGGAGAGAGAGAGAGAGAGAGAGAGAGAGAGAGAGAGAGAGAGAGAGAGAGAGAGAGAGAGAGAGAGAGAGAGAGAGAGAGAGAGAGAGAGAGAGAGAGAGAGAGAGAATCAGCGGCGCAAAGAATCGCTTCCAATTATGTGTGGTGGTGTATCATGGTACACAGATGGTCCCATAGAAACTTTGAACCTCCGGTGCAAACCTCCGCCAAGGAACTCACTTTTCTGTAAAACATATTCGCCCTGTAACTCACATACCATTACACAGAATCGCTTCAAATTTTGTGTCGGGCTGTGCCATGGTACTTAGATGGTCTCATATAAATATTGAACCTCCAGTGCAAACCTCCGCTAAGAAAAACTCACTTTTGTGAAGATGTTTATGGCCCTGTAACTCACGCACCATGGGACAGATTCATTAAAAAAATTTGTTCGGGTGTATTAATTTTGGTATTTGGTATATTCAAGTCATAGAGACTTATCTCTGTGAAATTCGGGCTGCTCTCCCCCGGAGAGCGCGTCGTCGCAAACTAGAACCCTTTGTTGTTTTTTGGGGGTGCGGGGGCAGGGTGAGGAGGGGGGGCAGACTTGGGAAACCTAGCTATCAATTTGGCCGTACCAGGCAGCGGGATTTCTCCCTGCTCTTACCGACTTTCAACTGTCGTGGGGTTTTCACGTGCGTAAAGCGCACGGGTGTGTCATGGTACCTAGATGGTCCCATATACATTTTGAACTTCCAGTGCAAACCTCCGCCAAGGAAGACTCACAAAACCGAAATGTCTTTCTTGGTGCTATATATTTCATGTCCGAGCTGGATCTCATGAACCAGTGGACAGAATGGCTTCAAAGTTTGTGTGGTGTTGTACTATAGTGCAGGAATGGTCCCATAGAAAATAATATAAACGTGCTGACCTTGACCTTGAAGTTTGACCTTGAAAACCGAAATTTCTTTCTTTCACATCATTGGACTTACAATTTTCAAACTTGGGATGGGCAAGCACTGGCTAATGGTGATTTAGAATATTGGGTACTAATCAAGGTCAAGGTCAAGGACATAGACCTTGGAGGTGTCAAATTGATGTTTTGGCTATATCTTTCACATTTTTTTCAGTTACCGGCTTCAAAGTTGGCAGGTAGGCCTTCAAGTTATGTGCATGACCTTAAAGTCATGTGTGGTGCAAAGTATTGATTATCCTAATGACCTTGACTTTTGAATTTTTCTTTTTTACCTGTGGCTGTTGTTCGGACACCATTGGGTGTACACCCACAAAACCATATATATTCTTTATCAGCATGACCTAAGGAATGCAGCTGAAGACATTTAAAAGCCACTTGACCTTGACCTTTATATTTGACCTTGAAGCCGCTATAATTATGAAAACAGACTGTAAGCCAAAAACAAATAGCCATAGTTCGAAAAC
The DNA here is from genome assembly GCA_017654935.2 of Phymorhynchus buccinoides. Classification (NCBI taxonomy): domain Eukaryota; kingdom Metazoa; phylum Mollusca; class Gastropoda; order Neogastropoda; family Raphitomidae; genus Phymorhynchus; species Phymorhynchus buccinoides. The sequence continues at coordinate 35,569,151 of CM065692.1, forward strand.
AGTTGGCTGCAGACCACATTAAACCATATAATTATATTCACGAACAGCATCACTGGGCGGATACAGTGGGAGACATTTTGAAGTGCTATTCTGGTGACTGCTATTAGGAAGACCCGGGCCATTTGCATAAATGTTCAATAAACCATTAGAATATCTCTCTCTCTCTCTCTCTCTCTCTCTCTCTCTCTCTCTCTCTCTCTCTCTCTCTCTCTCTCTCTCTCTCTCTCTCTCTCTCTCTCATTTTCGATTGATGCATTTTAAATATTAGTATGTAAAGTGGGCTTAGGCTTGATTCTATTATGTGTATCGGTTTAAATTTAAATTGTGTATGTTAAAGACGAGTATGTAAAGTAGGATTAGTCTTGATTTTGTGATGAGTATATGCTAAGCTTTACTTATGTGCATGTTAAAGATGAGTAGCCTATATAAAGTAGGTTTAGGCTTGATTTCGTCATGTGTATGTATTTACTTTTCAATATGTGCACCCGCATGCAAAAATATGACTAGGTCTGCATTTTGTCACGTGTGTGCGTTTACCTCTTAATTTGTGCATGATAAAGATGAATAATGTGATGTAGGAATAGGTTTGATGTTGAATGAATGAAAAATGGTGCTTGTTGTTGCCATGGGTACATATATTTACGTGTTAAATTGTGCATGTTAAGATGAGTAGGTAGAGTAATACTATGTTTGACTTTATTATGTGCATGTGTTTCTTTTCAAATAAGTACATTTTAATGATGAGTATATAAAGTATGATTAGGGTTGATTGTGTCATATGTTTGTGCACTTCTCAATTTGTGAATGTTAAAGATGAGTGTGAAAAGTAGGATTGGGTTTTATTTTCCCGTGTGTATGCGCATACTTTCCAATTTTTTAATGTTAAAAAATGAGTATTGTCGATAATATTAGGTTTGATTTTGTTATTGATGTGTTACGATATAGGGATGTATTTTGCATGCTTTATATTGCCATGGATTCTATGTTAACATATTGCTTTGTCTGTGCCTATTTTCATTTTCCAATTTCTACTTTTATATATGTATTTTGTCCAGAGGGCTGGATGTAAAAACCCATGTTTTTGCTTACTCTACTACCCTCTATAAATAAAATTCATTCAATTCAATTCTCTGTGTCTCTCTCTCTCCGCTCACAAGCTACACACCCGTGTAGAAAAGGTGTTTTTATTGATATTAAACATAAACTTGTATCCTTGTATTCTCACGGTTATTTCATATCTTTATTGTTCACAAAACCCCGGACTTTCCAGGTAAGCTTATTGCAATACCTCCAGGATCGTCCCACCATAATTAAGTTTCAGGTCGGAGGACGTTAAATGGATTTTTCATATCTTGTTTTCTCCTGCCAATCATCGCGTCAATTACAATAGATAGTCACTCATAGTCATCCATAAGCAGGTGTATGAATTCATATAATCATGTCTCCTACTACCCCTTCTCACATTGAAGAGAACGTTAAACTTGAAAAGTAGGCCTACTTAACTAACCTCAATCTTTAGTCATTTTCTCTTATGAGGAGTGCCGCTAGCGTAATAAGCTTACACATAGCCGGTGGGTGGCTGCTAAAATTTCAGTCTTTATAATGTTCTCATCAGTATTTCTGAGCGGTGGCGTTGGTGTAGACAAATACACGCATAAGGTGTCTGTTGAACTTCATACCGACTCCAGATATATGTAGGCGCTATAGACTCGAGTATTGTACCAGGATACATGCTTCATTGAATTCCTGAAAACACGGCTTTATGCTTGATTGGAAATGCCAATGAGTCGGGGCGAGGGGAAAAACAAAGTTCAAGAGGGTTTAGAAACTATATAATTATATAGAAAGGCTTCACTGGGGGGTCGTCACGCTTGTTGCTTTACTGCTGTGTTAAGTTTCGTTTCAAACGAATGTAAACTGTTTCTTGTTCTACAGAGAAGAATATGATTTGTTTTTCCATTGGACATAGCAATTTCGCTCTAATGCTACGGAAGCACAACATATTGAACTAACGAATTGAGTTTGAGTAAATGGCAAATGAATCAGAACACAAAGGGGAAAGGAATCATTTTGTTTAAATTAAACAAATAAGTAACATTTAGATGCAAATTACTTGAGTTGACCAACCAGCACTACAACGGGTCAGTATTTAGCAGCTAGAATAAGCTGGACAATGAAGACCAACGTGGATGAATAACGTGAAGACTACAGCAGCATGTAGACTACATACCACTTGTCCCTTGGAGCAATTGCTGTGAGGACGTAAAATATCCACTCAACTGGGCAATTCACCAACACATTTTGTTCTTTAGCCCACAAAATTGCAAAGCACTTTGTAATACAGACAAACCTCTATTTTAAGAGTTCAAGAAAGTCAGGAAAAATCGGTCTTAATTTGGAGGGGTCTTAGATAACGGAGGTCGGTTTTATATAAGAATTATAGTAAGATACATTACATCCGTGCAAAAAAACAAAATCAGTCTTAAATGAAAGGAGGTCTTTTAACGGAGGGTCTTATAATAGGGTGTTGACTGTATTTTCCTTTTCTGATCGCAAACAGTATACCCCTATCAAGCACTTCTTGGTGCACAGAGTAGGGCTATGTTTTGTGGAAATTTTGTTAGGGGGGTATATATAAGTTAGTTTTGTATTTTGTTTATTGTCATTGTTTGTTTAGTTTTTGTTGTTGGTAGATTTTTTTGTCACGCTGTATTGTTATTGTTGTTTTTATGTTTTTATTATTTTTGGGGTGGGAAGGGGGTTAGGGTGGGTGGGAAGGTGGAGGGCTCTTTAGTTTTATTAGTAGGCCTACTACTTATTTACATTCTTGTTTAGTTAAGAATGAGAAGATCAAGGCCCTACTTCTTATGTCCATTGCATACCTGACTGAATGACTATCATGACGTCACGGTTGATACGTTTCTGAAGCGACGTAAAACCGTTGAACAAATCGTACTGCTCTTCTTTGGACCGCTTCAATTTTGTCATTGTCCTGCTGCTGGTGAGGGTCCCACTAGTACGCCTACTATGGAAGCGTATTCCAGTATGGGACGCACAAATGTCTTGTAAGCTCGTTCTTTCCCTGATGGTCTGGGAACTGTAGGTTTCTTCTTAAAAACCCGAGTCTTGTTGGCCACTTAACAGTTGCAGCGTGTACCGTAGAGCGAGCGCTCGCCTTGCGCTTGGCCGCCCTTTGTACGCGTCGCTAAGCTGCTCGAAGCGCTTGCTAGCCGAGTTGGGAGCATGCTAACTTGAAAAGCAAAATGGCGTCGAATGTGTGCGGTTTTATCTTCGATGGTTTTTGTTTCTTTAATTGCCTCCTTACAAATGACGAATTGACAGTGACAAAGTGCGGTAAATAATTCTGTCATAATTTTCTTATTAATAACTAATAGATAGTGAATCATTTAACTTTATTAAAGACGATGTAGTCGATAATTGGAGTCAAAACAGACTATCTTTAGATAGTCAATTGACGTATTATTGGATTTATTACAAAAACTAAAAACTTGTATCAAACAATGACTGCAGAAATATAAAAAAGGGGGTTTTGCTTTTTATATTTCAGCAGTCTTTTTTTTGTATACAATTTATTAGTTTTCGATGATAATTTCAATAACATGTCAATGGACTATCTAAAGATAGTCGTTTTGACTCCAAGCCATCGAATTGATCTGTGATGACTTGGAAGGCAGCCGCAGGGTGAACGGCGGGTTCACGTTCATTTATTTATGCTATCGCCGTATCGGTATGCTGGGCCGTTAGGCCTAACGTAAGTCGGTCAGATAGGCCTAGGTAGTTTCGGGTTTACCGTCAGTAGGCCTATGTTCGTTCTTGACTTTCTTACTTTCTCTTCGGCTTAGGCCTACCGCGTTTTCGCTAGATCAAACACCAGACTTGGACAAATATTAATCAGCAATCAAAATAAGTAAGATGGTAAATAGTTGTCCCTTAAAAGCCCAAAAGGGCTATGTGTTCAACACACGTCCCTATATCCTGAATCCTGAATCCTATAGTACTCATTAGTAGTCGTTGGCAAAAAAAAGCCCTCCATCACTTTTCTTCCTGTTCCACACTTATCTTGTGAACAGCTGCTTCGAGCAGCGCTTCGAGCAGCTTAGCGACGCGTCCCTGGTTGTTCTTTTTTAGAGTCCTCATTAACTTATTATTTAACCAGAAGGGTTTTGGCTTTTTTTTTTTACTGGTAACCTTGACTTTGGGTATGTTATGTTCCATACTCTGCATTTAAACTTAAAGTTAAATATAGTAAATAGTTGTGTGCAAGGATGATCATGTCACAACAAACTGAACCGAAAACACACAGGAGATACTACAGGATCGTGTGGAAACGAAAGGAAAGCAACACATCTTTGGCTGAAAGATATATCCAGCTTAGATCTTTGCAGATGGCAACTCCTGGGTATTTTCAGCGCTGCTGGAGTCCACCGTTTCTACTCTTTCTTCCACATTAAGTACGAGTATCTTGTGAACAGCAGCTTAGAATCACTTCAGAAATAAGTATACTAAATTTGAAGTGATTCTAAGCAGCTGTTCACAAGATAAGTGTGGAACAGGAAGAAAAGTGATGGAGGGCTTTTTTTTGCCAACGACTACTAATGAGTACTATAGGATTCAGGATATAGGGACGTGTGTTGAACACATAGCCCTTTTGGGCTTTTAATTGTCCCATCATTTTGATAATTTAAAAAAAAGTAGGTCATATAAGGTCATATGTGATCGCTCAGTCTTTAGTGACGATCTTAGTCGTCATAATCATATTTTATGTCAGCAAAGTAATGCCATTTGTCAATTAGGTCTTTGAAAGTGTTAATGTCTTGTGCACATTTGATGTTAGTGGGCAACATATTCCATAGAGGTGCAAAAGGATTACTGAAACAGAATTTTCTTTTGTTAGTACGACTGTATTCAATAAAGATTTTGTTAGTACTATTTCTGGAAAGATTGTAGTTTGTTAATTTAAAGAAATCATGCATATTATTATCAATAAAAAACATTTATTATTAAAAATCTTAAATGCTTGAATTAAGTCTCCTCTAACTCTTCTAGCTTTCAATGAAGGGATATTTAAATGTTTCAATCTGTCTCTATAACACAAGTTCTGAATACCATGTACTAACTTGGTAGCTCTTCTCTGTACCTTTTCGATTAAGGCAGATTGCCTTTTCAAATATGGATGCCAGATTACATTGCCATACTCGAGATGAGATCTTACCAGTGCTTTGTATAAATAAGTAAATGTATCTTTGTCTAGAAATGAAAATGTTCTTTTAATTATGCCAAGCATTTTATTCGCGTTCCTTGTCGCACTCTGAATATGTTGATCAAAACTTAAAGCTTCATCAAAAATTATTCCTAGGTCTTTCTCCTCTCTGCATTTAGATGGTTTGATATCTCCACCTTCCGTTTTCATAGTATAAGCAGTATGTGGGTTGGTTCTGCCTATATGCATGACTTTGCACTTAGTAGCATTAAAATGTAAATTCCAGGCTTCTGACCACTTAATTGACTTGTCTAAATCTTGTTGTAACATTTTGTTATTCTCAGATGTATTATAGATCTTGGTATCATCAGCAAATATTTTACAATTACTGGTTATTAACTCTGGTAAATCATTTATAAATATTGTAAATAGTACTGGGGGTTGGTTCTGCCTATATGCATGACTTTGCACTTGGTAGCATTAAAATATAAATTCCAGGTTTCTGACCACTTAATTGACTTGTCTAAATCTTGTTGTAACATTTTGTTATTCTCAGATGTATTATAGATCTTGGTATCATCAGCAAATATTTTACAATTACTGGTTATTAACTCTGGTAAATCATTTATAAATATTGTAAATAGTACTGGGGGTTGGTTCTGCCTATATGCATGACTTTGCACTTAGTAGCATTAAAATATAAACTCCAGGTTTCTGACCACTTAATTGACTTGTCTAAATCTTGTTGTAACATTTTGTTATTCTCAGATGTATTATAGATCTTGGTATCATCAGCAAATATTTTACAATTACTGGTTATTAACTCTGGTAAATCATTTATAAATATTGTAAATAGTACTGGACCTAATATACTACCTTGGGGTATCCCGCTGAGTACATTTCTATTTTCAGAGAATGTATCTCCAACCCTTACTTTTTGGGTCCTTCCCCTGTAAGCATTCCGGCATCGTTCTGATGCTGGCTTCATGTCGTTTTTGCCATCATTTGAGACGATGCTGGCATGTAATCGTACCTGCTTTGTCACGATTTCCTATGCACACCCCTTTTCGTGTCGGGCCAGCATTGGCAAATGATGGCTCATGATGGGGAGCCAGTTATGGGACGATGCTGGCATCTTACCTTTTGGGCCAGCGTCGTAGTGGTCACATCGTTGCTATGCTGGCAGTGTATTGGCACGATACTGGGCAGTACATCGTTTTGATTCTGATTCCATTCTGGATGAATGATGGCAGACGTGTCGTTTTGATTGTGGCAGTTGTGCGTGTTGATGTGGTAGTGATGGCATGATTCTGGCAATGCCAGAATCAGTTTGGTTCTGGGTACGTTATGGGTAATATCAAGGAGCTTAGGAAGGGGGAGGGGGTCTGGGCATGGGTATTACTGGGTTAGAGGGGTCTGGGTACCGTGGAGACATACATGGTTCTGGGTACGGGTATCACTGGGGCAGACAGTTCTGGGTACCGGTATTATTGTGAGATGGATGATTCTGAAAACAGTATTATTGGAACATAGAGAATTCTGAATATGGGTATTCAATGGGAATAGAGGATTCTGAAAACGGGTATTATTGGAACATAGAGGATTCTGAATACAGGTGTTACCCTGTGTCAAAGAGGGTTCTGAATACGGGTATTTATAGGGCATAGAGGGTTCTGAATGGGTATTTATGGGGGGGGTGGATACAGGTAGTCAGGGATTATGAGTTCCGAATATGGGTATACCTGGGATACAGATCTGGATACAGGGGCATGGAGGGTTCTGAATACGGGTATTAGTGGAGCACAGATGGTTTGGATACAGGTATTACTGGAGCATATAGGGTTTTGAGTACGGCTATATAGCTAGAATTTAACATGAAGGGTCTGGAACATAGGGTTTGGGGCACGGGTATTACTGGAGCATGGAAAGTACAGGCTTTACGGGAGCATAGACTATAGCACTGTTGCGAAATGAAAACGGAAGTAACAGACGAGTTCTGTGCCAGTTAGGACACTTAGTTCCGGTTAGAAAATGCTGTAAACACGACATGGCCGCTCCGTAATCATAATGGAGGGGTGTTTAATGGCTCAGTTATCATTTTGGAGATGTAATAATATTAAGTCCTGGTTCATGTTTTTTTCTTAAAGTGTTTACATTCGTTGACTATAAACAGTTATGTTCTTATTTGTTTACTTGATACGACCATAATCTTGAAGACAAGAACAAAATATAGTTGTTGTTTAAGGTAGGTAACTTCCGTTTTTTTAATTCTATTTTTGAACCGGAACTACCCCAAACCGACTTCAAAACGAGACAGTAGAGAAAGATAACCCCAAAAGACCGAATTATGAGACAGTGCTATGGAGGGTGTTTTGTATAAATGTTAGCATAGAGCATAGAGTACGGTCAGATGACAACACAAAGAATAAGACCAAGATACATAGAGACAGGGGAAAGAAGAAAGACTATTGAAAGAGTATAGAAAGAGAGAAGAGGAAAAGAGAAAGAGAAAAGACAAAAGAAAGACATTGATATACATACACACATCGACAGATGGGGAGAGAGAGAGAGAGGAGAGAGAGAGAGAGATCTGGGTGGGGTGGGGTGGAAACCATGAGTACCAATACATTTGATGCTTCCAAATTTATATTTTTAAAACAGCAGCATTTTAAAATGAAATCAAGATCATACACAAAACATCTGAAGTTAGTGAACAAAAGCAAATTAACATCAGCAACAACAACAAAATGTTACATGATTAGTCTTAGCATCTTCGCATGGGGACCGTAAATGTTACCACATAATTCAAAATAGGCCTACACACGGTTATGCTAGACTTTTCTGTTTATATTAAACTACACACACAGACGACTGCTGGGTTATAAGTATTCATAAAATAAAAACAAAGTCGAATTTGAACCCCCATTGATGTGTGCACGGCTGGGTCTCAGTTCTCCGTATAGCTAGTGGTGCTCAGCCGTGGCACGCCCTAGGAGGCCCTTATTTATCTTGTTTTGTTTTTGTTTTGGGCAGAGGCTCAGGGTACGGGCCCGTATCTCACATTCTCGATCATAGGATGCATAAATTTATTTGTGCGCAAATGTCTTAAAAACTACTGACATTAACTCTGACATATTCTAACCCTATCCTATACCTTACCAAGATGCATTAAACCAGCGTTAAATATACGAAATAAGAAAACTTTACGAAATTTTGACTAGGAAGAAGTGTTGCAACAACGCCGTACCCGTGGCCACTGGTTTGTTTTTTTCTTTCTGCGCGCTGCAGAATTCTTTTAACCCCAGTATTATGCCAGTAATTGCCGGTGACGGCAGGTGGGCATGACTGGTAGAAAGAGAAGAAAATTTTAATAAAAACAAAACAAACAAAAAAGTTTCAAATTCGACTTTGTTTTTATATTTTTTTAGATAACGGTTTCATCTCAAATTTCATTCAAAACAATACTTTCAATTAAAAGAAAAATGGGCCATTTTGCCGTTGTGCGAAAAAAACTAAAACAACGAAAAAGAGACTTAATTTCACAAGGGAGAGAGAACGTGTGCTTGTATTTCGTGCAGGAATGGTGCTGATGATGACAATAATGAATGAAAGGAGTCCCGGTGTCATGAGAAATAAGTAGCTCCCATGAAATATCTACCCTTCGCATGCGAACTATAACCATCCTAACCCTAACCCTAACCACGGAAAGAACCAAGACATAGAGCAGGAGGGTGTAAATCCACATATTTGCTGAGAAATCGATGTACAAAGCCATGCCACTTAGTTTTGTAAAAATCACAATGGCGGACAAGCAAACACTTCGAATGAGGAATGCCTACTTATTTCATGAGGTAGAATATTCTCTTCACACCGATGTGAAGACATGGCTTTGTACATCGATTTCTCAGCAAATATGTAGATTTACACCCTCCTGCTCTATTTCTTGGTTCTTTCCGTGGTTAGGGATAGGGTTAAGGTAAGGATGGTTATAGTTCGCACGCGAAAGGTAGATATTTTATGGGAGCCACTTATTTCTCATGACACCGGCCTGAAAAGTCTAGGCCTAGTTACTCAAATCACGTGTTTTTTTCGTTTGTGACCAGTCGACCACGCATGGAAACAAGAAACTCGAAAATGATTGACATTGTTGTACTGTGGGAGCGTGAACATCATAACTTGCATTAAACTCTGGGACAAGTTCAATAATAATAAAAACAAAAATAATAATGGGAATTTATAAAGCGTTCTTTCTCAGATTAGTTAGTTAGTTAGTCTGTTATAGTCCCGTCAACAGCTATGGTTATCTCAGGACTGTCACCGCATAAAAATCCACCATGTATCGCAAAACACAAATCCATGAATCTTAACGTACAAAAACTGAAAACAAAAAATGTAGTACAATTCATAACATGACACTTCCATCATTATACCCTATAGCTCATAAGTCCACACAGTGCTGGAAACGTGGAGCTACCATACTCTCATTTATCGGATCCAGGTTAAAAAAAACAGTAAAAAAGGATAACAAACACATACTAGAAAGCTAAAATACATAAAAAATGCTATATAAGATAATATGCACTGCAGAATGGACAACAGGTGCCCAATCAAGTGCGTAATTATCACGTATGGATGCCAGACAGTGTACAATAAAAAAAAAACTGGCATGTCATAAATTGTAAAAAGGAAAAACGTGGAAGGGTTTTATAGAAAAAATGCAGGTGAATGGACCAACAAGGCAGAAAAAAGTAGACGCCAGAAAGCAAAAAGAAGAGAAAAGGCAGAGTCAAAGAGAGTGACAGAGTAGGGGAAGTTACTAGCATAGAACTTCCAGAAGAAGGGGGAACTATTTCTGCTGAAAGACCCCCCGGTATCCCCACGGGAGGGCCATGACCACATAAGCCAGCCTAAGCCGTTGCCCGCCTCCTACGACGAGGACGTGTGGTTGGACTTTAGGAGGCTGTTGGGCTACTCTCCGTAAGCCCCCCCCCCCCCCCCCCCCCCCCCCCCCATGAAAGGTGGAAGCCCGCGGGGGGGACTTTCTCAGATGAACTCAGTGCACTTTACATTGATAACAAGAACATTAAAGGCAAACAAATAATAAACTAGAGCGTTAAGACGCTAAATCACCAACCGCGCGGCAGCGTTATTCGGCTCCAGTGACCTTGACCCATAACCTTCATTATCGAACTTGGCCTAGATCTTCCTACTACCTACCCGCATGCAAAATTTGAGCATCCTAAGTCTATCCGTTCAAACGCTAGAGAGAATACGTACAAACATACATAGTCCGACACGAGTGAAAACATTACCAATCCGCTCTCTACGATCGCGGTTGGTAATCATTAGAAAGTAAAATAAACATGATGATTGCACGCAACATTCTCTCTCTCTCTCTCTCTCTCTCTCTCACACACACACACACATGAACGCACGCACGCACAATTATATGAGAGTAAAATAGTTACAATATAAACATTCTTAGAAACATAGACCACATTCACATTCTCAATCAAGAAGGAACATAGACCACATTCACAATCAACTTTGGATAATTACTACAACTTGAAATAAAATCATACTGTCATCGACATACCAGTTACATAACTTAAGTATAATAGACAAATTTTGCAAGAACAAAAATAACATTCTACCTCATTTACAAGCATTTAAAGTTCAACATATAACTTACGAATTATAAAATAATTGTAAATTTAAAAAATGTACAAGATTCCTGCAATGAAACGGACCCCCCACCCCCACACAAAAATGAATCAAAATATGTCAGAAACAAGTGAGTTTTAAGGGCAGAGCGAAAGGCAGAGATAGTCAGATGAGCGGACATGTTGTGGGAGGGAATTCCATAAGTGAGGTGCTAAATAGTGGAAGGATCGTTCACAAAAAGATTTCGTGTGGACCCGAAGAACCTTGAGTGTGCAGCAGTCAGAGCTCGAGGAAGAATGTAGGGAGCGAGCAGGTGTGTAGACAGTCACTAGTTCGGAGAGATAGACAGGACCAGAAGAGTGAACAGCACCGAAACAAAAGCAAGCTATTTTATACATGATTTTAGCCTCTACTGGAAGCCATGGCAGTGCAAGTTATGAAGATGAGGTGTTATATGATCAGAGTGTGCACTGTTTTGCCGTTTTTGAACAATTTGCAGGAGGTACTGAGGACAGTCACAGAGAAGAGAGTTGCAATAGTCAATGCGGGAAAGAATAAAGGCAGAAATAAGAGTTTTCGTGGCTTCAACAGACAGAAAGTGTCGAACAGCACTGATTCATCTGAGCTCATAATTGATGGAATGTACGAGATTAATAACCTGTGTTATAAGATATTTATATTGTAGACAGAAGAAAAAACAAGAGCATCGCCGAGCGGCAGCTATTGATAACTTAATCAATTGAACCATAGCAAATCCACCACCGTGGGTGTAAGGATCTAACTGCAAATATAAACAAGGGCATCGCCGACAAGCAGCAATGCATTGTAAGTGCATCGCCGAGCAGCAGCAAGGCATTGTGACAATGCAAACCCGGCCAGAGTTATGTCCTCCCCCCCCCCCCCCCCCCCCCCACTAAACAATATTTATATATATCTCTCTCCCCTCTCTCTTTTCATAGTTTACGACATGATTCAAAAGTAGTTAGCCGGAAACATGTCTGCCACCCGGCAACATTGTAGTTCCGGGGGATAATTTATATATGAATGTTTTATACTGTTAGTGTCACATCCTGACACAACATTTGAAGAGTTTATGTCTTCTAGTTCACGAGATACAGCTTGGACAATAAATATATAGCGCAAAGAAGGAAATTTCGGTTTTCAAGGTCACACTTCAAGGTCAAGATCATCATGGCGATAATTTATGCTCGGATGTTTTCTACTCTAGGGTATACAGTGCCACACACAATCTGAAGCGCTTCTGTCAAGTACAAATGTGGAAAATATGGCTTAAAACCCAATTTGTAGACCCCTACCACTTTCAAGGCCTACCGATCTCCTGGACCGGACCGTGACCTTGATCAGTATGCCACCATCAGAACGGGCATAAGCCAAAGTACCTACATAACATTGATGTATGACCTTGAAAACGTAAAATCTGCAAAAGGCTATAACTTCTACACCGTTTGACTTCAAATTTGGCATATAGATGCATTGATGTATGGCAAATTTGATGATGGTAAAGCAATCAAGGTCAATGTCAATGAATTATTGCTTCAGATTGTGTGTCAGTGATGACAGATTATAAGACATTTTTTTCTCGTTCGCTCAGTTTTCAGTTTTATGAGCGTAGATGCGTCATGCTGCCGTTATGCGCCTAAGAAATAGGCCCAGCATGTCTGACTTCGGCTGAAGAAATCTTTGTAAGAATTTATTGAAAAAAAAGACAGGAGAATGGACCAGTGAGATAGAAAGATAGCAGATAACAGTACGGTAACGTAAAGGGAAAAGGCAGAGTCAAAGAGAGACAAATTAGAGCACGTTACAAGCACAGAACTTCCAGATGGTGGAGGAACTATTTGTACAAAATATCTCCCGGCATCCCCATGGGCGAGTCAAAATATACATTGACAATAATTATATTTGAATCCATAATCAAGAATAATTAGAAGGCGCCTTATAGTCAGAAAAATACGGTAGAACACGAATACACAGGTCTCAAATAAACAGAGACAGAGATAATTTCATAAAGAGTGTGTGTGTGGGGGGAAGGGATAGGATGACAGTGATTAGAATTGAAAAGTACCACTGCCTTTCACATTAGAATGCAAGTAAACGTTTTATTTTTACAGTGGAACCTCCTTTATAAGACCTCCCATTATATCAGACTCCCTCCCACGTAAAACTTGTTCTCTGAGACATTGCCCTTCTGTGTAAGTATTAAAGACCCTTATAAGACAGCATTTTGGATGTTTTTTAAAAGCCTTATAAGGGAGGTTCCACTGTATTTCTGTTTCGTTTCAATTCAAATCAAGACAGATTTATATACAACGGAAATCGACCTAACTCACCATAACTTGATAAGTCACAACATTTAGAGTTCTTAGACTAGGGTTGAAAGGTGGACCCTGACGGAAGAGTTTTTGCAAGAAAAACATCAAAATCAGAAACACAGCCTTTTCAAGAATCGGAACGCTCACTTTGCTCTGGTTTCCTATAAATCAAACCATTAAAACGTCGATTCCTCCTTGGCGGAGATAGAAGCCATTTTGGATGGGGTGGGTGGAGGCCACTCATTGTGGTTGAAGCATTTTCTTTGTAATGCAGTAACAAAAAAATGAAGCTATTTCCTTTGTTGTGAGCGAAACTCCTTTAGGTAAACTCCATAAAATTGAATTGAAGAAAAAAAAATAAGGCCTGTACTGCGAACATTTTGTGTTAACGATTCTGTCTAAACTAATGCAGCCATTAGAAAAGGGAAGGCACATGCCTTCTCTTTCACTGAAAGAATTTGACTTCAGCACCTCTGCCAAGGAGGAATCACCTATTTGACAATTTGATTTTCTAGGAAACCAGAGCAAAGTGAGTGTTGCGATCTCTGCAAAATTAAAGGGTGTTTTCCTGGTGATCTCCAAGTGTTTCTAAGAATATTTTAAAGCAAATAAGTACTTTTTCAATAACGTTTAGAGAGAGAGAGAGAGAGAGAGAGAGAGAGAGAGAGAGAGAGAGTCTATTTTATATGTAAAACTTTTTAGTGTTTTGAAAGGCAAACCCCTGTGGGGATACCGGGGGGGGGGGGGGGGGGGGGGGGGGGGGATACCGGGGGGGGGGGTCTTCCATACAAATAGTTCTCCCACCTTCTGTGCTTGAAACATCCTCTAATCTGCCACTCTCTTAGACTGCCTTTTCCTTTTTCTGTCATCTGCTATCTTTTTGGCTTATTGGCCCATTCTCCTGCCTTTAAAAAAAAAAAAGTCTTCCAAATACTTTTTCTCCTTTGAGCTCCTCCAAAATCGGAATGTGTCGGCTGTCCGCAGCGGGGAGACCAGTGAAAACCGGACATATACATACCTTACGCATTATGGCCATATGGCCTGGGAACGCAGAAGAAGAAGAAGAAAGGCAATAAACATTTCACTCAAATCAAACAATATACATTACATTTTTTTTTTTTATTAAAGTAGGCCTAACATGTTGGCCAGGGAACAAACGATGGATGGAGAGGATGGAGGACAGGAGGCAAGTCATGGGCTGTCTGTGCTGCTGTGGAGTCTTCTCTTCCCAGTCTTCGTATCAGATCTCCTTTTCTGCATAAACACAAAAAAGTTGATCTACTGAATTCAAAGATACAATTGATCAACATAATGTTGGCCAATATATCCAAGGAATGGACAACAAAAAAATGTACTCCTCTGCATGGGTGCCTCTAGAAAACCCTGCTATAACCTGAAAACCAGGGATACAAGGATAGCCTAATTCCTGGTACAGTGCAGGAACAGCATCCCTTTGGGGATATAAGGGGGCAATGTAACATTACACAAGTTAAGCCACTACCTGGGCTGTGATAAGTGGTGGTAAGAACAAAATACAGGGAAGATATAAAACGGAGGTTGCTCCTTAAATTTAAAAAAAAAGCATGCAGGCAGAGGTCTTGTAAAAAAGCAGAATCCAGGCACATAAACCAAAGAGAAGCATCAATGTATCTGAAAACATAATATTACTGTACGAAGTTGGTATATTGTAATGACAATCTAAATACAGTTCACATCCTTACATCGACAGTAATGCTTGTCGCAGTCAAAAAAGTCGCTCAGTCAAATAAATCGCCCGCTACTATGAGAGTGTGTATTTGCGACAACCAGAAATTTCACTTTTTCTGTACTTGAACCATTTACCTAACCCTAACCCTAGAAAAAAAAAAGTACAATAAAAATGAAAAACTTAGCTATGTGTACACACACACACACACACATGTTCAACAATTTCACGTTTCTGCACAGCTTTCTTCTTCTTCAGGTCAATCAGCCAACTCCACTCCGTGAATGCATTGTTCTTTTAGTGGTTCAAACACAATTGACAGCGTAAGCCATCTTCTGCATTTTGCCCCCAAGGCCATTTTTTGACCCATTCTTATCTACTCAGTTTCCCACTTTGGGCAATAGGGCTAGCGGCCTCACCTTCTGTGTCCAGTAAAATTTCTTTGTCACTGTCAGTATCAACACCACTAGCACCATCGGCACCAGTTTCTGCAGTAATCAGATTCACTGCTTCACTAGTTTTTGCTGGACACGAAGCTGCTATTGCTGGACTTTCTTATTCTGTAGCACAGGTTTTGGCTGTCGAAGTGGGAGTGGAAGTACGTGTTTTTTAAAAGAAAAATAGAACAGCGTCGCACTCTTCCGTTTGGTCGCCATTTTACTTTTACTTGGAAGCCCACAAAGTTGGCCGATCACATTTACAATTGACACTTCTGACCAATGAAATTGCTTTTTATTTGCGCTGTTTGGAGAAGTTGAGGCCCTGCTCGGAATGACTTTCTTCGCGGAGAAAACAATCGCGCATATCGCATGTTTGAAAGGCGGGCATTGACTTTTTTTTGTGTGCGCGCGGTCCCGCATGGCTTTTTCACATTTGTGGGATTTTCAAAGAAATTGCGTGAATCGCGCACCCTAGATGCAACTCTGTTACTTTATGACCAAATATTTTTTCTGTCTGTACTTTTCTTTCTCTTTTAGTTTTACAATATGTGCGACAATTTTGGACAGACCGACAACCGTGAGTTATAGGTTTGTGGCTTGTGCCACAAACAAAAACCAGAATGCACTTTCAATATCACCTAGCACATTTTTAAGGTTTGAAAAAAAGTATTGAACAGCGATAACTTCTGATTCACACACATTTTGAATTTCTTTCTCCGAGTGTCCCTTACCATGTCAAGCTCACCAATGAGACACACCCCTTTGTCAGCCAGCTGCAGAGCACCTGCCATCCATCATCCACACACGAGGTTCCTCTTGATGTCGCCTGGCCCATGGGGAACACCACCCGGGGCACCATCTTCTCCAGGTACTTCAGGAAATGGACTTGTTCATGAAGGGGTTTCCACACACCAGGATGTTCACACCTTTTATACCACACACAAAAACCAACCCGTTACTGAACAAAAACTACAGAGAAGAGAAAAGAGATGGTGGTGGTAGGTTAAATTGAAAAAGACGTGGGGCTGGTAATATAATACTAATACATTGGAAATAATAAGAAATTCATATTCAGAATCAATTTAAAATTATGAGTAACTGTATATTCTACTTTGGGCAGTATAGCTTCACAGCTGTACAAATTTGTAATGTTTTTTATTAAAGAAAAGGTATATATATCTTCAGTAGATCTGGCTTACCAGAGATTGCCTCAGGAAGGGATGATTCAGCAAGTAGTCTTGGATTCTGGGGCCTACTGCACTTGCGTACTCCAACTCCAAAGAGAAAACTAGAAAAAAAGAACATTTTCATAATGTGAGAGGAATTAAATATTAAAGGAACTAAGAAAAACACACATGCCTTCAAGAAACTTAATATTTACAGGGAACCCCCCCGTAGGGATACCGGGGAGGGGGGCTTTTTGTACAAATAGTTCCCTCACCTTCTGGAAGTTCTGTGCTTGTAACTTCCTCTAATGTGCCACTCTCTTTGACTCTGCCTTTTCCTTTTGCTTTCTATCATCAACTATCTTTCTGACAATTGACATATTGGCCCATTCTCCTGACTTTTTAAAAACAAAATCTTCCAAATATTTTTTTTCTTTTGAGCTCGTCTGAAATCATAACGTGTTAGCTGTATGCAGCGAGGAGACCAGTGAAAACTGGAAACCGGACATATACGTACATCACCCATTATGGCCATATGGCCTGGGAACGCAGAAGAAGAACATGGAACAAAGAGTATCAATATGGGAAAAGTATAAAACATTAGGCACTGAAACATGACAAAGGCCTTATAAGCAGGTTTTCTTATAAGCGGGTTCGACTGTATGAGTAACTGTATATTCTACTTTGGGCAGTATAGCTTCACAGCTGTACACATTTGTAATGGGTTTTATTAAAGAAAAGGTATATATATCTTCTCAGTAGATCTGGGCCTGTATTCACGTTGAGATAGCATGAGACTTAGCATCATGCTAACTTAGAAGCTCTTCCAAAAGTCCTATTAAATCCTATAGGACATTGGAAGAGCTTCTAAGTTAGCATCATGCTAAGTCTCATGCTATCTCAACATGAATACAGGCCCTGGCTTACCAGAAATGACAGAAGTCAGTCATATACTTTATGCCGCAGGAAGAGATGATTCAGCAAGTAGTCTTGGATTCTGGGGCCTACTGCACTTGCGTACTCCAACTCCAAAGGGAAAACTAGAAAAGAAAAACAAATACATGTAACAAAAAAGTTTTGCTTTGAATTAATTATTGATCGACATTTTCTTAGCATAGACCGTATCTACTGATCTAGACATCTGCCTGACCGAATTCCCCACGTTCTATACCAACAGAATAGGAGGCGCCGTGGCTGGTTGGTTAGATTCAGTGGGTTCGAACCCGGCTGGTGACGGTGTTGTATCCTTGGGAAAGATACTTTACTCCTATTTCCTGGTCCTTCAGATGAGACCTAAAACCGAGGTCCCGTGTGCGAACGCACGCACAAGATCTTGCGAGCACGAAAGCCATTCCACTATTCGGTACGAGTAAGCCGTGTCGCGTGCAAATCTGTCGCTCGTGCAAATCTGTCGCTCGCTACTATGAGAGTGTGTATTTGCGACATTCACAAATTTCAGTTTTTCCGTAGTTGAACCATTTACCTAACCCTAACCCACGGAAAAAGTGAAATCTGTGATTCATGCTCAATGTCGCAAATACACTCTCATAGGTAGCGAGCTACAGATTTGCATGAGCGACAGATTTGCACGCGACAAGCCGTGTGTGCCGGTGGGATGGATGACACGAATTCACATAGCACGCATCCTTCTTCTTCTTTCCTGTGGCTGTAGAGCAACCACAGTCACTTCTGACTATTCTGTGCGTGTCTGAATGAAGACCGGTGAGCGCAGGACAGGATAAATATCCCCAACTGGCAACTGGAAGAAGAAGAACCATCAACTTGATGATGGTGGTTGGGAAAAGAAAGAAGATATAACACGAACACTGAACAGGGCTCCAGGGCTCCCAATGACAAACAAGGGGTCCCAAGGGACTCCTTCACTTACGGCGGGATAGATTAGAGGGTCCCACTCCCAGTGGCAGTGGAATTGCAAATGTTGTCTAGTGCATCCCTGGGACCCCCTGAACATTCTTTTAGAGGGTCCTGTAGAATTGGAGCCCTGACGAAAAATCATATCACAACGCTCACTTAGCTACTCAGTACTCTACCAGTACCACCTTGACCGGTTAAAAACTTACACTAGTTCACACGCCGGTGTCATAATGAATAAGTAGTCCTATGAAATATTTACCTCTGCGCATGCGCATTAGAACAGTTACTTATCTCCCGTGATTACTACTAACCCTAACCCTATCCCTAACGAAGTTGAAACAACGGAAAGAACCAAGAAATAGAGCAGGAGAGTGTAAATCTACATATTTGCAGAGAAATCGATGTACAAAGCCATGCACTTAGTTTCGTAAATTCACAATGGCGGACAAACAAACGATTCTGATTGGCTACGCGGCTAGAGGTAAAAATCTCAGAGGTAAAAATACACTGCCACACCGGCAACGGCCCAAGCTTATAAAACCAAGTCTAGATCTAACACATCAAATCAGCATTTTGTTTCCAGATAAAGGTTAAAAACTGGTACTGACTAACTTCAAACCACTACTACAGTAGACCTAAGTAAGAGAATAGTTAAGTTTGACTGGTCACGTAATTATTCCAGGAAGGAAGCAAGAGACAAAAATAAGTATAAACGTCTTTCACCTCCTTCAACGTCTGCCGTTTACAAATGGCTGGCTAAAAGTGGATCGATTTGATTGGATGGAAGTAAGTTATGTGCCTACGTCATTTCTTAGCTACCAAAAAAAAAAAAAAGTATGTTCTTATATTTAAATTATCGTGTCTTTGCTCCGCTAGTTGAGCGCCGAGCTAGCTAAACTTTTTTTTTTTTTCCATCAACATTGTCAAATTATGCCGATCGTTATTTGATCTGTAATTAAGGTTCTCACTTTCCTAAAACAGAGATACAGAGATTAACCCTCTCCCTTCACCCCCCCCCCCCCCCCCCCCCCCCCCCCCCCCCCCACCCCCCCCCCCCCCCCCCCCACACACACACAGATGGTGACATTTGCAATGTGTGTGGCACATAAGTCATCAAGTCATCAAGCAGATCGCACCACGGTCGTACCTTCTCCAGACTGAGGGGGGAGATAACCAGCTGAGGCGTAATCGCAAGCAGATTATGCCCCGTCCGCCCGCAGCCAACCCTGGTGATGAGGGCGACCCAACGACTGCAGCCCCTGCTGACGTCCAGCCTGCAGCCGTTGCCACGGCCTGCCCCTGTCAACCCTGATCCAGACCAGCCGAGGCCCTCTTCACCTCCTGTGGGCCCACCGTCAACACCAGCCAGAGTCTACACCACCCGCTTTGGCAGAGTGACCAAGCCACCAGTCAAATTCAAAGATTTTGAAACATAGACGCTTTATTTCTTTTTCTTTGCAAAAGAAAATGTTCTTTAATTTTAGCCAGCAGAATTTTATTTTAGAATTTTGAGATTTGGTATAAGGTGAATTACTGAATAGTAATTTGAAAAGAAATCGGGTTAAAGATTTTATTGGTAAAAATCTTGGGGGGGAGGTGTTTGGTAATCTCTAAAGCCACTAATAGTTAAAGGCAAGCTACCCTGTTAAATGATTCTCATTTATTGGGCATGATTGTAGCCCTTTGATTTGTACTTCCTCTTCCGTCTTGGCTAGCTTATATCATGGCTGAACGAACACCACGTGCTTGTATGAGGCCCTACAAAGTATGAAAGAATGCATGTCATCCCCTCTGTCTCCCTCTGGACTTTAATCTGTCTGTCCGCATAACACTACATCAGCATTTGTATAAACAACTTTACATTCATTCAAACCATCTATATTACAACATTATCTACATTGTGTTTGGTGTGTCTTGGAGTGTGTCAATGCTGGCCAGACTGACCAGCCGATGGCGGCTTTCCCTTGACCAGTTTGTCCCCTCTGATCTTCCAGTCATGTTGTCCAGCATCCTTTAGCCTTTTTAGTTCTGCCCTAAGCTCTTTCTGCTTTTCTCGTTCTGTGGGTGTGTAGTTATAGGGAAGCTACCCTGTTAAATGATTCTCATTTATTGGGCATGATTGTAGCCCTTTGATTTGTACTTCCTCTTCCGTCTTGGCTAGCTTATATCATGGCTGAACGAACACCACGTGCTTGTATGAGGCCCTACAAAGTATGAAAGAATGCATGTCATCCCCTCTGTCTCCCTCTGGACTGTAATCTGTCTGTCCGCATAACACTACATCAGCATTTGTATAAACAACTTTACATTCATTCAAACCATCTATATTACAACATTATCTACATTGTGTTTGGTGTGTCTTGGAGTGTGTCAATGCTGGCCAGACTGACCAGCCGATGGCAGCTTTCCCTTGACCAGTTTGTCCCCTCTGATCTTCCAGTCATGTTGTCCAGCATCCTTTAGCCTTTTTAGTTCTGCCCTAAGCTCTTTCTGCTTTTCTCGTTCTGTGGGTGTGTAGTCTGGATTAATGAAAATCCGGTTTTGGGGGTCTTTCACATCTTTGTTTACCTTGGACGCATTCCTAAGGATCTCTTTTTTTTTTATAGCGTATATGGATTTTACTTTGACTCACAGGAGTCTAGGCCTTGTCCACCCCACTTTTCCTAGTCTCACAGGTTCCTCAATTTTCTTTTGCTCCAACTCTGGACAGATTTTCTCAATCAACTCCTCAACTTTCTTCACGTCTCAGTCTTCTCGTCTTTCCTTAGCCTCAGTTTTGCTGCTCTCTGCCAGACCAACGAAGATCAAATTCATTTATCTTTTCTCATTGTCTTCCTTCTCCTGGAGCTTTTCCCAAGCTTCTTGTCCACTGTTTCTTCTATCTTCTCATCCAAGTTGACCCCTGTAGCTGACTGAATATTCTTTAGCCTTTCATCCACCGTCATGAACATTTTGAAAAGCAACTCAATTTTTGCTCCCAAAGGACCCTTCTTCTCCTTCTCCCCTGACAGACAATCTGGGCAAACCCACTGCATGGAAGGCTTTCTCCCGACCTGCCTGAACTCTGACTGGGTCAGGTCCGTGCAGTCCCTATGAGCCCACTGCTTGCAGTCATGACACTCAACAGCATTGTCAAAGCCATCCTCACCCACCTCGTCAGAGCACTTCAGACACAAGATAAAACTTCCTTGAGCTACTCTCAGCACTAACGAAACCAGCTCCCTTGTCCACACTATTGCTTCTTCCTCCACTTTTGTCAATGCTAATCTTTCTTTCTCCACCTCCACTCTTTACAGGGCTTATCTTGTTGTGGCCTTTGGGGTTACCCCCCCCCCCCCCCCCCCCTTTTGCCTTCTTTTGGAGACTATAAAACTGAGCTGACTGATGGTAAAGAAAACAAGGGGATGGCCCGCGTACCCTGTGGGTTCGCCCTCCCACGGGCTGTGCAGATCCTCCGGACCCCCTCCCCCCCTCTTTTCTCCTCTTTTTAGGGATCCGATTTTAAAATTAATAGTCCATGATGTAAATATTGCCCCTTAGTTGGGAAGTCCCGGGGGATGGAGTTCCTTCCCCCGGTTGGACATTATAATTTTAACGTATTCCTGTATATAGTTATAATAAAATTTACACTTGTGTAAATAATAATAAATTTTTGTAAATACATATTTTTAAAGTAAATTACGGGCTAATATTTAGCTTTTTAATAATAAAATAAAGACAATCTTTTTAAATATGTAGCCCTGAAATTTTAATCGAATAGGGAGGTTTCGGTTGGGTTTCGGTTCGCCAGAGTAACAAAATCATTTTAGTATAGATAATTTTACAAATAAGAATACTATTTTACAATCTCAAATATCATAGGTAGTTAGATTTTACATTTTCATGCCATTTTCAAATACAAATGCTTATTTATTGGCATGTTGTTAACAGTTACCTTTACCCCCCTTTTTATGTTTTGTGTCCATGTTTGTGATGTCGGTCAACCTTTGTTGTTTTGTACATGTTTTATGTCTTATTTAATAACTAACAAATAATACATGTCCCATATGTGCCTTGCCGGGTCGAGAACGTAAAACACTATTTTTCATTCATTTGTAAAGAAAACAAATAAAATAAATCTGTATTAGCGTTGGTGCTTGTAGAATAAACTGTCACAGATAAATGATCTCACTTATTTTCAAGAAATATATTTTGAATGAACAACTTATTTTGTTCCCTCCTAATGTTCCATGTTTTGCCTTTCCAGATCTTTCTCGCAAATGTTTTGCCTTTATTGTAGCCGTGGACTAGGCCTAGCCTATGACCACAGGTGTGGCAGTGTATTTTTACCTCTATGAGTTTTACCTCTAGCCGCGTAGCCAATCAGAATCGTTTGTTTGTCCGCCATTGTGAATAATTACGAAACTAAGTGCATGGCTTTGTACATCGATTTCTCTGCAAATATGTAGATTTACACCCTCCTGCTCTATTTCTTGGTTCTTTCCGTTGTTTCAACTTCGTTAGGGATAGGGTTAGGGTTAGGGATAGGGTTAGGGTTAGTAGTAATCACGGGAGATAAGTAACTGTTCTAATGCGCATGCGCAGAGGTAAATATTTCATACGACTACTTATTCATTATGACACAGGTTCGTTCAACCAATAAATATGCTAATAAGCTTTGTAACCCGTATGTGGAATGGAGGCTATTTAGGCCAAACCGGGCGGCGTGCTTTTTGTTTTCAAACAAAGACGAGGTGTGGTCTAAAATGACAGAAATGTATGCATCAGCGATGGCTGATAACGTTCTTGGTTTGAATGAAGACATTCTACAGCGTCATTATCCAATACACTGGGCTTGTTATCACGGTAATGAAGCCTATTTGAGGGAATTGTTGATGTCGGCTGGTGCCGATCAAGTTTACCAGGAAGATGGATTGTTCGGTTGGACACCCATGCATTGGGCTGCCTCGCAGGGAAAGGTGAGCCACAGTAGAATAGAATGCAATCAACTGACAACTGCGCCTTATTGAATGACACTAATATATATATATATAATGCTTTCCCTATTTTTGAATTTTATTTTTTAGATAGGATGGTTAGAAAAATATACTAAGATTTGTATATGTTAGGTACGTTAGAATTTGGGTCAAACCTGCGATCTTTCCGTCTAAAAGTTTCACCCCGATTTTGCCGAAGTTATTTTGCCGAAGTTACTTGTGACATGTGACAACACAAGATCTCCCGTCACAGGGGGTCTCTTACCCTACAACATAATTTTGACACCCACTAGCAGAAGAGTAGATCAAAATAAAGAAGTTTTGTGCCAAGCTGTCAATATTTTCATCCAAATTATTGCTTCAATCGAATTGATATAAAAATGAACTATGGTTTGTGTGTTACTTGCTACAAGATTATGTTACTTGTGACATAAATTCCTCCGTGACAACAAAAATTTATGAGCCTTCTCTTCGCTCTTTCGATGTTGAAAAGAGTGGAAAAGCTATTGAGCATTGCACACTGAGTCGAAGGTTTACAGAAACTGTGGGTTCCGTTCTTGTTGACTGAATTTTTAAATTGTAATAAACATTGAAAGCTCATAAGTGTTACTTGTGACGTCGTGACGACAATCCGTAAATGATGTAATTTTGCTAACTATTACCACAAAAAACCTATTGTACTAATAGGTGTTAAAAAGAGCAACTTCCAATGGATCTATAACCTTCGTTTTAGACTCGTTCCATATTTTTGTTAGTCAAACAGTTATCTGCTAGCTCTCAACGTGACGACAATTGTAGCAAGTAACATACCGACTTTGAGGTCATATTACCGTAAAGATACACATGAACATTTTATTTTGAACATTATTATAGTTGCAAAGATTACAGAAGAACATAATACAACTGAAAATGGGTTTGCTATTTGCATCTATTTGGAACCACAAGCCCTCCAAGTGGTGCACTGTTCACCACAGTCAAAATGCACGCCGATTTCGGCCATCTAGTGCCGGTATTTTCGCTAATAGTTTTTTTAATTTGATGTCTTCAATAGCTTTTACTGTTTAATAAACATTTTTAATGTTTCTACAACACAGACAGACTAATCACTGAGATCATAAGCATCATGAAATTAAGTTATGGACAATTTTGTGAGGTAGGGGTGGGGCATGGCACCTTTTGACATTGTCTCATATATAAGAAAAAGTTGATCAAGCTTTGGATGAATCTGAACTTCAACCAGCCATAACTTGCTTATTTTTCGACCAATTAACATAAATTTGGTACCAAAATAAAGCTTATTCAATAGAGAATGTGTCTTTAATAATAAATTTTATTTGTATTCAACACGTTTGTTATAAAGCGTCTGTTTGTCTGTCTGACTGACTGCCTGATTGTATGAAAGCGAGTTACCATAACTAAAAAAATGTTGATTTCAGACCCCAAAACCCACATATAGTATACTCTTGATCAGCATCAATTAAGGAGTACAATGAAGCATGTTGACCAGTATAAACCTCCACAAAGGAGCCTCTGTCTTAAGACAATGAGTCTTACCAGTACTATTAGACTTGGTTATACAACTTAAAACTATTGACTGTAACAGTGTAAGTCCCCCCGTGGGGATACCGGGGGGGGGGTCTTTCGCACAACTAGTTCCCCCACCTGGAAGTTCTGTGCGTGTAACTTTCTCTAATCTGTCACTGTCTTTGACTCTGCCTTTTCCCTTTGTTATCTGCTATCTTTCTATCTCCTGCCTTTTTTCTATACATTCTTACAAAGATTTCTTCATCCGAAGTCAGACATGCTGGGCCTAACTATTTTTTAGTTAGGCGCATAATGGCAGCATGGCGCATCTACACTCATGTGACAGGAAACTGAGCGAACCAAGAAGAAGATTGTAAGTGTAAACCCAGTGACCAATGTGTATAATTTTTTTTAATCATTATTACACAAGTTTAAGAATGCAATCAGGCATGTTGTGATAGTGCAAAGCTCCTAAGCAAACCTTCATCAAGGGGCATCACACTGACTCAAGTACTAGTACTAGTAGTTGTTGAACACAAAACTCAAATACTGTTTGCCACAGACACTAGTCCATTAGATACATATTCTTTGTCAGCATCATGACACTAGTCCATTAGATACATATTCTTTGTCAGCATCAAAGGAAGGACACAAAAAGCACATTTTGACAGAGCAAGCACTTATTGCAATAATCCACCAAGGGGCCATTCTATCATTCTGACTCAGAGTTCACAGTAGAGAGTTAAAGAGTCTGTGACCAAGACCCATGTTCTCGATCAGCATCATCAGTGCATAGTGAACTTAGTTTACTTACATTAAATTGAATTTAAAATAACACATTTTACAGTGCAAACTTCTAATACAAACCTCTACCAAGGAATCTTTCACAGACTAAGAGTAAGAGACCCACTGGTTTATAAGTTCTAACTGAAATATTATTTTGTACACTCCAAGACTTTTGATTAGCATCACACCTGAGAATGCAGTGAAACACACAAGGCATATTAAGATATAATTAACGCAGTGCTGTCTTTGTTATACACTGTGTTTGTTGCCGTTGTTATCAAGCTTGTTGTTAGCATGCTTTGTTCTTTACATCTCAATTTTCATACTCATGTTCTCATCCAACTCTCACTTGTGCTGGAGTAACGTGCTTTTTATCTGCATTTTCCTTTAAGCTACAAATGAATCCATGCTATTTTCATGGGGAGTAGATTGTCTTGAGCATATGCATAGTCAAAAGAATGGGGGGGGGGGGGGGGGGATAAAATCTCATTAGAAAAGAAAAACCATAAAACTAAACTGAACTAAAAAAAATTGAATGTAACTTCTTTAAAACAATCATTTATTAATTTTCTTTACAGTAAAGTGGCAAACACACACACACACACACACACACACACACACACACACACACACACACACACACACGTGCATACATGCACACACATGAGTATGACTATGACCTGACACAAATCAATTTTATATTTAAGAAATAAAATAAAAGTGTAAGAATGTCAAAAAAATTCTGCCTGTTAACAATAACTGAAAGTTTTAAAATAAATGATATTAAAGTTATTACAAGCTACCAAGTACGCAGTTGAATTAACAGTAAGCGCTTTGGGCTCACTTGAGGTAAAGTGCTATATAAATCATTAAATGTACTATTATTATTAATAATATCATCATAAAGTGAATCAAATGAATGCCAGAATTCAAAACGATCATATTCTCACGAGTTAATGACGTACCCTGGCTAAAAAATGTATTATATTAGTTTTAAAAGACTCCAAAACAAAACAAAACCCAGAGAACACAAGAACAATTATTGCAGTGGCAGTAGTAAACTGGGAATGAAAATGAACCCATAATGTTGATAACACGAGATTAGCCTACATTAGACATTTAACCAATCTTATGTCTTATGAAAGCTGACCATGTAGCAAGCAAAATGCAAGACAACCTTTTCTTAATTTTTACCCACTCATGTCTTTATCAGTGGACAAACAGATAGTCTCAAACAGATAAGTCTGTCCAAGCATCAAAAATAATTTACAATGAATAAAAGTAAAACAGTTTATAATTATTACAAAATCATTTTCTGTTAGCATGAAAACGATGTAAACGTAATTTACTGGAACTTTATCACTAATCACTAGGCCTACTTAGTACTTGTGAGAGTGTCGGACCTCGACGCTGACACCTCCGTATCCAGCGATTTCTAGGAGTATCACAGCGTAAACCTACATGCACCAAATTTAGCATGCGTGTAGCAAAATGAATGAATTTGCATCCAGAGCACTTTTCATTAAATCCAGACTGACCATTCGGCATTGGTCACCTTAGAAATCCGACCCAAAAATTGACACGCTCAACTCTCGCGAACGAACTCTCACTTGTAAACAAAAATCAGTCTAGGATGACGGGACAGACCTCTACTGTGGAGTGACCATGCTTCTGACGGCCAGCAACGATGATACAAAGCGAGCGAGCGAGGCGAAGTGAGTGACCGTTTTGCACTTCGGTAGGTACGTTAGAATTTGGGTCAAACCGCTGCGATCTTTCCGTCTAAAAGTTTCACCCTGATTTTGCCGAAGTGCAAAACGGTCACTCACTTCGCCTCGCTCGCTCGCTTTGTATCATCGTTGCTGGCCGTCAGAAGCATGGTCACTCCACATGGTCATTTGTTGAGCATTTGGTTGTAAAGCGCTTTGGGCTCATTTGAGGTCAAGCGCTATATAAATGTAATATTATTATTATTATTATTTGACACAAACGCACCAAGCCATAGACTGGATTGGAAACTAAAACAGGTCACCATAAGAGCAGGGCATGCAAAGCCTCCGAAAAAATTTCAGTTTTACATTTTTGACCACTAGTTCAAAGTTTGATGTCTCTTGAATTGAATGTCTTGTTTTGTCTTTCAAAGTGGAAGTGCCTTGAGCTGATAAAGCAAATTAATCCAGTCGATCTTGACGTGACAGTCGGCCGACTTAACCAAACCCCGACCCATATAGCAGCCCAGTACAGCCAGGCAGAGTGCATCGCTTGGCTGAGGCAGCAAGGTGTCTCTATGGGCATGCAGGTAGGTTGAAATCAAAATTGTTTTCTTTATCATACCGCATTTGTTGACATGCTCTTGTTGTTGTTTTTTCTGTCTGTCTGGGTACTATTTGGGGCTTGGTAAAGATGGGATGTCTGCGGGAGTTGGGTCATCGTCCAGGTTACCATGATGTGCACAGCAGTCGTACAGGTGAAACGCCCGCACACATAGCGGCCAAGGAGGGCCACTCTCAGTGCCTGCACTGGCTACTGCAGCACAGTGTTGGGTCTGCCCAGCAGGTAACGCTTTGAACATTGTCATGTTTTATTGTGTTACAGGTTTTTTTTGGATTGATCACTCTTTGGTTGTTGAATTTCCGTTATTTTGTTAAAATTGTATACATTTTGTTTGGTTCTGTGCATTGCAAAATGTGATTTTATCACCTCAGTTTCTTTTAATTAATTTAACCCTTTCATCGCCACTGTCGCCTCTTGGCACCACAATTATTTGACACCCATGTGACTAAAAGGCATCTAATGAGGGTCTGGTACCCAGTGACATTAAGTTCTTAATTTTGGGAGGTAAGGACAGGCCCTATTTTATGCACGCCACAGAGGAATCCCCAATATTGCAGACAAAATCTTTTCTCTACCCGGGTAAGTTTAATATTAAATTTTGGCTGAAGAATAGCTAGCGTTGAAGGGGTTAAGTTTTTGTTATGATGAATTTTTTTGGGGAGGATGTGTGTGTGTGTCACTGTGTGTGTAAGTGTGTGAATGAGTGATCTCAAAATTATAAGTAGGGTAGTGGCACAAGTGCTGGTACGCTCTCATCTTCCCCAGGCCTATTAGTTTTTGGTGAGTAGTGGACTTTGTTGTGAAAGTTAGAACTATAATACTAGTATAAATCCCTCATAAATCCTCTTGCTCACACACTGTTTGGGGTTTATGATAACATTAACAATAAGTGTTTCTTATTCTTTCCTATTCAAAATGTACAGTTTCATTCTTTTTGTTAATACTTTATAGAGCAAATCGACTTTTTATATAGTCAACTGAAATTTTTTGTCCAAGCATTGAAGCAATTCCATTTTTGAACAGTTATTGAGTTAAGATTTCCTTACAGGAAACTTTTGCTTTGAATTTGTAAACATTTATGATTGATCCTTACAAAATGCTTTTAGAAAAATGTTAGTTTAAAAAAAATATATTCTACTTTTACTG
>CM065692.1:35598820-35632330 GCA_017654935.2 Phymorhynchus buccinoides
TTTGAATCCACTAGGATTTACAGTACTCTACTACCAGTACTAGAAATCATACACATAGTCTTTCAGGTAGTGTAGGTGCTTTCACGCTGCGTCCGCTTCGAGTGCGTCTTGGGTCTGCCTGTAGTGGTGTTGGACTGTTCAACGCCGTTCTGTCCCTTCCTTGCCTCATGGGGTTCGGGTGGTTCAGGTGGTTCAGGAGTCCCATTTGTGTTTCTCAACGTGTCCCTTCTCATCTGTTGCAGCATCCACTCTGGAGTTGGCCTGTATGTGTGGCTATTGTTGAATTTCTGTCTGGACTGTCCTTGTCCGGTGCCGATCGTTCGATCCGCTCCTCCTTCTAAAAAAAAATAGGGAGGACATAACAGTGTCTGAACCCCAACCAGTCAAAAGGAAAGTGTACATTCTACCCCACCAAAACAGATATATATGGGCTGTACCCATCTTTTTGAGCAGGAGCCGAAACCGAACCATTTGTCCAGGCTTAACTCAGTCAGTTCGGCAGTACCACGGTTGTAGTATCTTGCTCGTTTTGCTTTCTGCTTGAAGTCATCTGCAGCTGCTTGACGAGGGTTTCAACATGGATCTGGTTACAGGCAGCTGCGTCTTGTCTTCTTGAGGAACAAAATCTCTGGTGGTGAACTGCCCAGTATTTTGACGGAGTATTCCGCAGCTCCAGAGTGTCTTCTCCAACTGGTGGCATTCTGAATCACGTTTTCCATTTTGACAGCGTTTATGCTTTCCCCGTTTGACTGGGGATAATGAGGCGAACTTGTTACATGCTCAAAACAGTAGGCTTGAAGCAAAGTTTTGAACTCCGTTGAGTTGTCAGTAAGTCTTCTGTATCCTATGCCTGGCAAAAGGGATTTATCTTTTTGATAACTTCTTTTGCGTGAGCACATCAAATTCAAAGAAGGTCGGGATAGAGTCACCACTAGCCAAGCACTCTTTTGTGAACTCGACAGATTGCTGCTGATACTGCCCATGGGCAGGTCGCGGGGGAGGGGGGGAGTTCCTGGCTCAGGACTGCACTGCTGATCAACGGTTCCTTTTGTGATCCTGCTGAAGTCTTGACATGTGTGCAGTCTTTGACAAAGTATTCAATGTCCACATTCTTCTTCGGCCAGTAAGCCACCTTCTCTTCCTCTTCTGATGGCATCCATGAATGCCAGCGTGACTTGCGGCTTTCTGCAAGAAACGATTTCGCATTGTTCCGAGACAACTACTCTGCTTGACCTTGATAAATCACTCCATTTTGTAAGACAGCCTCATCTCGGAAAGGAAAATACACCTGCATGTTTTCTGGGAGAGTTTTCTTCTCTTATGGCCATCCTTCCAAGATGATCTCATCAGGCTGGCTATATTGTCATCTTCTTTTGTTGCCTTTGCAAGTTTTCCATCGTCGTCTCACACACTGACAGTTCCTGCGTGATGTCCCTGTCTTCGAGTTATGTGCAGAAAATAGTTCTGTGGCTCCATTGCTTTTCAGGCTCCCACTACAGCTCTGCTCAGTTGTGTCTGCCAGATAACATCTCAGTTCCTTTTTTGTAGACCACCTCGTAGTTATATTGAGTGTGTAGCAGCATTTCTTGGTTCTCTTGAACTGGCAGCAAGCTTTCTTGTGGATCACTTCCAATGGCTTGTGTTGATCTGCTGTGATTTTGTATCCAAAACACATATCTTTCAAATCTATCAGGACCACAAAACTATCGCCACATTTCTTTTTCGACTCTGGCATAGTTTTTTCAGTCTCGATCAGGCTAGAGATGCATATTGTATGGCTATGACAGTCCGTAGAGCATGCTCAGGCCATAGGATGATGCATCACATTGAAGTGTGATTTGAGTTTTCTCTACAGGATCAAAGTAGCGCAAAACAGGCGGTTTTGACAAAGTGCTTTTCACTTTTTCCAGTGGCTTTCCATGCACATCAGGATCCCATTTGAAGTGAGTATCTTTCTTCACCAGTTCTCTCATTGGGGCAGCTTCCTCGGACAGGTGGGGAGCGAACTTTTGAAAGTATCCCACAACTCCCAGCAATCTCTGGACATCGCTACCTCAGAGCAACACTGGTCTACCTCCAAATTTGGGGTTTTGTTTTTTTGTGTGCTTTTTATAGTCTTTTCTATATGTCAAAACCTGGTGATGCAATGTTGCATAATTGCAGAGATAAATCTAGTAAACTGGTGTTGCCTAGAGCCAAATTTCCTCTAGGTTTAAAGGAACACCAGACCACACAGGAGTAATCAACTGTACCTCACAGAGTACAGGAGAAGGGAGAAAGAAAGGGGGAACAACCACTGATCACCTTGCCAGTGGTCCCCCTTTTCCTGAAATTTTCCTGCCTAAGCGGAAAGAAAACATATGCCTTCCTAATTACACTGAGCACTTAGCCCCCTTTCCCGGGAGGAAATGGGAGACTGGGCTTGGTGGACCCCGGATCAAGTATGTGTCAGCTGTCTCTTACTCCACGGGTGCCTGAAGAGTTATCTAAACAAACTGCTGCTCTATCTGTAGAAACAGTTTATCTCTTAGTCTACTGAGAAGGAAACCTGCACATTGGGCAAAACCTGACACCTTGCCTTTTCCTTCAAGACAGTGAAGCAGCACACATCAGCTTACTGAATACTGGGAGAATCTGCTAATCTACTAACCAGTTTTTCATCTGAAGTTAAGTTTTTTTTCATGTTTGTATTTTTTTATGTTTTATTTTTCATTGTTTCAAATGCTATTAATTTATATGTTTATTAATTTATTGACTTGTTTATTCATTTGTTTATCGTTTGTTTTTTCCTTTGGAAGCTGGGGGGGGGGGGGGAGGGTGTCTTGATTTACAAAAAGAAAAAAATAATATTTGTTTATTGTTTAATAAACATATTCTAGCTATGATGATGATACAAGGAGATCATAGTAATAATGAAAGACAGGGTATGGGGGCCTAGCAGATTACACAAGAAAAACATTTAAAGGTTATAAAGTATGGTTCTTACACGCGATTAATGACTGTGTGTGTGTGTGTGTGTGCGTGTGTGTGTGTGTGTGTGTGTGTGTGGGTGAGAGAGAGAAGAGTGAGAGTGTGTGAGTGTGAGAGTGAGGAGAGAGAGAGAGAGAGAGAGAGAGAGAGATAGCGAGAGGTGGTGTGTGTGTGTGTGTGTGTCCATTTGACTTCTGTTGCAATAATTATTGTATCAAATTTTGTCCTGTGGTATTCTTCTGGTGTTAATTGCTGTTGATGCTATCATAATTATTACCAGCTGTGTGTGTGTGTGTGTGTGTGTGTGTGTGTGTGGTTGTGTTTGTGTGTGTGTGTGTGCATGCATGTGTGTGTACGTGTGTGTGTATGTGTTGTGTGTGTGTGTGTGTGTGTGTGTGTGTGTGTGTGTGTGTGTGTGCGGTGCGTGTGTGTGCTTTTGTGCAATAATCAAAACTGTTCCAGTCAATGTGATCATTCTTGCCTAGATTCATTACCACATTCAATCAAATTATTTGGCAACCACTGTCACCATACACTCGTCTATTACGGGCTGATAAAAACCCTTATATCTTATGTCTTATCTTAATTGATCTTTATTGTTAGTCACAGTTTGAAGGGGCAAAAGGCTGCCGATGGGTTGGTGGGTGGGGTGGTAGGTGGGGACGTGGGGTTGGGATTGGGGAGTAGGGGGTGGGTTGGGTTTTTATGTTTTTTTTTTTTTTTTTTTTTTTTTTTTAGGGGGTGGGGGTGGGAGGGGGGGTGGGGGGGCTTGTGGGGGGGGGGGGGGGGGTCTGTTGAATGATAGTGAAGAGTCATAAAAAGAGGATACGGATATTGTGTTATGATCATTATTATTGGTCTGTGTAATGATAGTGAAGAGTGACAAGAAGAGGAGACAGATATTGTGTTATGATCATTATTATTGGTCTGTGTAATGATAGTGAAGAGTGACAAGAAGAGGAGACATATATTGTGTTATGATCATTATTATTGGTCTGTGTAATGATAGTGAAGAGTGAAAAGAAGAGGAGACAGATATTGTGTTATGATCATTATTATTGGTCTGTGTAATGATAGTGAAGAGTGACAAAAAGAGGAGACAGATATTTTGTGTTATGATCATTATTATTGGTCTGTGTAATGATAGTGAAGAGTGACAAGAAGAGGAGACAGATATTGTGTTATGATCATTATTATTGGTCTGTGTAATGATAGTGAAGAGTGACAAGAAGAGGAGACAGATATTGTGTTATGATCATTATTATTGGTCTGTGTAATGATAGTGAAGAGTGACAA
Source organism: Phymorhynchus buccinoides (assembly GCA_017654935.2). Lineage (NCBI taxonomy): Eukaryota > Metazoa > Mollusca > Gastropoda > Neogastropoda > Raphitomidae > Phymorhynchus > Phymorhynchus buccinoides. The sequence goes on from CM065692.1 coordinate 35,603,087, forward strand.
GAAGAGGAGACAGATATTGTGTTTATGATCATTATTATTGGTCTGTGTGATGATAGTGAAGAGTGACAAGAAGAGGAGACAGATATTGTGTTATGATCATTATTATTGGTCTGTGTAATGATAGTGAAGAGTGACAAGAAGAGAAGACAGATATATTTGTGTTATGATCATTATTATTGGTCTGTTGAATGATAGTGAAGAGTGACAAGAAGAGGAGACAGATATTGTGTTATGATCATTATTATTGGTCTGTGTAATGATAGTGAAGAGTGACAAGAAAGAGAAGACAGATATTGTGTGTTATGATCATTATTATTGGTCTGTTGAATGATAGTGAAGAGTGACAAGAAGAGGAGACAGATATTTTGTTATGATCATTATTATTGGTCTGTGTAATGATAGTGAAGAGTGACAAGAAGAGGAGACAGATATTTGTGTTTATTTTATTATTGTCTGTTATGATCATTATTATTGGTCTGTGTAATGATAGTGAAGAGTGAAAAAAAGAGGAGACATATGTTTGAGTTATGGTCATCATTATTGGTCGTGTAATAATAGGGCAAAAAAGGGTATGTTTCCTGTTTCATCAGTTTTAAAAATAGGGTAGGTATGTTTGCTTCTCTTTTTAATTTTTGTTAATGTACGTCAAAATGATGCACTAGGAGGTGAATTTTTGTTAATGTACGTCAAAATGATGCACTAGGAGGTGAATTTTTGTTAATGTACGTCAAAATGATGCACTAGGAGGTGAATTTTTGTTAATGTACGTCAAAATGATGCACTAGGAGGTGAATTTTTGTTAATGTACGTCAAAATGATGCACTAGGAGGTGAATTTTTGCGTCAAATTCTGTAAGCTGTACATCATTGACGGACCGTCACGCACATCTTTGCGTAATCGGGAAGACTGCTTTCGTGTTATTGATTTTAAAAAAAACAATTTCCCCCCAATGGTAAAAAAAAAGTTTAGGGTCGGCGGCCAAAAACTAGGGTCGGTCGAGAAACCGGAAACAAACCTTTTTTTTGGCCTAGTGAAGAGTGACAAGAAGAGGAGAGTTGTGTTATAATCATCATTATTGGCCTGTATAAGAATGTCCTATGTTTGTGGATCAAAGTCAATTCAAAGAACAATGCCATACAGTCAAAGCGCATGTGGAATAAAGGTGAGAATATGTTTATTATCTTATTGTGTCAAATAATTTATCAGAATTAATGAACAACTATTCTCACTTCAATACTAGAGAATATTACCTGGGATACTATATAAGTTTTTTATAACCCTTTTGCTATCTGGTAGTCATAGTCGGAAACCAAAGTCGGCATGTTTCAGTCAGACTAGCTGAGGAGCATGACTGAGTAAACAGAAGGGTCACATTATATCTATCAAACGATGCATACATCTTTATAGTACACTTGGGTAAAGGAGGTATGCTCCAGTATCGCTCAAGTTTTGGGGCAGGGAGATTGTTTACACTCTTAGTTCACAGCTGGCTATGGCAGCGGTGGTCTGGCTGTTTCTCTCAGCAGGAGAGCCAGACATCAGATAAGCTATGTGTGACAGCAGTTGAAAAGAAAAGTGGTCTGCTGTACCCAGTGCTGCACTGAGGGGAAGGGCAGGCATGTTTTATACAACATTAGGCTTGTGATGGGAAAACTGGTGTTCCTCTAAATTATATCCAGCCACAGCAAGACACTTCCCGTGCAGAGCATGACTAGTGTTTGTAAATGTATATTTGAGCCTTTTCTGTCAATTGAAATTTAATACCTCTTTCAGCACTTGTACATTACTATCAGAACTTGCACTACTGTCAGTTTTGTCAATGTAGAAGGACTTGTGTGTTTTCTGCTGTTGTTTAAAAACTTCAAGTGGGCTTTTCTCAAATCAGCCATTTTGGAGATATACAGGTGTTGCTCTGAGGTTTTGATTCTTGAGTTGGTAACTGTTGAACTGCCGCAATCTTTTTTTTTATCTGCCTTGGAGGCCTTCTCTTGAAAGAATGTGTCCAAGGTAGGTGATCTCTGTTTGTTTCAGTTCCACTTTTTCTCTGTTCATTTTTATTCCTCTTTCACGGCATCTTTTCAGCAACAGCTCAACTCGTGCATCGTGATTCTTTGCTCCTTCTTCATCTGAATCGCCCACTCCCCAGAGGATGATGCTACCACACCTGGTAGATCAGCGAGATCCTGATCAATCCTTCTCTGGAACTCTTCTGGTGCTACCGATATCCCAAATGGCATTTTGTTCCACTTGTACTTTCCAAATGGGGTTTCAAATGTTGTCATGTAGCTACTCTTTTCTTCAAGATCAACGTGCCAAAGTTCATTCTTCAAATCAAAGTGTGAAAAGTACTTTGTTTTCTTCAATTTTGGTAGAACATCATCCAACGTTGGAGTTGGATATTCATTTATTTTGAGTGCTTTGTTCAAAGGCTTTGGGTCAATGCATAGTCTGATTTTTCCGTTAGGTTTCACTGGAACTACCAGACTACTGATCCAGTCAGTTGGTGTATCCACTCGACTGACAACTTCCAATTCCTCAAGCCTCTTCAGTTCATCTTTCACTTTCTTTTTCACCGTGAGCGGCCATTTTCTGCAAGGCACACACACACAGACACGCATGCACGCGCGCGCACGCACGCACGCACACACGCACGCACACACACACACACACACACACGCACGCACGCACGCTACGCACACACACACACACACACACAAACACACGCACACGCACACACACACACACACACACACACACACTTCCTCCCTCCTCTTACCCCGCTTTTTCGTGCCTACTCCCTTGTTTCAATCTCTCTCATTCTATTTTCACTCAACCCCATTACCTCCATCACTCTCACCCACCCTCATCTTCTTTTCGTCAATCATTACTGTGTTACATACACCCTCTCTCTTTCCTGTCCGTAATCTCGGTCAGTACGTGTAGTGCTTTTTCCGTTCCATTGTTGCTCCCTCCCTCCCACTCAAGTGAGTGAAAATAGGATTTTACGCCCTCTGCGGTCTTTCGACCATGTGGGGTATTTTTAAATACAAAGATGGTGGGAACAATACTGGAGGCAATGCCCGGAGGCAGTGCAACACCAGTAAAGTCCCGATTTTTTGAACAATACAGATATGTGTAGCAGTAACCACGCCTCGGTTAAACCTCTTCGGCTATGGTACCGCCACATTATAAGAGTAAAGCAGTGACCCTCCCACTCAAGTGTTAGCAGCACTATACACTACATATAGTACATATCTATATTGTTAAAAAATCGGGACTTTACTGGTGTTGCAATGCCTCCGGGCATTGCATCCAGTATTGTTCCCACCATCTTTGTATTTACAAATGTCCCATATGTGTCTATGACCGAGAGGACGTAAAACACCATTTTTCATTCATTCCCACTCAAGTGCACTGGGGCACTGTTAACCGCCGTTTTGTCCAAATTCCGCCGTTTTGTCTATAGACAAAACGGCGGGGTTAGATCCGCCGTTTTGTCAAAATTTTCTATTATGATTTGGACAAAACGGCGGTTCAACAATCCGCCGTTTTGTCTATAGACTTTTTGTCTATAGTCTATAGACTCACTTGAGTGGGAGGGAGGGAGCAACAGGAATGGAACGGAAAAAGCACTACACGTACTGATCCTACTAGTACAAATCGGAATTCTGATTTCTACTAGTACAAATCGGATTTGTACTGACAGCCAGTAGAAAATGGAATCCAGTACAAATTAGAATCAACATATTGTTTCAGTTGTAAGAGAAGAAAGACAAAACAAAGGGATTAGGTTGTACTGTCTTTTCTAGTGCTGCAGCCAAATGGATTAGGTTGTCTTTTCTAGTGCTGCAGCCAAAGGGATTAGGTTGCACTGTCTTTTCTAGTGCTGCAGTCAAAGGGATTAGGTTGCACTGTCTTTTCTAGTGCTGCAGCCAAAGGGATTAAGTTGTCTTTTCTAGTGCTGCAGCCAAAGGGATTAGGTTGCACTGTCTTTCCTTGTGCTGCAGCCAAAGGGATTATGTCGTCTTTTCTAGTGCTGCAGATAAAGGGATTAGGTTGTCTTTTCTAGTGCTGCAGCCCAAGGGATTTCACCCTTTTACAAGGTATTTCACCCTTTGTATAGTGTTTGTCTCCAAATGGGGGGTGGGCTTATACTACTAGATGGGCTAATACTCGGTATTTTACGGTACATAGTTAAAAGATCTTTTCTTTTAGACTCTTTGAGCTTACCATGGCTCAACTCAACACTGATGTCCAGTCATAGCATAACTTGCATTCTCGCTGTTTTGCCATGGAAAAGAGAGCATTTTTCATACGTCTGGCAAAATTTCATCCACCTTTAAGAAACGTCTTTACTGTATAATATTCTCTCTCTCTCTCTCTCTCTCTCTCTCTCTCTCTCTCTCTCTCTCTCTCTCTCTCTCTCTCTCTCTCTCTCTCTCTCTCTCTCTCTCTCTCTCTCTCTCTCTCTCTCTCTCTCTCTCTCTCTCTCTCTCTCTCTCTCTCTCTCTATCCTGGTTATAAAAAAACCTACCTACCTACCCCCTACACACACACGCGCACGCACGCACGAACATACACACAGACGAATAAGTCGACATTTTTTTCTGAAAACGTCTATAAAGTCGAGATATCCGATTGACGGATAAGTCGACTTTTTTTTTTGAAAACGTCTGTGAAGTCGAGATATCCGACTGATGCATAACTCGACATAAAATCAATTGCCGCTGGCACGTCGACTTAAGCAGCGTATTCGACTGTGTATTGTGGTACAACGTTATCGGTCTCTCGGAGGAAACGCTTAATAGTGGAAGAGAGAATGGCAGAATTGTGCATTTTCAAGCAATAAGCATGAAATTTGGCATGATGGCATCTTATGGTGTGTTTATCAATTCCTGACGTAGGGACATTTGGAATTCAGTCTTTAACCCTTTCAGTACCAAGTGTATTTGGGGGGGGGGACAAAAATAAATTTTTAAAAATTCTAGTGGTATGCGTTTTCATGAAACAAGCATGAAATTTGGCATGATAGGTTCTTATGGTGTGTTTATCGATTTCTGACGGAGGGACATTTTCAATTCAGCCTTTAACCCCTTCAGTGCCAAGGACCTTTTGATCGCGGGCAGTTATAATTTAAAAAAATTATAGTGTTGGGTATTTTCATGTAATAAGCATGAAATTTGGTACGATACTTTCTTATGGTATGTTTATCAATTTCTGACGTAGGGACAATTGCAATTCAGGCTTTAACCTCTTCAGTGCCAAGGGCATTTTAATCGCAAACAGTTATTTGATTTAAACAAATGATAGTGTTGGGCATTTTCATGTAACAAGCATAAAATTTGGCATGGTGTTTTCTTACGGTGCGTTTATTCATTTCTGACAGAGGGATGCCTTCAATTCAGCCTTTAACCCTTTAATGCATTTTTATAGCAGATTTTAATTCAACAAAAAATGATCATTTCTTATGGTGTCTTTGTTAAATTCTGACGTAGGGACATTTGCAATTCAGCCTTTAACCCTATCAATGCTAAGAACATTTTATTGCAAACAGTAATAAGTAAATAAACTTCTAGTGGTATGCATTTTCAAGAAACAAGCATGGAATTTGGCATCACATTTTCTTATGGTGTGTTTAACAATTTCTGATGTAGGGACATTTTCAATTCAGCCTTTAACCCCTTCAGTGCCAAGGGCATTTTGATCGAGGACAGTTATAGTTTTAAACAAATCTAGTGTTGGATATTTTCATACAATAAGCATGAAATTTGGCATGATAGTTTCTTATGGTGTGTTTATCAATTTCTGATGTAGGGACTTTTGCGATTCAGTTTTTAACCCATTCAGTGCCAAGGGTATTTTGATCGCGAAAGTTATTTTATTTAAAAAAATAGTTGGGTATCTTCATGTAACAACCATGACATTTAACATGGTGGTTTCTTATGATGTGTTTATCCATTTCTGATGTAGAGATATGTTCAATTCAGCCTTTAACCCCTTCGGTGCCAAGGCATTTTGATTGTGTAACTTTTAATTCAACAAGAAAATCTAGTGTTGCGCATTTTCATATAACAAGCATGACATTTGGCATGATAGTTTCTTATGGTGTGTTTGTCGATTTAGGATGTAGGGACATTTTTAATTCAGCATTTAACCCCTTCAGTGCCAGAAGCATTTGGATCACATAGTTATATAATTAAACAAAAAATATGGCAAGGGACCAATGAGGTAAACTAAGCATAACCTTTTTTAAAGGTAAGTGAAAAAAGCTAAAAACTGTTGAAAGTGATTGATATAATTATGATTCACTGTCAGTCTGCACAATACAGCCATAATGAAAAGATGTATCTGCCCAAAATGACTTATTTCCCTCTTTAGCCCCTATCCAGTTAGAGATATAATGGATGATTACTTTTTATTCATTACTGGTTAAGACAATGCCTGCTAACAATTTGTTATACACCAAAGCAAACCCATTTAATAATATTAATTTCCTCCGAAGTCGGAGTGTGGCTGCCCTCGTGGCGGGGTAATAAAAAACGGTCACACACATAATGTTCTCATCCCTAGCTGGTACATTTGTACCGTAGTGTTCAAGTGCTTCAGCTGTTGGGATGATCCCTGGAGTCTTTAAGCCAGGGTAAGACAACAACAATAATATTAGTGTGAGTCACAGAAAAGAGGGGAGGGAGGGGGTTTGGTCATTAACGCACATCCCCCTCTCTCTCTCTGTTTCTCTCTCTCTCTCTCTCTCTCTCTCTCTCTCTCTCTCTCTCTCTCTCTCATCTCTCTCTCTCTCATCTCTCCTCTCTCTCTCTCTCTCTCTCTCTCAGACACACACACACACACACACACACACACACACACCACACACACACACTCTCTCTCTCTCTCACTCTCTCTCTCTCTCTCTCTCTCTCTCTCTCTCTCTCTCTCTCTCTCTCTCTCTCTCTCTCTCACTCTCTCACTCACTCTACACACACACACACACACACACACACACACACACACACACACACACACACACACACACACACATACATACACACAGAGACTCACCCACAGACATACACATAGATATACACAGACACACACACACACACACACACACACACGCACACACACAAGAGACACAAACACACACACACACACATAAATATATCTACACACACACACACTTACTCACCTCTGTAATCGATTGGAATAAAAACTGCGTAACATAGTGCGATTAATGACTTGATTATGAACAATGACGAAAAGCACTTTGCGCCATTGGCGTCATCTTACTTTCGTTCTTACATTTGTTCCGGGACTGCTTTCAAAACCTGATTGGTTAAAATGAAAAGGATGTGTAATAAAATAATAGAATATAAAATAATAATGCTGTATTTTACTAAATTAAACGTAAAAGAAACATAATGTGCGGTAAATAAAGATATTTGCGTGCTGAGTTTATTTTTTTCAAACAAGATTTGTTGAAGAAGCATTATCTGCGACTTCTTTTTCAATGGCGGCCCTCCATTTTCGTCTGCTTAGCTACCGATTTTAAAATACCAAATAAACAACGATAGACTCATAAATTTTGATGTCCCTACGTCAGGAAATGTTAAATGCGCTCTCCTGGATCTGTTCATACTAATTTTCTGTTTGTTGGATTAATTTGAACGATTCAGCTGTTTTGATGCCATCCCATCTTCCGCTATAAGCACGCTAATGGAATCACATTGTTTAATATGATCAGGAAGATTGTTCCAAAGTACAGTTGCAGAGGGAAAGAATGAGGATCTGTATAACTCTAGTCTACTCCTTGGTACAAGTCTTTCAAGGTGATTATGTCTGTGGTAGGGGTTTACTGAGGCAACCAGGGGTGGAAGACGCTCTGTTAAGTACAAGGGCACAATACCATGAACAATTTTAAAATACAAGATAATTTTATGACGACGTCGTCTCTCTTTTAAAGTAGTAAGTCCAGACTCAGCATACAGTTTATGATGGCTGGTCCCACGAACTGAACCAATGATTGTCCTAATTGCGTCTAAATGGAGACTCTCTATATCTTCTGCTTGTTTGTTCGTGCAATTGTCCCAGATAACGTCCGAAAAATCAAAGTGAGGCATGATGAATGATTTGTACATAGTGAGAAGCGATTTGCGACTTAGACGATATTTATATGACCTAAGACAAGCAACAAGTATTCAGCATTTGGACAAAATGGATTTTATATGAAGATCCCATTTACAGTTGTTTTGTATTATTACACCTAAATGTTTATGTGAGTCAGTTTCTTGTAGTATTACGTCATTGAATGCCAAAGGTTGTGTGTCTGGCATTGCTCGGTTAGAGATTGTCATGAGCTCAGTTTTGGATTCATTAAATTTGACTTTCCATGTTGCTGCCCAATTGCTAATCTTTTCGAGATCTGAATTTAGTATTTCTGTCCTGATGTGAGTGTTTTCTAAGCCCAAATACATGCTATTGTCGTCTGCAAAAAGTTTGATAATTGATTCAATATCATTTATATATACAGCTTATAAGTCGACACATGCTTAAGTCGACTTTTGCGTAAGTCGACGGATTTATCATTTCCCGGCCAAAAGTGCTCTTTAAAAGACTTTGACAACGGATATCTCCACAACGTTTTAACTCGACGTTCGTCTATGTCGACGAGATTTTTTCTAAACGTCAAACGGATAAGTCGACTTCCTGACTTCCTGACTTTTGTTTTTTCCCCCTGACTTCCTGACTTAAGTCACACCAGTCTTGTTCTATTTTGATCTGTCAATTTTTGAATGTGTGCGCGCGCGTGCCGTGAATGTTTGTGTGTGTGTGCGTGTGCGTGTGTGTGTGTGTGTGTTGTGTGTGTGTGTGTGTGTGCACGCGCACATGTGTGTGTGTGTGCGTGTGCGTGCGTGCGTGCGTGCGTGTGTGTGACGTTTGCAATTATGCTTGACAGTTTTATTGTCGTGTGACGTCAACAATTTCCGGTGGGAGAAAATAGGGACGTTCGCGTACCGTAAAATACCGAGTTTAAGCCCCCACCCCCACCATCCTTTGCACAGTTTGAGACCCCAAAAGGGGGTGGGCTTATACACGGTATTTGCCCTTGTGCTCGAAACATAATTGTAAAAGAAAAGATACAGGGTGCTGCGGATTTATTATTTTTACCCTAAAGGGCCTGCTACACTACATGTTACATCCACAACGCCCGGTGAATCCATTCACACAGGCACGCGCGCGCGCACACGCACACACACGCACACACACGCACGCACGCACGCACGCACGCACGCACGCACACACACACACACATACATAATTATGTCACAGTAGAAATAGTCATCCCGCTTATTGTAAAATATTAAATGTAAATTTCACTTAGGGTTTAAGCAAAATCCTTTGGCACACATGTACCTTAGACCCTCCCCTAACATAAAATGATGGGAAACACCTTCGCAGCTGGTGGTTTCTGTGAGAAACAGGCCCCTTTGTGACGTCACTATATACCGCTATAATACCGCTATTACCACTTGCGAATCCAACTACAATTTTATTGGTTATCTAATGTACAATTATGACTTGCTACATGCAATTTTATGTACCTGTCATAAAACCCAGATCAAGCTCTAAGCTCATTACAATCACGAGTCACACAATGGGCTAGTCTGCTCATGTAGAGCCAAAATCACCGTTGCCAGCAAGGGTGCAAATATTTCTTTCCAAAGTAAATCCTAAGCATCTTATGGACTACATTGCATTGATATGTGACAGAAAAAAATAATAGTTTGTGCTCTAATTCTACATGACGTAGAGTGCTTTAAAATGGCAATGAGGGCCTGCACATTTGTCTGTGCATCTTGAATGAATAAAACTGTGTTACAACTGCCATAGCCTCAGTCAACTGATCGATATGACAACTATCATATCTTGTTCTGTTTCTTTCTTAAGTTCTTCTATAATGCTCTTTATTTTGATTAATAGGTGCATAATATAAAATATTCAATGCCCAATAAGCCAGCATTTTGTGTTTGTCACTTCTTTTACTTATACTTATGCAGTCTTGTTATTTGTAATTAAACAATGGGATAATACGAATGGCAAATTTCAAATTAGGTTTAAGCCATGTCCTTTGGCACACATGTACCTGACATAAAATGATGGGAAACACCTTCGCAGCTGGTGGTTTCTGTGAGAAACAGGCCCCTTTGTGACGTCACTATAATGCCGCTATAATACCGCTATTACCACTTGCGAATCCAACTACATTAGCTTTTATTGGTTATCTAATGTACAATTATGTTTTGCTACATGCAATTTTATGTGCCTGTCATAAAAACCAGATCAAGCTCTAAGCTCATTACAATCACGAGTCACACAATGGGCTAGTCTGCTCATGTACAGCCAAAATTACCATTCCCAGCAAGGGTGCAAATATTTTTTTCCAGCACAGTAAATCCTACATTGCATTGACATGTGACAGAAAAAAATATAGCTTGTGCTCTAATTCTACATGAAGTAGCGTGCTTTAAAATTGTGACGAGGGCCTGCACATTTGTCTGTGCATCTTGAATGAATAAAACTGTATTACAACTGCCATAGCCTCAGTCAACCGATCGACATGACAACTATCATATCTTGTTCTGTTTCTTAAGTTCTTTTATTAATGCTCTTTATTTTTTTATTAATAGGTGCATATTCAATGCGGAATAAGCCAGCATTTTGTGTTTTTCACTTCTTTTACTTATACTTATACAGTCTTGTTATTTGTAATTTTAAAAAAAAGAAGGAAAGAAAGAAGAAAGACAATTCGACTTTAGAAAGGTACAAATGAAATTTGAATATTGATGCAACGTTGACTCAACATGCAGTCAGCTTGATGCAGTTCAGTCATCTGTGTTTTCTTTAGAACTCGTTTACCGTCAGGGAGAACGTTTGCATGATTTCCAGCATATTTTTCATGCAAACTTTACCAATTCCCAAACCTTTTACCTACCAAAATATCAATGTGCAATTATAAATCTACACTTTCACACAGGAGAGAGAGAGAGAGAGAGAGGTAGAGAGAGAGATAGAGAGAGAGGAGAGAGAGAGAGAGAGAGAGAGAGATGAGAGAGAGAGAGAGAGAGAGAGGAGAGAGAGAGTCTGGGTGAAGAGAGAGAGAGAGAGAGAGAGAGAGAGAACACAGAACATGAAAACTATTTTCAAGGGTGAAGATTAGGTGACGCCTATTTTTACAAAATGTGTCGTGTGAGAGAGAGAGAGAGAGAGAGAGAGAGAGAGAGAGGAGAGAAGAGAGAGAGAGAGAGAGAGAGAGAGAGAGAGAGCCAGAGACAGACACAGATGGTGAGAGACAGAGAATTACAGAGAACCAATAGTCTAATGTAAAGAACAGAAATCCACCAATATCGTTCCACCAATATCGTCCCACCATTATTGCCAAACCTGTTTAATAGGCTAATGGACATGCAGTGAGAGGGGTTCACCCTTGGAGTTGGGATCAGATAGTGAAGGACCAGAGACTATATTTCAAACATACACGTTGTATGAACATGTTTCGATCAGCTTAAGTTTCGCTTTACATGCATAACTAATGGCAAACAAGTAGCATTATATCCATCTCCTTCCGTTTTACACCGTCAGACACCATTCAATCTAATCTCAACTGAGGCTTGATGCACGACTGTAGCGAATATATATTTCAGAAGGAAACAAAGGGCAGGATAATGTAGGCGAGAGAAAATATTTACTTGGTGAGTGATTCTGTTAGGGAGGCTCTTCCTTATGCACTTTGAAAGGGAGTTGCATGGAATAGGCACCATGTTATGAACATAAACAATTGATGTCAGGCATGCCAGTAGTTCCAATTTATTCTTCATGCTACATCAGGTTAAGCATATCAAGACGTCTTCCTTGCAGGCATCACCACAAGTTCAACTGTGAATTGCTTTAAGATAGGGCCTTTTGCAATAAGGATAGTTTGTGTTATTGTATCCATTCACGGCAGTGTAATATAGACACGCACATCCATTCTTTTTTTAAACCTGTTTGTTAACAAAGCTTGAAATGCAGCTCAAAATATATTTTTAGGCATAGTGTGCCACAGACGTAATTGTAAATTAAAGCAGACACTTTGAATCTTAAAAACATCAAGTACTAGAAATATCATAGTTTGATTGTTTGAAGATTGTAAAAAGCATAAGAAAAATGACAAATGTCTTGGGTATGTCAAACAATATTATTAAACAAGTTATATATCCAAGCATCATACGATTTATGATTTTCAGAAATTATGATAACTTCCTAATATCACATTTTCCTCACTATAACATGGATTAGGAAGGCAATGCTGCACATGGTTGTTACTCATAATGTTCAATCTGTGTCCTTAAGCCAAGGGTCCCGATAAATAATTAGGCTAATCTAATAAACTATTTTTGAGGATAAGATGTATATTTTCCTTTCAGCAAGTTACTAAGAATTCAGAGATTAAAAACTAAAATTTGATGTAGATAATTCAGTATTGTAAAATATGAACTAAAAGAACCAAGTATGTAGGCTAGTTCTCTCTGGCATTTAGAGATTACTTGAATTTTAAAAAAAGTGGTCGGTGTGGAAGTAAGAAAAGAGACAGTGGTCAGCAGACATGTTCTGTTTTCTTGTGATGAGAAACAATGCACCGGTTATGACTAAGGATGTCGTCAAAGAGAAAAGACTATTTTTTTGGTTACTTGTACTACATGAGAAATGAAAACTGAACAGTAGTACATTTGTCAATCTGTTTGGACTTTAAATGACCACTGTATCTCTGTATCTTCCATGTAGCTTGTAGTGTGTTTCCCACGCATTTTCCACTCAATACATGTAAACGACATGTGTGCAAAGATAAATTATTTAATCCCTTCAGATGAGATTGCTTGACTTAACCTGGCTGAAAATCAGTCATAATGTTTAACTAGAGGGCTTATGTTTGCCTTTGAGAACAAACATGACAGGATTCTCCCCTCCACCAGCCTTTCCCTCCCCACTTCTGGCTCTGAATGATACCAGAAGTGTTGCATCATTAATCTTTAATAATCACACAAAATAGGAATGCATTTTGTGCAGCCGTTTTCGAGTTGTTTAAGATTAAAAATTGGCCAAATTTTGCATTTTTCGGCAACATTTTGCCCAATTGGTTTTATAATGACAATTTAGCATAAGTATAGCATCCTTTAATGTTCGTGCAAATCTCAGCGAGATTCCATGGAAAAAAATCATACATGGAAATAAATTAAAGTGACGCAACCCAATTTACATAAACTGGAAAACTTCCAAACTATTTAGCATAAAATTATCATCAACAAACTCCTTTCAGACCTGGGCCAGAGTAAGGGCTACAAAATCTTAATAGTTAGTTTTGTGACGTCACTTCTGGTTTTGGCTAGTCTGTTAACCAAATAAAAGCTGTCTGACCATAGCTGGGGCACTTCCGGTTCATACTTTCGGTTCAGTAATCTACCGTAAATGTTGCCAATCAACTTTAGAGCAAAGTCTGAAAATATGAACGAAATCTGTTCAGCCGTTTTTGAGTTAATGAAGATTGAATGTGTGCCGATTTTGCAGTTTTTTTGCCATATTTCGCAGAAATTTTGGCTAAATGATTTAATATTACTAATTTGGCAATCACTTAATGCCCCGCAACTTTTCCTGAAAATCTCAGCCAAATCGGACAAAAAAAGGGGCAGAAAAAGGAGGGGAAAAAACCCTTACAAATACAATAGTGTTCTACCTAAAGGGTAGAATCCTAATAAAACTGAAGAAAACTGTACACATTCAGTGAACTTTGTAACAAAATAAATTCAGACACCTACAGATTTGACATAAGCCAGCAACCATACATTTTTTATAAGGCACAAAATGCAGTACTTGTGCGTCATTATAGGCGCGTGCAATGACGTCGCCGGGGAGGAGTGAAGCAGCTACGGTAAGAAACCATAAAAGCGTCAAAAGTAATTAGATCTGAAATCTGCCGGACTTTAAATGACCACTGCATCTACCCCCCATCGTGTAGATGGTGTTTCCCACGCTGTCCTTGTTCAGGACAATGTATGCAACATGTGTGTAAAGGGAAATCGCATAAACCCTTGTGAAAATTTACATTTGTTAAACAGAATGGCTAAAATGGGAATCCAGTAGGATTCGGAATCCTACTAGTACAAATCGGAATTCTTCAGGGCAGAAAGTTGCAAGAAAGACAAAACAAAGGGATTAGGTTGTACTGTCTTTTCTAGTGCTGCAGCCAAATGGATTAGGTTGTCTTTTCTAGTGCTGCAGCCAAGGGATTAGGTTGCACTGTCTTTTCTAGTGCTGCAGCCAAAGGGATTAGGTTGCACAGTCTTTTCTAGTGCTGCAGCCAAAGGGATTAGGTTGCACTATCTTTTCTAGTGCTGCAGCCAAAGGGATTAGGTTGCACTGTCTTTCCATGGCGCGCCTCTGGCTGCGACGCGCTCTCCAGGTGGGAGCAACCCGAATTTCACAGAGACGCCTCTGTGACTATAAAGTACCTAATACCTAATACCTTTCCTTGTGCTGCAGCCAAAGGGATTATGTCGTCTTTTCTAGTGCTGCAGATAAAGGGATTAGTTTTGTCTTTTCTAGTGCTGCAGCCCAAGAGATTTCACCCTTTTACAAGGTATTTCACCCTTTGTATAGTGTTTGCCTCCAAATGGGGGGTGGGCTTATACTACTAGATGGACTAATACTCTGTATTTTACGGTACATAGTTAAAATATCTTTTCTTTTAGACACTTTGAGTTTACCATGGTTTAACACAACACTGATGGCCAGTCATAGCATAACTTGCATTCTCGCTGTTTTGTCATGGAAAAGAGTGAGCATTTTTCATACGTCTGGCAAAATTTCATCCACCGGACCGGCCCTTTAAGAAACGTCTTTACTGTACATATTCTCTCTCTCTCTCTCTCTCTCTCTCTCTCTCTCTCTCTCTCTCTCTCTCTCTCTCTCTCTCTTCTCTCTCTCTCTCTCTCTCTCACCTCTCTCTCTCTCTCTCTCTGTTCCTGGTATAAAAACACCTACCTACCTACCCCCTACACACACATGCGCACGCACGCACGAACACACACACAAAGAGTATAAGTCAACATTATCTTCTGAAAGTGTCTGTGAAGTCGAGATATCCGACTGACGGATAAGTCGACTGACGCATAACTCGACATAAAATCAATTGCCGCTGGTACGTCGACTTAAGCGTATTCGACTGTACAAGGAAAAGTAAAGGTCCAAGAACAGAACCTTGAGGAACACCTGCGGATATGGGAATAGATGATGATTTAGTTCCTTTAAGAACAACAGCTTGGGATCGCCCTTTTAAGTAATCACTAAACCAGTCTAAGAGCTGTCCACGAATACCAAGGGCAGAAAGTTTGTAAAGCAAGGCCCGATGCCATACCTTATCAAAAGCCTTGGATATATCAAAGAAAATTACCTGTGCAGTTGTTTTATTATCTAAGAATTTGCAAACATCGTCGTAAATATTTGTTAATTGAAAGACAGTAGAATCCTGAGGAATGAAACCCGACTGAGCCGTTGTTAAAAGGTTATTTTCCGTAAGATAACTAAATACATGTTTCTGGGCGCATTTTTCAAGAACCTTTCCTATACAGCTTAGAAGTGAAATAGGTCTGTAATTTTCACATTTCTGTCTATCCATTTTGTTGACAATAGGTGTAACGTGAGCTAGTTTCCAACAAACAGGAAAATTACCTTCAGTTAAAGATCGATTGAATAAATGTGTTAAAGGTTCACAAATAACATCAGCAGCAGCAATTAATATTTTGTTATGAATTAGATCAGGCCCCACCGCTTTCCTACTATCTATTTTTTTTAGCATTTCCTTAACCATATCTGCTGTAAGAGTTAGTTGATCTATCGACCCATGAGATTCATCTAAATGGGGAAGAGCCTCTCCCTCATCAGTTATGGAACACTGTTTAGCAAAATACTCGTTGAAAATGGTGGCCTTTTCTTTTAAAGAATAATACATTGTGTCGTTGTCTTCTATTGGAGGGATTTCATCCTGGGGCATGCCTTTAGTTGCTATAAATACTTTTACCAGTTTCCACTAGTCCTTTGACCCGAAACAATTAGGTAAAGAATTACGTTTGTCCAAGTCAGACATATATTCAGCCTTTCTTGTTCTAATTATATTTGTGAGGTTGTTACGAGTCTGAAGCTTTTCCCGAAGTTTACCTGTACTTTCACTATCAGTAGGCAAAGATGGGGGACAACTTGGCTGCAATTGCAAACCATGAGTCAAGTTCGTAAACGAAGAGTTTTGACCCCAAAAAACAATTTCACGTTTTCAAAACTTCTTTTTGCACTATTGAAAAGAAAAGTTAAGGGGGTTAGATACAAAATTTAAAAAAACTCATTGCATAACAGGAAGTATATAGCTGTGTTAAATGCAGTGACTGATGTCATTGAAATGTCCAAAGTCAGCGAAGATAACCAGGAGTAGGAGTCCCCTCATTGAAATGTCCAAAGTAAGCGAAGATTACCAGGAGCAGGAGTCCCCTACAGTACTCGTACATCCTTCATGGGCACACCCTTGAGAACGTAACAGGAGACCAAATATATCGGCATCACCATCAACAGCGAGATCTCCCGAGACTGCCACGTCAACAACATGTTGACATGAGACTGCCAAGGCCAACAAAACCCTTGGTTTTCTCAGACGGAACTTAAAGATCAGCAGCACCACCATCAAGGAACGAGCTTACAAAGCCTTTGTGCGTCCCTTGCTTGAGGAAAAACATTGGCAAGTTGGAGGAGGTCCAGCGCAGGGCAACACGGTTTGTGCTCAACCAGTACAGGCCTACATCAAGGGTGAGCACCACGCTCGAAAACCTGGGCTGGGGATCACTGGAAAGCAGACGGTAGAGGACCAGGCTCTCCACACTACACAAGATCAGCGCCGACGCTATTCATTGACCTAATCTACAAACCAGTCGCTGTGGTGTAGTGGTTAACGTCGCGGACCACTGGCTTGGTGGGAGGTCTTGGGTTCGAAATCCCATAAGAGGCGAGGATTGTTTTCTGTCCTGGACCGACTCCTAACCATAGTAAGTGGCTATGGGCTCAATGGGAAGACTGAAACCACACAGTCAAGCATCCATCCGCATAACGGATGCGATTCTGCTCTAATGTCAAGACCAACACTGCAGGTGTCTGTAGTTTTCAGGCCTGGTTAATGCCAGGGTATCATTATGAAAGGAAGCGTAGAATACAGCACTGTCATGCAGTCTCAGACCGATACGGAACTCACATAGCATCATCATCATCGTTATCATCGGCCTCATGTTCCATCAATCATAAAATTAAAAAATGTCTCAAATTCTGTTGCTTTGCATGCCCTGCTCTCATGGTGACCTCAGTTTCTGTTTCCAATCCAGTCTATGCCTTGGTCGTTCGGGTCAAAGTTCATGGGGATCAGTGTGTTCTGGGGGCTGTCGGTGACGGTCATGGTGGCGCCCTCGGAGGAGGACTTCACTCACGCCGGCTCCGCGACTAAGACATTATTGTCGTCAGTTTGGGGGCTTAGTAGGGGTGTCCTGAACAGGCTCCACTGAACTCAACCGAAGTGACTCAGCAGAAGTGCAGTGACTCCTCGGTTGGTTGCTTCCTGATGGACTAACATAGATTCGCTCCCCTTGGACTGCTAGTCTCGGTTTTCTGGGGGGGGGGGGACGACTTGAAGCAAACACGGGTGTAGCTGCGGAATTTGGATTCGGAATGAGCGGCGTGGGAGCAAAGCCACTGCACGGCCCAGAAGATAGGACCGCAACAAAAACATTGAGATTTTTTTTTAAATAATAATCTACAAAGCACGCTGGGTGCCGCTTCCATCTACGGCAAAGGCGTGGTCACCAACCTGCAGTTCCGGTGTATTCAGTGCTGCACGAAGTACATTTCCAACCTTCATTCCTCCCGACGGACCATCGGGGAGTAGAACTGACTGCGGCAGGTTTCCATCCAAGCCTTCACTGATGACGTGCGTGCGCGCGACAGGGTTGCAGGCTGAAGACTTTACTCATCAGCAGCAGTCTTCCCCCTCCCTCCTCCTCCCTCCACCCTTGGTTTCTCCTCTGCCCCACTCCAATCTATTTTTTGTGTCTTTACACCACCACCACTGCCAAGCAGAATTTGTACACCATCGGTCTAAAGGTCTGTACACGTTAACATATTCACAAGATATTTCTATTCCCATGGCAACACATGGGGAGTTGTAAACGCAATTAGAGTGGCCTATGCTGTGTTGCCAAGGGGAGATATTTTGTGAATAATAGTTATCGTTACACAGAGCCTTAAAGGAGCCAGAATAGGTTCAGATCCAATGACCGCAGTGCTGACCTTAATAAAGAAGAAGGAGGTGTCTATGAATGAATGTTGTCTATTGCCAGTGTGATAACTTTAGTTGACTCTTCTCGTCACAACTCCAGCGCAAAGGTCAGACTTCGCTTCTAACTCGCTCTCCTCGCGTCTCTCTGCTCTCTCGCTCTCTCTCCTCTCTCTCTCTCTCTCTCTTTCTCTCTCTCCAGCTCCAGGACAAGTGCAAATCAATAGATTAATGGCATTGACCTATTACTTGGCTGCTGCGTTAATAGACGAGGCGACCCGTCCATTTGAAGGATTGAGATTGTGTGGCTACGACAAGTGGGACACCACTACCTCCCTGCAAAGATCATGAAAGGAAGTGAGATAAATTAGCGCATGGCGCAGACAAAGCACGCGCACTACGTTCAACAACTACAGGTGTATTTGTAGTCTACAATGAAACATATCACGAATGCAAACGTACACAGGAACAAACAGTTTGTCATAATGCAAACAGTTGCGCAACAATACTAAGCGTAAATCACTACACAAGCAAAATTGGAAACGAACAGTCGGCGAGAGCAGAAAATACAGAGGTGGAACTATAATGGTGAGCGATGGAGATAATATACCTACTTACAACATTGTTAAACTAAAGACCAATCAATTCTCTATCCAGAAAATGAAAACATTATGAAAAGTGTTAGGAAATTGTTCTTTTCTTTGAATGATGAAATTGGAAGAAAAGAGAGAGAGAGAGAAACTTGAGACTAAAGTTGGTCTGGAGACAAACCACCGAATAAGAAGCCTCAAAATGACGGGAGAGAGAGAGAGAACATGTTAAAGTTATCCTTGATAGACCGATAGAAACACAAGGTGGGAAGACCTGTGAATGAACGCGCGCCAACTTACTCCAAACTACTCGCTCAGAATCTGCCATGCTCTCCCATATTCATAGCTAACAATGTCCATAAAAATTATGTGCCCTCGGGTCAAGAGGGGACGTCAAAGTTTAAATTTCGCTTAATATCTGCCGTCGTTTTCTTCCATTTGATTTACTTCAATTGACACATGACCTTTCATCCAATTTACAGCTTAAGAAAGCCGACAGACTACCATATAAAAAGCACATATCAATGTCAATAGCAAAACGTTGTTCGTCTTGTGATCATTGTTCCTTGAAATGTACGAGAGGAGAAATTAAACTAGCACTAAACTCTTATTAGCTTTTTTCGGTATTGTTAGGCGCATAACGGCAGCAGACGCATATGCGCCGTCATAATTGACAGGGAACTATCTGAAGCGTATCGATGAAGAAGAAGAATAAATCGGACAACTGGTTTGCTCAATCCATGAAATATCCAATTTTAAACTTGCCATTTGAAAAAAGTACGTGAATAAAACATGATCGTCCAGAGACACACAGTGATCTACACTATGTTCAAACAAAATACACTTCTGTATGAGTTTATGAATTATTGTATTCAGATTTGATTTACAAAAAAAATGTTTATTACAACATGTGGCTCAGGCAATGCCCCGAGCAGCATTCAGTAGGCCATAACTCGACATAACCGCAGTTCCTTTTTTCCATCGACTGTCACTATATGGAATTCTCTTCCTACGGAAATTCAGCAAACACATCACAGTAACCATAAAAGTTTCTTCTTCTAATGATACTCAAGTCCCGCCCTATTATTAACAAGGGAATAGAAAGGAACAAATTATTAATTGTAGACTTAGAATTGGGATGAGTGATTTAAATTACGATCTTTACAACAGACACATTTCTATTCATGCTTCTTGTACTTGTGGATGTCTGCAAGAAATGCAAAGCACTATCATCGACTGTCCCAATACATTACACAATAGTAGAAAACCATCGATAAACTTCCGCAAGAAACATAATTATTTATTACAAACCTACTATTCGGCAGTACTTCTTTTTCCCTTTCAAGACAATGTCAATATATTGAAGCAGTTCAAGCATTCATTCTGCAAACGAAACGTTTTGAAATCTAAGTTAAGGTGCATTATGCAATAGCGCTCCTGGCCTGACCCTCTCTCTCTATCTCTCTCTCTCTCTCTCTCTCTCAACGTCTACACACATATACTTTATTATGTTCATCACGGCTCATGGAATGACAGTTTGTTATTGTACATACTGGTCTGACTGCAGATAGTAAGGTTGTATCCATGTAATGCGGGGAGGACTGATCTCCATTTCTCAACAACATTGGTTTCATTATTCATAATTTAATTAATATATTTTAATTAATACTGTACTTTTATGTTCTCCTAAGTCTTGTTTGGGTTTTTCTTCTGTTGGTTTTGTCATTTGTAGTAATATATAAACATGTTTGGAAATTAATATAGGTGCTTTATTACTCTAATTGGCCGTCCTGTCACCATTATCGTCTGTGCACTTTTTCCTTTAAGATAGGGCTTTATATAGTTTTTCTTGTTGCCCTACTCTATGATCATTGTGTTTTTTATTTGTGACTTTCAGAAATAAAAATGCTATTAAACTACTCAACCTTGATCGTACTGTGTGATTGGAATGAAAAAGTAATATACAATGTGTCCTTTTCACGAATGGGCAAATCATTTGCCCATTCATGAAAATAGGTAAATTTCATGGATTGGCGTAACATACACACCTGTTTGTTTGTTGTCCTTTGCCGATCTACAACGGAGTATGTTTTCGTTTCGGTTGTTCCTGGGTCGTCACCATAGGTGATCGGACTATGCGATGGGCGGGTTTGTATGTTGTTGTTGTGTTTTGATTTTTTTGTTTCTGTCTGTACCAAGGGATATCTCCCGAAACGCTTCACCGTATCGCGTCACATTTTCTGTGGAGGTGTGCCACCATTAATAGGAAAGATCCGCGCAAACCATTTTGCCGTCGTGACCTTGACCTTGCGAACGACCTTTGTAAAACCGAAAATCGATTTTTTAGCATATCTAGGGTACGATCGACATAGGATGTTGAAAATTGGTATGAAGTTGGTTTGGAGTATGTTCCATTCTGATGTTGCATACCGATCAAGGTCAAGGTCAAGGTCAAAAAGAGCGCTGTAAGCCGGAAAATCGGAGGGTCATTTTTTTCCTTCTCTCGTCCCAAGGCTATCTTTCGAATAGGTGGCAGAATCGCCTTCACATTTGTGTGGAGGTGTGCCACCTTAATAGGAAGAGATCCGCGCAAACCATTTGCCGTCCTGACCTTGACTTTGGCGTAGACCTGAAACCGAACATATTTAAGGGGCATAACTTCCACTCGTTGGTCCATAGAGTTTCAAATGTGGCAAGTAGGTACTGGCTGTATGTCCATTTGATGATGGCATACGATCAAGGTTCAAGTCAAGGTCCTGGAGAGTCGGTAGCCTTGAAAGTAGTAGGGGTCTAAAAAAAATGGGTTTTAAGCCATATTATCCACATTCGTACTTGACAGAAGCGCTTCAGATTGATTGTGTGTGGTACTGTATAGCCTAAAGTAGAAAACATCCGAGCATAAATTATAACCATGCTGACCTTGACTTGAAGTGTGACCTTGAAAACCGAATTTCCTTCTTTGCGCTATATATTTCTTCTTCAAGCTGTATCTCGTGAACTAGAAGACAGAATCCCTTCCATTTGTGCAGGATGTGACACTAAGAGTATGACACATTCGTACGTAAATTATCCCTCGCGAAATAGAATGTCGCCGAGGCGGCAGACATGTTGCAGTTTTACTTCACCCTCCTATATATTAGTATAGGAGGGGAAGAAAAACGGAAAAATGTCTGCCGATCGGCAAAATTCTATTCTCGAGGGATAATTTATGTACGAATGTGTTATACTCTTAGTGTCACATCCTGACACAAAATTGGAGGGATTCTGTCTTCAGTTCCCACGGATACAGCTTGAAGAAGAAATATATAGCGCAAAGAAGGAAATTTCGGTTTTCAAGGTCACACTTCAAGGTCAAGGTCAGCTTGGCGATAAGGTATATATATTTTTTTTGTATTAGGTTATACAGTACCACACACAATCTGAAGCGCTTCTGTCAAGTACAAATGTGAAAAATATGGCTTAAAACCAATTTGTAGACCACTACCACTTTCAAGGCCTACCGGGGATCTCAGGACCTTGACCTTGACCTTGATCGGTATGCCATCATCAAAATGGACTACACCAAAGTAACTACTTGCCACATTTGAAGACTCTAGGACCAACGATGTGGATAGTTAGCGGCCCCTTAAAAATGTTCGGTTTTCAGGTCATACGCCAAAGTCAAAGTCAGGACGGCAAAATGTTTGCGCGGATCCTCTTCCTATTAAGGTGGCACACCTCCAACAAAATGTGAAGCAGATTCTGCCAACCTATTCGAAAGATAGCCTTGGGACAGAGAGAAGGAGAAAAAATGACCCTCCGATTTCAGGCTCAGCGCCTATTTTGACCTTGACCTTGACATTGATCCGGATCTGCCAACATCAGACATGGGAAATACGCCAAAACCAACTTCATACCAAGTTTCAACATCCTATGTCGATACGGTACCCGAGATATGGCGTAAAAATAGATTTTCGGTTTTCAAGGGTCGTCGTCAAGGTCAAGGTCCACGACGCAAAATGGTTGCGCGGATGTCTTACTATAAGCGTGGCACACCTCCACAGAAAATGTGACGCATTCGTGAAAGCGGTTCGGAGCTATCCCTTGCGGAACAGACAGAAACAAAAAACAAAAACAACAACAACAACATACAAACCCAGGCCCATCGCAATAGTCCGATAACCTATGGGTGACGAACAAAGAAACAAACCGAACGAAAACATACTCCTTTGTAGATCACGGCAAAAAAAAAGGACAACAAAACAAACAGGTGTGTATGTTACGCCCACTCCATGGAAATTACTATTTCATGAATAGGGCAAAATGATTTGCCAATTCGTGAAAGGACACATTGTATATTAACATTGTCAATCCCCAATCACACAGGTATCGATCAAGGTTGATTAGTTTAAATAGCATTTTATTTCTGAAAGGCACAAATAAAAAAACAACAGATTGATCCTTAGATAGGGCACAAGAAAACGTATTATAAAGCACTATCGTTAAAGCAAAAAGTGCACAGACGATAATGGTGCGCCGGCAATTAGGAGTAATAAGCACTATATTAATTCCAAAATGTTTTATATTACGATAAACAATGAAAAAAAACAAAACAAAGAAGAACCCCAAACAAACAGGCTAGAAGAACCTAAAAAGGTAACAGTATTAAATAAAAGATATATGAAATTATATTATCTAGAATATGATTACTCAATGTGGTGAGAAATGGAGATCAGTCTCCGATACATGGAGACAAACTCACAATCCTGCAGTACAACAGTATTGTAAAATACAAAACTGTCATGCCATGATCGGGATGAAACAATAAAAATTATATGTGTGTAGACGTGAGAGAGAGAGAGAGGAGAAGAGGAGGAGAGAGAGGTCAGGCGGAGAACGATTGAATAAGCACATTAACTTAGATTGTTCAAAACGTTTTCCGTTGCAGAAGAATGCTTGAAACGCTTCAAATATATTGACATTGTCTTGAAGGGAAAAAGAAGTATTAGCCCGAATAGTGGGTTTGTAATAAAATATATGTATTCTTGCGGAAGGTTTATCGATGGTGTTTCTACTGTGTGTAATGTAAAATTGCGGACAGTCGATGAGGAAAGTGATTTGCAGTTCTTGCAGACATCCACAAGTACAAGAAGCATGAATAGAAAATGTGTCTCCCCGTGTAAAGATGCGTAATGTAAATCAAATCATCCCAAGTCTAAGTCGACAATTACTCATTTGTTCCTTTCTATTCCCTTGGTAATAATAGGGCGGGACTTGAGTATCATATAGAAGAAAGAAAACTTTATGGTGACTGATGCAATGTGTTTGCCTGATTTCCGTAGGAAGGATTCCAGATAGATGCAGTCGATGCGAAAAAAGGAACTGCGGTATAGGTCTGAGTTATGGCCTACTGAATGCTGCTCTGGGCATGCCTTTGAGCCACATGTTGTAATAAACATTTTTTTGTAAATCAATCTGAATACAATAATTCATAAAAAACTCATACGAAGTGTATTTTGTTTGAACATAGTGTAGATCACTGTGTGTTTCTGGACGACTCTGTTTTATTCACAGTACTTTTTCAAATGCAAGTGTAAAAATTGGATATTTCATGGATTGAGCAAACCATTTTGCCCATTTATTCTTTTCTTCATCGATCGCTCAGTATAGTTTCCGTCAATTATGAGCGCAGATGCGTCATGCTGCCGTTATGCGCCTAACTAATAAACGAAAAAAAAGCTAATAAGAGTGGTAGTGCATAGTTTATTTCTCCTCTCGTACATTTCAGGAACAATGATTCACAAACGAAAAAACGTTTTTGCTATGACATTGATCTGTGCTTTTAATGGTCAGTCTGTATCAGCTTTCTTAGCGGTAAATTGGATGAAAGGTCATGGGCAATTGAGTAAATCAAATTGGAAAGAAAACGAATTGCAGATGAAGCGAAATTTAAACTTTGACGTCCTCGGACCCGAAGTGGCACATAATTTTTATGGAACATTGTTAGCTATGATATGGGGAAGAATGCAGATTTGAGCGAGTAAGGTTGGGAGTAAGGGTTGGCGCGCTGGTCATCATAAGGTTTCTTCCCAACTTGTTTTCTATCGGTCTATCAAGATAAATTTAACATGTTCTCTCTTCTCTCCGTCATTTTGAGCTTTTATCGGTGGTTTGTCTCCAAACACTTTAGTCTCAAGTTCTCTCTCTCTCTCTTTCTTCCCAATTTCATCCATTTCAAAGAAAGAAAATTTCTATCGTCATAATGTTTTATTTTTTTAGGATAGAGAATTGATTGCGTATTTAAGTTTAACAATGTTGTAAGTAGGTATATTATATCCATCCTCACCATTATCTTCCACCTCTTTTTTTCTGTCTCACTGTCGTTTCCAATTTTGCTTGTGTATGACTTTTACGCGAGTATTGTTGACAACTGTTTTTGCATTTGAACATATTGTTTGTTCCTGTGTACGTTTGCATTTCGTGAGTATGTTTCATGTAGGGACTACAACATTACACTGTAGTGGTGAACGTAAAGTGCGCGTGCCTTTGTCTGCGCATGCGCTTAATTATCTCCACTTCCGTTCATTGATCCTTAGCAGGAGGAAGTGGTTGTCCCTTGCGTACCAATTCAATCCTTCAAATGGAGGGTCGCCTCGTCATAACGCAGCAGCCAAGCAGGTCAATGCCAATTAAGCTAGATGTGCACTAGTCCTGGAGAGAGAGAGAGAAAGAGAGAGAGAGAGAGAGAGAGAGACGAGAGAGAGAAGAGGTAGAGGAGAGAGAGATGAGAAGAGAGAGAGAGAGTACTATATATGACTTTCGCTTGTAGTTTGACGAGACTAGTCAACTAAAAGTTACTCACACTGCAGATCACAACATTCGTATGACCTCTTCTTCTTTTTAAAGGGCACACGCGGTCATGAGCTGACCATTCTGGTCCTTTAAGGTTCTGTGTACACGATAAAATTATTCACAAAAATATCTCCCCTTGTGCAACACGCGATTATCGCGCACTCATAAGCATGACTACAACTCACTGTGTTTGCCATGGGGAAATAGAAATATCTTGTGGAATACTGTTTAACGTGACAGACCTTTAGGACCGATGGTGCTACAAATCTGCTTGTGGACAGTGGTGGTGGTGTAAAGACACAAAAAATAGATTGGAGTGGGCAGAGGAGAACCAAGGGTGGAGGGAGGAGGGGGAGGGGGAAGACTGATGAGTAATAGTTCTTCAGCCTGCAACCCTGTCGCGCCACGCACGTCATCAGTGAAGGCTTGGATGGAAACCTGCCGCAGTCAGTTCTACTCCCTGATGGTCTTCGGGAGAATGAGTTGGACCTGTACTTTGTGCGGCACTGAATGTGCTGGAACTGCAGGTGGTGTCCACGCTTTTGCCGAGATGGAAGCGGCACCAGCGTGCTTTGTAGATTATTATTTTTAAAAAAATCTCAATTTTTTTGTTGCGGTCCCATCTTCTGGGCTTTACAGTGGCGTTGCTCCCACGCCGCTCTTTCCGAATCCCAACTGGCAGCACACACGTCCGCATGTTCAGGTAGCAGGATCTGAGCACAGCAATCAAAGAGGAGCGCAATCTACGCTAGACCGTAAGGAGGCAACCAACCGAGGAGACCCCTCAAGCTCTGCTGAGTCACTTCGCGTGGAGTTCAGTAGAGCCTGTTGAGGGCACCTCCTACTAAGGCCCCCTACTGACGAGCACTAATATCCTAGTCACGGAGTCAGTGTGAGTGAGGTCCTCCTGCCGAGAGGCTCCACCACGAATACGCCCATCGGACCAGATCCCCGGAACACACTGATCTCCATGACTTTGACGCCAAAATTGAAAAAACGCACCAAGGCATAGACTGTATCGGAAACCGAAACTGAGGTCATACCATGTTTGCAGGGCTTGCAAAGCCACAGAATTTGAGACATTTGTTAATTTTATGATTGATGGAAAATGAAGCCGATGATAACGATGATGATGATGCTATGGAGTTTCCTTATTGGTCTGAGACTGCATGACAGGGCTGTGTTCTATGCTTCCTTTCATAATGATATTCCGGAGTTAACCAGGCCCCAGAACTACAGACACCTGCAGTGTTGGTCTTGCAATTAGAGTAACACTCTCTTAAGCGGATGAAACTCGACTGTGTGGTTTCAGTCTTCCATTGAGCCATAGCACTCACTCTGGAGTAGGAGTCCGGTCCAGGTACCGAAACAACCCTCGCCTCTGATGCGGATTCGAAACCCAAGACCTCCCAGCCAGTAGCCTCGACGCTAACCATACACCACGGCGGCGTTTGTAGATTAGGTCAATGAATAGCGTTCGGCGTGATCGTGTGTAGTGTCGGAGAGCTGGTCCTCACCGTCTGCTTTCCAGTGATCCCCAGCCAGGTTTCGAGCGTGGTGCTCACCTTGTGTTAGCCTGTAATAGTTGAGCAACAAACGTGTTGCCCTGCGCTGGACCGCCTCCAAATTGCCAATGTTTTCCTAAGGCAAGGGACGCACAAAGGCTTGTAAGCTCGTTCCTTGATAGTGGTGCTGTTGATCTTTTTGGTTCCGTTGAGAAAACCCAGGGGTTTGTTGGGCCTTGCAGTCTATGTCAAACAGTTTGTTGACGTGGCAAGTCTCGGGAGATCTCGCTGTTGATGGTGATGCCGAGATGTTTGGTCTCCTGTTCGTTGTCAAGGGTGTGCCCATGCAGGATGTAGGAATACTGTAGGGGACTCCTGCTCCTGATAATCTTCGCTTACTTTGGACATTTCAATGAGGGGACTCCTACTCCTGGTTATCTTCGCTGACTTTGGACATTTCAATGACATCAGTCACTGCATTTAACACAGCTATATACTTCCTGTTATGCAATGAGTTTTTTTAAATTTTGTATCTAACCCCCTTAACTTTTCTTTTCAATAGTGCAAAAAGAAGTTTTGAAAACGTGAAATTGTTTTTTGGGGTCAAAACTCTTCGTTTACGAACTTGACTCATGGTTTGCAATTGCAGCCAAGTTGTCCCCCATCTTTGCCTACTGATAGTGAAAGTACAGGTAAACTTCGGGAAAAGCTTCAGACTCGTAACAACCTCACAATGACTGTTTGAATTAATTAGAACAAGAACTAGGCCTGAATGAGGAAGGTGAAACTTGACTTGAGAAGGACAAACGAAAGTGATTTCTTCACCTTTTATTGTGGTCGGACGTACAGATCTGAAGGAGTGTCGGCGGTGTAGAAAACTTTTAGTAAAAAGGAGTGTCCGTATTGAATACAACCAACATACACCAAAGGCATGCCTCAGGATGAAATCCCTCCAATAGAAGACAATGGCACAATTTATTATTCTTTAAAAGAAAAGGCCACCATTTTCAACGAGTATTTTGCTAGACAGTGCTCCATAACTGATGAGGGAGAGGCTCTTCCCCACTTAGATGAATCTCGTCATGGCGTTCGGTCGATACACAGCCGACACATAATCCCGATCCTTTAACAAAGTCACAAAGATGTGAATGGATTAAGAAACCATAAGGCTAAAAAAAGAACAATGAGAATAGTAGAGAAAGCGGTGGGCGTTCTGATCTAATACAGTGGATCATATACGAAAAATAAAATAATTAATTGGCTGGTTGAACTAGGCAATGATGTTATTTGTGAACCTTTAACACACTTATTCAATCGATCTTTAACTGAAGGTAAATTCCCTGTTAGTTGGAAACTAGCTCACGTTACACCTATTGTCAACAAAATGGATAGACAGAAATGTGAAAATTACAGACCTATTTCACTTTTAAGCTTACTGTATAGAAAGGTTCTTGAAAAATGCGCCCAGAAACATGATTTTAGTTATCTTACGGAAAAAACCTTTAACATACGGCTCAGTAGGGTATGGGTTCTTCCTCAGGATTTACGTCTTTCAATTAACAAATATTTACGACGATGTTTGCCAAATTCTTAGAGAATAAAACAACTGCACAGGTAATTTTCTTTGATATATCCAAGTGCTTTTGATAAGGTATGGCAATCGGGCCTGGGCTGTACAAAACTTGTCTGCCCTTGTTATTCGTGGACAGTCTTAGACGTTAGTGATTACGCTTAAAAGGGAGATCCCAACTGTGGTTTCTTAAAGGAGACTAAATCATCATCTCTTCCCATATCCGCAAAGGGTTCCTCAAGTTCTGTTCTGGACCTTTCACTGTTCCTTGTACAGTCGAATACGCTTAAGTCGAATGCCAGCGGCAATTGATTTTATGTCGGAGTTATTATGCGTCAGTCGACTTATCCGTCAGTC
>CM065692.1:35632830-35693956 GCA_017654935.2 Phymorhynchus buccinoides
AAATAAGTACCCCATTATCACATTTTTAACCCTCTATGAATCCAGGAATGAAGGGAATAGACAGATAATAGAAACATAGGAATAAGGGGAAGTAACAGTTAGTGTAAAACAAGAAATGAAAGAGTTAATAGCATTCATTTAAGGTGTTCAAGATGTGATGATGTATAACTTGCCCTTGTTTACTTGGCAGGTGACTGCACACTTCAGATTTTGGCTCACACTGGGGCAGGTCTGGAAGAGGAGCACGGAGAGATCTACACGTGAGCAAGCTCGTTTTTGTTTCTTGCTTTACAACTGTATGAAAGAGAGGAAAAGACCTGGATTGTTAAAATGTGCTGAGTTAAGTTACAAGTTGTAACCGTGAAGTGTTCTAAGCATACATGTTTGAGATCTGATTGCATCAAGTTGTGGAAATTGTCTGTTATTTGTTTTGTAGAAATTTTGAGGTAAACTTATTTATGAAGAAATATTCGTTATTATTTGTATGGCCAAAGCATACAAAACATGCGAGTGAAGAAAGCAGTTTGTGAGCCTGCTTTATTTACTTTTTAGTACTTGTACATGTAAGGTTGGGTCTGTAAGATTTAGTCAGGTTTCAAATAATTTCTCTGCAAATGTTTGTATTGGATGCTGTTTCAAGAAAATAATTTAAAGATTGACTGTCCTAAGAAATACTACACAAGCAAATGCACAAGTGCAAAATGACGTTATTTTATTGACGAGACAAAACAGAACATGTAATATTTCAACAAAAATGTCTTTTTCAAACAACATAGACAACGCAACAATACTTCCCCTCTCCACAGTCGGGCAGTCTCCAAAAGAAATATCGTTTGAAAGTGTGCTATGGATAGGAGACTTATTTTAGCTCTTCTAGCACATTCACCCAAGACATCACTCCACACTCCCACCAAATCCAAAGACATTCACTGCCAAGCACCCTGCCATGTGTTTGTCTGCTTTTAGAGCTTATGATCGCTGATTCTTCCATTGAAGCAATGCATGCATACTCGAAAAAATAGTTACTCCCCTCTTGTCGGTTGAGATGCAACGGAGAACCAAGAATTTCACAATATACATGGCGCTAGAAGAGTTGATATAAAATTTTATATAGGTAAAAGCAAATTAGACAGTTGTAAGAAATTAAAGATGGCCAAGCTGTAGATGGTCCATTAAAAGTTTAATGTTGTTGTTTCAGAAATCTGATACCTGTACTGAGTCACCTGTCCAAGATGGGAACCCCGAAACAGACAAAGCACGCATTGCGCTGCATCAACGTGATATGTCGCAATAAGGAACCTGTCCTGTCACAAGTATTTGAGGTTAGGATTTGTTTTACTGTGGCTACCAGTCCACTTAGTTTTCAAGAATGTTGATGATTCAGTGTCCATTTCTCTTTGGGATAACACTTTACAACAACAAAATAAAAGAGAAAGGTTACATTTGCCGTGATCGGATTAAAAAATATCTTTGGTGTATAGCTGGAATTACTTGACAGATTTGTTTCTATGCCATTGGCTGGTAGGTAAAGATGTAAGGGGAAATACTTTTCTAATTAATGCAGAACTTATATATTATTTTGTGTCTGATATCAATGCTTTGATTTGAACTATTTAATAATTATATGCAGAATATAGGTATTTGATGAAGTAGTTATTATAAATCTGAAGTGACCTGATGTCATCATACACTGTACTTTGTCGTGTGTAGAAGCTTTGTGATGTGGAGAAGCAATTTCTTTCAAAGTTGCACAAAACTTTTAACAAAATTTGTTGCCTAGAATGGGCTGCCTACCTGCTTATTTGTGAGTGTACACCGAGTCTTATCAGAATAGGAGTACTTTTTGTTAATGCTTGACATTCTTTGTGTATCACTGTATGCTACAGTTTCTTTGAGAATTGAAATTTTCAATTTCGTTGAGAATTGATAAGAATTGGCATGTGTGCGGTTTATTGCATTGTACAAATGCCCACCGTCACAACATATTGTTTGGGATACTTTTAAGTATTTTCTGTTGCCTGTTCTGGCAGATCAAAAGTCACCTAGCAGTGAAAGTTAAAGCTGCCGAAATGGTGGACTGCAGCCATTTTGAAGCCTTTGATTGGCTAATGCCACCTCCTGTTGACAGTTTTTCTTCAAAGATGGTGTCAAATAGTGGGTCGATTGGCAGTTTTGACTGGATAACGTAAAGTATTTGCCCTAAAGAAGAAAGTAACCGTCAAGCAATCCAAAGAGATGCAAAAGGGCCAATCTAATTTAATCATACTATACCAACACTCAAAACAACTGCATTAGCCTAAAACAACCTGGAACCTTACCCTAGCACATAGCTAAAACGAAAGTGGCCCCAAGGGACTGCACCCATACCGCAGGGAGTAGCGGGAGTGACTCCCCTTACTTCCGGGTATGACGCGCACCCTTGGGGCACCGGATATGTCATTCTTAAATTTTCCAGCCTTTCTACCACACCTGGGCCTACCCTGCTCCGCCTTTTCTGACTTTTGTCATTTCTTGGTGTTCGTTTTAGTTGAAAAATTATTTCGTTCACTCTGTTGTTCGTTTTCGGGGTGGCGTCAGCCATTATGGCTTCTTGCACCCCTCGGTTTCAAAACACTCGGGCAAAGCAGTTTCTGCTTCGGTTGTTTTTCTGTTTCCAAGTCAGTTGACTCTTCTTCTCTCACTAGGGACCCTTTGGGCAGGTTCTCTTAATCTTCTACAAGAAGTTTTCGTCTAAATCCTCTCACAAATCCTACGTCTAACGTCCAGTCACAGTCCGTTTCGGTTACACCGGCCTAACCGGTTTCGGAGCCCATTCCAGTTTCTCTCCCTTCGGAGGTTTTGCTCCTCCTCCTTTTCCGTTGGACTCGCAGGCTTTGTACTACGTCACTTGGACTCTTCGGGTTTCAGGGTTCTCCCTTTCGCATCGACATAATCTTCCTCCTATTTCGGTTCTATGATTAGGCCAGAGAGGGTGCCGCCAGTTGTCTCTTCTAACGTGAGACTGTCACTGGCGCAGCCCTCTCTCCTTCTTCTGTTCACAGGCTTGCCTCCAGGAGGCCCTTGTCCGCTAAGACCAGCGTCGACCTCAACAGGGATAGGCAATCCCTTTCCACCTCTGGTTTCCGTCCTGTGGGCTTGATGTTTACGGAACAGAGAGGCTCCCCTCCGGGGAGCTTGCCTAGTGACAGAGGTGACTCCTCTGTCACCAGACTGGCCAGTCTGTCAGGCAATCATCCGGTGGTACCTGGGAGGTACCTCCAGGATCGGGAACGGCCTGTTCCCTTTCCTGAGTCCGGGCTCAAATCCTCCACTCAGTTCGAGGGAGAGGTTACCAGGACAGTCAAATCGGTCGGTGCGGGGCACCTTCAATACCGATAAGAGTCCATACCCCCCTCCCGGGGGATGGCTCTCCAGTGATCCTGGCACTGGCGCGGTTGGGGCCTCTTGGCAGTCCCACCGCAACCGGAAATTCGCTTCTCACGGTTGTGAGACGGTTTCCTCCGGTTCTCCCGGTGCTTACCCGGTTTCATCCGGTTTCTCCCGGTTGTCTCCCGGTTGCTTGGCCAACGCGGACAAACGGTGGTACCTGGGAGGTACCTCCAGGATCGGGAACGGCCTGTTCCCTTTCCTGAGTCCGGGCTCAAATCCTCCACTCAGTTCGAGGGAGAGGTTACCAGGACAGTCAAATCGGTCGGTGCGGGGCACCTTCAATACCGATAAGAGCCCATACCCCCCTCCCGGGGGATGGCTCTCCAGTGATCCTGGCACTGGCGCGGTTGGGGCCTCTTGGCAGTCCCACCGCAACCGGAAATTCGCTTCTCACGGTTGTGAGACGGTTTCCTCCGGTTCTCCCGGTGCTTACCCGGTTTCATCCGGTTTCTCCCGGTTGTCTCCCGGTTGCTTGGCCAACGCGGACATACCGGGGGATGGCACGGTTGGAGCCTCTTGGCTTCCCCACCGCAACCGGTTATTTGCCTTTCCCGGTTGCGAGACCGTTTCCTCCGGTTCTCCCGGTGTTTACCCGGTAATCATCCGGTTGTCTCCCGGTTGCTTGGCCAACGCGGACATACCGGGAAAGGGTTCGCCTAGAACCGGAAAATTCCGATGATGAATTTCCGGTTCGTTCCTCCGGTTTGGGTCAACCGGGAATGTCCCGCTCGCACGGAGGACGCCACGTTCTCCCGGTTCCGGCCGGTGTTCAGTGATCCTCTCACTCCCTACCGGCAGAGCCCTCTGCCAGGCATGGCCTCCGGTGGTGTTTGACTCTTGGGCCGCCCTTATCAGAAGCTTCAACGGCCAGACCCCTCCAGGGAATTCTCTGAGTTTCAGTCCGACTTTGAGTCAGACATGGAACTGGACCCTCAGTCGGAGGTCCCTCACTCTCTCACTGAGTCCTCGGTTCAGAATCTTCTCAAGATTTTGTCTCGATCGTGCCCTTACGTGGTACCTGTGCGTTCCTCCCATCAGGAGTCCGCCACTGATCACGCGGTTGGCTCTCTTCTGCAGGCCAAGAGCTCCTTGACTCTCCAAGCCCCCTCCTTCCCGGAGGATTTGGTGGTTAAAGCGGAGTTCACGTTGAGGACCGGCAAGGTCCTTTCGTTGAAACAGATTGCTGAGGCTAATCTGGGGCGTTCTCAGCCGGCCTCGTCTCAGTTCGGTTCCTTTTTGGTACCTGGATTCAGACCTTTCGTCCCCCTACCGACGGAATACCTGCCCTTCCCCTCCGTCTCCAAACCTTCTTCTGAGGAGGTGGAGTCCTTGGGGTCCTGCTGCTGTTCCTCCCGTCACGTTCAAGTCTCTCGAGGAATCTCTGTCTGGTTCTCTCAGGGCTTGTGGCATGGCCACCTCTCTCGTGCAAACCTTGGCGGAGTCTCTAGGCAATTCAGCCTCTGATTCACCGGCGGTTTTTCAGTTCTTTGATCAGGTGGATGAAGCTTCCGTTGGAGTCTCTCTAGCCCTTTTGGGCAATGCGCTACAGAGCCTCTCTGATGTCACGGCTGGTTTGAAGGTTCAAACCTGTGCCTTGGCCCGGGATTCTTTCTGGCGCAGAACAGGTCTCTTTCGTCCAGGGAAAAGGAGCGTTTTGCGCTCTCTTCCCCTTCCGGAGTCGGGCTTGTTAGGGGAAGAATCGGTTCCCCCAGTTCTCGAGTCCTCTTCAAAGAGGAAGTCAGCTGATAGCCAGAAGGCTATCTATCGGGCCCTGTTGAACCAGCCCCGTCCCAACCTTTTCGTCCGGGGTACTTCGCGTCCCGCTCTAGGAGTGTGGGATACTCCTCTAGGCCTCCTCCCCAGTTCAAGGCCTTGAGGCCCCCCTTCCCAGTCTTCTCGTGGCAACAGGAGGCCGAGCCTTCCAAGAAACGGCGATCCTGTCCGTTGGAGATCCTCCAGAGGAAGTGGAGGACCTTCTCTTGAAGGGCGCGGGCGCGAGTGAACGATCCCAGTCCGGGTTTCTATTCCCGACTTTTTCAACCGGTCCTGTCAACCGGTTTTATCAAAAATTCCCGACCGTTTTCGGCCCATTCTGACTCTAATTGGCCGGCGATCTCTTAGGCCGTTTAAAGGGTTTTTTGTTCTTCTTCGGAGCTCCTTCCTCTGGCCTGGGTATACATAGGCCCTTGCAGAGAGAAGTCAGAGTGCGCACTCCTTCTTTCACGGTTTCAACCATGAGTTGTTCAACCTGTTGACTCGTTCGGCCGTTCCAGTCATCCTGTTTCGGACTGGTTCCGTCCCGATCTGGCTTTAACTGTCCGGCTAGCATGATCTTCCCTTCTCAGCCGTCAGATCACCGAACGGCACAGCTTTCAACCTAAAGTTGTTCGACGGGGTGATTTTTGCCTTCCTTCAGGCCCCCCCCCCTTTTTGGTCTTCGGCGTCTCGTTCCGACCGTTTTTTATGGTTTAGGTCGAGGTGTGTCATCGTCACGTTTGCACACTGTTTCGCTTTTTGTCTACATGTTTTCCTTTTCGGTGGGGACTTTTCCGCGTCATCTGGTTCGATTTGACGTCATGCGATAGCAACTATGTTGCTGTTGCTGTCTGTTCCTACTTCATAGGCAGTTTTTTATTTTTATTTTACCTCCCTACCGATCGAATTGTCTCCGCTGGTTTTTCACCCAGTCAACGGGGGTCCCTTTCGTCGGTCTTAGCATGTAGAGTTGGTTACGAAGTGCAGTCGCACATTCGTACCGTGGTTTCTCAGTTTGCTAGGTCAGAGGCTGAATCTGCTGCTCTTGCGGATTTTCATCCTAGTACTAGCTGTCTCTATCCCGCCATCGGTCCTTTGCTTGCCCGACATTCTGAACTAGTCTTGTCCAGTTTGTTTTCTGACCCAGACTCGCCCCTTCGATCGATATTTTCCAGTTCGAAAGGGCGTAGCAGTGTGTAGTGGCCCGGTCCGGCCACTCATAGTCCGTAATGTATCAGGCCTTGGCTGCTCTAGGTGACTCGATGCGGAGTTTGTCTTCTTCAGTATGAGTTCCATGGCCTTAGGTGCTACCGTACCGCTAAGCTGTACGCCACCACTTCTCGCACTTCTTCCTGAAGTGCATGCCGTTGTATTCCTCCCCTCTGATGGCACTAATCCCCCGGGTGTTGAAGAAGTCCTCCGGGAGCACCCGGACTTGATTCTCGTCACACCAATGTGGCCCAGGAGCCATTGGTTCCCAGAGCTCCTCGACATGGCGCAAGACGGTCCTCTTCCGCTCAATCTCACTCCCGCCACTCTTCTTCAGTCAAGAAGCGGGGTCGGACACCCTTGCCCTTCAAGGCTAAACCTGGTCGCATTGCGGCTGTCCGACTAGGCCTTCGCTCTCAGGGGTTTTCCACGCGCACCGTGGATCTGTTGGCCGCCTCTCGGCGTAAGTCTACAAACGATCTGTATGATCTTCGCCGGGCCACCTGGTTTGCGTTTTGTCAGGAGAGAAAGTTTGACCCGCTTCGTCCCTCAACGGTTCAGTTCGTGGAGTTCCTCTCTCACTTGCTTAGAACTAGGAACTCTTCCTCTCAAACCTTGTCAGGTTATAGGGCGGTCTTGATTAGCACGATCTCGTTGTCTTTAGGTTCCAAGTTTACGGGGAATCTCTCGGCTTTGCCAGTTTCTCACTTCCTGGACGCTGTGCGCCTCCAAGCCCCGTCCAGAACGGTCCAGTGTCCTCAGTGGGACATCTTTTTGGTTCTGGTTTTTCTCTGGGTCAAATTTGAACCCCTGGAGTCGTTGTCTCTTAAGCTTCTGACTCTCAAGACAGTTTTTTCTCATTTCTTTCGCCACTCCCGTCGCCTCAGTGGTTTGCATGCTCTGAGAGGTCTCACCAAGGATGTCAGTTCGAGGAGGACTTCTCGTCTGTCTCCCTTTCTTTTCTCCCGGAGTTCCGTGCAAGAACCAGTCTGGTTATGTTTCCTCTCCCTTGGCCTCTTTTTCGAGTCTTCGCTCCGTTCTGGGTCCTGATGATCGTGATTTCTTCCTCTGCCCCGTTAGGGCTCTTCGTTCTTCTGGCTCGTACCAAGTCCTTCAGAAGGGCTAAACGTCGCCTGTTCGTCTCCTTTAATCCCAAGTACTGCAGCGATGTGGCTAAGGGTACTGTGTCCCGTTGGTTCCTCGACCTCATTAAGTTGGCCTATGCCCGCTCGCTGGTTAGGTTACCTGATAACCCCATTCGCGCCCACGAGTTGCGGGCCATCAGCTCTTCCCTGGCGGTAGTCAAGGGTGTCCCTCTTGTGAAGGTTATGGCCTCAGCGTTCTGGTAGTCGCAGAACACCTTTCTTCAGTTTTACCTGAGGGATATCTCTGCTCAGGGCGAAGACGACTCCTTTTCCATCTAGAAGGTGGTCGTTTCGCAGGTCCCGGTCTCCTTGTAGTGTGAGTTCCGGTGTTTTTTGTGCCTCTGTTTTTTCTCTGTGTTCTTTGGTATATCATTGACATGACTGTTTGGGGGTATTTATTTGCATATTTTCAGGGATGTTGTACATCTTTCGGGGGATTCTCTTAGGAGTGTTTCCCCTCTTTTACTGGTATGCTTTTGGGGTTGTTGGTGTGTCAGTTGGCACGCATCACCCTCCACCACGGTGGTAATCTGCAGTTGTTTTGAGTGTTGGTATAGTATGATTAAATTAGATTGGTGGATTTTGATTAATCCTACTATCTATTTAATTTAATACTTACCAACACTCAAAACAAAAAATGTTCCCTCCCAGCCTCCCTCCTGATGCGGGGCTGTAAAATTACACGAATGACATATCCGGTGCCCCAAGGGTGCGCGTCATACCCGGAAGTAAGGGGAGTCACTCCCGCTACTCCCTGCGGTATGGGTGCAGTCCCTTGGGGCCACTTTCGTTTTAGCTATGTGCTAGGGTAAGGTTCCAGGTTGTTTTAGGCTAATGCAGTTGTTTTGAGTGTTGGTAAGTATTAAATTAAATAGATAGTAGGATTAATCAAAATCCACCAGTCACCTTGCTGTGGAAAAAACCCATAACATCGACATTCATACCTTTTGTGAACTTGTTTGCTCTTCTGACAAACCATAGCAAAGGAGACAAGTTGGTGATAATAACAATTTCTTGGCATGTTCCTGAAAATCGTTGTTCCGGACATGTATTATTAGATTATTTTTCTTGAAAATTAGCGTAGGCCTCATTTGTGATTGTATGTATTTCCCTGTGTGTGCAGCACGTGCAAAAGTCCCTGAACCCAGAGTCTGCCAACTACCTGACGTCCATCGTGGCACTGGGCCACCTGGCCCTGCTGTGCCCAAACACATTCTCCGCCGACATGAGGAACATCGTCACCAAGGTCGTCGTCAAGGACCTCCTCATGGTTGACAGAGTGAGCACACTTTTTCTGCTTTATATCGGTGTTGAGGTGTGTGTGTCTGATTTGCACCATTATTTTATCCTGATTCACCCCCCGTGTGGATACAGGGGAGGAGGGGGTCGTTCATACTAATAGTTCCCCCACCTTCTGGAAGTTCTGTGCTTGCATTGTCCTTTAATCAGTCAATCTATTTTAACCATACATTACCAACACTTAAAACATGTGCATTGACTCATAATGACCTGGAACTATACCAAAGACTATAGTAAAGCGAAAGTAGGCGCGACCTCGACCCCTGCGCCGGATATGGGGTGCGAGTTATCCCCCTTACATCCGGGTAGGCGAGGTGCGCGCGCGCACTACAAACAGCATTCTTCCTTTTCCAGCCAAACTCTCTTGACCTGGCTTGCCATTGCTCCCTCCCCTTGGGGTTTTCTGCTCAATTCTGGTGGGTCCGTTCCATAGTTATTGTAGCTGACTATTCTTTTGTTTCTTGGACGTCCTGGTAGGTCGTCTTTCGATTTCTTTTTCTTGTATTTTTTGATTTTTTCATGATACAACTTAGACCGGTGTTCCTTGTGTGTGTTGTGTGGGCCGCCATCATGGCTTCACTCACCCCCCACACTCAGTCGAAGACTTCGGTCTCCTCTCCGGTTCTCACTTCTACCCCTCTCCCTCGTGATGGGAGTGGTAGATTTTGTTCTGCCTCTCAGTCTAAGGATAAGTCTTCTAAAGAAATGTCTGTGTCAAAAGAAAAGACTCACAAGAAAACTTCGAGATCTTCGTCCAAGCACGTTTCTCCTGTTAAGGCGGTTTCAGTTTCTCGCGAGCTTGACCCCTTGCCTTCGGTCTCGGTGGCTTCCACCTCTTCAGTGGATACTCAGTCTGTTTTTCAGTCTTTTATTGACCAGCTCGGTTCTAGTGGTCTTCAGATTTGTCCGGTCAAAA
Source organism: Phymorhynchus buccinoides (assembly GCA_017654935.2). Classification (NCBI taxonomy): domain Eukaryota; kingdom Metazoa; phylum Mollusca; class Gastropoda; order Neogastropoda; family Raphitomidae; genus Phymorhynchus; species Phymorhynchus buccinoides. The sequence goes on from CM065692.1 coordinate 35,642,584, forward strand.
CTGTTGAATCTTCGGAGTATTTTCAGTTTATCCGGTTGTTTCGGCTCAAACAACCAGGTCAACTCTCTCTCCTTCTCTTGTTCACAGGGTTTCCAGCAAGCGGCCTCTCTCCACGAGGGCCCTTTCTTCCTTCAAGACGGTGGAGAGCGCTTACGTTGCCTCTCGCTTCAGACCGGTGGGTCTGCGCTTGGAACGTCCGATCCTGGAGGATCCACCGGTTCTTCTCCCGGAGGATCAGGAGTATCCTCCGGTGAGCTCGCCACCCCATGCTATGGGACTTGAGTCCGACGGACAGTCGGATTCAAGGCGAAGGCCCCCCACCTCTGTATCCGAGAGAGGTCACGGTTCGGCCGAACCGTGGGGCTATGAACATTCCGGGGACTTTGGGATTCGGTCCCTAGACCTCGAAGGCCACAGGCTCACGGCCAGTTCCGCTGAGACTCGAGCTCTCGGTTCTGGCGTCTACAGGCAAACTTCCGGTGGAGGACGGGCTAGACCTGTCCGCCCCGAAGTTATTCCCGGTTCCCGTTACCGGGAGGACGGAACCTGTCGACTACCCTCTCACTCCACGGTCTACAGACCTCTCATCCGGTTGGAACCGGCATCTTCGGATGAAGATCAGCCGGCACGCATGGCCATGCGTGAACAACCGGAAAAGGTTCACCCGGTTTTTGTCCACCCAGCCGGGGGGCAACCGGGTGATGCTCGGCGGCGCACGGATGAGGTTACTCAACGTGGTCACCCCCGCTCACACGGTGAGGCCTCACCGGTGGGTTCGGATCTTTCAGACGGTGAAACCGGTTCTGACTTGGAAGCGTTGATTGAGCACGAAGTGCAACACCGCCTACGTTCAGTGGTGACTGGCCTTGTTCCCCAAGAGGACGGGCCACCCCAGGACGCGCCCTCTGTTGCTAGTGTTCAGTTCCAAGGTGCGGACGTTCCCCAACAAGGCTTGATGGAGATTTTGAAGGACTCTTGTCCAGATGTTGTTGAGCTGAGCCGGGCTGTGTCTCAGTCGGCTACTGGGCAGTCTGTCGGCTCTTTCCAGCAGGGTAAGAGCCGTCTCTTCCTTCAGGCTCCTACTCTTCTTTTGGACGCAGTTCGGAAGGCAGAAGCCTTCTTGCAGACGGGCAGACCAGAGGAACCCAAGATCGGTTTTTCTAACCGTCCTAACCGTTTCCTGCGTCAGAGAGAGGACACCACGGCAGTGGGTTCTTTTTCGGTCCCTCCCTTCAGATCGGTCCTCCCTCTCGTGGATGATTATCTTCCGTTTCCTCCTGTCTCTAAGCCGTCTAAAGCGGAATTGGAGAGGTTGAAGTTGGTGCCAGGCTCCTCTGTTCCGGTTGTTTTCAAGCAACTGTTTTCAAGCAACTGGAATCGGGCTTTCGGACTCGCTCAAGGGATGTGGCGTCGCCACTTCCCTCATTCGTGTTGTGGCGGAGTCTCTAGGGAAGTCCACCTCCGATTCTCCAGTGGATTTTCGTATTTTTGATTCTGTGGACGAGCCTTCCATTGGTGTGGCTCTTGCCGCCTTGGGGGAGACTATGCAGAGTCTCTCGGAGGTAGTTGCCTCCTTGAAGGTTCAGGTATCTGCTCTGTCTAGGGACAGTTTCTTGGCGGAGTCCAGTTCACTCTCCCAGAGGGAGAAGGAACGGCTTCGTTCCCTCCCTTTGCCGTTCTCAGGACTGTTTGGCCAGGAGGGTGTGGATCCGATTTTGGAATCGTCCTCTAAGAGGAAGGCCGAGGTTACTCATGACACGCTGATCAGGGAGCTTCTCAAGCGCTCCCGCTCTGATTCTGGGTTTCGACAGTCTCTCCCCAGGTTTCCTGCCTCGAGGGCTAGGAGGGGAGGTTTCGTTTTCAGGGCGCCGCAGCAGTCTAAAGCCCTGAGGTACGCCGCCTCTCATCCTCCTTTCCGCTCCAGGGCTTCAAGGCCTCGGCCTCAGTCCTCCAGGGGCTTTAGGAAAATGCTTCCCAAGGGCCAGCCTTTTCTATAGACCCCGCACAGCCCCGGGAATCCACTGCTGCTCCCGTGTCAAGCGTAGATGCGCTCGCGCAGGCGTACCCCGCTTGGCAGTCGGCTGTCAAAAGCGCATGGATTCTCGGTGTTGTGCGGGAGGGTTTCCGGTTTCAGTTCTCCCTGGAACCTCCTCTGTCTGCACAACCGATCTCCTTCCCACCATCTTCAGACCCGGAGCGGTTCGACATCCTTCAAAGGGAAGTCTCCGCTCTGGTGGAGAAGGGAGCGGTCACTCTTCTGGAAGAGCCGGGCCCCGGCTTCTATTCTCGCCTGTTCACCGTCCCGAAGAAATCGGGCGGTTTCCGCCCTGTCTTGGACTTGTCCCCCTTGAACAAGTTCACCAGAAAGGTTCGGTTCAAGATGGAGACTCCGTCCACGGTCAGGGCATTTATCCGCCCAGGCGACTGGGCGACTTCCATAGACCTTCAGGACGCCTATTTTCACCTGTCTATCCACCCGAGTCGCAGGAAGTTTCTGCGCTTCGTCTGGCAGGGGCGCGTGTTTCAGTTCAGCGCTCTTCCCTTCGGCCTCTCCCTGGCTCCTTGGATCTTCACCAAGGTGACCAGGGAGATGGCGTCCTTGGCTCGCGCAAGAGGCCTAAGGCTGAAGGTCTACCTCGACGACTGGCTGCTGCTCGCCGCCAGTCGGTCGCTGTCTCTTCAACACACCCAAGTCCTTCAGGACTTTTCTGTCTCCTTGGGTTTCAAGATCAACCAGAAGAAGTCCGATCTTGTCCCTTCTCAGAAGTTCAAGTACCTGGGGATGTGTTTCGACACCCTCTCCTTCACGGTGTCTCCCTCCCCAGAAAGGATTTCGGCTCTCTCTGCTTTGGTGGCGGACCTCTCAGATGCGAAGTCCGCCACCCTTCGCCGTCTCCTCAGCCTCTTGGGGCTCATGGAGTCTGTCGCCGAGCTTCTCCCGCTGGGCAGGGTATTCAAAAGACCTCTGCAAAGGGAGATCACAGCTCGGATCTCGGATCCATCCCTATACGACCAGCTGGTCCCCTTAGGGCAATGGTTCCGGAAGGCGGTCCTTCAATGGACCGACCCATCCTGGATGAACAGTATGGTCCCAATCAGTCGATTGGGGTCCCAGCTGTTCATCTTCACGGATGCCTCCCTCAGCGGCTGGGGAGCTCACATGGACAAGGAGGAGATCTCCGGTCTGTGGACTCCGGAGGAGTCTCGTCAGCACATCAACCTCTTGGAAATGGAGTCCATTCGTTTGGCTCTTCTCCACTTCGCCCCTGCGATTCAGGGACGGTGGGTCACGGTGTGCGGGGACAACTCCGCGAGTTTGTCCTACCTTCGTCGTCAGGGAGGAACCCGCTCCCTTCCTCTCTCTCTGGCGGCGGAGAGGATCCTGATCTGGTCAGCCTCGCAGGGCATCGATCTCTCTGTGGAGTTCATCCCGGGAAAACTGAATGTTCTCGCGGATTCTCTCGGCCGGTCCCAGCAGATTCTGCCGACAGAGTGGACAATCGCCCACCACGCCTTGTCTCGGATTTGGGATCTCTGGGGCAAGCCCATGGTCGACCTCTTCGCAACGAAGTACAGCGCCCGCTTGCCGCTCTATGTGTCCCCGGTTCGGGATCCACTAGCGTTGGCGTTCAATGCGTTCTCACTAGACTGGACTGGCATGTCCCTCTATGCCTTCCCTCCGACGGCGTTGATTACCAGGGTCCTTCAGAAGTGCTTCCGGGAGTCCCCCCGCATGGTGCTGATCACTCCCTTGTGGCCCACGAGCCACTGGTTCCCGGAGCTCCTCTCCTTGGCCCGAGACGGTCCTCTTCGTCTCGATCTCACCCGGGCCACTCTCATCCAGCCAAGAAGCGGGGTCGGCCACCCAGACCCCTCTCGGCTCAACCTTGCCGCCTGGCTACTTTAAGGCAAGGGCTCAGGCGGCAAGGCTTTTCCACCAGGACGGTGGACCTTTTAGTTTCTTCACGTCGTAGGTCAACCAGCGACTTGTATGGTCTTCGCTGGGCGACGTGGTTTGCCTTTTGTTCCGAGAAGAAATTTGATGCACTCACGCCTTCTACGGTTGAATTTCTGGAATTTCTTACTCATCTTCATAACTCGAGGAACCTTTCATACAAGACCCTGGCTGGCTACAAAGCCGCCTTGGTCAGTACTATTACCTTGGCTTTGGGGGCAAAACGCACTGAGAGCCTTTTGGCTCTTCCCGTTTCTCATTTTCTGGATGCCGTCCGTTTGCAAGCTCCTTCCAGAACGATTCACGTCCCACAGTGGGACGTGTTCTTAGTTTTGAATTTTCTTAGGGATAGATGTGAACCACTTTCCTCCCTGTCCCTGAAGCTGTTGACCTTCAAAACTGTCTTTCTCATTACTTTGGCCTCAGCTAGGCGTATCAGCGGGGTGCACGCCCTCAGCGGTCTACCCAGAGACATTGAGTTCTCGGACGACTTCTCCGCAGTCTCTCTGTCTTTTCTTCCTGAGTTTCGTGCCAAGAACCAGCCAGGAGATGTTGGCTCTCCTCTGGTGCACATTGCTAGTCTGTGTTCCATCCTCGGTCCGGATGATGCGGACCGCTTCCTGTGTCCTGTCAGGTCGCTTAGGTTCTACTTGGCTCGGACTAAGCCCTTCCGTGCTGCTAGGCGTCGCCTTTTCCTTTCTGTTAACGTCAAGTATTGCAAGGATGTCGCTAAGGCTACAGTCTCGCGTTGGTTGCTGGACTGCATCAAGCTCGCCTACGCTTCCTCTCTTGTTAGACTCCCTCAGAACCCAGTTAGGGCCCATGAGTTAAGAGCAATTAGCACCTCCTTGGCCCTACTTAGGGGAGTGCCTTTGGTCAGGGTCATGGCTTCGGCTTATTGGAAGTCGCAGAACACGTTCATCCAGCACTATCTCAGGGACATCTCCATCAGAGGAGACGATAACCACTACGCCATCAAGAAAGTTGTGGTCGCCCAACTCCCCGTCTCCCTGTGATGTAAGTGTCGCAATACCTTTTTTCAGGTGGTATATCATGGGTATGATTCTTTGGGGGAATGTCTTTTTAGACTGGGGTTTTTAAGTCCTTAGAATGCGTGTTGTTCTAGGCTTAAGCCTTTGTTGTCAGGTCAAGGGTGCTTAGCTTCTCAAATGGGAGCATCACCCTCCTCCTCTCTGGTAATCTGCACATGTTTTAAGTGTTGGTAATGTATGGTTAAAATAGATTGGTAGATTTTTATCAATCTTACTATCTACTTTAACTAAATACTTACCAACACTTAAAACAAATATGTTCCCTCCCTGCCTACCCTCCTGATGCTATTTGAGGGAAAAGGGTTTTCGAATGATGTTTGTAGTGCGCGCGCGCACCTCGCCTACCCGGATGTAAGGGGGATAACTCGCACCCCATATCCGGCGCAGGGGTCGAGGTCGCGCCTACTTTCGCTTTACTATAGTCTTTGGTATAGTTCCAGGTCATTATGAGTCAATGCACATGTTTTAAGTGTTGGTAAGTATTTAGTTAAAGTAGATAGTAAGATTGATAAAAAATCTACCAATCTAAAATCTACCAATCTAATTTAATCATACTATACCAACACTCAAAACAACTGCATTAGCCTAAAACAACCTGGAACCTTACCCTAGCACATAGCTAAAACGAAAGTGGCCCCAAGGGACTGCACCCATACCGCAGGGAGTAGCGGGAGTGACTCCCCCTACTTCCGGGTATGACGCGCACCCTTGGGACACCGGATATGTCATTCTTAAATTTTCCAGCCTTTCAATCACACCTGGGCCTACCCTACTCCGCCTTTTCTGACTCTTGTCTATCTGGTGGGTTCGTTCCGTGTTTAGCTTTGTTCTATTCAGTTTCTTGGGAAGGCTGTTAGTCATCCTATCGATATTATTTCATTGTCATTTCTTGGTGTTCGTTTTAGTTGAAAAATTATTTCGTTCACTCTGTTGTTCGTTTTCGGGGTGGCGTCAGCCATTATGGCTTCTTGCACCCCTCGGTTTCCACTTCGGGGAAAGCAGTTTCTCTTCGGTTGTTTTTCTGTTTTCCAAGTCAGTTGACTCTTCTTCTCTCACTAGGGACCCTTTGGGCAGGTTCTCTTAATCTTCTCAAGAAGTTTTCGTCTAATCCTCTCACAAATCCTACGTCTAACGTCCAGTCACAGTCCGTTTCGGTTACACCGGCCTAACCGGTTTCGGAGCCCATTCCAGTTTCTCTCCCTTCGGAGGTTTCTGCTCCTTCTCCTTTTCCGTTGGACTCGCAGGCTTTGTACTACGTCACTTGGACTCTTCGGGTTTCAGGGTTCTCCCTTTCGCATCGACAGAATCTTCCTCCTATTTCGGTTTTAGCCAGAGAGGGTTCCGCCAGTTGTCTCTTCTAACGTGAGACTGTCACTGGCGCAGCCCTCTCTCCTTCTTCTGTTCACAGGCTTGCCTCCAGGAGGCCCTTGTCCGCTAAGGCCAGCGTCGACCTCAACAGGGATAGGCAATCCCTTTCCACCTCTGGTTTCCGTCCTGTGGGCTTGATGTTTACGGAACAGAGAGGCTCCCCTCCGGGGAGCTTGCCTAGTGACAGAGGTGACTCCTCTGTCACCAGACTGGCCAGTCTGTCAGGCAATCATCCGGTGGTACCTGGGAGGTACCTCCAGGATCGGGAACGGCCTGTTCCCTTTCCTGAGTCCGGGCTCAAATCCTCCACTCAGTTCGAGGGAGAGGTTACCAGGACAGTCAAATCGGTCGGTGCGGGGCACCTTCAATACCGATAAGAGTCCATACCCCCCTCCCGGGGGATGGCTCTCCAGTGATCCTGGCACTGGCGCGGTTGGGGCCTCTTGGCAGTCCCACCGCAACCGGAAATTCGCTTCTCACGGTTGTGAGACGGTTTCCTCCGGTTCTCCCGGTGCTTACCCGGTTTCACCCGGTATTCATCCGGTTTCTCCCGGTTGTCTCCCGGTTGCTTGGCCAACGCGGACATACCGGGGGATGGCACGGTTGGAGCCTCTTGGCTTTCCCACCGCAACCGGTTATTTGCCTTTCCCGGTTGCGAGACCGTTTCCTCCGGTTCTCCCGGTGTTTACCCGGTAATCATCCGGTTGTCTCCCGGTTGCTTGGCCAACGCGGACATACCGGGAAAGGGTTCGCCTAGAACCGGAAAATTCCGATGATGAATTTCCGGTTCGTTCCTCCGGTTTGGGTCAACCGGGAATGTCCCGCTCGCACGGAGGACGCCACGTTCTCCCGGTTCCGGCCGGTGTTCAGTGATCCTCTCACTCCCTACCGGCAGAGCCCTCTGCCAGGCATGGCCTCCGGTGGTGTTTGACTCTTGGGCCGCCCTTATCAGAAGCTTCAACGGCCAGACCCCTCCAGGGAATTCTCTGAGTTTCAGTCCGACTTTGAGTCAGACATGGAACTGGACCCTCAGTCGGAGGTCCCTCACTCTCTCACTGAGTCCTCGGTTCAGAATCTTCTCAAGATTTTGTCTCGATCGTGCCCTTACGTGGTACCTGTGCGTTCCTCCCATCAGGAGTCCGCCACTGATCACGCGGTTGGCTCTCTTCTGCAGGCCAAGAGCTCCTTGACTCTCCAAGCCCCCTCCTTCCCGGAGGATTTGGTGGTTAAAGCGGAGTTCACGTTGAGGACCGGCAAGGTCCTTTCGTTGAAACAGATTGCTGAGGCTAATCTGGGGCGTTCTCAGCCGGCCTCGTCTCAGTTCGGTTCCTTTTTGGTACCTGGATTCAGACCTTTCGTCCCCCTACCGACGGAATACCTGCCCTTCCCCTCCGTCTCCAAACCTTCTTCTGAGGAGGTGGAGTCCTTGGGGTCCTGCTGCTGTTCCTCCCGTCACGTTCAAGCCTTCGGCCTTCAAGTCTCTCGAGGAATCTCTGTCTGGTTCTCTCAGGGCTTGTGGCATGGCCACCTCTCTCGTGCAAACCTTGGCGGAGTCTCTAGGCAAATCAGCCTCTGATTCACCGGCGGTTTTTCAGTTCTTTGATCAGGTGGATGAAGCTTCCGTTGGAGTCTCTCTAGCCCTTTTGGGCAATGTGCTACAGAGCCTCTCTGATGTCACGGCTGGTTTGAAGGTTCAAACCTGTGCCTTGGCCCGGGATTCTTTCTGGCGCAGAACAGGTCTCTTTCGTCCAGGGAAAAGGAGCGTTTTGCGCTCTCTTCCCCTTCCGGAGTCGGGCTTGTTCGGGGAAGAATCGGTTCCCCCAGTTCTCGAGTCCTCTTCAAAGAGGAAGTCAGCTGATAGCCAGAAGGCTATCTATCGGGCCCTGTTGAACCAGCCCCGTCCCAACCATTTCGTCCGGGGTACTTCGCGTCCCGCTCTAAGAGTGTGGGATACTCCTCTAGGCCTCCTCCCCAGTTCAAGGCCTTGAGGCCCCCCTTCCCAGTCTTCTCGTGGCAACAGGAGGCCGAGCCTTCCAAGAAACGGCGATCCTGTCCGTTGGAGATCCTCCAGAGGAAGTGGAGGACCTTCTCTTGAAGGGCGCGGGCGCGAGTGAACGATCCCAGTCCGGGTTTCTTTTCCCGACTTTTTCAACCGGTCCTGTCAACCGGTTTTATCAAAAATTTCCGACCGTTTTCGGCCCATTCTGACTCTAATTGGCCGGCGATCTCTTAGGCCGTTTAAAGGGTTTTTTGGTTCTTCTGTTCTCTACCGTTTCCAAGTCAGTACCGTTGAAATGGGTTTTTTCCACGGTTATCCTGACGTCACTTGGATACTCTGTTCACAGTCTCAGCCTCGGAGGACACAGGTGGTGTCCGACCTCTCAGTAACGAAGGCGGTCACACTTCGCTGTCCCCTCGGTTTTCTTAGTCTGATGGGGTCGATTTCGGAGCTCCTTCCTCTGGCCTGGGTATACATAGGCCCTTGCAGAGAGAAGTCAGAGTGCGCACTCCTTCTTTCACGGTTTCAACCATGAGTTGTTCAACCTGTTGACTCGTTCGGCCGTTCCAGTCATCCTGTTTCGGACTGGTTCCGTCCCGATCTGGCTTTAACTGTCCGGCTAGCATGATCTTCCCTTCTCAGCCGTCAGATCACCGAACGGCACAGCTTTCAACCTAAAGTTGTTCGACGGGGTGATTTTTGCCTTCCGTCAGGCCCCCCCCCCCTTTTTTTGGTCTTCGGCGTCTCGTTCCGACCGTTTTTTATGGTTTAGGTCGAGGTGTGTCATCGTCACGTTTGCACACTGTTTCGCTTTTTGTCTACATGTTTTCCTTTTCGGTGGGGACTTTTCCGCGTCATCTGGTTCGATTTGACGTCATGCGATAGCAACTATGTTGCTGTTGCTGTCTGTTCCTTCTTCATAGGCAGTTTTTTATTTTTATTTTACCTCCCTACCGATCGAATTGTCTCCGCTGGTTTTTCACCCAGTCAACGGGGGTCCCTTTCGTCGGTCTTAGCATGTAGAGTTGGTTACGAAGTGCAGTCGCACATTCGTACCGTGGTTTCTCAGTTTGCTAGGTCAGAGGCTGAATCTGCTGCTCTTGCGGATTCTCATCCTAGTACTAGCTGTCTCTATCCCGCCATCGGTCCTTTGCTTGCCCGACATTCTGAACTAGTCTTGTCCAGTTTGTTTTCTGACCCAGACTCGCCCCTTCGATCGATATTTTCCAGTTCGAAAGGGCGTAGCAGTGTGTAGTGGCCCGGTCCGGCCACTCATAGTCCGTAATGTATCAGGCCTTGGCTGCTCTAGGTGACTCGATCGGAGTTTGTCTTCTTCAGTATGAGTTCCATGGCCTTAGGTGCTACCGTACCGCTAAGCTGTACGCCACCACTGTCTCGCACTTCTCTCTGAAGTGCATGCCGTTGTATTCCTCCCCTCTGATGGCACTAATCCCCCGGGTGTTGAAGAAGTCCTCCGGGAGCACCCGGACTTGATTCTCGTCACACCAATGTGGCCCACGAGCCATTGGTTCCCAGAGCTCCTCGACATGGCGCAAGACGGTCCTCTTCCGCTCAATCTCACTCCCGCCACTCTTCTTCAGTCAAGAAGCGGGGTCGGACACCCTTGCCCTTCAAGGCTAAACCTGGTCGCATGGCGGCTGTCCGACTAGGCCTTCGCTCTCAGGGGTTTTCCACGCGCACCGTGGATCTGTTGGTCGCCTCTCGGCGTAAGTCTACAAACGATCTGTATGATCTTCGCTGGGCCACCTGGTTTGCGTTTTGTCAGGAGAGAAAGTTTGACCCGCTTCGTCCCTCAACGGTTCAGTTCGTGGAGTTCCTCTCTCACTTGCTTAGAACTAGGAACTCTTCCTCTCAAACCTTGTCAGGTTATAGGGCGGTCTTGATTAGCACGATCTAGTTTACGGGGAATCTCTCGGCTTTGCCAGTTTCTCACTTCCTGGACGCTGTGCGCCTCCAAGCCCCGTCCAGAACGGTCCAGTGTCCTCAGTGGGACATCTTTTTGGTTCTGGCTTTTCTCTGGGTCAAATTTGAACCCCTGGAGTCGTTGTCTCTTAAGCTTCTGACTCTCAAGACAGTTTTTTTTCTCATTTCTTTCGCCACTGCCCGTCGCATCAGTGGTTTGCATGCTCTCAGTGGTCTCACCAAGGACGTCCAGTTCGAGGAGGACTTCTCGTCTGTCTCCCTTTCTTTTCTCCCGGAGTTCCGTGCAAGAACCAGTCTGGTTATGTTTCCTCTCCCTTAGTCTCTTTTTCGAGTCTTCGCTCCGTTCTGGGTCCTGATGATCGTGATATCTTCCTCTGCCCCGTTAGGGCTCTTCGTTCTTATCTGGCTCGTACCAAGTCCTTCAGAAGGGCTAAACGTCGCCTGTTCGTCTCCTTTAATCCCAAGTACTGCAGCGATGTGGCTAAGGGTACTGTGTCCCGTTGGTTCCTCGACCTCATTAAGTTGGCCTATGCCCGCTCGCTGGTTAGGTTACCTGATAACCCCATTCGCGCCCACGAGTTGCGGGCCATCAGCTCTTCCCTGGCGGTAGTCAAGGGTGTCCCTCTTGTGAAGGTTATGGCCTCAGCGTTCTGGTAGTCGCAGAACACCTTTCTTCAGTTTTACCTGAGGGATATCTCCGCTCAGGGCGAAGACGACTCCTTTTCCATCTAGAAGGTGGTCGTTTCGCAGGTCCCGGTCTCCTTGTAGTGTGAGTTCCGGTGTTTTTTGTGCCTCTGTTTTTTCTCTGTGTTCTTTGGTATATCATTGACATGACTGTTTGGGGGTATTTATTTGCATATTTTCAGGGATGTTGTTCATCTTTCGGGGGATTCTCTTAGGAGTGTTTCCCTCTTTTACTGTGTAAGAGGGTGGAGCTAAAGGTTTTTGTTAATTGTGCACTTGTGGTGTCTGGCCACCTGTTGCTTGACTGTTTCAGTAGGGGTTTTGAAAGTTTAAAATAAATAGTTAAATACATAAATAAATTAAAATAAGATTATTTAAAGTTATGTAGTAATAGGAGTTAGGCTTATAAATTATAACTTGGACTAAATAGTAATAAGTAATATTAATTAGTAGAAAAGCAATTTTAGTTTTTTGAAGGCCATCACATGACCTTCACAGCCAATCAGGTTATGTATTTACAAAACAAGTTCACTCACTTTTTCAAGTTTGAGGATCTTTGAGAGGAGATCAGTCATTGACTCTGACCCAGCAGCTGAGCTTGAGGTGTGCCAGCTCCAAAGGAACCTATGCCCTGTAAGTAATTATTGTTCCTTTTATTTTAAAAAGAATCTTTGTCACTGATAATTTGACAGATTGGTGTGACCATACTGTGATGCTGTGTCAAAAAGGTTTAGTTCACAATGATTGAATTGAGGAGTGGACCTACACTGTGAATTGAATGGATTGCCTTGAGTATGTACTATTGTTTGGAAATGTGTGTGTAGGGCAGAAAGTAAAGCTTCATACTGTATTTGTTGGCAGTCATGCAATCACATAGCTAGATCAGGTCACTGATGGTTATGTTGATAGGAGATGCTCATGCTGGGCCTGTAATCAAATAGTGTGGCACCTCTGTTGTATGATCAGCACACAGAGAGTTGCTACAGGGTATGTTATGTTGATGGGAGATGCTCTTGCTGGGCCTGTAATCAAATAGTGTAGCACCTCTGTTGTATGATCAGCACACAGAGAGTTGCTACAGGGTATGGCCAGTTTGGGGAAGGCTGTGAGAAGTCTTGAACTTTGGGACAGTGAGTGACATACAGGCAAACTTGTCAAGAGTTACCTGCCTTGGTCTCTTTGAGCAGTTGCTTGTCGTCTTAGTCAGATAAAGGCTGTTTCGCATCATAAGAATGCATCGCTTGGCTGTTGCCTGAGTACAGCTAGTTTTGTAGCATACTAGATGCAGAGCCCTGACACAGGTGCGTGGAAGAAAGGATTGAAGGAAAACTGAATACTTGGAGGACAGTTTGGAGTAAGAGAAAATGGGATGGATGTCATAACTTTTCATGCAAATTATGGGCGCATTGATTTGATGTGTGCTTGCATTATTTTATGACTGATTGGGTATTTTACTGATTGATATATTTTATTGGACTAAATGTGGGCTATCGTGAGTTAATGTTAATAACCTATTTTATGTTAATTTTACATTGATATTTATCATTGTTTTATGTGTTTATTTCAGGCGTGCTTGTCCTTACGTGAATAAAATTTCTACTTTGAGACCGGTGTCGAACCTGATTTTGGGGTGGATGTTCCCTTTTCCCTGTCCCCTTAAAGATCCACTACACCCTCCATTACCCTACCTCACCCCCTACTATCCCCTCACCCCGTTACAACTGATATGCTTTTAGGGTTGTTGGTGTGTCAGTTGGCACGCATCACCCTCCACCACGGTGGTAATCTGCAGTTGTTTTGAGTGTTGGTATAGTATGATTAAATTAGATTGGTGGATTTTGATTAATCCTACTATCTATTTAATTTAATACTTACCAACACTCAAAACAAAAAATGTTCCCTCCCAGCCTCCCTCCTGATGCGGGGCTGTAAAATTACACGAATGACATATCCGGTGTCCCAAGGGTGCGCGTCATACCCGGAAGTAGGGGGAGTCACTCCCGCTACTCCCTGCGGTATGGGTGCAGTCCCTTGGGGCCACTTTCGTTTTAGCTATGTGCTAGGGTAAGGTTCCAGGTTGTTTTAGGCTAATGCAGTTGTTTTGAGTGTTGGTAAGTATTAAATTAAATAGATAGTAGGATTAATCAAAATCCACCACTCTCTTTGACTTGCCTTTTCCTTTTGCTTACTGTCATCTACTACCTTTCTGCCTTAGTGGTCCATTCTCCTGCCTTTGTTCTAGAAACTCTTACAAAGATTTTCTCTAGCCGAAGATGGACATGTTGGGCCTATTTCTTTGTTGGGCTCCTAACGGCAGCATGGCGCATCTGCGCTCATATGACATGTTATATGTAACTTTTTGTACCCTTATAATTTGTAAGCAAATGACAAGAACTTCTGTGAGCAATCGAAGAAGAAGAAGACGATACACTACTCTGATTCAGAAAAGCTTGTGCATCATGTGGTTGGGTGTCACCTACTTCTAGAATCTACTTGAACCATACATTGCCAACACCTGAAACACTTGCATTCGCCTCAAGCGATCGAAGAAGAAGAAGACGATACACTACTCTGATTCAGAAAAGCTTGTGCATCATGTGGTTGGGTGTCACCTACTTCTAGAATTCAGCTGAATGGATGGTTGACAAAGCAAGCTATATTTAATTTTTATTTGTTGGTTTTTGTGTGCACTTTTTACTTGGACCATCATTTTGCTTTAGAAGAAACCAGGGATACATGCTGTGGAGCCTGTCGAACAGCTACCTAATTGGTAGAAAAGTTAAGGCGATAGCAAAATTTGGATTAATTTTGATGATGTCTGGTGTTCAATATATAAATGCGAAATCAGTGTATGAAAAGGATACACTTTTACTTGGTGAAACTGCATGTGCAAAAGAACTTATAAAGCTTTATACTTTGTGTTAAGAAATGCTGTGTATTTGGTTAGGGGACGAATATAGAAGAAACATGTTACCATTTAAGGAAAGTTCTAAAAATGTATTTTTTGTGTTTCTCTCATAAGTTCATTAAAGATGAACTCTTAAAAATATAAAAATTAAGATATTTGTAAAGAAATATGTAAGTATTTAATATTTTTCACTCTTGGTAGCCTTTACCCATTTAACCTTTTATTTTCATTATTATTATTATTATTTTCTACTTGCCGTTTTCTCTACATTCATAAGTTTATGTGAAGTGTTGTGTTTGCAGACCTCTGGACCTGTGACAGATGAAGCATGGTACGCTGATCATTTGGTCACCGAAGAAACACAAGCCAAGGTACAGTTTTGATTATTATAATTCAACACCCAATTTCATGCTTATTAATAATAAAATGCATCTTATCGAGCAATGCAAATAACAGCTTTCGTTGGGACGAAGCAGTTGGTCACCTATGTCTGTTTGATCCTTTCTTGCCTTAAAGCATCACAGCTGCCTGGTTGGTGTGTCGGGGGTGCAGGTTCAGTCAATGAAGTTGCTGGCCGCTGGGTCTAAAGAGCAATGTGAGCACTCCTTTTATTAGGATAAATTATGCTTTCACCTATCTTTGCCTGATTCTTTGATATGCCTATGCAATGATGCATCTAGAGCGCGGCATTGCCTCAAAATTGTTTATGTTTTTTCGCAAAAACAAGAATATGCTGCAGGAAAATCCCCCGAAATTTTGTGAAATCCCACAAACAAAAAATCGTTTAAAAATAACTCAAACTAATTAATATTCAGATTGCTTGGTCGTTCGCGTCTGCATTTTGATTCCTTATAAACCAATCAAGTTTGTTCTCGAATAAATTGTCTTCAGCAAACAACGAGCATTTTGATTGGGTCTTATAAATAATCTATCCAATCAACAGCTTTCTCTTTCATTTACCAGTACCGGGCGCAGTACCGGCCCGCCTGAAAATGGCGTCGCTTCTGAACTATTTTACTGTGACTTCTAAAAAGAAAGGAAACCGTGCAGAGTCCGAGTGTAATGATGATCAACAACCTTGTTCCTCATCGGCAGTTAGTGATGTAAATTGTGACAATGAGGAAAGTTCATCAAATGACAAAGCATCAGATCAGGAATGTCACTGACGACCCAAGTACTAGTAGTGTCGCTCCACCACCTTCCAAAAAGCGAAAGCATGAGTTCATGGAAAGTTGGAAAAAAAGCAGACCTTGGCTACAGTTTGACAGCGAATCAAAAGCAATGTTTTGTGACTGGTGCTTACAAAGCAAAAAGAAAAATTTGTTCACAACAGGTTGTCAAATTATTTTCTTCCATTATGTAGTTCCATGTATATTTTTCATGTATGTAACTTAAATTGGCACTGATTAAAAAAACACTTCTAATAATTTCCAGATCCCCCCAAATTCCCACACAAAGGGGGGCAATGCCCCCTAATTCAGAAATTTCTAGATGCATCTCTGTCTATTAAACACTACTGGTGGTGTGTGTGCGTGCGTACGTGTATGTGTATGCAGGTTCAGGCAATGAAGTTGCTGGTGCGCTGGCTGCTGGGTCTGAAGAGCAACGCCAACAACTCGGCCACCTCCACCCTGCGCCTGCTGTACACCGTCATCATCCATGAGGGGGACCTCATGGAGCACCACCACCTCAAGTCAGTCACCATGCGCACACGCACACACACACACACTGGGCGAAAGTAGGTCAAAAATGCATGCTCCTGAAATCACAAATATAAAAGCTGATTTAAAAACATCTCCAGGAATGACCATCTTGTCCTCAGTAACAAAATCAACAGTGTTGTCTGCTGTTATTGATGGCAGACAAATACAGCGATAGACATGCAACATTAACTACCACCACCCTTGTTTACATACACAGCCATACAATACACACATGAATTGTTTAACCCTTTCACCGCCAACGTCGCATTTTTGCACCACAATGATTTAACACCCACGTCACTAAAAGGCATCAAATCAGGGTCTGTTATCCAAAGACCATATTCTCTTAATTTTGGGAGGAAAGGATAGGCCTTACCTTAAATGTAAGAAGAATCCCCAATATTTCAGAAAAACTTTTTTTCTATCCATGGAAATTTAATGGAAATTTTTGGCTTAAAAATGGCTGGCGGCGAAAGGGTTAAATAGATTTTTATTTCATTTGGGATGAACAAATTCAAGGTCGACAATGCAGAGGGAATGTGAACCAAATTTTATGGGTTATGTTCCAAGTATGTTTAGTTGGACCAGTTTCAAGTACATGAATTCAGGCTGTTTCATATTTTGACTTACGTATGTTAGTTTGTTTTTTTATCAAAAAGAAAAAAGTTTAGCTGCACCTGTCCATGAAATCTTATTAACCTTTAGCACGCTGCAGGCGCCCTGTGTCGTCGAGTAGATACTCTCCCCTGCAGCTGCAGACGCCCTGTGTCGCAGAGTAGATACTCTCCCCTGCAGCTGCAGGCGCCCTGTGTCGTCGAGTAGATACTCTCCCCTGCAGCTGCAGGCGCCCTGTGTCGCAGAGTAGATACTCTCCCCTGCAGCTGCAGGCGCCCTGTGTCGCAGAGTAGATACTCTCCCCTGCAGCTGCAGGCGCCCTGTGTCGCAGAGTAGATACTCTCCCCTGCAGCTGCAGGCGCCCTGTGTCGTCGAGTAGATACTCTCCCCTGCAGCTGCAGGCGCCCTGTGTCGCAGAGTAGATACTCTCCCCTGCAGCTGCAGGCGCTCTGTGTCGCAGAGTAGATACTCTCCCCTGCAGCTGCAGGCGCCCTGTGTCGCAGAGTAGATACTCTCCCCTGCAGCTGCAGGCGCTCTGTGTCGCAGAGTAGATACTCTCCCCTGCAGCTGCAGGCGCTCTGTGTCGCAGAGTAGATACTCTCCCCTGCAGCTGCAGGCGCTCTGTGTCGCAGAGTAGATACTCTCCCCTGCAGCTGCAGGCGCTCTGTGTCGCAGAGTAGATACTCTCCCCTGCAGCTGCAGGCGCCCTGTGTCGCAGAGTAGATACTCTCCCATGCAGCTGCAGGCACCCTGTGTCGCAGAGTAGATACTCTCCCCTGCAGCTGCAGGCGCTCTGTGTCGCAGAGTAGATACTCTCCCCTGCAGCTGCAGGCGCTCTGTGTCGCCGAGTAGATACTCTCCCCTGCAGCTGCAGGTGCCCTGTGTCGCCCAGAGAGGGGTACTCAAAATCAACGCTTAGCGAACATTGTTCTCGTTACTAATAATAGAAACAACCTTTCACTTCAGAACGAGGCTCAGCTGTCGTTTTTTTACCACTTTGGCTGCCATATTGCTTTTTCAGTTGAGTATTGAATTTTTCAGTCTTATTTGGTCAGAAAGTCAAGTTCCCTATCAAATATGGCAGATTTTTGTGTTAGCGAAGCTTTCTAATGGAAATTATCGTCAATGTTTGCTTAGATAATGCATTTCTAGGCTTTGTTAGGTCGGATATTAATGGTGAAAGAGCCATAGATAGATCGTAGTGCATCAAAAGGGGGGGTAGACAGTCGGTGTAACTGTAAGTGTGACTCGAAGAAGATCCGATATCGATTTGAGCCACGACCATGATTCGGTGCCGATTTTGACTACTAGGTTGAATTTAGAGAAAATTTTACCTTTCATAATATTAATAATATTTCCGTGAGTTATTTTGTTAAAAGTGATCCTCGACATGACTTTATTAGTCAGTGGGCAAACTCGGAAGCATTCTGCACTCATTCCAACAGTGCCAGAACAGTAAGTCAACACTTTCGCTTTGTTGTTTTTGCTTCTTTTTTTTTCAACAAAAACTGCACAGACAACAAAATGCTTAGTATCAACACTTTCCTCAACAATCTTTACTGCCTCAAAAAGAATGCAGTGGCAGAATACAGAACGTCAGAAAGAAATGCAGTGTGCTAAAGGTTAATGCTTTTTAAAAGTATGTACCATATTTTACGGACTAAAAGGCGATACTTTTTCCCCAGACTGAGACCCCTGCGCCTTATGATGTGACTGATAATATAGTAAGGAAATAGAGAAACAAAATCTGAATTTTGTGTTAATTTTGGGGGGGGCGCCTTGTAGTCTGTAAAATATGGTATGTATTTTTTATCTATGTGGTAAATCTGCACCAGCAGCAAAAGATGCACGCTTGGACGCAAGCACACACATGTTTTTGGTATAAATAGGTAAAAATCGTGTCCATATTGAGATTGATCATTCAGAGCACAAGGTTATTAAAACAGTAATAGATGCCACCCCACACTATCCAACCTTTTATTTGGAAGACAATTCAGTTGTGAACTTCTTCAATTAGTTGTGTGCCGACCTCACACTATCAGCAAGCATTGGCTGTATTCCCACAACTGCCTGAGTGAGTTGGAAGTAAATGGTGCAGCAAATTCCTTTCAACTGGTTGGAAGAGTTTCATCTGACCAAAATTTGCATTTGTGATTTCTACTCACTCAGTCAAAAGAAAGAACTGTAGAAGGGTCACAACAAGTTTCATCAAATTGGGTCGGACAGTCTGAGGCGGCTTTCACACTTAACAAATAAGAAAACATTTAGTTAGAACTGCAAAAACTGCACATCATCTTATTCATCATATCCTATTGTGCGTTTACAACTAAATGATTATTATATGTTTGTGTGTTTTGCAGCAAACCAGAGCTGGCCCGCTTACGTTTGCAAGCTGGCTGCTGTATGTTGAAGCTTGCAGAGGAAACCGTCTTTTCCGACATTTTTACTCGGGAACAGTTTCAAGCCCTTGCCTTGCTCATCAATGTAAGGCTCCTAAATATTGGGTTATGCTCTTTAAAAAGAATACTGTCACAAGTTTGTTTAAGTGAAAAGCAATTTGTGTGATTTTCTTTTTGTGATAAATTTGTTCCTTGGGTTTTATATAAGCTGTGTAAAATGACTTGCCATGACTATAGCTCAACTGCTTTTTGTGTTCATTTTCTTTTTTTTGTGATCTTCAATGTTGTATGTTACATGGTTTTAGCAATATAACTTACAGTCAGATATTAGATTCATCTCTCTCTGGGCGGAAAACTTTGGTTTGATGGTCCCAGAGGTTGTTTTTAACATTGGTGTAAACCTGTTTTTAAATAAATGGGGTGGAGAGCGATGTTTTGTCGGAAAGGGCAATGGGCTAGAGTTTGGATCATTTTCTTTTTTTCTCTATAGAGTAATATTTGACTCTATGGACTATTAACTTTTGGTTTGCTCGTCCTCCCTTTGCTCTTCACTACAATCAATTTACCACCAAGAAATGATTATATTCTGTTTTCAATGAAAAAGTTTCCATTTTAGTAGCTCCTGGAACCACATGCTTCTTAATAAAGTAATCTTTTTGCATTTTGCTTTGAGAGTGATCTAGATAAAAAGAATTCTTGTTATTACAATTATGTGTGGGGTTTTCTCGCAGGACTCCTGGCTAAATTCTTATCCCATGCTTTTTTTTATGCAGGATTCGTGTCTAAATTTCTCTTATCACTTGTGCTTTGTGGGGTTTTTCTCCTGGCTAATTCTTATTCCATGCTTTTTTTTATGCAGGATTTGTGTCTAAATTTCTCTTATCACTTGTGCTTTGTGGGTTTTTTCTCCTGGCTAATTCTTATTCCATGCTTTTTTTGCAGGATTTCTGTCTAAATTTCTCTTACCACTTGTGCTTTGTTTTTGCAGGACTCCTGGCTAAATTCTTATTGCATGCTTTTTTTTATGCAGGATTCCTGTCTGAATTTCTCTATCACATGTGCTTTGTTCTTGCAGGACTCGTGTTACCACGTGCGGTTACGCTTCGCGCAGAAGCTGCACAAGGGGCTGCTCAGCCTGCGGCTCCCCCTGGAGTACATGAGCATCTTCTCCCTGGCAGCCAACGACCCCCTGAAGGAGCGACGCACCCAGCTCAAGCAGTTCCTCAACAGCAATGTGCAGAAGAGGAGAGACTTCCTCAAGCAGAATCCTAACGCCAGAGGTCGGTGTTCTTATGTGCGTTAGTGTCCGTCACTTCAAAGAGGAGATGCTTTTGCCGCTTTTTTCTTCTTCTTCATTTTGTTTTGTTAACTTTTAAAGGATATAAACTTTCCAGGGCGCACGTATCTTTTTCATGATCTTGGTGAAGTATTATTTCAGTCTTATCAAGTGCATGTACAGGCGTTTGTGTACTATGTTATTAGGTTTGGGTTTTGCTCCAGTCTCGTCTCCATCACTACCAAAGCAGCATATTGGAATGGGAAGCTAAATCTAATTTACCAATTAACGTGAATCCTCCCATGAATATGTATCAATAAGTATTTTTACTTAATCTGTTAATGTAAATCGAGGGGAATTTCCTGTATAAGGGCATAGTAAACTGGTGTAATAGTGTCTCTGACAAATTTGTCCAGACTTCCATTTATAGCGGAGGTTTGGTGTGGGCATGGAAAAGGGGCTGTTGAAGTAAAGCTGTGTTTTGTTCACAGGCTTGATGTCTTCATTGTTACCGGATTACGTGCTGCCATACACCATTCATCTGCTGGCTCATGACCCAGACTTCAAGTCCTTCGACGATGTTGAATCTCTGAAGAATCTCAAAGAGTAAGGCGTTAAAGTTCATTTTGTTTAACTTTTTGTGCCCTGGTCATAAAACGTTTGAGAAATTCCCTCCCAGCCTTGGATAGAGTCAAGAGAACTGTGTTCCCACAACAATTTATCAGGCATTTGTTGAAATTGTTCTGCCCGACAAGAGTTGGGCACAGGGTTATATTCTTATAAACTGCTTATTTCTTTGTTGCTCAGCTGTCGTGAAAGAAAGAAAAAGAGACACCAGAAGGTGCCGATGGGACCAAGAGATGCACCAGCCATACATGCCCTATCAACACAAGAGCAGCCCTGCTCCAAAAAGTTTAATTTGGGGAAGTGTTGAAGTACATTGCTTTGAAATGGTAGAGTGTGTGTCAGTCACTAAGCAGTGTGCCTGCAAAAGTTGTTGCAATGATTAATGAAAAAGATTACGCATAGATCTCTTGAAACAAAGTGTTAAAAATGTTTTTGTTTTAAATATGTTTGGGTATGCACTTCTTCTTTTTTTTTAATAAAAAGGATAGTTTATGTTTTTGTGTGACATTTTGTTATCAATGTTAATATTATTTTTGCATAAACGTAAACTACCGTATTTTATGGACTACAAGGTGCACCTGATTATAAGGCCCATATTTTACACAAAATGCAGATTTTGTTATTATATTTTCTTACTATATTATCAGTCACAGTATAAGGTGCAGGGGTCTCAGTCTGGGAAAAAAGTATTGCCTTAAAGTAAAATACGGTACTTGCAGAAAATAGTGGGAATTACTGGGGTTAAGAAAAATGTGTTAAGTGATAACTTTCTCTGCACTGTGCAGGTGTCTGTGGTTCCTGATGGAGCCTCTGATTGGGCGCACTGAGGACTACAACTATGCATTCCTGCGCCGCATGATTGAAAAAATCAAACAGACCAAGGATGCCCAGGGGCCCGAAGACGAAGAAATGAACAGAGTGAGTGATTTTCGGATGTGTATGTTGAAACCCTTTTTGAAATTGTAGATGGTTGAGCCATTTATTATTTTTTCACATGTAGGACAAGGCTGTAGATATGTCCTTACGGAAAAGAACGTTATTTACAAAGCAATTCTGACAAAGAAATTAATGGCCTTTCTGAACCTGCGTTTTACATTTTGGCTTCAGCTTGTGTTCACAATGCTCTCTCCTTTCCCAATTCCTGGTCTTTTCACAGCTCTCTTCAAAATCTAAGAATGGTTTGAGTTGTCTGTAAAAGGGGCTAGAAGTTAAGAAATTGCTTTTATAAATGATTTTAAGGAAAGTATATAATGTTAATCCAAGAGCCTTGATATGTGTCGGCTGCGCAATCCTGCTGAAAAAACCCCAAACAACAACCACCTTATCATTCCATGAAAAGTAAACTCAGTATTTGTGTGTAGAAGTTTCGACCAGTTTGCTTATGCAATAGATTTTTTAAAAAGCAGGTAGATTCTGTATGATTTTTGTGTGTGTTGGAGGTGAGAAAAAAATGTCAGTAAAGAAGTGTGCTTCAGTATCTAAGAAAATCCTGAGCTTCTTGTGCCCAGTATACTTAGGATGTGATTCGTGTGTGAATTTTGTATATTTATATGTGCTCATTGTTTGGCTGTGCGCGCACGGCTTTTTCAGAAGCTGTACGCAGTGTGTGACCTCGCCCTGGGCCTGATGAACGTCAAGATAACCAACGTGGTCCTGAAGGACAGCAATGTGGAACCCCCGCTGCCCAAAAAGCTCTTCACCAGCCCGGACAAGGTGGGTCACTAGCCACCCAAACTGTCACTGACATTGTCATTAGCATTCAAATATATTGACCTCTTCTGCTTTTTGGCTCACGTCGTTTTTTAAAACAAAGTGAGTCTATAGTATCGTACATGTTCGGTATGTGTGTGTGTGTGTGTTGCGTCCGTGGCCACGACCTTTAACCTTAACTCAAACCTTAACGTTGTCATTTTCTCTAAACATATAAGGCGTTAGAGGGTTAAAGTTAGCAGGATACTTGATTTTGATGTGAGCCTTCAAGTCACGACGATCAAAGCAGTCAGATACATTGATAAAGAACAAAATAAAGATAATCATTTGTTGCAGAGATTACTGTTGTGCAACCTTTAACCTTACCTCAGTCACACTCTTCAAACTAAAGAAGACTCACTCTCCACTGAAACTTTAACATTCTCAAAAAAACATAACATGTTAGAGGGTTAAAGTTAGCAGGATACTTGATTTTGACGTGAGCCTTCAAGTCATGGCGATCAAAGCAGTCAGATACATCGGTAAGGAACAAAAGAAAGAAAATCATTTGTTGCAGAGATTACTGTAACTGTTGTGTTGTACCGAGTAGGAGATACATACTGGAAAGAAGACTCTCCATTAGATATACAAAAACGCTCTTTAAAAAGAAACACAAGACTTCATGTGTGTACAAATAGGTACATTTTAACGTCGTCAACTTATATTTTCTGTAACAAATGGATGTACCGAGTGTGTGCGTTGACGGCCCAGTTGTTTAGCTTTATTTGCGCCTTTGAGTAACGGTTGTTCGTGTTCATTCGCACATCATCTCTGCGCATAACTTAGCCTACCGCACTTCCGGCAACAAGGCCTAGGCCTAGAGAATAAGAGATCTGCATGCCTTACCTCATAATCAAGACGACGTACTTAACATTTAGCCCACATTCATTTTAGTCTTGAAAAAAAAACACCGGAAAATCCAGGGTTCATCGATTTCACTGCCTTCGACGTACGAATCCTTTGTTATGCCTAGACGATTGATCACCATGTGCAAAGACTACAGGGGAAGATAAACATGGATGAGCTTGCTGGCTGTGACCTTGACCTTTGCTTTGTGGCAGAGGGGGAATTAACGAAACGAAAATAAAATATTAGGACTAATATAAAATATCTTACAGAAATGTAGATGATGTGGAACAAGTTTTCATCGCATGAACAATCAGTTTAAAACAGTAACAGATCAGGAGTATGGCCTTACGAATCACACAACTTCAATTATTAATTTTCTAAGAGTAAGAGGCAAAGACTGTAGGCCTACTACAGGTGTCCGTAGACCCCCCTTACCCCGGTGGGGGGGGGGGGGGATTGGTCACTATGTTTTTCTGAAAGCTTGGTCAATATGCTTTTCAATTTTACTTGTTTGCCAGAAATAAAAATAGGGCTCCACTATGTAGTATGTTACATGCGCATACATATAATTAAATTTTAAAGAAAGGGGTAGGGGTAATTTAATGCATAGAAATAATTTTAATTTACCAGTAAAATAAAAATTAATTCTGTTTTCAGATGCACAAGTGTCTACATAACAGTATTCTCTCTATACAGGCATGGGAATTCCCATGCCTGCTATAGTAATAAAAATCAGACGTGAACCTTGCAGGCTTCGTCTCTTGTTAATTTTGTGTGTGTTAACTACTTCTACTACAGGCAGTATGGCGTCATAACTTTTGACATCCCAACTCTGGAACACTGGTTTCTGCTTTAGGACAGTCAGGAGGGACACAGGGCTGCCAACCGTCCATGCGTAGCCGTATTTGTCCCGGATGTTTGCGAAAAGCATGACCCGTCCCGTTTGTCCCGATTTTTGAATGACCGTCCCATAAAATCGTGGAAGCGTGCATTTTTTCTGCCTGTCTACCGCTTACGTAGCGCTAGGTTTCGGTTCACGCCACAGATCATGGTTTGCGCCTATTTTTATCATACGCTATCAACTTCTTTACAGAGTTATTCTGATCAGTTAAATCTTCAGTGAAATCAATTCTCATTGGCTGTTGTAGCCAAATTTTCATTGGCTGTTGTAGCCAGTTTAGTCAAGGTTGAAAAAATGGCGTCTAAACGGTTGTGTGAAGATGATTCTTCTAAGAAAGCAAAAGTTTCAAAGCGTTCCTGTTTATTTCAAGAGACGTACACGGATAAAATGGCCTTTCATTGTGTCAGAAAGAAAAGGCGAAACTTACGCTTTTTGTGAAATATGTGCGTGTGATTTTTCGATAAAGTCTGGTGGTAGGGATGATGTGCGCCGTTGTTATGTCAAGTTGTGGTGGGTACTGTACTTAATTTCTGATAATTATTAAAATGTCCCTGAAAATCAGGCTGTGTCCCTGATTTGAGAGTCGTTTGTCCCTGATTTACAAATTTAGGGTTGGCAGCCCTGAGGGATAGAATTTTTTCGAGTGCGCATGCGTTGCTTTAACGGAAAAAATAACGAACATAAGCTCTAAAAATAGGCAAACACATGGCAGGGTACTTTTTTGTTGTTGTTGCTGTCCCATCTACTAGGCCGTACAGTGGCTCCCATGCCGCTCATTCCGAGCATGGTGGGGTACTTGGCAGTGAATGTCTTTGCATTTGGTGGGAGTGTAGAGATGTAGTGGGTGTATGTATTCGCCCCCATGGTGCTACAAGAGTTAAGTGACTGATGTCACTTCCTGTTTTAGGTTAGGTTAGGTTAGGTACATTATAGTCACAGAGGCGTGTTCGAATTCGGGTTTACTTGACACGAAGCTAACGCACTACCACTGTGCCACTCTACACTTAAGGACACCTTTTTAGTATGCTTGGAAAATATGGCGGTGCGTTATGAAGCAAGATGCAATTTTGATAAAAATTTGTTTCTGCCCCCAAAAGAAAGTAACTATCAAAGTACCCCAAACAGTCAAAAGGCCTGTTTATCATGCTAAAGAATTCAGAAAATTATTTTTCTTACATTTTGTGAACTTTGCTCTTGTGAATTGGCATAGCAAGAGGAACCACATCACCAATACTCAGTAACTAAGAAGAGCATTTTCTTGGAATTTCCGAGAAAAAAATTGTAATTTTGGATTTTTAAGGCTTTTGTTCTTTCCAAAATAATAGCCCAAACTACGTGAATTGTTAATCATGTCTACAGCTCATACTGTGTGTAAAGTGAGTTTGACTGGAGATCAGAATCCAGCAGTTTTGACGCTTATGACTTCTCCAGTTATGATATTTGTTTTTATGCTATTTTTGTGTGCTGTTGTGCTTTTCTATTTTTTGTTTATTTGTTATTAAACCAGATGAGGTTTTTTTCAGGACTACAAAAACATGCAGAGCTACCTACCCAAAGACTTTCAGTTTGATGCAAAGGTAAATTACAATGTACTTTATTATGTAGTACACTTAACACAAAGCTGGATAACACAAAATATTGGTTAACACACAAAGATCTCTTTGAACTGACGAAACCCTTCTTTATTATTACTTAGAAAACATTGTTTTACACACAGATTTTCTTCTATATCATGATATATGGCTAACACACAAACAAGAACTTTGTTCAGTTGTTATTTATCGTACTACAGTTTGCATTGATAGCACTAAATGAAGCTGGAGCCACCAAATATTTCCTTACAAACTGTGCAAAAGCCATCACAAAGCTCAAATGTTCTTCTATTGTGCCATGTGCTAGTCAGGAAGTAGGAAGTTGGAAAGTATGAACTGTGCATGCGTGTTCTCGAGTCCTGCACAAAGTGTGTCAGCACTACTGCTCGTTCAGTAGCCAGAACTTCAGTTTCACATTTTTGCTGCAATTTTGTTGAAAATGCTTAGCACAAATAATGGTTAACACACACAAAAATCTTTGTCCCTTGAATTTCCTGTTAAGAGTACTCCACTGTAGTTCAATTTTTCAGCATTGCGCTTCACCCTTTCGCACTTAAAGAATCAGGAATTCCTATTAAGATAACAAAGACGAGACTTTATTTCAAAGTTAATCAGGTCAGGCTTTTAGGGTAGCCAGGCCTCGCGATCTCTTGATGTGCCCTTTTGTTTGTTTGTTTTATTATTACAGCAAATACAAAACAAATAACTGAAAACAAAGTATGATGATGAAAGAATGTGTGCTCATCGTGTTTAATAAAAACATGGGAAGTTTTCATAAGCACGTAGTTTCAAATTGTCATGGCCCCGGGTAAATTACCCAAACTGACCCCTCGTATTTTACTGAAGCTCCGACTTATTACTGTCCCCTTATATGGGAAATTGACCCCTCATTTTTTATAATCAGCGGTCATATGACCCATGAAGTTTGAAAACAGTCTGAAGCTCTGTAAGCATGCCTTTTAACAGAGAGATAAGTTGTCGACAAGCCTGAGTAAACAAAAGGAGGATAATACCTACAGAAAGTTTACATTTTGAAGCAAAAGACATCAGCAGGTGAACAGTTGGCCCATTAACTGTGGTGCGTTTTTGTGCAGCGGCGAATACTGGCCAACACTGGCCCTGGTGTGAAGACGCAGGTGACCACAGAGATCATCGTGATGAGCCATGCACCCATTGTGAACCCCATGGGACGAACGCCCAAACCCACCAAGAAGTCGCTGAAGACAGGCTCTCCTAAGTCAGTGGGAAGTGTGTGTGTGGCAATGAATATCTCCTTTGGATTAGGGTGACCAAGACATTACCATAGTTTTCGGACTATAAGGCGCACCTTATTGTAAGTTGCACCTAAGTTTTACACAAAATTCAGATTTTGTTACTATATTTTCTTACTGTATTATTACTAGTCATATAAGGCGCAGGGATCACAGTCTGGGAAAAAAAGTATTGCCTTATAGTCCGATAAATACGGTAACTTAATCCATTCCAATGAATGCTAAGACTTTGTTGGTGGCAGTTGCTAGCTTTCGTTCATCCCACTTCTCTGTGACTGGCACCAGGGACATTAACGCTTCAACTATAACAGTTATCCATGCAGATTAGTAAAATGTACTACAGTAATTGCACGTTCTGCCACTTTCAGAAACGAGAGTGATGCCAGCGACAGTCAGGAAGCTAACACCTCTGAACAAGCTTCCCAGGAATCGGAGAAGGGTGGAGGTAGCAGCGGCAAGAAGTCGGGTTCCTCGGAAGATTCCCGGCCGGTGAAAGCGGGCACAAAACAGACTAAAATGGAGGATTTCGGTGCCAAGGTGAAGGGCGGAGACAAAGACTCTGTGGTGAATGGCTCGACAAAGACTTCCAGCAGGCAGACAGGGAAGGGTGGGGGTCAGGGTGGGGACAGTTCAAAGGCAGCAAGGGAGCAGAGCAAAACTCAGGGGCGTAGGCGTCAGGCCAGCGGGGACGAAGGCAGCTCAGCACCCGCAGGGAAGCGCATCAAGGAGGAGTCGGAGGAAGGAACCAAGAGAGCAGCGGGGACCAAAAGGCAGCAAGCCGCCTCGTGAGTAGCTCTGAATCTGTGATGTTCCATTGTTTGGGATCAGCTTCATATAGGTAGTCAAAAGTGATTGTTTCATGTTTACTTAATTGATTTTTTAATGAGCTAGTCTAATAGAACTACTCAAAATGAAGAGATTGATACAAAATTTATCTCTATGTTGATTAGAACGGAAGTTATGATTTTTTTAATATTTATGTATTTTACGTCGGTTCAAATCCCTCGTACGGGCCAAGTTTGGGGGCCTCTAGCAAAGGTGTTTGGCATCTATCATGTCTGAAATTGCATATAACTGCTGCCAGCAGTGGGTTGTATTCACTGAATTTTTTTAAAGAGCATGTTCAACATAGGTTTGGAGCATGGTATCGCCAAAAATGCTAAAATCTTCGGGGGTTTTGGCGCAAATCATTATAAAGCATGTTAAAATGACATATCTCAGCTTGGGGGGGTAATGAAGTGGGGGGGGAGGGGAGGAGGGTTACATTTGTGTGTGTGTGCGCATGCAGAAATAGAAAAAAATATCTCTGTGGTGTGTGTTGATGTTAGGCCTAACAGTACACTAGTAACAGTCAATGACAATTTGTGATTTCCCATCTTTGGCAAAAACAATTTTTTTGCTTGTTACATTGTAATTACTCAAATCTGAGATTGTCATCACATCAGTAGAAATGTAAAGTGTCAAAATAAATATTGAATCTGAAATTGTATATCTATCACTTTTAGATGGAAGTTTTTAGGCCTATTATTTTGCCCAAGGCTGTTCTAGTTTGCTCTTCGCAAGTTTCGTTCTGTTGAATCAATCCGTCTACAACAAAGTCACGTGACTAAATATATTTCGCTTCTGATACCATATAGAGATGACCAGGCTTTAATAAGTGGCCAAAATATAAATTTAAGCACCTTACAAAGTAAACTGATGGCATTTGAAAATGATCAAAGCAAGGAATCTAATTTGGTGCAAAATAAGTTTCACCTACCCTTCTCTGGGATTCAAGTTTGCTACATTCCGATCACTAAGAACTGGGTCACTGAACGAAATGAAGCAATCTTCACAATAAGGCTGGAAATAAACTTAAATT
Source organism: Phymorhynchus buccinoides (assembly GCA_017654935.2). Lineage (NCBI taxonomy): Eukaryota > Metazoa > Mollusca > Gastropoda > Neogastropoda > Raphitomidae > Phymorhynchus > Phymorhynchus buccinoides. The sequence continues at coordinate 35,671,337 of CM065692.1, forward strand.
GTGTAATAAAACTGTCGAAATATGTTAACGCTTTTCACTTAAGAAACAATGAACACCGGGAATAAAAGATGATCCGTAATTGTTGAATCGATCGGGTCGAGTATCTGCGCGCCATGCATCGGCCGCTCGCTCCGCCATTTTGTCACTGAGCTTGAGAGCAAAGCTATCACTTCGCGTCAAAGATCGCTTCGGGTTCACTTGGACAGATTGATTTAATATTTGTATAATGGTAGTTAAGACTTCAAATAATCATAGGATGGCCAAAGTTTATGCGCCGACATCGATTTATGACCGAAAATATTTCACTAAAGAAATGAAAATGAATTTTTGTTGGGTAATTTTTGGTCGATCCACACACTTCACATACTAAATTACCCTTTCTAACTTGCTTACTATTTTTAGCATAGAAAGCAAAGCCAGCGAACCCATTGGTCAAAACCGCGATAGGTGTTATCCGAAAACTGCGCGCATGGCGGCCAAGCGACAAAAACGATCGGTAAACAGTGCCGAGTTTTAAATTCGCCCCCACACACTCACACTGAATAAAACCACACAAATTGCATAGAAAGAAAAGAAATAAGTTTGATTTTATCAACTGTGTGGTTTTTAGGTTGATTTGTGATTGGATTTGGGGATAATTGTCAGTTGAATATGGGTCAATTTTCCAATGACCGTAAGTCATGGAAAAAGGGTTTTGACTACCTAGCTTCATAGGACATTTGTAATGTTGCAGTTTATTTTTCTTTTAACCCTTTCACCGCCAAAGTCGCATTTTAGCACCACAGTGGTTTAACACCTATGTCACTAAAAGGCATCAAATTGGGGTCTATTATCCAAAGACCCCTTTGTTTTAGTTTTGGGAAGTAAGGATAGACCTTATTTTATATATGTCACAGAAGAATCCCCAATACTGCAGATAGATTTTGTTCTCTACCCAGGTAATTCTAATGGAAATGTTTGGCTGAAATATGGCTGGCGGTGAAAGGGTTAAGCAAGGCGACAGAGTACCAAATTGGCCTTTATAGTGTGTGGATGGGCGTGGGTATGTGTGTGTGATAAAATATGGATAATGTTTTTAATTTTATTGAAGGGAACCTGACCATAATTATTGTAATGTGATGCATTCTGAAAATAGACATTTTGACAGTTTGCTGTTTCCATTAATTCTGAATATTGACAAATTTCCTAGCATGGATTTCTTAAGTAACCAATGTATCTTACTGAGTTGAGTACAAGGGAACAGTTTCTATAGTATTATGAATAAACATACATGGATATTAGAATGGTGGTACAAAACAGGACATCTTTTTCAGTAAGGGAAGATGCATCCATGACTGCCCTCTTGCAATAATGTTAAAATTACCATGTGATAGAAGCAATTTTTAATTCATGACCATCCTGTTGCGTTGATGTGTAAGTTACATGTAATGGAAACAGTGTGTCTGGCAGATCTAGGAGGGCGGCGGATGAAGCAGAGAGCGAGGACTCGCAGTCGTCTAGTCGAGGCACCGGCAAGAGAAAGGGGAGATCTCAGTCACCTTCGCCACCCCCACAGCGCAGCATGCCCCCTAAAAAGTTAGCATGTTTAGACGTCTGCATTTTTGTCTGTGTCATTTTGTCCTTTGAACATTTTAACTCAGAGATTGATTTGAAACATTTTCATTAGTGGAGTGGAGGGTGAGGGTATCTATTAACTCTTTCTATACTAACCTGCGCTTTCGTCGCAGGGCATGCGCACAACGCCTTGTTACTAAGGTAACGGGATATCGCATGTGAACTTTCAAAAATCATAGTTCATAGGTTAACAGTCATGCGTGCTTCAAAGTGGCTCAGAGGGCTACTACTACGTTTCATTCATGCCTCGACACTGACTGGCTGGTTGTAGGCTCTATTTCGGGACCTTAGTATGTAAATGAGGGGGGTATCCTTATATTTTTGCTATATATGAGTATGCTAGGCTTGACAAAACATGCATTTATTTTAAAATATCACAAATCAAAACTAATAAAGTGGATGCTTTGAAACTGTTGCAGGTGTTAGTCCTGTATATTGTGTACATATTGCCAAAATTTCACGTTTGTATCTGTTACCATTATTTAGAAAATAATTTTTTGGTAACCTATGCAAATCGGCCAGTATAGAACATTTGCAAGGGGAAGCAACTGGCCAGCATGGAATGAGTTAACCAAAATTGTCTTGATTTTTATTTGCAAGATGATACACATTACCATATTTTTGGGACTATAAGACACACCTTACTTCGCCCCAAATTTTGCACAAAATTCAGATTTTGTAATCACATTTTCTTACTCTTTTATTAGGCGCTGGAGTCTCAGTCAGAAAAAAAGTATCACCTTATATTATTCTGTTACAATCAACAACACACCTGTCTCTCTGTCCCCCTCTGTTCGCAGTCTCGGAGTCACGTTAGATCAGACCCTCTTCCTCCAACAACATGTCTCAAATGTTTGTCGATCTGCATATCTTGAGCTCCGCAAAATAAGTTCTGTTCGCCACTATCTACTGACGCCACGAAAACTTTGGTCTGTGCTTTTGTTTTGTCTAAAATTGATTACTGCAGCTCTTATACTGCAGTATCTTATCAGTCTCCTCCAAAGAATTCAAAACAATGCTGCCCGATTAGTCCTTCAGTCTTCTAAGTATGAACATGTTAAGCCATTTCTGCACTCTCTGCACTGGTTAAAAATATCTGACAGGATTGACTATGAACTCTCCACTCTTTCCTTTGCTGTCATCTCTGGTTCTGCTCCTGATTACCTATGGTGAAAGGTCCTTTTCGTTTCAGGCTCTATCGTGTGGAACAACTTGCCCCTGTCTCTCAGACACTCTGACTCTGGACACGTTCAAAACCAGTCTAAAAACTCATCTCTTTTCAAAGTTATAGCTGACATGTATTGTGTTGATGTTGATTGTGCCGTATGGAAATTGAGTGGTGTGTGTTGATTGTGCCGTATGGAAATTGAGTGGTGTGTGTGTGTGTTGATTATACGGAAATTGAGTGGTGTGTGTGTTGATTGTGCCGTATGGAAATTGAGTGGTGTGTGTGTGTGTGACACATCCCCCCAGCGTCACCCCCTTCCCACCCTCTCCCCTTCTTTCTTCGTCTTCTTCTTTTGTTTGTTTTGTTGTGTGTGAGTGTGTGAATGGGAATGTTTGTAGTTTTAATTCTTTGTAAAACGCCATGAATAGAATTTTCTAGATATGTGCGCTATATAAGTGCCAATTATTATTATAGTCCGAAAAATATGGTATCCCTATTCACCCGTAACTCTTTTTGTTGTTGCTTGGTCAATTAATCACCAACCCCCCCCCTTTGAGAGCACACATTTTTTAATTTTATTTCTTTTTCAACATCTTTAAAAATGGCAGCAATTATCACACTTATGCACCCACATTCACCCACAGACACTGATACACACAACATACACACACACACACACACACACACACACACACACACACACACACACATGCATATACACACAAACATACGCTGGGCTATGCTAAGTTATATGCTCAACCACAACCAGACTGATAACAATGGATTAATAATGTTGAAAGCAGATAGAGAAAGAGAAGGGAGGACGAAAAATAAATTTGAACTTGTATCATATACTAAGAGGGGAGAGAAGCAGAGCTTAATCTAGAGCGCAGGATTGGTAAAATCCCCCAAAATGTTGTTCCTTCCCGCGATAATCGGCGAGGGGAGCGGGCCGAGTCCTGCACATTTGCAGAACGGCCCGCAGTTTTTACCGATCGATGCGGGAAGACCTGCTAAACCCATCGTCTGGACTAACTGAAAGTATCGAGCAGGAGTGAAGGATTTCTCGACATTTCATTGGTTCTTGACAAAATGTTAGTGTTAATCAACCAATCGCGTTCTTCTCGTTCTACCGACAGGAAGTTGCGAGAGTTTCGGCCGCCATCTTGAATGTTCTTCAAAATGAAGCGGGCATGGACCCTGTTTGATTTTGGATTTTCGCGGAGGCAAAGTCAAAAAAAAAAAAAAATCCTGTTCCAAGCGATTGTGAAGACCTCGAAGAAAAGGCTTCTACATCTAAAACATCGGAAAAGAATGACAACAGTGGCAGTGCAAAGGAACATCGGTTCCAAAATGTCTGGTTGAAAAAGTGGCCGTGGCTGACAAAGTAAAGTTAAAGTCTGTGTACGAGGGTGGGGGAGGTACTGGTTCTTATGCATGTGATGTGGGGTTGGATAGGGGGGAGTGCCCCCCTTTTTTTGATATGAGGGGGGGACTGCCCCCCTTTTTCAGAAATCCTAGATTAAGCTCTGGAGAAGTGACAGGAGGGGGAGATAGGTTAACAGGTAGACAGGCAGACCTATTGACCGACAGAGAATGAGAAATAGTGAGAGAGAGAGAGATGGGGGGGGTGATAGAGGAAAAAGAGAAAACGGGAGGGGGAGAGAGAGAGACAGAAATCGAGAGAGAGAGAGAGAGAGAGGGGGAGGGAGAGTTTAACAGATGGATGGACAGACAGTTACAGACAAACTGGCCGAATGAAAAAAGATGTTTGGTGGTGTTTTTATTTATGACAATAACCATGGAATTTTTAAGGATTTGGATTGAAAAGGGTCACATTTTAACATTTCAATGTATGGGACAATGTTATTGAAATAATATTAATTAAATAAAAGAAAGAAACCAAACCAATTGTTTTCCTTTGTGAAAGTTACAGTTTACAGCAATGCCTTTTTAAAAAAAATTGTTGATGTGGAGAAGTTTTTTCTTTATCCATTGCACCGATTTAGCGTGATTTCTTGCTATACTATTACTAATTAGGGCCCGTTTGACGCGCGGGGATCTGAAGGCAGCGGAGGAGAGCGACGACCAGAAATCCCCAGAGAGCGAGGCCACCTCGGGGGCCAGCAGCAGTGGGACCAGCTCAGCGCGATCCACCACCAGGAGAGGGGCTGCCACTGCCGCTGTCGCCTCCACCAGCCGCAATGTGTCAGTCTGCATTTATCATTAGTCATCAGTTGTTCAAGGGTGAAAGTAGTTCAGGCATCCTTCTGAAATCAGGATTGAAAAAGTTGATAGAAACAGTCTTCAGGATTGGCCATCTTGTTATCCGGACCCACGGTCGTATAAAATAAAACATATCTGCCTGCATTGATAGCAGATTAAAACAAGATATGCGATTCTAACACTATCCCCACCCATCCTGTATACACAGACACACAAACGCATTGGAAATTATTTTTAATGCAGTCACCACTTCAGGATTGTGAAGATTCAGAGAACATCGAAACGTGTCATTTCAGGATGGAGAGAATGTTTTACTTTCACCCACCGTTGGTAGTTCATAATTTCAAGAACTGTTTTTGCTGGTTTATGAAATGTGTTCTGTTTGCCTTATGCTTTTCATTCCAAGGACTAGTCACTGTGATATATAAGTGTGTTAAATTAGGCTTGTTTTAACCCCTGAAGTTAGGCTTGTTTGAACCCCTTTTCTGCTAAAACAAAAATTGAAGTTATGCTTGGTTAACCCCTTCTCTGCCAAAGAAAATGTCACAAAATGCAAGCTTTTTAAGAATTACAATAAAATAGAGCTGTTAGAGTCACTCTGGCGAAATGGCCAAGAGATACATCCCTGGTGGCTATTTTTAAGCAAAAATCTGCATTCCAGAAACATTCACATTGAAGTTATTTCATTTTGCCCCCAGTAACCACAGGTGTGGCAGGGAAGAAGACAAGTCTTGGTGAAGTTGGTTTATGAAATTCGCTTCCTATTTTCTTCTCTTTAAATGGTTTTATATATGCCTCATGTCTCAGTTGGTTTAGGTTATATTCTTCTTCTGCGTTCCCAGACCATATGGCCATAATGGGTAAGGTACATATGTGTCCGGTTTTCACTGGTCTCCCCGCTGCGTACAGCCGACACATTCCGATTTCGGAGGAGCTCATAGGAGAACATTATTTGGAAGATTTTTTTGAAAAAAAGCAGGAGAATGGGCCAATAAGTCAGAAAGATAGTAGATGACAGAAAGCAAAGGGAAAAGGCAGAGTCAAAGAGAGTGGCAGATTAGAGGAAGTTACAAGTACAGAACTTCCAGAAGGTGGGGGAACTATTTTTACGAAAGACACCCGGTATCCCCACGGGGAATTAGGTTATATAAAAAATGTAGGTACTATGTAATGATGCCTTCTCTTTTGAAACTTAAACTTAACCCTAGTAGCGCTGTTCCCGGATTGATCCGGGATAGCCCCCCCCCTAGAGCCAATGGCGGCTCCCGGAATATTCCGGGAAGCCCACATGACATCATAAAGCACTTAATATAGCGACCAATCGTTGGATACTTGTGTACCCAACACACTACGTCATCAAAAAAGGGGTTGCGCTTGACATCACATGCATTAAATGCTGCATTTTCATTGGTTAAAGGGGTGAAATATTATTTTTATTTTGGTCGATCTATTTCGGGGTCAGACTGAGCTTATTACAAATGGCGGCCAGGCTTTTACTGTCGATTCGAAGAGCTTTCCAGGCAGATTTTTGATGGTAGAGATTGTAGTTAGGGCTTGAAATGAGTCAATTTAGATTATATTATCACTGGAAAGTACGATGATGTGAGAATTTTGAACTTTTCAACGGAAAATGAAGTAAAAATTGATTGCGATAGTGCCGAGTTGCAACTTGGCGGCCGGCCGAGTGATTTTCTCTGTGCGATCGTGAACATTTCCAGGTATTTTGCTTTTTTCAGTTTGTTTTATACTAAAAATCGACTAAGAATTAATGACTGAAGGTACTAATAAAGCTTTTCTCACGAAATTGACAAATCATCGAAAATCGACGCCGATGTTCGCGGAAACCGATCTTGCTACGGTTACGGCTACCGATCAAAGACTTGACTTCGATTAGGCCTACCTTTATTTTCAGCAAATTACCCGATAATTCCAAAAGATGCCAGTGTCTAAATGTCTGGATGATTATTCTTTTATTATTTGCACACCATTCATCCATCAATCCAAGTTAAAGGCACAAAAATAGCACGAAGAGTTGCATTAAAAAAATTTTAACACCTGTCCGTTCATTATCATATAGTAAAAAGCCAAGTGTCCGTGTGTGTGTGTGTCTGTCTGTCTGTCTGAAGCACAAAACGGGCCTTATAACTCCGCCGTTTTTCGACCGAATCGCTTCAAATTTGCTGTGAGCCCTAACGGGGCGATGGTAACAGCAACCAAGGCGGCCGTGTCATTTGCGCGGTTCGGCAAATGCGCAAAACGCGCATCCGCCGGCCTCTCGGCACCCATATCTCTGGTCTTTCTGGACCGATTGCCTTCGAATTTGGCAGGTAGATGACTGGGGACATTGACTATCGATGTGCCAAACCGGAAGCGAATCGATGACCGGGGACGGTGACTATCCGTGTACCAAACCGGAAGCGAATCGATTCAGAAATGCCGGAGATACGGGCGCCGAGAGGCCGCTTCACGTTTTCACAAACCGCGGCGTAATCAGACCCGACATTGACTCCAGATTTGGAACATGCGTGACCAGGGATAGTGACTATCGTCGTGCAAAATTTCAACAGCATCCGTTTATAAACGCGCGCTATAACCCATTTTACATTTGCGAGGGCCCAAAAACAAAAGCTCATTTCAATCAACACTTTCTCCACACACCCCTCGCTGCTGCAGCCGACCTGTCACCGACCAGTCAACAACACAAATGAAGAGCGGAGATCACTTTACCGTGGTACTAGCATTGCGCTATGTTCACGGCTAGGCCCAGGGACAGCGGGCGGTGAGCTGTCGCAGACAGTGTAATGAGAGAGGGAGAGAGCTCATTGATGTGCCTGTGTGTATGGTTTGCTTACGAATGTAGGGGGGTGGGGTGGGGGTGGTAGCTTGGCTACAGAGCTACGGCAACCGTAACATTGCTACGGAGAAAACAAAATGCCGCCGCATTTTATTTTTGCTTATGCCGTTCCCGGTTTTGTCTGTTTCTAAGAGCAGACGCCGTGTCACGCGCAATAACCTAGTCACTTCCGTTTTTATCAGTGACTGCGCATGCGTTCTTATTACTTTCTCTGAAAAAATGGCAGACTCCAGCAGCAGTAGCGATTCGGGAGATGTTTCAAACGAAAAAAACCGAACCCAAACCAGAAAACGAATCATCTGGCACACCATCTTGTTCTAAGAAAAAACATCGACCTGACGCACAAGTTTTCAAAATAGCTTACACGGAGGAGTGGCCTTGCATCGTCAGAAGTCGACTTGGTGCGAACCATGCTCACTGCAACCTCTGCCATGCAGACTTCGCTGTGAATCATGGCGGTAGAGACGACCGTCAACACGTTCAATCGGCGAAACATAAACAGTACGTTTTGGCTCAGGAAGAGAACAAATTGATTGCCGTCGTTTGTGGATGCTACGAAAAAATATTGCCATGCTACTGAAAATTGATGGCTGGGCTACTGATTGGGAAAATTCCAAGTAGGCAGGTCTGGGTCTTCCATACAAATAGTTCCCCCACATTCTGGAAGTTCTGTGCTCATAAGTACCTCAAATCTGTCAGTCTCTTTGACTCTGCCTTGAGAGAGAGAGAGAGAGTGTGTTAGTTCATCTTATATATATTTTTGAAAGACCTTACACATTCAGTTTGTGATCCATTTTCTTGGAAGGTGAAATGCTGCCTTCTTTTTGGAAATGTAAAACCGAAAGTTTCACTTTTGTGTCTTTCAGACTGGCTGTCTGTTGAAAGCCACAATAACAAACAAGTGTGTCGCCGAGTGGCAGATAAGTCCCCGAGCAAGTAAATGTGGGGAGGGGGTAGGTGTAGGGAGGAGATAGCTGCCACGGGGTTAAAACTGCCATTGGGTTAAAACTGCCACGGGGCGATTGATAGTTTTTTTAATTAATTAATGAAATCACATACAGTCTTACAATCACATTCATGCCAAAAGTCTTGCCTCTAAGCTTTCCAATGACATAACTTTACATATTTAATTCTGCATAATATAGAAAAAAAAGGGTTCTTTGACACAACTCTACTTCCAAAATGCAATTCCCAAAGTTAATTCAGCTAACGTCACTGACAGAGCTGCCGCTTATTCAGCACTACTAGGGTTAAGTTCCATCTTTTATTAAAATCAAATTAAAAAAAACATTAAAAAAAACCAATTCTGGGAAAGAAAAAAAAACACTTTCAAGATTAAGAAATTTAACAGTAGTAAATATCGTCCCTGACCGATCAAAACCTCGTATCTCAATTTTTGCTGTTTTGAGAAAAACGAGAAAAACATTCCCCAAAATTCAGATGACATCTGTAAACACGAGTTTTGTTCCAAGATGGTAGGCTATGATCTAAGAACAAATTTCTATGTTATTTTGATCGAAAACCAATGAAAATAAAAGAGATAATTGCAAAATGTTTTAGTTACGTGTTTTTACCCTTTCTGACTTGACCAATTTCAATAACTTACGAGGTTTTTCGCTCACGTGTAAGTTCAGTTTTAAGAATAGTGTTTAATTCGATAACAATAGCTGCGTCCTCTTGAAAACAGATTATGACTGCCTACGTGGCAAATAAATTAAAAACGGTCACATATGTAATACTCTCATCCCTAGCAGGTGCATTTCTACCATAGTGTTTTCCAGTACTTTAGCAGTTAGGATGACCCCTAAAGTCTTCAAGTCTTCTTCCCAAAGAGGAGGTGGAGGAGGAGGAGAAAGAGGAAAAGGAAGATGAATCATTTGATAACCACAACAATCAATCTTACATAGCAAGAAATAAATTGTCAATTCATATCACGTCTATTCACACACAATTAAGCACACACACACACACACACAATCACACACATACACATATATATATACACATATATAAGCACGCACACACATGCACACACACACACACACACACATATATATATATATACACATAGTGTAAATACTACCACTAAAGGTGTGCGTGTGTGTGCGCGCGTGTGTGTGTGACAGGGTGGGTGTGTGGTGGTGGTGTTGCCAACACTGTTGGGTGCGTGTGTGTAAGTAATATGATTAATTTTGGTCAAAATGTCATTGTTGTTGCAGTAAACTACTCCCTACTTCCAAAACTTCCGCTCCTTGTTTTAATTGATTATTTTATATATGCACATATATAAGCATGCACACACACACACACACACACACATAATGAGCAAAGTAACACTTTAATTGCCTTCACATTTGGATAACAGAATCAACATCATTGGTTCACTCGTTCATGCTTTTGTACCATGTTGTGCAAAACCAAAGAGTGAAATGTTATCATTTCAATAGCTGATTTTGTAAAAGAAGCCCTATTTAGTTGTTGCTTACTTAAGCCTTCCAAAAATTCAATAGAACACCAACTTACAGTCGAACGCTGTGTGATGTTTATTTCAATGCTTTGTTTCAGTTTTCAGTATCTCAGAAAATCCTGCTTTAAATAAGCCAACAAAAATGCGTAAAAATCATTAGCTTTTTACTCTAACTGAAACAGAAATCTGCTTGACACAATTGCTCCATTTCAAGTTAGTCCACTCTGTGCTCATACTTGAATGGAATAAAAAGGCTTTTTGCTAGCAGAAAATACTTTCTTTACGAAACAAATAGACTAATCAGTCCAACAGAAAAATTATTTTTGATTAAGCAAGCTTAAAGAAATGAAACAAAGAAACTACAGCTGTATAGAAAAAAACAATTATTTTGTGCTACCGACATGTGGGTGTGTAACACATGTCTCTCTCTTTCTCTCTGTCTCCCCCTATGTCTCTCTTAGTGTATGTGCGTGCGTGTGATGCGTGCACACGTCCGTGTGTGTGCGTGTGCGTGTATGTATTGTTTGTACTGTGCGAGTGCACACTCTTCTCATTCATCTTTTGTCAATTTGTTATTATTTTGATACGGGCAGATGGCCTTATTGTTTTTGGAATGAATTGAATTCGATTCAATAGAATTGAATTGATATATCTCTCTCTCTCTCTCTCTCTCCCTCTCTCTCCTCTAACCCTCCCCCCTCCCTCCCTCTATGTAGATCTGTCATTGGCGGTCTTTTGGGCTGTCTATATCTATCACCGTCTCTCTCCAACCTTTTCTCTCTCTCTCTCTCTGTGCTTTCTTTCCGTCTATCTGTTTGTGTGTCTGTCAGTCTCTGTCTTTCCTTTGTCTTTGTGTCTGCCTTCTCTCTCTCTCTCTCTCTCTCTCTCTCTCTCTCTCTCTCTCTCTCTCTCTCTCTCTCTCTCTCTCTCTCTCTTTTTTTAACCTATTGCTTGCTCTCTCTGCTTATGGTCATGTACGTAATTGTGTGTGTGAGTGTGTGTGTGTTTCTCCCCCCTCTCCTTCCCTCTTTCTCTCTCTCTCTCTCTGATCTATCGTTGCCTCAAAAAAGGAAGGGAAGTGGAGGGGGTGTAGTGTTTAAAACTGCTAAATCCGTGCAGAAAAGAAATGTTATTCTGAGGCTTCTGCGATGTATGTCACCAATTATAGACAGTCGTCTATCGTTTCATTTTAGCTACAGTGAAACATAGTGGCTATGCTACAACAATTAAACATGCAAATGAACGTCGTCTATTATTTAACTTAAGAAAATATACAGTTGTATTAATATTTCAACAAGCATTTTGAGTTTAAAAGACAAAAAGAAACTATTCTTACCTCAGCTTTTGATCTTGCCTTACAATGAAGTTGGAATAAGCTCGTAACGTTCTTTTATAGCTCATTTTCGCCGGTTTATGATGCAAAAATCCTCGTATGTCACTTACGAGTTTTTTAACTGACCCGTTTTTTTAGAATTTGTCCTGAAAAACCTCAACATCTTTCTAATTAACTCCCCTCCACCAAAGTTGATTACGATACCAATCACCTAGTAGTGTGTGGGTCAGAACCAAAGTGAGACAAACAAAGCATTCTCAATAAGGAATGTGCCAAGTTCGCCTTTATGACCCTCCACCCACACAGTACACATCAACAATGGTGGAGAGGACGACATACAAACAAATCAACATCTGTCCAAGAGTGGCATAGCCTTCTAACCTTGAATATGTTACACATAAACAACACACAACACAGAAGAAACTGGTAAGCCTCGAAAGGAAGTTTGGTTAATCAAAGAATGAAATAGTGAGGTCAAGAGAGGAGATAATGAAATTGAACAAAGGGTGAATACTCTCTTTCTAATTAACTCCCCTCCACCAAAGCTGATTATGATACCAATCAACTAGGAGTTAATTAGAAAGAGAGTATTCACCATTTGTTCAATTTCGTTATCTCCTCTCTTGGCCTCACTATTTCATTCAATGATAGCATCAGTTTGTTCAATTTCTGCAACAGCCAAAAAGGAAATTGGAAAGAAAACGGAAAAGGGTGAAGTTACGATGGGGTGATGATAACGTCATGGATTTGTTGGGTGTTGTTAAACATTTTTCTCCCACTGTGCGTTGTGGTGCAGGAGACGTTCTCGCCCCCTGTCCAACGGCACGTCGGACGGAGAGGAGCACAGCACGCAGGACTCTGGGGACTCGCAGGCTTCGGCCAGCAAACTGGCGGCACTGACCCGCGCCATAGAGCTGGTGCCCACCGCACAGTCCTCCACCACCTCTGAAGAACCCGAAGAGGAGGAGACCTTGAATGTGAGTGACAAATCAGTGGTTGGCCCTTAAGTCAAATGCACAGTCCTCCACCACCTCTGAAGAACCCGAAGAGGAGGAGACCTTGAATGTGAGTGACAAATCAGTGGTTGGCCCTTAAGTCAAATGCACAGTCCTCCACCACCTCTGAAGAACCCGACGAGGAGGAGACCTTGAATGTGAGTGACAAATCAGTGGTTGGCCCTTAAGTCAAATGCAGTCCTCCACCACCTCTGAAGAACCCGAAGAGGAGGAGACCTTGAATGTGAGTGACAAATCAGTGGTTGGCCCTTAAGTCAAATGCACAGTCCTCCACCACCTCTGAAGAACCCGAGGAGGAGGAGACCTTGAATGTCAGTGACAAATCAGTGGTTGGCCCTTAAGTCAAATGCACAGTCCTCCACCACCTCTGAAGAACCCGACGAGGAGGAGACCTTGAATGTGAGTGACAAATCAGTGGTTGGCCTTGTGACGAGGTAATGGGTTAAAAGGCTAAGTCCCTTGGGAAGACTTTTAGTGTGTTAAATTTTCAAGTAGAAAATTTGCCTTTAGCCCACTTCTCTAGGGTATGGGAGATGAGCAACTTTCCCGGCCCCTTTTCATCTAATAAATTTATATTTGTGCCCGGGTTCTGGCTCGTATGATTGTAAGAAATACAAGTGGTTGATTTGCTCTTAATGGCAGACAGAGAGAAGTAGGGTTTTACATGAAATTACAAGACTCCCACTCTCATCAGTCTGACCAAAGGGTTCAGGATTATTTGACACTTGTATTTTATTTACTCACAAAATCTGCATAAGATTATGCAACAATAATAATAAAGCAGCTCAATGGCGCCAAAACAAAATATGAATAAAAACAATGAAATCCGAAAGGATTTACAAGACTTTTGTCTTTCTAGAAGGTTAGCCCCAAGCGGGAAGGGTCACTTAGTGTCTTCAGTGCCAGGGGGAAAGTTCAAATGATTGGCGCGGTCCTGTAGACTTAGCTGTTGTCAAGTTCCTCCGTAGTGATCGGCGAGTGCTGGGGTGGCTGGGCTTGCTCGTCAGGTGAGAGTAGCTCCCAGTTACGGCTTCGCGGGATGGCACGGTTCAGGCGTGGTCTCCTCGCGGATTCTGGGTGCGGGGCGTCTTGGCTGCGTTCCCGTCTTGGTGCTTGTGAGTCAGGGATGATCATGCCCTGCTGATAATCACAGGAGAAGGTGGATGTAGATCTCTATGGCTTAGAGACAAGGGGCTTCAGTCGGCAGGGAATTAGTGGATCCCAACCGGCTAGAAGGCTGCCCTTGTACAATAGCACTAGTTACTAAATAAACTGAATTTCAGTTAACAAACTGAGATCAGTAAAACATAAAAGGTGATCAAGCCAACATCACTCTCCATCCAACACCTGGAAAGGAATGGTATCATAAAGTGCAAGATTGCAACCCACAGGCTTCCTACTAAAAATAGACAAAAGGGTTAGTAGGCATAAAATCCGGTTCTGGTACCAAAAGAGTTAAAGTCAAAAACACACACACACAAATAATCAGTGCACATAAATAGAACAGAATGTTTACCACTTCTTTTCAATAACATATCTATCTACTCCTTATTCATCATTGAACATAGGATCTAGATCAAAAATAGGATCAAACAAACAACCAATCTCAATCACCAGCCATCAATAATACTCACTAGTTGGGCTATTATGACTGGCTGGGAGAGAGGTCGAGTCTGCAATGTTGCTCCAGCCAGGGTTCAGCGTCTTGTGTGAAAGTATGTGTAGGCTAACTTTCCTCACTACTCAAATTATAGCCTTCACTTTCAAACAATGAAAGCCTGGGATTGGTTTATAGCAGTCGACACGTCACAAGATGACGCTATAATATTATGCATACTAGTACCGAACAATCACGCGCCGGTTACATCATTATCACATGCCGACATTCCTATCCTTCTCGTGATTGGAAAGGAAAATCGTCTTCAAAGGGCGCCGACTGTTGATGTCACTTTCTCGTGATGGGGAACGGAGATAAGGGGGGGGGGGGGGGGGATAAAGGGAGATCACCACTGTAGGTGTTACATGCTGACAGGGGAGGTAAACCGGGCTTCAAAGAGATAAATGCCTTAATCGGCGTCTGTTTGATGGTGTATGGCAATTAAAGTGGCGGCCGGCCCGAGAAATGAAAAGGGGAGAGGGGGGGTGGGGGGTGTAGATAAGAAAGAGGGGTCGCGCGGGACACTTACGTCACAGGCCCTTAAGTCAAATGCACAGTCCTCCACCACCTCTGAAGAACCCGACAAGGAGCAGACCTTGAATGTGAGTGACAAATCAGTGGTTGGCCCTTAAGTCAAATGCACAGTCCTCTGAAGAACCCGAAGAGGAGCAGACCTTGAATGTGAGTGACAAATCAGTGGTTGCTTAAGTCAAATGCACAGTCCTCCACCACCTCTGAAGAACCCGAAGAGGAGCAGACCTTGAATGTGAGTGACAAATCAGTGGTTGGCCCTTAAGTCAAATGCACAGTCCTCCACCACCTCTGAAGAACCCGAAGAGGAGCAGACCTTGAATGTGAGTGACAAATCAGTGGTTGGCCCTTAAGTCAAATGCACAGTCCTCCACCACCTCTGAAGAACCCGAGGAGGAGGAGACCTTGAATGTCAGTGACAAATCAGTGGTTGGCCCTTAAGTCAAACGCACTGTTTCCCCCTGTGGGGATACCGGGGGATCTTTAGTATAAAAAGTTCCCCCACCTTCTGGAAGTTCTGTTTTTTTATAACTTCCTCTAATTTGTCACTCTCTTTGACTCTTGCCTTTCCCCTTTGCTTACTGTCATCTATCTTTCTACCTTACCGGTCCATTCCGCCTTTTTTGCGAAACACTTTCAAAAACATTTCCTCCATCCGAAGTCGGACTTGCTGGTCCTATTTCTTATTTCTTCGGCGCATAACGGCAGCTTGACGCATCTGCGCTCATAATTGACAGGAAACTGAGAGATTGAAGAAGAAGAAGAAATGCACTGTTTTGGTGGATGGCACAGAGTGCGGGATTGGTAAAATCCCCAAAAAGTTTGTTCCTTCCCGCGATAATCGGCGCGGGGAGCAGGCCGAGTCCCGCACATTTGCAGAACGGCCCGCAGTTTTTGCCGATCGATGCGGGAAGACCTTTGTCGTCTGCTAAACCCGTTGTCTGGACAAACTGAAAGTATCGAGCAGGAGTGAAGGATTTCTCGACATTTCATTGGTTCTTGACAAAATGTTAGTGTTAATCAACCAATCGCGTTCTTCTTGTTCTACTGACAGGAAGTTGCGAATGTTTTTCAAAATGAAGCGGGCAGGGACCCTGTTTGATTTTGATTTTCGCGGAGGCAAAGTGAAAAAAATTCCTGTTCCAAGCGAGTGTGAAGACCTCGAAGAAAAGGCTTCTACATCTAAAGCGTCGGAAAAGAATGACAACAGTGGCAGTGCAAAGGAACATCGGTTCCTAAATGACTGGTTGAAAAAGTGGCCGTGGCTGACGAAGATTGAGACAGGGATGTACTGGTTCTTATGTATGTGATGTGGGGTTGGATAGGGGGGAGTGCCCCCCTTTTTTTTAATTTGAGGGGTGGACTGCCCCCCCCTTTTTCAGAAATCCTAGATTAAGCTCTGATGGCATCAAGCCTGTTTATTATTCACAATTGTCAGTTTTCAAGACTGCTCATATTATAGAGATCTGTGCTTTTTTTTACTTTTTCTTTTTATAGAAAAGCTCCATCTTCTTTCACAAGTTTCTTCCTCAACGTATAAGCTATTGGAATAATGTCAAAGTCTTCAGACTAAAAATGATTTTCCCAAATATTACTTAACCTCTTCAGTGCTTATGATGTTAATGTCCTCTATATATTGCCTCTGTACTTGCCACCATGATGATGGCTCAATATTGTTATATGATTATATTATGAAGGCTCATTCGTCAATATATATGTACGTTAATATTATGAAGGCTCATTCGTCAATATATATGTACGTCAATATTATTATATTATGAAGGTTCATTCGTCAATATATATGTACGTCGATATTATATTGTGAAGGCTCATTCGTCAATATATATGTACGTCTATATTATGAAGGTTCATTCATCAATATGTATGTACGTCAATATTATTATATTATGAAGGCTCATTCGTCAATATATTGTACGTCAATATTATTATATTATGAAGGTTCATTCATCAATATATATGTACGTCAATATTATGAAGGTTCATTCATCAATATGTATGTATGTCTGAGCTCATTCTTATTTGCAGAATTAAAAAACGATGTCAGCAAACAGGCAATACGGATGTAAGTTATAGACGATAGCGGATACTGAAGGGGTTGAGGAAGCATCCCTGTGCCCTGATTTTTTTTAAAATTATAGATAAAATTCTTGCTTTTTATTCACAGAGATTTCACTTTATTTTTCAGTCACGTCGACGTACCCGTACCCGTAAGAAGTAGACTGAAAGCCAACCAGCGTAATGAAAGAACTGTGCAAGACACCTGCTACTACAAACTGCCTGTACCTACAATTTTGGAGAGATGAATTACCTAGCAGACTTTTGTTTTGTTGGTGTTTTCTGTAATGTTGAAAGGCAGGCTCTGTTGAGGGTTTGTACACACTGAAAGGAGGGTGTGATGACTCAAGGTGCTTAGAAGTGAACGTATGACTTTGATTGGTAGGGTGGGTGGGTAGGGGAAACAAAGAGATGAAGTTTAAGAGCTGTTGGGCTAGTAATATGAAATGAAGTTGACAATTTGTGTCATTCTGCAGGCAATCTGCTGTAACCAAATAGTTGCTGCAGTAGATTACAATTCCTGAATAGTTTACAGCAAGGAGAGTAGTCTGCTGGGCTTAGAATAGATTTAAACAGCATTTGCCTAGCTGGGTCATTGGACTTGGGTCCCCCCCCCCCTTAATGCCAATCACAGGGGAATCCATCCATTGTTGGTGACCGTTTACTATTTCTCAGTTTTTATTGTGAAATTGAACAGAAATGATACAGAGAAATAGGTCAGATGTGTGTTGCAAAACAGTGTTGTCTATGAGTGTGTGTGTGCTGGGGACTGATGGTAAGGAGAAAGTGTTCTTTTTCAGAATGGGCCTCTGTGTTCATTTCCCTTCTACCTACTTCACAACAATTTTCGGGGGGGGGGGCGCCATGGTGTCAATGTCATTTCTTCCCTCCGATTTCTGTGTTGTTTTCATTTTAACTTATTGTCTGGCACACTACATTCGTAGATTAAGGAAGTGGAGGCAAGGGTTTGCTCCCATGATATAGGCCCTAATCGTTCACTTGCCCGAGTCTGCGTTCTGATGGGGCTTGCCCTGCAGGCCAAGAATGGTGAAGATGACTTGGCTGTCGAAAATCTCTTTTGTACATGTCTCATGCCAGGCACAAAAACAGATTTTAAAAGCACTGTGAGTTTGGAGCATGAGATTTGCTGCAGTACACTGGAAGCAAAACACTGCCATAGTTTACCTTTATGGTCGTCACTTTTTCTTCCCAGAATGTTGCTGTCGTAACTACAGACAACGCATTCAGAGGCATGTTCTGGGCTGTTGCAGATTTGTCTTGTTTGAGTGTCACGTTATACTTTTTAGATCTAGTGTTGTAACAATAACTGCAAGATTTGTGAGAGCATGCATGGTATTGGTAAAGTGTGGTTGTTTGAAAAATCATCAAATGCTGCTGTATATATTTGCAGCTTGTTCATCAAATCATTTTAATGGTGTCTTGCAAAAGCATTATGATGGCACACATGCTTAGAACATATTTTTGTTCACAGTGAAAAGCTTTGAACAAGTGAACAGCTGTTACTCAATAGTAAATAATGTATGTGTGATTATTTTGTGTGTGTGTGTGATTTAGATAATAAATCCAACATCACAAATAATTGGCACTTAACATTGTACGTATGTGGATTGAGTGCCTTTGTGCTTGGAATTATGTCTTTTTCGTTGGGAAGTTTCAATTGTTCAACATGTTCTTTTTTTCATATTTTGTTGAATCTGTTCAAAGTTATTTTGGTTTAAATAAATGTAATTGTGCTCTCATGAATTTATTAATCTGTTGAAAAAAAGTTATGTTAGTGTAAACCAGTTTATGAACTAAAAAATCCAACTTTTTTAAGAGGAAAAAAAAGTGAATATTCACATACACTTTGATTCTAATCTCCCCTCCCACCCCTCCAAGGAAACGATGCAAGAAAACGTAATCATGAATTCTAATGTGCATTTCCTAGGGCTGCTATTCACCCAATTTGGATCACATTTTTACAAACCCTCAAGCTTCCTTCCTAATCTGGCTAGATTTGATTGAAAAAATGTGAGATTGCTAAGAATGAAATGATACGATGACTAAAAAATCACCAGATTGAAAAACAATGCAAATATTTCATGGTCTAATATACTTCATTCTATTGTGAAACAAGTGAACAGCAAATCTTTTTTTGTGTGTGACATGAGAGAAGGAACAAGGGCTTGTGTGTTGATCTGTTTTTGAGCTAACCAAATAGGTTTTACCGTTGCTACAACCTGTATAATAATTAAGTCTGATATTAAAGATAATATCAGGTGCAGGACAGTGATTTTCCAATTAATGTCAATAAAAGGGAAAGCTTTTTGTTCTTTCTTTTAAATCCATGCTTTCTTCTTCTCGTACGTCAGAGGGACACCCCAGCATCCAATATGAAGGCGGCCGTATGTTGCAGGTCCTCCAGGCTCCTGAAGAGCTTCTGGGCCACCGAAACGGGGTCTGGCAAGGTCTTTTTTTCTTTGCTGTTGGAACAGTGGACAGACCTGTTTACCCTCCCAGTTTTGCCAGAATTATCCCGGGAATTTGCAAAAATTCTGGGTAAAATAATAAGTTCCAGGTGAACGCTGAAAATCCCGGGATTTCGAAAAAACGTCTATTATTTGTTTCCGTTTGTATGAAAAGACGCATGGGTTGACCGAAACCTTGGAGTTCTGAGACGCGATTTTTCATTGGTCCGTGGACCCCCCTCAACCAATGATAGTATTTCTTGTTGGCAGAGATTGTAGTTTTGCGCCAAACATGTCATAAGGCAAGTCAACCGCAGGCGGCAAGCGCCAGAAATCTTCGACAAACGACAGCAGTGATAGGGTGAAACGGCCAAAAGTGAAGCAGAAGTTTTCTCAAAAGTATTTGAAAGTGCCATGAATAACAAGTTCGTGTTTGGGAGACGAGCATGCACACTGCAAGTACTGCAACATGGACTTCAAAATTTCGCATGGCGGCATAAGCGACATTGCGATGTGAATTCTGTTTTTTTTCCCCTCAAATTCCGGGTTTTTCTGTGGCAAATTCCAGGTTGTTCATTATAATGGTAAAACAGGTCTGAGTGGACATGACTGTAGAATGTGGTCACTTGTTTGGTTCTCAGTGCCGCATGGGCACTTGCCTGATTCTTTGGTGCGGTTTGTTAACAGGTGGTGTGAAACGATTAAAAACACAGACCTGTTCTTGGCGGGTTAGCATGTGTTATGAGTCTGCCCTGTTCAGTGTTATGTTTTGGGTGTTGTCTGGCCCACTTTTACTGTTTGGCCTTGATGATGGTTTTGGCCTCTGGGAAGGTGGTGGACCTGCCGCTGCTCTTGTGGTGCCTTCCTTTGCTAGGGAATCAGACGTTTCATTTCCTTGCACGTAGCCATGCTTTCTGATTTTCTGGCGTAAGAAAATGTTGAAATAGAAATGTTTGCAATGGTAATTTACTGAGATAACAATGTCGTTTCTGATAGTGGAATGCTCATGTTTTTCACTCGTTTTCATGTCCATATGGTACGCTTTCATCAAAGTTCAGTTTAAAACCAAAGTGAAAGATCTAATTGATCATGCTTGTTTGTGGTACAGGTACTTAGCGTATTTTGTCAGTTCTCTCATTATTCAGACCTGCCAACCGCCTAACACTAAAGTAACAGACCAAAGAGGAATAATTGTAGCAGCAAAGAGGAATTTTGATGCAGCGTCTTACCTTTCATAACATAATTTGAAGCAAGCACTTTTTAATCCTTGTTTTAAACAAGTCTTGTCTGGAAGTGTCACAACCATTTTTACACAATAGAAAACTTTTTGTTTGTTCCTCTGTGCTTTTTATTTGGCAGACCTAGACGGTTGGTGCCATAGATGACTTATTAATAATGAGACTTGGAAGGAAGATAATGAATCACTTCAAGTTCATCTTTGTCCTTTCCTTCCGTTGGCTTGAAAAAGTCGGTGACAGTGGAAGACCAAGCCAGGGAGTTTGTAGTTTTGATAATATGACGCTGAGAAGTAATGTGGCGTTCGATGTCGATGTCTTCTGTCTTGATACCATCCATGGGAGACTTTAAAATATAGTGAGCACATCGTAAATCGAGCGTGATGCACACTTTCTTGATCTGTGAATGCACAGAAACTTTTCCATGTATTGTTGGCAGTAATGTTGATCTAATCTTTCTTTTCTTCAACAGGTAAGCAGCTAAATTGTCTCACACATTGACTTCTAGACGGAAGTGCGAAGCCGGAAATGCTTATATAGACTGCAAAGTTGGTTATGCGCACGGCAGCTGTGCCGCTTTGTATATAAGATGATCAGTTTGCATCACTAAAAAAATAAAATTATTTAAGTTTTGAAAGCAGAATTTTATGGACTAGGGCGGAAGACATTTAGTCTGAGCGGTAGAAATTCCGCTCAAAGCGGAAAAGTTGACTGGTCTGATTTTTAGTGGTAAAATTTAAGAAAATACCGGGAATACAGTTATGTGTTTGCCACTTAATTTTTGTCAGAGAGCTCAACTTGTGCAAATTTCTGCCATTCAAATATGTAAATTGAATGAAATTTCAAGAAACTTTTTTTAAAAGGTTATTGAGAGTAAAGATTTCTCAACCTTTTTAATGCTTTTCGCCCCCAAATGTCCAATTAAATTATTGTAATGTTGGAGACTGATAAGAGTGTGATTATTTTTTTTCTGTTTCCTCATTGCTTTTTGTCTTTTTTGATGATGTAATTGTGACTGTAATTGCTGTTGAGATTTTCTAAAAATAAAAGAAAGTTCAGTTTTTGTTTTGTTATTCTAATCAAAGCAGTAAATGTCTGTATTTGTAAAATGGCAGGAGTAGACAACCATATATTGTGAATATTATGCCTTTTGGGAAACATAAATTCTAGCAAAATTTAAAAAAATAAGTTCATGATCAAGACTCAAGACGTTTTTCTTTCTGTTCCTTTGTATTTTAAATGCATATGAGTGAGGTTGTTGATATTTTAAAAGAATAAAGTGACTATCAAATTCTTTTTTTTTCTTCTCTCCAGTGGTTACATTACTAGTCATATGGTGATGTGCGACATATACTCGGTTCCAAAAGAAACGCGAATAAAACGCAACAATTTCAGACTCCGTTTTCAGTGCGTAAATAACCATATATAAACTTTGTGATGAAGTAATATTGTAGCCCGCTGTCCCAACACTTATGTAATGTAAAAATATCAGGTACAGCACAAGGTACCACAAGACATAACTGCTTCTGCCCAAGCAACTGCCCCATCAATTAACCTGAAATTTTATTAGTGATGAAGTAAACTGACAGTAATGTCTTTCATAATTTTTTGAACATGTGTGACCTAGCACCATGAAAGGGACATTAAATCGCTGGGCTAGTTTCTCACAACAGGCATGTAAAGTCAAAAATCTCATTTTTTGTCAATTTTGAGCTATGGGTATTTTCGTGTTCTCTAACATCTTATCTTATCTTTCATATTTATAAAGGACAATCTTTAATATTGTTTCTAAGTGGTTTTATAAGTGTCTTAAAACGTAGGTCAATGCATTTTCTTCAGCTACTAACTTTAAATGCTCATAACTTTTGCAACGGAAAAAGATACAAGAATGGTTCTTGTATCATTAGAAAAAGAAGTGTCTGAAGTTGGTTAAATATATAATTTTCTCAGAATGGTCAGTTTGACACTTAATGTC
>CM065692.1:35694456-35711956 GCA_017654935.2 Phymorhynchus buccinoides
ATGTTAATGCTCAACAAAACATCAAACTTTTTCATTTCCACCCAGATTAAAACTGTCAGAACACCAGTTTATTGTTTAAATATTTCACCGCCAGCCATTTTTCCCCCATTAAACTTACAAGGGTTTAGAAAATATGACATCTCGAAAGATGTCATCCTTGTTGTTTCACACAAACCATAAAATGAACTTCATTAATCGATGCAAAGAAGGCATTAACATTTCTATAGGACGTGTCAGTGTTTCCCATAGGGATAAAATCTGAGAGTCCCTGGGACTCCCTGCGCAAAATTATAATAATAATAATATTAAATAATAATGTGAATTTATATAGCGCTCTTTCTCACATGAGCTCAGTGCACTTACCATTCATAACAAGAACATTAAAGGCAAACAAATAATGAAACATTAGAATGTAAAATAAACATGCTTGCACGCAACGGTCTCTTTCTTCCTCTCACACACACACATACACACACGCACGTATGTATGCACGCAGACACACACACACACATGAATGCACGCATGCACACACTCACAATTATACAAGAGTAAAATAGTTACAATATGAAAATTCTAAGAAACAGACCACATTCACATTCTCAATCAAGCTTAGAAGTTAGATGCAATACTGAAAATAAAATCATACTGCCATCGACATACCAGTTACTTATATTTTAATAGACAAATTTTGCAAAAACAAAGATACCCTTCTACCTCCTTCACAAGCGCTTAAAGTTTACAAGACGTAGATTGTCTAGGTACCACATTCTACATACAGCTTACAAAATATAAAAGAATTGCAAAACAAAATTTCACAAGATTTCTGCAATGAAACGGATCCTTCACCCCCCACCCTTCACATGTAAACACTAATCAATTATATGTCCAAAACAAGTGAGTTTTAAGGGCAGAGCTAAAGGCGGAGATAGAGTCAGATGAGCGGACATGTTGTGGGAAGGAATTCCATATATGAGGTACTAAATAGTAGAAGGATCGTTCACCAAAAGATTTCGTGTGGACCCAAGGAAACTTGAGTGTGCAGCGAGTATTTTTTTAAATGATAAGGGTCCCATTGCAACTTTTTTTTTTTTTTTTTTAAATGAACACACAAATGTTCTAATACTTCTATACTTTGTCTTTATCTTTTACTGCTGAGTAGCATATTAACCCCTGTTTGTTGGTTATCACTATATCACTATCAGTGTCATTGTTTTAACCACATATTTAACTTAAAGAATTGTAGAATTTATAGTCTTCAAGTTCAAAATAAAGCTAGAGACTACTGTCTGGCTGGGAGGTCATGGGTTCAAATCCCATCAGAGGCGAGGATTTTTTTGGTCCTGGACCGACTCCTACCCAGAGGTAGTGGCTATGGGTAGCTATAGGGGAGGAAGCAAGTCACTAATTTCACTGCCTGTCTTCTCTTCAAACACTCGAGAACACACTACAATTCGCGAACTACTATGTCTGCCTTTTTTTTAACCATCAAACGCAAGCGCTAGCTCAAGCAAATACGGACCACGCCGTTTGAGAATAACATTGCTGTCGCATTTTCTGCAAATATTTTTTTTCATTAAATTACGAAAAAATGTTGGGAGACGGTGGAGCAGTTTTTATGCCTGATATATAAACCGTCCCCGATTACTATTTACCTTTAGCCGTTTGACCAGCTCATCCTTTCCAAGGTCCTCAGACAACTCTTTGCACCCAGGAGGGTAAACAATCTTGTCCAACTTGGATACAGCCATTCTGCTTAGCACATCTGGAAAAAAAACACCAAAATATAAACATTAGTAAACAGGCTAAAACTACTAGTACTAAAGTGTAAAGTAATCAAGAATTAAAGAGCATTTTTTTCAATGTTGAAGAGTAATTGAGGTCCAAATTGAGTAGACTACTCGAAAAGAGTAAACAAGTCTGCCTCTCACAGAAGACCTACTTCTCTGAAACATTGCCCTTCTTTGTAAGTATTAAAATTACCTCCCTTATAAGACACCTCCCTTATAAGACCTAATTTTTAATTATTTTTTAAGGTCTTATAAGGGAGGTTCTACTGTATCATGTTGAGTGAATTCATACTCAAATACGGTATGCATTTAAGTTTATGTCAAATATGAGTATACTCATAAGCAAGGTACAATGAGTTTAATCATCACTGTCTCAGTGTCTGGGTGTTAGTATAAATTAATCAATGTAACAGTTAACGAGTCTTGTTACTGAAAAATAATGTACGTGTAAAGGGGTGAGTAGAGGGTGTCATAGACTTTAACTTCAAAGTATTCAGGCTGGACCAATCCGTGCCAGCCTCGTCCAATCCAGCTACTGAGCAAAAGATGCAGCCCTGAGGACCTGAGCCCAAACTGAGGACCTGATCCTAGGCCAGTTCCCCATCACGACAGATGAGACAAGCCACACACAGCAATGTATCTGATTCTGTCCACCAAAACAAACTATGTACATGAAGTTTTCTATTTTCCCAAGAACTGTATGTAACTGGAACAACCTTCCACCTGAAGCAATTTATCACCCTCAGTGAAGGAGTTCAAAACCCAGATATAAATCCCCTCCCTTCTTCCTCCTCCCCCTTTTGTCTTTATTCCCCACCCCCTTCCTTCTTTTTTGGCCCCTTCTGATTGCCTCAACCATTCCCTCTATCCTCCCCCCACCCCCTTCCCCTCCTGAGCAGCAACTACTTTCATCAGTCTTCAGATACCAGAATCCACACTTGACCTTATCTTCATCGATCACCATAGGCATTGGCTTGTTCCCAAACAGTCCAAGATGGCAGATAGAACAACATAATGCTGTTTGAGAACAAACCAAAGGCTAAGGTGCTCGATCATGGTAATGCCCCACACTTTTTATAGTATTATACACATCAGAATCTTCAGTATGCTGAATGAGGATGTTCAAAGAAAGAGTAACTGTCACCGTGTCAGACTCATGCTCATAAATCAAACATCCATTGCAAAACATGCCAGCCCTCTACAAGTACAATGCAAGTAAATCACTCATATTGGAGACTTCATTTTTGTCCTGGCGACTGAATAAATTTAAATCAATAGCCAATGGCCAGTAAATACATCTGACTGCCGCTCGCCAGGCTCATCGGGGGATTCCCTGCAGGCAGGTAGGCCTAGTTGAGTCGGCAACGTATGAGGCGGGCATTTGGCTGCAAAGGCATTGCTATCGCTGTCTCAGCTAAAGTCAGCATGCAAGGTTCGGACCCCCACAAACATCTGTAGCCAATCAGAAAGCTTCGTTTTCACAGACAATGGTAGTGCTCATACGCTTTCTTTATCAACTTCTGCGGATTTAGAAACAGACTTCCCCTGTGGGGATACCGGGGGTCTTTTGCATAAACAAATAGTTTCCCCACCTTCTGGAAGTTCTGTGCTTGTAACTTTCTCAAATCGGTCACTCTCTTTGACTGTGCTTTTTCTCTTTGCTTTCTGTCATCTATCTTTCTGCCTTACTGGTTGGACAATCTCCTGCCTTTTTTCAAGAAACTTTCAAAAATATTTTCTCCAGCCGAAGTCGGACTTGTTGGGCCTAACTATTTCTTAGACGCATAACGGCAGCAAGGCCATCTATGCTCATCATTATTAATTGACAGGAAACTGTCTGATCGATCGAATAAGAAGAAACAACAGACAATTGACAACAATGACTAGTAAGTTCTCTTTACTTTTTGTTTTCTTCTTCTCTTGAGGGCCCACGGTCAATGAGCTGACCATTCTGGCTTTACTTCCAGCTCAGTTTGCAGCACTTGTCAATGTCTTGTTATTTGACTTTGTGTGTCTTAAACGACACAAACATGTTTGTTCCCAAAATTAGATCTTGCTGGCTACTACATTTTTTGGTTTACTACTAGTAGGGATGTGCATAAAAAAAATATTTAAGTGATTCCCATTGTAATGCTGATAAAATTGGAGAAAAATAGTTAACTTGGGAGTAAAGTCTGTCAATAATTTGCAAAAGGAGGCGAGATTTTTGTAAGTATTGTTCTATTTTTTCATTCATGACTCATATAGAAAAGTTTGTGACACTGCTTTCTTCCAAGAATCAAGGCGATTGAAAGTTCGACAGAACTCCATTGATTTACAAAAAGTGAGCATTCACAGATAGACTAGAGTGTGGGTTGTTGAAATTATGTGTAGCAGATTTGAGAAAAGAACTACTTTAATATTGGTTTCTGCATTAAAAATGATCTATGAATCGAGCAAACAATCTATTTCCACTTTAGGAATGGCTTCTTTCACGTCACATCACGTCGCGAACGAGAGAATGAGATCTCCCTGTGCAGATGATCATCTTTCGAACGGACTAAAATAAAGTTTCAAAAACAAGATCGGATGCATTGTGCATTATGATATACTTACGTTTATAGCGTCGAAGCAAACGTAAGTATAAGACAGGCATCGTGATAGTTTTTCAAAATGCGTTTGGCTTACGCAAAGTTGGAATTTTTTTTCTCGGAAATTAGGGTAAACATTGTGTTTGGTCATAACACTATAAACTGATGTAAAAATACAAAGCATGCATGCTTTAGGCGCACATAACCACCTGTTTTTGATGCTTACAGCACCGCACACATACGTCACAAGCCCTGTTGATCAAACCAAGTTTTTGTGCCAGGCAATGCCTGCCAATGATCATTCACTTTGCATCAGTGTGTCACACGGGTGGAGATGTGTTCTGAATCAAGCAAGCTGGCAGTGAACGCACGAGGCCGAAGCCAGGGTAAATTTCATGAGAGTGCACTGCACTTTGCAAACATAATGGACAAACGATGTATAAGAAACCATTTTTACAAAAGTTTAGCAGAAAGATATCACAGGCTCTTATGTGATTGGTCAAACAAAATTATTTCAACTAAATCTTAATGCATCAGTCAACAACAAGAAATGCGTTTTTGACACTTTTCGCCGAATTTCCACTAGTGCTCGAAGCGCCCGCTCTTAAGAAACTCGTCCAGAATTCCCGCCACGCAAAAACGTCACAAGGTCTTGTATTGTGTGGGGTTGTGTGTGTACTTTGTGAATTCATTACCGAAGCACCTAGGCAAGCAGTTATTAGTCATGCACGTGAGGCACTGCTTGTCTGACTCTAGAGGAATATCACTCAATCATCATCATATAGTAATAAGCCAAGTGTGTGCGAAACACAAAATGGGCCTTATAACTCCGCCGTTTTTCGACCGAATCGCTTCAAATTTGCTGTGAGCCCTAACGGGGCGATGGCAACGGCAACCGAGGCGGCCGTGTCATTTGCGCGGTTCGGCAAATGCGCGAAACGCGCATCTGCCGGCCTCTCGGCGCCCTTATCTCCGGTGTTTCTGGGCCGATTGCCTTCAAATTTGGCGGATAGATGACCGGGGACAGTGACTATCGATGTGCCAAACCGGAAGCGAATCGGTTCAGAAACGTGCGCGCTATACGTTGCTTCACCTTTTCACGAATAACTCCGCCGTTTCTTAACCGATTCGCTTCAAATTTGCTGTCAGGCTTGCTATGGCCGGGGCAAAGCATGGCAGGGAATTTGAACAGCATGCGCGCGCCATATGCACCAATTTACAGTTTTGCTGAATGGGCCAAACGGGATCTGTCCAAACGTGCTGTTATTAAAGGGGGGGGGGGGACCTGCTGTGTGCATGAGACCGTGGTTCACAGTGCTGGGGTGACGAGTAGGTCAGCGGAGCTGGTTATGGGTGGGGTGGGGGGCAGTGGAGATTACAACAGGAGACACTATCTGTATTATGAAAAAATCGGGACTTTACTGGCTTAGCACTGCCTCCAGGCATTGCCTCCAGTATTGTTCCCACAATCTTTGTATTTACAAATGCCCCACATGCCAAAAGGCCGAACTAAGTTGACTTTCAGTTCGTTTTTCTGTTTTTGTCCTTTGCCAATCTACGATCGCAAAGGAGTAAGTTTTCGTTCAGGTTTGTTTCCTTTTTTTGTTTGTTTGTTGTTCTTTTCTGTCTGTCCTAAGGATCTCCCGAACCGCTTGACCGAATCACTTCAAATTTTGTGTGGTGGTGTGTGTGTCCCTATGAGAGGAAGGCATCCGCACAAAACTTTTCGCCGCTCTGACCTTGACCTTGGCGTATGACCTTGAAAACCCAAAATCGTTAAGGGGCCATAACTTCCACACCGCAGGTCCTGGAGTCATGAAACTTGGCATGGAGGTACTTTCGCTTATGGCCGTTCTGATGATGGCGTACTGATGAAGGTCAACGTCAAGGTCAGGGAGATCGGTATGCTTTGAAAATGGTATGGGTCTAATAATTGGGGTTTTCTGCCCCACGCATATCTTCCGAACCGCTTCACCGAATCGTTTCCAATTTTGTGTGGTGGCGTATCACCATGAGAGGAAGGCATCCGCGCATAAATTATCACCGTCGTGACCTTCACCTTGGCGTATGACCTTGACAACCGAAAATCTTTAAGGGACTGTAACATCTACACCGTTGGTCTTAGGGACTTCAATCTTGGCATGTAGGTACTTTGGCATGTTTGTTCTGATCATTGCATACTGATCAAGGTCAAGGTCAAGGTCATGGACATCGGTAGGCCTTGAAAGTGGTAGGGGTCTAAAAATTGGGCTTTCAGCCACAAAAGTAAAAATATAATATACCACGACCGGGTTGTCATCCCCCCCTCCCTACGCAGCCAGGTCCTGCAGGCCCTGCACTCGGCTCACCAAGGCGTGTCCCAGATGTGCACCAGAGCGGAGACCTCCTTCTTCTGGCCAGGCATGACACCGGCCATCACGGAGATGCGGGCACACTGCTCACCATGCAACCGGATGGCACCCTCACAACCCAGCGCACCCCCCACCCCTCCCATGATCCCTACCCATTCCAGTGCCTGGTAACCGACTACTTCCACTACCGTGGCCACAACTACCTGGTTGCTGTGGAAAGGTACAGCAACTGGCCCATTGTGGAGGAGGCCTCCAACGGTTCAGCCGGACTCGTTGCTGCCCTACGCCGCATCTTCGTGACATACGGCATCAGCGATGAACTGACGTCCGACGGAGGACCAGAGCTCACCTCCAACCACACACCCACCTTCCTCCGCAACTGGGGAGTGCACCACTGAGTTTCCTCAGTCGCCTTCCCCCATGGCAACTGCCGCGCCGAGGTCGGCGTGAAGACAGTGAAGCGCCTCATCACTGACAACACTGGCACCAACGGCTCCCTGGACACCGACAGATTCCAACGTGCCATGCTCCAGTACAGAAACACCCCTGACCGGGACACACACCTGTCCCCAGCCATATGCATCTTTGGCCGCCCCATTAGAGACTTTATCTCCATCCACCCTGGAAAATACCAACCCCACTCAACCTGGCGCGAAACCCTCACCTCTCGTGAAGACGCTCTTCGTAACCGCCACATGCGCACTGCCGAACGGCTGTCAGAACACACCCACCCCCTGCCACCGCTGGCTGTCGGAGACTGCGTCCGCATCCAGAACCAAGGTTGAAGTACGCCAGTTTGATCAATACGTGGTGAGGGTGGACGGCTCCGGACGAGTTACGCTCCGTAACCGACAGTTCCTGCGGAAATACCTACCTGTCATACCCCGCGCACCACTACTCATGGCTCCCGGCCCCACCCCAATCCCGACCGCCCCACCCCAGACGGCACCACGGACACAGCATGCTGGGCCCCCTTCCACCCTTGACGGGCAGCCTCACCCACCACCAGCAGCTGACACCACCGTGCCTAAGAACCAGCGCAGTCCACCCACCCCGAGGACCATCCCACCCACCACCCCCACCCTCGGGACCCAAGGGCGTGTCTCAAAAGCCCTTCGCGCCCTACTGCCCTACAACGCCCCTGGCCTCAAGGAGCTGCCCAGCCACCACACAGCTGATCCACCCTCGGACACCCAACCCCTTCGGCGATCCTCTCGGCTGACAAAACGACCCATTGAATGATTGACTAACGTTCTCCTGATTGAGACTCCTGCATGCATCATCTTACAGTAGTTATAATCTTTGCATGCTCCCTTGTTTCGTTTTCAATTACTGGACCGCATGTTCCTTCATCATTCATTCATCCTACATTTACAATACCACCGTTTACAGCTCATTCACTGTCTTACCTTTCACCCACCGCATGGTCTCACTTTTTATTATGGCTACATCATATACTATCAGTCTTTTTCACTTCCCTCCAAAAGACTTGGGGAGGGCGTAGAGGAATATCACTCAATGTATCCATAAATTGTCTCATTGTTATTTCATCTTCGCTTCATGTCACATGGATTGTACCATTGTACCATTTTCTCCATCTCATCATCATTCTCTGTCTGTCATGTTTTCAGACCCACTGAGGACCTATTTCTTCATTGCTATTCATAAATAAAGACGTTGAAACAAGCAAAGTGTTTTGTGCTCATTTAGACTCGAGTCCGTCTTGCGATCATAGGCCTACGCCTAGCCTACAGCTGAGTAGATAGCCTACTGTTGGGCCTATGGTTGCGGGCAGAAGTTGTTTTGCGTGCATGTTACGCACGGCTGCTCTGAAAATGCGTAGGCGAATTAATACGCTAGAAATGTGCGTTAACGCGATCCCTGATAAGATTATTCGTGTGAAGCAAAATAATGCTTGGAATAAAGTTATAAACGTTAAATTCAGCAAAGGATGCCAGCTTACCGATGAGTTGTGCAGCTAAGCCTAGCCATGACGTCAGTCCATCGTTAAGAAAGGGAAGTCACTATTCTTATAAAAAAAAGTAAACAAACCGCTGCCCAAAGCGAAGCCATTTTTTGTGTGATCGGTAGCTGTCGAGCTTTGATGACAGCAGACAACTGAAATTTTCCGTACGTGACAAGATTTACAAAAAGGATTGACCAATTTCCATATTTCATATAAACATTGCTGAAGGCTTAAATTCTGAGCCGACTGCTTTCAAAGTGAACGCTCAGTTTACCGATGAGTTGCCTCTCTTGAATTACCGTAGATTAGAACAATTTACCCTTCCGCCCATCTAGCAATCAAAACGATTCCTTCACTCAATTGGTGAGTACTTAGTAATTTAATTTTCTTTGCACAAGCAGAAAGAAATCATCTTTATTTCAAAGTGACCGCCAAGGGAACAACGGACATTTTAATTTTTGAGGTGTTGCGGAAATAATTAATAATTCATTACGTAACATTCAAGCGAAATAATAAATTGCACCTATCTACTACTAGGCCATTGGCGATTAGTCAAAAATGCAATGCCAATGGTACTTTTGGTAGAGGGCTGCATACTGATGCAATTTTGTGGGGGAAAAGTGTTAGCCGGACCGGGAGTCGAACCCGAGACCTCCCCAACACCAGACTGGTGCTCTACCAACTGAGCTATCCAGGCCGACAACCCGGTCCCTGATATTAATCCTAATATCAGTCACTACACTCTTCCCGGGTTCCCCCTCCTGTTTTTCAACTTCAAGGAATAATTCCTATCTCCCAAGGAAACTTCATTCCTTCCATCCAGGCTACCAAATTAACTTCTGACACCATTGACGTAATTTTGTGGGGAAAAAGTGTTAGCCGGACCGGGAGTCGAACCCGAGACCTCCCGAACACCAGACGGGTGCTCTACCAACTGAACTGAGCTATCCAGGCCAAAAACCCGGTCCCTGATAAAAGTGATATTAATCCTAATATGTCACTACAATACTCCACTGCATCCTATCACTTATACAAGCAAATGTAAAATGTTTATTTCTTATAAAACAGTCGATTAAGTTGCTCTGTCTCACTCAACCACTATGCAATTGCAATCGTTTCTCATACAATCCACGATAGAGTGACAGTTGGGTTGGCAAAGGCAGACAACTCGGTCAAAATCACACCAGCTAAACCAGGCCGAATTTTGGTTCTTTGTCACAGCAATGCCAGATTAATCATATATAGCACTTCTACGTCTCTGAGAACGGTTTAATATAACTTCCAATAAAATAAAATCTATAACTAAACCAACGTGATAGAAGAAATAATTTGTCATTGTTTGTTCAATGTAAGCTCGAAACAAGACAGAATACAACCCAAGCAGCAGCCATGTTGAGACAAACCAAAGCACACACTAATACAACATCTCCATGCGAAAACTGCACAGATCTTGGCGAAACCATGGCATGATTTTCAATATAAAATGTAGAAATGCTGTTGGTAGTTAATTTGAAGAACTGACTTTGCAAATTACCTCAACTGAAAGAAGAGTAAGAACTAATTTGCAATTCCTCTAAACAGGAAACCGCGCGAAGCTCAATGTCGTTCACAGCGAAGAAAATACTTGTTGCTGATTGGTTGATTTTCGTAGCTAGCGTGTGTGTGTGTGTGTGTGTTGGTGTGTTGGTGTGTGTGTGTGTGTGTGTGTATGTGCGTGCGTGCGTGCGTGTGTGTGTGTGTGTGTGGCCGGTGTTTGTGAGTAGGCCTACACGTGTTGTTCTTCAGTTTAACGTCCTTCCACTGAAAGTGATTTACATTGCTGTGTCGTGGTTTTGGTGTGGTTGAGTTGTGAGTAGATGTGTATGTAAGTGAGAATGTGTAAGAATATAATAAGCAATAAGTTAGTGATGTATGTAAGTGAGAATGTGTAAGAATATAATAAGCAATAAGTTATAGTGATGCAATCATGACCCCACCCTCCACCGATGTATGTAAGTGAGAATGTGTAAGAATATAATAAACAATAAGTTATAGTGATGCAATCATGACCCCACCCCCCCCATTAAACATAATAAAACTTCACTTAAAGAAAATAACATTTACTTCTTCTTTTTTATGTCTCATATGTGCCCTTATGGGCCGAGAGGACGTAAAACACTAGGTATCAAAATAACATTTACTGTGTATGTGTATGTCCGCATGTTCGTGTCCCACTGTTCTCATCTCTTCCTTCCTTGACTCGGTATTCCAGCCACTTGTTGCTGAACTTGAAACATACATCAAGGACACCAACCACACCCTGCAGCTTCTCACAGATTTCTCCTTCCCTTCTGTGGTACAACAGAACGTTATTTGTTCACCATGGACATTGTGTCGTTGTATACGAACATTCCTCACAAGGATGGCCTGATCGCTGTGAAACATTTTCTTTCAAACAGCAGCTATGACATCCACATTCCCACTATCCTGCGACTCACAGAACTAGTACTGACTCTTAACTCTTTCTCCTTTGGAGAGGAAACGTACAAACAGACTAGAGGGGTCGCCATGGGGACGAAAATGGGACCCAGTTACGCCTGTCTTTTTGTTGGGTACGTTGAAAACCAAGCCCTCAGCCTGTATGAAGGTCAAATTCCATCCCTATTCAAACGCTTTATATATGATTGCCTAGGTGTGGCCAATTGTTCCAAAGAAAGCCTTCTCAAATTCATTGACTATCTGTCCAACTTCCACCCTTCAACGGCTTCAGTTCACCCACGCAGTTTCCTCATCTTCCGTCACCTTCCTTGATATTGCCATCTCCATTCAGCCTGACTCCAACACCCTTGCAACCACCGTTTTCTACAAGCAAACCGACTCTCACTCATACCTCCTCTATTCTTCAAGTCACCCCACATCAACCAAAAACAGCCTACCCTTTTCCCAGTTCCTCAGACTAAGACGGATCTGTGGTAGGCCTAGCACTGCTGACTTTGAGACACAGGCTGAGAGAATGGCTTCATTTTTCATTTATCGTGAGTACCCACAAAACATTGTCCAGGCAGCACTTGAACGTGCACGAGAAACAACACGATGGGATGCCCTCAACTCTGGAACAGTTAAACAGCAAAACGACAGAATTGTGGCTGTCTTACCCTTCCACCCACACAACATGGCAGTCAGGAAAGTACTTCGCGACAACTTCAAAATCCTGCAGAATGACCCTAAGCTTCAACAAACATTCTCGCAGCCACCTATGATTGCCTTCCGAAGGGATACCAGTCTCCGTGACATTCTGGTGCGGAGTTCTGTCCGTACAGCCCCACACACGGTACCTCTCCTGGCCCCTCTGGAAACCAACCGTGTCAAAAGAAAAACTGCAAAACGTGCCCCTTCATCAGCTCCGCCACCACATTCACTGGGACTTGTGGAAAATTCTCAACCCACACACTTTTCACCTGCCAATCCTCAAATGTGGTCTACATAATTGAATGCCTTCTCTGCCACAAGCTGTATGTGGGTGAAACGTACCGAACGCTTAACGAACGGTTCACAGAGCACCTGCGATCCATGCGCCTGGGGTACCAAGACCCAATCGGCCTGCACTTCAACAGCCCTGGACACTCCCTAGCCCATGCTACTGTGGCCGCAGTGTGGCAAAACAGGGGAGGCAATGGTTCATCGGAAATTTCGAGAATCCTGGCTAATCAAACGGCTTGGAACTACAACACCAGCTGGCTTGAATTCAAAACAGTAATTCAAGATTTACTGACTCTTTGGATGGCACTATTTGGAGATCTTTGGGGGTCAATGATGGTGGTGGTGGTGATGATGATGGTGATGGTGGTGATGATGGTGGTGATGGTGATGATGATTGTGATGGTGGTGATGATGGACGGTGGTGATGGTGATGATGATGATGGTGATGATGGTAAATGGTGATGGTGGTGATGAGGATGACGGTGATGATTGATTTATGAGGATGATTTAGCCCGAGGGAAGTAGATCATGTCCTTGATGTGTAGATGTGCTTTTGTGTATGTGGATTTGTGCATGTATGTTTGCAAATGTGTGCTTGTGTGTGTTTATGTGTGTATGCGTTTATGTGGGCATGTGAGCAATGTGTGCATGTATGTGTGCATGCGTGTGTGTGTGTGTGTGTGTGTGTGTGTGTGTGTGTGTGTGTGTGCGTGCGCGCGCGTGTGCGTGCGTGCGTGCGTGCGTGCGCGCGCGTGTGTGTGTGTGCATGTGTGTGTGTGTGTATGTGTATGTGTGCGCGTGCATATATATGTGTGTCTGCATGCGCGCGTGTGTTTTAATCAAAGTGAATACCAACTCAGCTTTGTCTTTTTTGTCATTGCATGTCCCAAGAAGTTTTTGGCTGCTTTTTTAGTTTTTATGTTCAATGCAGGGTTAGTATGTGCTCACTATATATATTTTTTACCAGCCCTCACATTTATTTTGAAATCTGCTCAGTGTTTTCTTTTTTGCTATTTAAATCTATGATCTTTACTTTACTTTCACTTGACAGCGAGGATATTCCTTGAAACGTTGTGGTTTTTCTCTCATTAAAAAAAAGGACGAAACAACCTGTTCAGCGGTTTTTTCTTTTGTGTGTATGTGGTTATTATCACGTAATACTTGTAGCGGTGCCATAGCCGATGAGGTTTAACCGAGGCGTGGTCACCGCTACAGCTATCTGTATTAATTTTAAAAATCGGGACTTTACTGGTTTCGTACTGCCTCCGGGCATTGCCTCCAGTATTGTTCCCACCATATTTGTATTTACAAATGTCCCATATGTGTCTGATTCAGACCAAGAGGACGTAAAACACCATTTTCGTCGTCAAAATAACATGGGTGCAACTTTTCCTGGTATACAAGGATTTCCTGTTTTTGAATTTTCCAGAATAGGAATCATTTTTTATTTTATTTGTCGAACAAGATCTTTGTGTGTCTATTGTGTTTTTCAAACACTTTAAATTAAGCATTTGTATAAATTGTGGAAGAGGCAAACTAAAACCTTCATAAATCATTTTTTTCTTCAGCTGCAGGGGGACATCAGTTACCCCTGGACCCCAGGCTTTCAGGTCTCTAGTGTTCATTTTGTGTAGTAATTAATTGCACCCATGATACTAACTGATAACTTGAATGAACAAAGTTAAAGATAAATACTAAGTGCCACTACTTAATAAACATTTACAAACTTTGTATCAAGGACAGAGTAATCATTTAAAACAGTCTATATATATCTCCTTTCCTGGGTGTCCCATCTCTATATACATACATACATATATACATACATACATGCATACATAGATACATACATACATGCATACATACATACATATATACATACATACATACACATGATGCACACACGCGCGCGTGCACACGGCACGCACACGCACACAGAGAGAGAGAGAGAGAGAGAGAGAGAGAGAGAGAGAGAGAGAGAGAGAGAGTATTTGACCAAGGATCTAACGCCATAATAACTTAATTCGATCTATATATCACTTAAGAGACATATCACTTAAGAGACAGGAACATAGAGATGAAATTGGGGGCATATACAGAGAGAAAAGGGACATAAAGAGCAGTGGCGTATGAACAGCCGGGGGGCAGGGGGGGGGGGGGGCGGCTGCTCCCCTGGCTCAAAGGAGCCGGGGCCGGAGGCAGACATGTCTTCGTGTCCCCATAACTGAAAAATTCGAGCAAGCCCGCCAAGCGAAAAGGGGAGAGAGAGAGAGAGGGAGAGAGAGAGAGACTTAATTACACTTCCACACCCTTAAAGATAAAATGAAAAAAAAGTACAGACGACACACACAAAATCCAAACTTCAGTTAAATTCTGTGGCTATATACTGCTACTTCATGACAGAAGAAAAGAAGAAAAATCTGTTTAACGTCCTCCGGTCTGAAACAGACACATATGGGACATTAGTAGATATAAAGATGGTGGGAACGATACTGGGGGCAATGCCCGGAGCCAGTGCAACACCAGGAAAGTCCCGAATTTTTTATAATACAGATATTATTGTAGGCATACTTCATGACAGGCAAGGATGATAATCTTATATAGATGGCACACGCATCTCAGTGCATGAGACAGGGGCAGAGAATTTTCAGTATAAAGCTTCATTGAAAGCGCTCATTAAAGTTGAGGGCCTGCATGGTTCAGCCCGATTTCACTGGTTTATTCGTTGCTCTCAAAGGTACCTTTACTTTTGATCCATGTTCTGTCACATTTTGAATATTGAGAGGGCAAATCATGGTAAATTGTTAATCTTTTTGTGAATTATATTGAATCCCAAACTCGGAGTCACTAGCACTGGCTCTTACTAGTACTGCAGCACAAAGGATTATTTGGCCTTTGGGGACCTTCCCCAACACCAGCTGTCTTAAAATCTCTTTGTTCAGGAGAGTGGGGATATTTGGGGCAAGACTTCTTTACATTTAACCGATCGACACCAAATTTGGCATCAAGCATCCTTGGCACCCCCCGAAGGTCATGCCGTCCTTACTTTTCGGAAACCTCCGCCAAGGGGTCGTGGGGAGGGTGAGGGGACCACACGCAGCTCGGATTACGGCCACAGTTCTCAACCGATCGACACCAAATTTGGTATCAAGCATCCTTGGCACCCTCCGAAGGTCATGCCGTCCTTACTTTTCGGAAACCTCCGCCAAGGGGTCGTGGGGAGGGGGGGGGGACCACACGCAGCTCGGATTTACTAACGGCAAGTGCGTGTCAGCTGTGAGCGTGGGGGGGAAGGGGGAATGGGAGGGGGATGGGGGGGGATGGGAGGGGGAGGGGGAGGGAGTTGAGGGGATGAGGGAGGGGATGAGGGGGGCTGGGGGAGGGGGGCTGGAGGGGGAGGGGTGGGATGGTCGGGTGTGTGTGTGGGGGGGTGTTTCAGGGGGGTGGGCTGGAGGAACCGATCGACACCAAATTTGGCATCAAGCATCCTTGGCACCCTCCGAATGTCATGCCGTCCTTACTTTTCTGAAACCTCCGCCAAGGGGTCGTGGGGAGGGGGGGGGGGACCACACGCAGCTCGGATTTACTAACGGCAAGTGCGTGTCAGCTGTGAGCGTGGGGGGGGGGGGGGATGGAGGGGGGTGGGAGATGGGAGGGGGAGGGGGGAGAGAGTTGAGGGGGGAGGGGGGCTGGAGGGGGGAGGGGTGGGATGGTCGGGTGTGTGTGTGGGGGGGTGTTCAGGGGGGGGTGGGCTGGAGGAACCGATCGACACCAAATTTGGTATCAAGCATCCTTGGCACCCTCCGAAGGTCATGCCGTCCTTACTTTTCTGAAACCTCCGCCAAGGGGTCGTGGGGAGGGGGGGGGGACCACACGCAGCTCGGATTTACTAACGGCAAGTGCGTGTCAGCTGTGAGCGTGGGGTGGATGGGAGGGGGATGGGGGGGATGGGAGGGGGAGGGGGGATGAGTGGGGCTGGGGGGAGGGGGGGGGGGGGGGGGGGAGGAGGGGGGAGGGGGGAGGGGTGGGATGGTCGGGTGTGTGTGTGTGGGGGTGTTCAGGGGGGTGGGCTGGAGGGGGCCACAGTTATCAACCGATCAACACCAAATTTGGTATCAAGCATCCTTGGCACCCTCGGAAGGTCATGCCGTCCTTACTTTTTGGAAACCTCCGCCAAGGGGTCGTGGGGAGGGGGGGACCACACGCAGCTCCACACGCACTTGCGGTTAGTAAATCCGAGCTGTTCGGGTTTGTTTCCTTTTTTTGTTTGTTTGTTTGTTCTTTTCTGTCTGTCCCAAGGATCTCCCGAACCGCTTGACCGAATTGCTTCAAATTTTGTGTGGTGGTGTGTCCCCATGAGAGAAAGGCATCTGTGCAAAACGTTTTGCCGTCCTGACCTTGACGTTGGTGTATGACCTTCAAGACCGAAAATCGTTAAGGGGCCATAACTTCCACACCGCAGGTCCTAGAGTCTTGAAACTTAGCATGGATGTACTTTCGCTTATGGCCGTTCTGATGATGGCATACCAATCAAGGTCAAGGTCAAGGTCAGGGAGATCGGTATGCCTTGAAAGTGGTAGGGGTCTAATCATTGGGTTTTACTGTCCCAAGCATATCTCCCGAACTGCTTTACCGAATCGTTTCCAGTTTTGTGTGGTGGCGTGTCACCATGAGAGAAGGCGCATAAATTATCGCCGTCATGACCTTCACCTTGGCGCATGACCTTGAATACCGAAAATCTTTAAGGGGCTATAACGTCCACACCGTTGGTCTTAGGGACTTCAAACTTGGCGTGTAGGTACTTTGGCTTATGGTTGTTCTGATGATTGCATACCGATCAAGTTCAAGGTCAAGGTCATGGAGATCGGTAGGCCTTGAAAGTGGTAGGGGTCAACAAATTGTATTTTCAGCCACAAAAGTAAAAATATAATATTTTGCGGACCTGGCGAAACCGGTACTCAGCGGTACTGGTACTTGGCGTTACCTGTACAAGGCGTTACCGGTACTAGGCGTTACCGGTACGAGGCGTTGCGCTAGTCCTTTATATCTGGAAGTCATGGCTAGTCAAACATGACTGACTGACACTCATATATACTCCTCACAAAAAGTCAAGCAACAAAATCGATTTCGTGTTTGTCACCCTTTGGAAAGGCACAGGCTAGCTTTTAATGTGAAACGATGCGTTTGGATTTTAACGATGGGCGTCAGCAAGTGTGAAGATGGCCTGGGGGGAGGTGTTTGGCCTTTGCTGTTGCTGAGCATGCCCGTTATGGAGGTGGCAATCTGATGGTCTGGGTAGCATAACGGAGGACGCATCGACCTAGGGGTAATCCGGAGGGGCACTGTGAACGTTATACACTACTTGAATGA
>CM065692.1:35716956-35733330 GCA_017654935.2 Phymorhynchus buccinoides
AAGACTCTGGAATGATCAACACAATCACCCATCTGATGATCAGATGCCCCACCTACAGTGTCAACAGAAGACCACTATATTCCGAATACGGGCTGGCATACTGCCGACTGCGTGCCTACATGTACCGCCTTGGGCTGTCACACACACCTGACTGCCCGTGTGAGACAGGCCCACAACCCCCGAGCACATCCTGCAGTCCTGCCTCCTGTATCATCGAAGCACGGACCCGGCCAGCACTGGCCAAACGGAGCTACGCTGGTGGGAAAGCTGTGGGGTACCAAGCAAGACCTGGAGACAACCACCAACTTCATCAACAACACCGGACTGAACATCTAAGGCATGATTCAGCTGAAACGCTGAAGAAGTAAAAGAAGAAGCTACAATGTGATATGGCGTTTAGAAGGCACAGATACGTTTCCTTTCCTTTTCTTTTTTCTTTCATGTACAGGCCTCATTGTTATATTGCTACATGTATTTGGACTTGGGTACTACATCAAGGGGGGAGGGGGTGTAGATGGCTGTTGGAGAGGCAGAGGAAAAGGGGGGGGGGAGTGGGGGGTGTTGGAAAAACAGCATTGGGGGGTAGGGGGGTGAAGGGGGATGGGGATGGGGGTTGATGAAATGGAACAATGTTTATTCCCTGACATTGAGTCCATGTGGACTCAAGGTGCCAAGGCGCTGGATAAGTTGGCTTTCCATGAATTTCCGGTATTGGCCCTCCTTTCGCCCATTGCGCCAGAGGGCTGCCACTCTGATGTGCGATACGTTGTGGTGATCAGAGGTGAAGTGGTTTGCAACTGGCGTATCTTTTCCTGTGAGTATGCAGTCCCTGTGTTCTTTGAATCGGTCATTGAGCGACCTGTAGGTTTCTCCCACATACATCATTGGGCACAAAGTGCAGGTAAGGACGTAGACAAGGTTTTGGGTCTGGCAGGTAAAGTGTGCTTTCACAAGGAAGGTTTGATTTGATGGACCTTGAATTGTTGTGGATGGATTGATGAAAGTACAAGTTTTACACTTTGGCTTCGTGCATGGGAAATTGCCCGGCTGGGTTGTGGGGCGTGCAGGATGAAAGGCAGAGTGCACCAGATGGTCCCCAAGGCTTTTATCCCTCCTGAAAGCCACCATTGGCGGCTGACTGAATGTGCTCTGGAGTGCTGGATCTTCCTTCAAGATGGTGAAGTTGCGATGCAAGATGTTCTTCACTGGCAAGTTGTGTGGGTGTTAGGTCAAAGTGAGTATACACCGGTCAGTATCTGCAGTCTTCCTTCCTTTGTTTTGGAGGACTTGGTGTCTTGGGATTGACTTTGCTCGATCCAAGGCAGCCTGTGTTGAAGCTGGTGGGTAACCTCTGGCAGTGAAAAACGTGGCCATGGTTTCTGCCTCTTTAGCAAAGTCCTCGTCAGTGCTACAGAGCCTGCGCAGCCTGAGGAACTGAGAGAAGGGGATACTTTCTTTCATAGTTTAGTCTCTCACGAGAAGCCTTGATTGCATATTTTACATTAAAATTATCATCAGCTTCTGGGAGGCAAGCCTCCCACCCCAACTGACCACTTGGAACTACTCCCCTCCCCTCTTCCATGACTGGCTGATCCGCCCCCAAACATGGTTGTATTTTTATGTTTTTTTGTTTATTGTCTCCTTTCAATTCACATCATGTTTTCTTTCATTTATACATTAGTCCCCGAGCCGAAGGTTCGGGGATCTATTGTTTTTGTCTGGTCCGTCCGTCCGTCCATCCGGCGTCCGGCGTCCGTCCGTCCGGCTATTCGTCCGTCCGGCTATTCGTCCGTTTTTCTCAAAAACTATTCAGTCTATCATCATCAAATTTGGTATACTAGTTTGCCAAGATGCAAGCTATCCACTGATGTATTTAGTTTTACATTAAGGTCAAGGTCGCGCCAGTTACGGGGTTCAAACCCCGAAACACATAATCGCTAATATCTCGCGAAGTTTTGCATGTATTTCAATGCAGTTTTTTTCACAACATTTCTTGATGAATGGTCTATGACACAGTTGTCATGAATTTTTCTGTGCGCTCGTGTGCGCATGGTCGCGTACGCTCAAATCACGGGTCCGAACCCCAAGACTATATATAAAAAACTATTCAGTTACGTGCTGTTTTGATGCGTTTTTATGTAGTTACGTGCTGTTTTGATGCGTTTTTATGTATGTGTACAACCGACACATTCCGATTTCGGAGTAGCTCGGCGAGGCTGCGAAGGGACTTTGCAGCCGCCCGGCGTTGCACTTGTTTTTATTGTTGATTATAATTATGATTAAAAATAACAATTATGAAGTGTTTTTGTAGTATTTACTAACACATGTAACTTAACCTATCCATCTACCTTGTCCGAGTGGTTTCCCGCCCCCCCCCCCCCCCCCCCCCTGTTTGTTGGCAATCCTGTCCACCCCCCCACCCCCCGCCCGGCTTCAAAACGTTCCTACGCCACTGAAGAGACAGTGTCACATAGAGAAGTGGATGTCAATCAATTAATCAATCAATCTTGGTCAATAAAGAACTTAAATTACAGACACACACACACTGGAGAGAGAGAGAGAGAGAGAGAGAGAGGAGAGAGAGAGAGAGAGAGAAGAGAGAGAGAGAGAGAGAGAGAGAGAGAGAGAGAGAGAGAGATAGTGAAAATATATTCCTTACCTCATATCAATGCGCATGGGGTGGAGAACAACCATAATTAACAAAACTATAGTGTCCCCCCCCCCCCCCCCCCCCTGTGAGTCAGAGGACAACAAACATGGTGACAAACGTATAGTTACTCTTCTCCACTTGGGTGATACAAAACATAAGGTACAACTAAAAGCATAGTCCATCTTCTACACACACACACACACACACACACACACACACACACATCTCTGAACAAGTACACTGGGCATCCAATGATCAATCCCATTTAGAGGCTGAAAGTAATAATCACAGATTGTAATTACAGCACAGTAATAATAACATACCACAGAAAACATTAACAATATCACAAACCAGTATGGCTATCACTTGAGTGTGCACCCCCGCACCCCCCCCCCCCCCTCCCCCCCCCCCATCCCACTCACACATACACACCGAGCATAATCATAAGATCCCCTTTAGCTAAAAACACATACTTTAGAGATAGAAATGAAACTAATATAATAATAGCAAAATATGTCTATACATTCACAGTCACAAACACACCCGCCACCCACGCATTCATTCTACACATCGCATCAGCCTGAGGACAACTTTGAGTTATGCCAGCATATCCTCAGAATCGACCCAATGCTGGCAAATCAGCACTGGCACACACTGTCAAATTTTGCCAATGTTGGGCCCAACATATGTCCAGCACTTGCCATCATCATGATGTTGCCAATTAAGAACGACGCCGGCATGTTTACAGGGTTGCTATCATACAGTCAGGGCGCACATTGTTTCTGTCCAAGTGTACGGTGTACACCTGATCCCATCACTAGGGATCTACCTGATGGTAGAGTAACTTCCCCTGTTTGACCGATTGAATTAGGCAAGATCACTCCCATACACCATACGATTTAGGCTTTCTCTCCTTAATTATTTACGAACAATTCCTATTATCTGACTGGTTAGTTGCTTTAATTATAAGGGGGGTTTGTTGCACTTGTCTTTGACCACCTGCGTAGGTATTTTTTTTCTCTCAGAGAGTTTTTTCCCCCCTTAATCCTTTAATAATTCCTTTAAATGGTTTTTTTCTTTCTCATGTCATAGACTTGAACAGTTATGTGGCGGTACCATAGCCGATGAGGTTTAACCGAGGCGTGGTTAC
The DNA here is from genome assembly GCA_017654935.2 of Phymorhynchus buccinoides. Classification (NCBI taxonomy): domain Eukaryota; kingdom Metazoa; phylum Mollusca; class Gastropoda; order Neogastropoda; family Raphitomidae; genus Phymorhynchus; species Phymorhynchus buccinoides. Next base: position 35,720,757 of record CM065692.1, read on the forward strand.
TGCTACACCTATCTGTATTGTTAAAAAATTGGGACTTTACTGGTGTTGCACTGCCTCCGGGCATTGCCTCCAGTATTGTTCCCACCATCTTTGTATCTACAAATGTCCCATATGTGTCTGTTCCAGACCGAGAGGACGTAAAACACCATTTTTCATTCATTCATTCATGTCATAGACAAGTACAGTGTGTCTGACTAGGGTTTTTACAAAAAAATTTTATCGGAGAACTTCCGTTTCCCCCCTCACCCCTCGGTGCCAGGATGGGGCAACCCACTTTGGGGTCAGACTAGGGGCGAGTTTCACAAGGGCTAACGTTACGTAGCGTGAGCGCAAATCGGCAAAAACGGTACTAAGAAACACCTCTTTCGCCGACGTTTGCCAAAAACGTTTTGTGGCTACTCCGACAGTGTCTCGTGGCGAACTATCACGTCACTAGCATGGAGTGAATACATATCTTGTTGTCGATTGGTCCATTAAAGTTTGTTTAAAATAACAATTTGTTTTGACCAATCAGACAAGAGCTTGTAATATTCTTCCGCAAACGTTTTCTAAAGTGTTTCTTAGGCCCCTGTAAGCGTTATTCGCGCGGCGACCGTCGGTTATCAGAGAAACTCGACCCTGGGGCCAGTTTCACAAGGGCTAACGTTACGTAGAGGCGAGTTTCTCTAGATAACGGTCGCCGAGCGAATAACGCTTACGCCAAACGGGGCCTAAGAAACACTTTAGAAAGCGTTTGCGGAAGAATATTGCAAGCTCTATTGTCTGATTGGTCATTTTTAAAAAATTATTTTAACCAAACTTTAATGGACCAATCAAAAACAAGAAATGTATTCACCCCATGCTAGTCACGTGATAGTTCAGGAAAAGTTACCAAAAAACAAGAAATGTAATCACCCCATGCTAGTCACGTGATAGTTCGCGAAAAGTTACCTAGATGACAGCCACAAAACGTTTTTCGCAAACGTCGGCGAAAGAGGTGTTGCTTAGTACCGTTTTTGCCGATTTGCGCTCACGCTACGTAACGTTAGCCCTTGTGAAACTCACCCCTGTGGTTTGATGGGCTAGGCGGCGACACCCCCCCCCCCCCCCCCATCCTATATCGCCCTAGCTCTCTCTCTCTCTCTCTCTCTCTCTCTCTCTCTCTCTCTCTCTCATTTTTCATTTTTGTTTGTGGCACAAGCCACAAACCTACAAGAAAATTCAGTTGATAAATATCAACTAAAAGGAGGCCAAACAGTGTTAACATTATGTAGAAGAGTGTATTGCACTTCAAATGTGTATGAACATGTATGTCTTTTCAAAATATCTTCAAGGTGATGCAGTTGGCTATTTTAGAGAAGAAGAAGAAAAAAAGTTATATAAAATATGAACGTGTCATAAAATACGTTCGTCATCAACCGCTCAGACAAGAACAAAAAAGAAGTTCAACACAGTAAAGTGCTGAAAATGACGGTTTAGTTCTGTAAGCAGATGAGATTCGTCTTCCAAAGTATTTGTGATCCTAATGTTGTCATGAAACTGAAGGAAACCAGACTTCGACTTTTGAGATAGAGAGTCATAAACACAAAGAGAGTAGGGTAGGCTCAGCCTACGGTTGTGTGAATAAAACTGAAAAGAACCAACTTGGCTCATATTCATCTTTCACTGTCAACTGATTGTGTCCGTCTGCTAACCTTTGCACTAGGCCTAGGCCTACAGGGACTGATCCTGCTTCCATAGCTCAACACCACAGCACAAAGAGAGTCGCATCACTAAGCCTACCTAACTGTTTTGGTCAGTTGCTAGGCTAACGCATATTAATGAGTCTCTCAATGGTAGTGTGTGCATCAATGAAAAAGAAAGGGGGGGGGGGGGTCAAGGCATAGTCAACTGATAAATGAACGTGAGGATAGAAGAATGTAAAATCCATCCGTAAGTATTTCTTCAAAATAAAGGGTTTGGTGAATATATAATTGGCATGCGATTATTGTCACTGCTGAGGGAGGAGGGGGGGGGGGGGGGGGAGAGGAATTTTGACAAAATTACAACTTTTTCGTCGCCACTGGATTTAACATATGCTAAGTGCATGGGCACACGGGACCTCGGTTTAGTGCAGAATGAGAAGAACAAATCCCTTGTACCCAGGTTCAAACTCGGGTTTACTTGACACGAAGCGAACGCAATACCACTGTGCCACTCTACACCACCTCAGTCATTGTGGTTGAAGCGTTTTCTTTTTTTTTTGTAGTGCAGTAAAAAAAAAAAAAAGAGCTGGTTCTTTTGTTGTGAGCAAAATTCCTCAGCGTGTTTCTTACAATAACTAATCCGTCAGGGTGCCCCTTTAACGGTGTGCCATTTGAGACCCTGTACAGGTTTTTCCCACCTAAAAGGCGAGGACGAAAAATGTTATGTGTGCAGTCCTTTTATTTTTTGTTGTGATTTTTATGATGAATGCAGTATTTATTTTTTTAACGATGCAATTGCTGTTGTTTTGCCAAAGTTTAGCAATACACTTCTGTGATTTTGCAAAGGTTTAGTAATGGTGGTTGTACACTTTAAAAAAAAGAAGCCAAAATGACGATGAAGCCCTGTCAAGTGTTTTATCATCATGCAATTCACGCCTGGTTTTTACTTAGTATAAGACAACACAAAATTTGTTTTCTTCACAATACTCTTTGCAGAAGCGTAATACACAACTTTAATGTAAAATCGTTTGGCTTTCAAAATTCTCCAAATCTTGTGCATGCTATTCGTATGCTATACATCATAAAAACTTTTTGTTAGCAGTGCACACCCAGGATGGGGGGGGGGGGGGGGGGGAAAGAAATAGTTTTGTTTCTGTGCAATGAAACAAAAGAACCTGAGAGACAGATGGAGCTGATAGAGAGAGAGAGAGAGAGAGAGAGAGAGAGAGAGAGAGAGAGAGAGAGAGAGAGAGAGAGAGAGAGAGAGAGAGAGAGAGAGAGACTGAAAGCATGAAAGCAGAGACAGAGACAGAAAGCGACAGAAAGAAAGAAACAGATAAAAAGAGATAGTATGTGAGAGAGAAGGACAATGAAAGTGTGAGTAAAGCACAGAGAGAGAGGGAGAGAGAGAGAGAGAGAGAAGAGAGAGAGAGAGAGAGAGAGAGAGAGAGAGAGAGAGAGAGAGAGAGAGAGAGAGAGAGAGAGAGAGAGAGAGAGAGGTTTAGCAGACGACACCAACTCCAGTGGAGAAAGTGTGGTAGAACCAATAGCCTACTGCCAGGCACGCACACACACAGTAGGCCTGTCGGGTGCAAATCTGTCGTGCAAATCTGCAACTCGCTACTATGAGAGTCTGTATTTGCGACAACCACAAATTTCACTTTTTCTGTACTTGAACTATTTACCTAACCCTCTAGCCTACACCAGACTGAGGCATTGTAAAACCATGAATCAAGTCTGCTGACACATGCACACACCAAGGGGGAAGGGCGGGGGGAGAGTTCTGTTTCTGTGTAATGAAATAAATAAAAAGAAGCTGAGAGAGAGACAGGTGGATACATTGTTAAGAGAGAGAGAGAGAGAAAGAGAGAGAGAGAGAGAGAGAGAGAGAGAGAGAGAGAGAGAGAGAGAGAGAGAGAGAGAGAGAGAGAGAGAATCAGACAGACAGACAGACAGAGACAGACAGACAGACAGACAGAGACAAAGAGCAGGGAGAGAGGCAGGAAAAGACAGGGCGATAGACAGAGACAAAAAGAGAGTATGTGGAAACAAAATTGGAAGCCGTGCAAGGCAGAGAAAAAGAGAGAGAGAGAGAGAGAGAGAGAGAGAGAGAGAGAGAGAGAGAGAGAGAGAGAGAGAGAGAGAGAGAGAGAGAGAGAGGCGCAGTCACAGCCTAACTCTGTAGGCTAACATGTCAGGTCACCAGTCTGTTAGGCTGATGCATATTCATGAGGTTCTCAATGATCGCACCAGAGTCGCACGCTCAATTAAAAAGGGCAGACAACTTCAATGACAAAGGGAAGACAAATCAGCCCAGCAGGTCACGTGCTCCTCCATGGAACTGGTCCAAATCACGTGACCATTCACAGGCAAAAGTCACGTGATACCCTACCCGATACTAAAGAGGAGGCTGCCTCTTGGCAGCCTCCAATAACTCACTTTGTCGGTCGGCTGTCGGTCGGTCCAAAATTGTCGCACGCCACAAACGATTGCGAATCCGCGCTTGTTTAATTGTAATGTAATATCAGCTTCTGCTATACATGTGTCCACTTTAGCACGAGATTTGTTCTCTTCACCCAACAATCTAAACACTTTTTTCCCCCTCTCCCCACCCCCTACTCCACACCCAACTGACCCTTGTTTCCAACTTCTGCCATTTATTACTGCGTACTCACTGTCCCCAACCTCTCTCATCTCAAAACATTTTTTGTATTTCTTTCTTCTCCCCCCCCCCCTCCCCCCCCTCTGATTTGTGTTCACAAATGCATGCCTTGCTCTTTGGTTTCAACTTGGTTGTATCATTTACGCATTGGACTGTAGAGGGGAAGTATTCATCTTGTTCTTTTGCTCCTTTTGTTGCTTGCTTTTTAGTAGTAGTACTAGTAGTAGTAGAATAGGGACTAATCAAGCCGTCAAGCTTTTTTGGGCGTCCGGTAGAAAGCGCGCACTGCTATAAAGCGCGCATATTTGATTTTAGGTTCTGGAGGATCTGGGTACTGGTTCTGCCACACTCAGATCGCTCGGACCCACCACAAGCTATAACATGTGGTGCCAGATCATAGGGCCCATCCTTAGCCAAAGACCCCTGACAAACAATAGATTCCTGGTAGGGTGTCGCTCAGAAAGACAACAGCGTACGCTGGCTGGAATGAAGAAGCTAGCACAGTGTTTGGTTCCAACCGCCACAACTGAGGGTGCAATCAAAGCCATTCCCCATGAAGAAAACTGTGATGAAATCAAAAAACTTATTCCAGGCGCTAAGCAAGTGACCAGACTGAAAAACAAGGACGGGAGTGATTCAAGGGCTGTCAAAATCATTTTTGACAGGCCTACTCTCCCGTCCTTGGTAAAACTGAATGCAGAAGAATTTAAAGTACATCCGTATGTCGCACCAGTTCGGAAATGCAGAAAGTGTTCCAGGCTGGGACACAGCCAGGATCAATGCAGATCCAAAAAGGAGAACTGTGTGAGATGTGCCCAGCCTGGACACAACATTAAAGATTGCACAACACAAAACCTAAAATGTATTAACTGCATGGGTAATCATTCGGCGGCGTACCAGGGTTGTCCAAATAAAATACGAGCAGAGATTATTTTGCCATACTCTGAGGCAATTAAAAGTGCCAAAGTAGCCTTGGCAGAGGAAAAAAACCTCAAAGAAGAAAGAAGGCCACCCCCCTACCTGCCACCTGATGTGGCATGGAGAACAGAGGAGAGAGGCCCTCCCAAACCACCACAGGCAGATAGCTATGCAGACAGAGTTAAGGGAGCAGTAAGCCGGGAAATCGTGGAAGATCGAAGTCAGATCCCCCTTTTTGATGGCTCTAACAACGCTGCCCCGGTCTGTCAAAAGCACAAATAGAAAAAAGGAAACACTCGAAACGAACCAGACTAAATAGTAACAACAAAAAACTTTTAAAAGCAAAAGCCAATCTTTTAATTGAACAAAACAAAAATGCATCAGAAAAGAACATTGAAGCACTTGTGGCGGATCAGATACAGAAACAAACTGAGACAATGATGACTTGTATGACAAAACACATGGACAAACTCATGACTGACTACCAAGACAAAATGACTAAAAAACTAGATCTGAGTCCGTCACAGGAGGCTAGCACTTCAGCTACACCCATTGATTTGAATCAGCTACAACAAATAGAACAACAACTAACTAACAAATCTCCAGGAGAGGAGTTTATAACTAAGGTTTTGATTTCCCTAGCGAAAGCTAGAACCACCAATAAACCTAAATTGCTCCTGGACGGACTGGTGGCCCTCCTCCCTCCAGGCGACCAGTCCCCTATTCCCACCGCACAAGGCAGTAATCTGTATCGCTTGGCCCAGTTGGTTTGTGAACCGACTGAGGTTGCCAGACAGCGACACAGATATGTGTCACACAAACTTCAGTAAGTTTCTTTGTAGAAACATCTTAACTAAAATCTCCTCAAGCTTTCCTGCCTTTCTCTTCAGTTAATATTCTCCAGTGGAACTGCAGGGCAGCTTCCTCTAACACAGACTTTTTGATTAATTTCTTGGCAACAAACCCAACCAAATATCATATTCTTTGTCTTCAGTCACTTAATTGCACAGCTGAAAACATGCCTAGAATAGATGTTTTTTGCCATCCTCCATCAATCAGCAATTTAGCCGGAAGAATAAAAACTGCAACTTATGTAAGAACAAATGTAGGCTACAATAAGATTACTTCGCCTATTCCAGACATTGATGCAATTCAGTATTCTAATACAATACAAATCCATTTAAATGACCATCCTCTACATATTATGAATGTCTACTATCCACAGGGCTATAGAAAGGCACCCACTACTAACTGGCTTAGTTCGTTGTCCCTTTCCTGCTCCTGTGCTGTGTTGGGAGATTTTAATGCTCACCACACAGCCTGGGAGAGTAACTGCACAAAAAATGAAGATAAAAAATTAATGGACGAAATAGTCGAATCCAACTTGATTTTACTTAATGATGGAACAAACACAAGGTATCCTGACAGACAAAATAATAAAGCTACTGCAGTGGACTTAACCCTGATTAGTCCACAGCTATATACCAAGACTGATTGGTGCCCTCTAATTGACCCCCTGGGATCAGATCATAAGCCCATTTCCATAGAAATTGAAACATCTATAGATGATTCGGAAGACTTGCCCCCGAAAAAATTTCTATATGAAAAAGCTAACTGGGAAGTTTTTAAATCAGCTCTAGAAAAGCATACATCAGAGGAAGTCGAACATCAGAACATAGAAACATATTACACGAATATTAATTCTCAAATCCTAAAAGCTAGTATACTTGCCATTCCTATGACTGCGCAGTCCTCATAAAAGATCAACCAAACCAGAAATAATCCCTGGTGGAACGAGGATTGCGCAGAAGTAGTGAAAGAAAAACATAAGGCAAGCAATAAATTTAATAAATACCCCACTGTAGAAAATTTTGATGATAAGAAAACGAAAGAAAAACACAGTAAAAAAAATAGTAGCAAAATCTAAATTAGAATACGATACAAAAGAAAAGTTGGTTGATTTTAAAGACCTTGGGAAAGCCTGGAAGAGGCTATAAAAGCTAAAACTTAGTGGATGTTCTAGAAAGACAAGACTTACAGTGAACAAAAAGTCAACAAAATCCAACATTGAAACAGCTAATGTACTAGCTGAAACCTTCAGTAAGGCTAGTCAAAATACTGCTTTGCCACAAGAACAAGTCAGAAGGAATAGTATTCCAACTTTTAATAAATCCACGGATAACTCTCATCCTATAAATGCCCCAATTAAATATACCGAGCTTGCTAGAGCCCTACGCAGTATAAAAAAGGTTAATAAAGCAACAGGAGGCGATATTATCTCCTACAAAATAATAAAACAGTTACCCTCAACATATTTACAAATTTTACATGGATTCTACTCCAGATGCTGGGAGGGGGGAAATTCCACAAGCTTGGAAAGAGGCCCAAATAATAGGGATCCCTAAACCCGGAAAACCGAAGAGGGATCCCAAAAGTTACCGGCCTATCTCCCTCACCCCTCATCTGGGTAAAGTTTACGAAAGAATCGTGAGAACACGATTAGATTACTTTTTAATAATATTTTGCCCCCTTTCCAGGCAGGTTTTTCGAAAACACCGATCCTGCATGGAACAAGTAGTTAAATTAACCTCCCATGTTAAAAAAGCTTTTAATCACCGAAGAATAATTTTGTCTACATTCTTTGATATCAAGGGAGCGTACGACTCAGTTTGGCATGGGAAGTTACTTCAAAAAATCAGCAGGCTCGGAATAGCGGGCAATACTTTTAATTTTATAAAAACCTTTTTAGAGAACAGAAAAATGAGAGTGAATGTGGGACAATCCCTGTCTGAAGTTCACACTTTAGACATGGGTGTCCCACAAGGAAGTATGATAGCACCAACCCTATTTAATATCATGCTTTACGATATTCAGACGATACCATTGGTAAAAATCAAAAATCTCCATGTACGCAGACGATATATCTATATGGACATCCCCAAACACAAACAAATACTTAACAATGCATAAAGACCATCAAACTCACATAACAGCAATAGCAACGTACCTTCGGGACAACAGCTTTTCGCTCTCACAAGATAAATGTGAATTCATGGTTTTTTCTAACAAAAGAACGAAAATTGACTTTACAATTGACATTTTAGGTACTGTAAAAAAACAGTGCACAAAAGTAAAATTTTGGGGTGTAATTCTTACTCCAACGCTAAATTGGACACCACACATTGCACATACAGCAAAAAAGGCTACACAAGCCTTAAATTTTATAAAAGTGATTTCTAAAGAAAGATGGGCTAAAGACCCGAAATTCCTTGTTAATCTGGTTAGGGCCCTGGTGCGCAGCCGTTTGACCTATGGAATGGAGGCCTTTCACTCCTTGACTAAAAGCCAGTTTCAGAAGCTACAAGTTATAGAAACTAAGGCACTGAAAATCGCCCTCGATGTCCCTGTGTACGCAGTAAACAAATTAGTGTACAGGGACATCGCGTGGCTACCATTGCAGAATTTGATGAAGGTAAACTGCGCCAACTTTTTAGTACGATGGTACGCAGCCAAAACGGAGTCAGATAAAGAATTTAGAATGAACATGATAGATCCCTTTTTGGACTACGAAATTAAAAAGAAAAGAAATCCCATGGCAAGTGAAAGGAATACAAATATTATTCATTACTCTGCAAATTTATTTAAAGAAGCCAGATTGGAACTACAAGATGTTTCTCCACACTCTTTGGTGTGTTTCCACCCGTGGGAGAGAGAAGAAATCCAATATGATACAACTTTAAATAGTAAATTTTCGAAAGAAGAAGTTAACTTAATAAGTATAGCAGCTAAAGAAAAAATTGAAGCAGCTAAATTTTGTCTACAAATTTATACAGACGGTTCGAAAATCGACCACAAAGTAGGATGTGCTTTCACCATTCCTATATTAGAAATAACAAAATCTTTCCAATTAAATGACTACCTTTCGATTTTTAGTGCTGAACTTTGGGCAATACTCGAAGTATGCTCCTACTTAAATAATTTAATAAATCCTCCAATAAATGTAGTCATTTATACTGACTCACTATCCTCCATTCAGGCCCTTCAGGGAGAAACAAAGAATAGATTGGAAATTATAAATGAAATAAGAATATTAACACATCAAATAATACTTAAAGGTACCTCCCTAATAATTACTTGGATACCTTCCCACTGCAGCATATTGGGTAATGATCGAGCCGACAGGGCGGCCAAGGATGCTGCAGGGGGAAGGTCAGGTACCTCAGCTAACATCAAATTATCAATAAAAGAATCAAAAAGCAAATTAAAAGCGGCAGCATTCCAAGAGTGGAGCAGAGAGCTCAAAATCTATGCCAAAGCCCACTCTTGGGATCATATAATAGTAAAAGGCGGCTATTCCTGCCTATCCAACTATCTCTTCAATCATTAATCTTTAGAATTAGAACAAGATCCAATCCATGTACATATATAGAAGTGGAATGTGAATGTGGTAAAACCCTTGACGTGGAACACCTATTTGACCCATGTATTACTATTATAAAGGAACTTGAACCGCTGATTAAAAAACTAAAAACACATAATATAACGTTCTCTAAACTAATAATACAAAGACATACTATAGAGGGGTGGGCCCCTTTGGTCTGGCTGGCCGAAGCCTTAGTCCAAACTTCTTTTGGTCAACATTTTTGATCAAGAGATCATAAAACAAAATAAGATTTAATCGTAAACATTTAGACAAGTTATTTTAATGACGGGGACAGGGTCCCTCCGGACAGCGGGCCGCGCACCTATCTATACTCCATTCCCAATCCCATAAATCCTTTTTTTCCCTTTTTAATTTTCGGCATGTACCTCATAGTGCCGGTAGGACACTTTTGAGTCCGATTAAATTTTACTCCCTTCCCCCCAGTAGATGGGTGCGCGGCGCGACCTCCGGGGGGGGTGCTTTCGTAGTCGTGAACGTAAAATTACGGTCAGGGTTATCCCAATGGGTCCCCCCCGCACTTTGTGCTGGACCCATATAGCGACGCCCTACCACTGTTTTAGCCGGGGAGGAGGGGCCCCTCTACCTCCCTCCCTCCGACCCAAACAAGTAGGAATCGTTAACTAGCCCCGTCAGTAATCACTAATTTTAAAACCGACAGATTTTAAAGATAGTTGAACAACAAATTATGCTTTTAACAATAAATGTATATAACTCTGAATTATAACTTGAAACGTAGGGTCCATAGAGCATAACTTTTTCTGCCCGGTCTCGGCCAAATTATGGTAGTGCTTTTTAGAGTCTGTGGTTGTTTTTGTTTGTATATTTTGATCTACTTAGGGACCCTCGTTTCTCCCATCTTTTAACATCTTTTTATAAAAACATTTGATGTATTTCTTTTAACTCTGTACAAATAGTTTTCCACTTTAAGTGGAAATCTTTTAAAACGAGATTTTTCATAAATAAAAGTCAATAAAAACAAAAAACGTGTAAATATTCTCGTTAGACCTTCATTCGAATTTCAAATTTTCTCATTAAAACTTGTTCTTTTAAAAATAAAGTGGTCCTGAAATTTTAATCATTAGGCTCTCGCCAGGAGGGGTACAGCTAAAAGTTTTATTTTAATCAATCATTTTTATATCTAAAGTAGAATTTTATAATATAGAGTAGTCTCGTACGAGCCATGGCTCCTAAAAATTAAAACTTGACCTTTATTCAAGACAAAACATCTGTAAAAAGAAAAACAAAAAATCTAAAGTAGATAGAAATCTCTTTTTCTCTTCCCTCTCCCCCTTTTCCAAGATCTAAAAATAAAAAGTAATGTCCCATATGGCTTTGGCCGGGAGGACGTAAAGCATAATAAAGCTATAGGGGAAGACGGGGTAAAAAGCGCATGGGCGGGTAAGAAGCCCACCCCAATTATCTCATGAAATAAAGAAAATTTCAGTCAAATATGCCCATGAGACGAATGCTAGACATTAACGCTCGTCTCATGGGCAAAATGAGACTGAAATTTGCTTCATTTCATGAGATAATTGGGGTGGGCTTCTTACCCGCCCATGCGCTTTTTACCCCGTCTTCCCCAAAAGCACTTTGATGCCATGAAGCGCGCACGGATTTAGCTACTTGAATGCAGCGCACGCTATAAAGCGCGCACTTTGATGACATAAAGCGCGCACGGTATGATGTTCCATGAATAGCGCAGGTTTCAATCTTTTAAAATAAAATATGTGAGTTTATGCAGTCGTCATTTCTGCTGTTACGTTTATAGCCATTCAAATGATGACATTCGCGTGCAAATTCAAATGCTTGATTGTTATCATTAACCCCAATTATCTCACGTGCTGTTGTTTTTGTGTAAGTTGCATTTCGTGATTCACGATAACTGCATTGGTGATAATAATTGAATGAGTTGTGTGATGCAAAACATTTCTATGAGAGATTGCTTCATTTTATTTTTATTTTATCTTACATAAATATGAGTCATCAATGTTCGAATTCCAAGTTGCGGTGTTAAGAGAGAGAGAGAGAGAGAGAGAGAGAGAGAGAGAGAGAGAGAGAGAGAGAGAGAGAGAGAGAGAGAGAGAGAGAGAGAGAGAGACATTCGAATTGTGCGTTTTATGGCATTAACCAACCTGAAATCGCGCGCTAACTGACACTGAGTACGCGCTTTATAGCAATTGCAAAATGCGCGCTAAACGGACGCAGCCCTTTTTTGGCTCCTTTTGCTATATTTACTGTTTGCAGTTTTATTGTTTGTCTATGTTGATAAAGGCGCATTGTCAAACAAGGGCGTCGCCGAGCGGCAGACATGTCCGTCACCAGCAATGCCACGCACTTGCGACACCCCGTAGAGTGTCACATCCTGACACAAAATTGGAAGGGATTCTGTCTTCTAGTTCACGAGATACAGCTTGAAGAAGAAACATATAGCGCAAATAAGGAAATTTCGGTTTTCAAGGTCACACTTCAAGGTCAAGGTCAGCATGGTGATAATTTATGCTCGGATGTTTTTTTCTCTAGGGTATACAGTACCACACACAATCTGAAGCGCTTCTGTCAAGTACCAATGTGGAAAATATGGCTTAAAACCCAATGTGTAGACCCCTACCACTTTCAAGGCCTACGGATCGCCCGGACCGTGACCTTGACCTTGATCGGTATACCACCATCAGAACGGGCATAAGCCAAAGTACCTTCATGCCAAATTTGAAGACTCTAACACTAACGGTGTGGGAGTTATGGCCCCTGAAAGATTTTCGGTTTTCAAGGTCGTACGCCAAGGTCAAGGTCACGACGGCAAAATGGTTTACGCGGATGCCTTCCTCTCATGGTGACACACCAGCACACAAAATTTGACGTGATTCGGTCAACCCGTTCGAAAGATAT
>CM065692.1:35733830-35766892 GCA_017654935.2 Phymorhynchus buccinoides
TCTCCTGAAGGGCCGAAATGGAGATAGTGAGGTCGTATAAATGACTACTTTTATTGGAGATGTTTTAAATATTTAAGTAGGAGCATACTTCGAGGATTGCCAAAGATTAGCACTAAAATCGAAGGTATCATTTAATTGGAAGATTTTGTTAGTTCTATATAGGAATGGTGAAAGCACATCCTACGTTGTGGTCGATTTCGAACCGTCTTTTAAATTTGTAGACAAAAATTTAGTGCTTAATTTTTTTACTTTGAGCTGCTATACTTATTAAGTTTAACTTCTTCTTTCGAAAATTTACTATTTAAAAGTTGTATTATTGGATTTCTCTTCTCTCTCCCACGGGTGGAAACACACCAAACAGTGTGAGGAAACTCTTGTAGTTCCGAATCTGGCTTCTTTAAATAATTTGCAGTTAATGAATAATTTTGTATTCTTTCACTTGGCCATGGGATTTCTTTTCTTTTTTAATTTCGTGTCCAAAAGGGATCTATCATGTTCATTCTAAATTCTTATCTACTCCCGTTTTGGCTGCGTACCATTACTGCGTACACAGGGACATCGAGGGCGATTTTCAGTGCCTTAGTTTCTATAACTTGTAGCTTCTGAAACTGGCTTTTAGTCAAGGAGTGAAAGGCCTCCATTCCGTAGGTCAAACGGCTGCGCACCAGGGCCCTAACCAAGATTAACCAGGAATTTTGGGTCTTTGGCCCATCTTTCTTTAGATACTACTTTTATAAAATTTAAGGCTTGTGAAGCCTTTTTTGCTGTATGTGCAATGGTGTGGTGTCCAATTTAGCGTTGGAGTAAGAATTACACCCCAAAAATTTTACTTTTGTGCACTGTTTTTTTTACAGTACCTAAAATGTCAATTGTAAAGTCAATTTTCGTTCTTTTGTTAGAAAAAACCATGAATTCACATTTATCTTGTGATAGCGAAAAGCCGTTATCCCGAAGGTACATTGATTGCTATTGCTGTTATGTGAGTTTGGTGATCTTTAAGCATTGTTGAGTGTTTGTTTGTGTTTGGGGATGTCCATATAGATATATCGTCTGCGTACATGGAGATTTTTGATTTTTACCAATGGTATCGTCTGAATATCGTAAAGCATGATATTAAATAGGGTTGGTGCTATCATACTTCCTTGTGGGACGCCCATGTCTAAAGTGTGAACTTCAGACAGGGATTGTCCCACATTTACTCTCATTTTTCTGTTCTCTAAAAAAGTTTTGATAAAATTAAAAGTGTTGCCCGCTATACCGAGCCTGCTTATTTTTTGAAGTAACCTCCCATGCCAGACTGTGTTGTACGCTCTTTTAATATCAAAGAAGGTAGACAGGATTATTTTTCGGCAGTTAAAAGCCTTTTTGACGTGGGAGGTTAATTTAACTACTTGTTCCATGCAGGATCGGTGTTTTCGAAAAACCTGCCTGGAAAGGGGGCAAAATATTATTTTTTTGTAAAAAGTATTCTAATCGTTGTTCTAACGATTTGTTCGTATACTTTACCCAGATGAGGGGTGAGGGAGATAGGCCGGTAACTTTTGGGATCCCTCTTCGGTTTGCCGGGTTTAGGGATCCCTATTATTTTGGCCTCTTTCCAAGCTTGTGGAATTTCCCCCCTCTCCCAGCATCTGGAGTAGAATCCATGTAAAATTTGTAAATATTTTGGGGGTAACTGTTTTATTATTTTGTAGGAGATAATATCGCCTCCTGTTGCTTTATTAACCTTTTTTTATACTGCGTAGGGCTCTAGCAAGCTCGGTATATTTAATTGGGGCATTTATAGGATGAGAGTTATCCGTGGATTTATTAAAAGTTGGAATACTATTCCTTCTGACTTGTTCTTGTGGCAAAGCAGTATTTTGACTAGCCTTACTGAAGGTTTCAGCTAGTACATTAGCTGTTTCAAGGTTGGTTTTAGTTGACTTTTTATTCACTATTAACCTAGTCTTTCTAGAGCATCCGCTCAGTTTTAGTTTTCTTAGCCTCTTCCAGGCTTTCTTTAGGTCTTTAAAATCGACCAACTTTTCTTTTGTATAGTATTCTAATTTAGATTTTGCTACTATTTTTTTTACTGTGTTTTTCTTTAGTTTTCTTATCATCAAAATTTTCTACAGTAGGATATTTATTAAATTTATTGCTTGCCTTGTGTTTTTCTTTAACAACTTCTGCGCAATCCTCATTCCACCAGGGGTTATTTCTGGTTTGGTTGATCTTTACTGAGGATTGCGAAGTCATAGGAATGGCAAGTATACTAGCTTTTAGGATTTGAGAATTAATATTCGTGTAATATGTTTCTATGTTCTGATGTTCGACTTCCTCTGATGTATGCTTTTCTAGAGCTAATTTAAAAACTTCCCAGTTAGCTTTTTCATATAGAAATTTTTTCGGGGGCAAGTCTTCCGAATCATCTATAGATGTTTCAATTTCTATCGAAATGGGCTTATGGTCTGAGCCCAGGGGATCAATTAGAGGGCACCAATCAGTCTTGGTATATAGCTGTGGACTAATCAGGGTTAAGTCCACTGCAGTAGCTTTATTATTTTGTCTGTCAGGATACCTTGTGTTTGTTCCATCATTAAGTAAAATCAAGTTGGATTCGACTATTTCGTCCATTAATTTTTTATCTTCATTTTTTGTGCAGTTACTCTCCCAGGCTGTGTGGTGAGCATTAAAATCTCCCAACACAGCACAGGAGCAGGAAAGGGACAACGAACTAAGCCAGTTAGTAGTGGGTGCCTTTCTATAGCCCTGTGGATAGTAAACATTCATAATATGTAGAGGATGGTCATTTAAATGGATTTGTATTGTATTAGAATACTGAATTGCATCAATGTCTGGAATAGGCGAAGCAATCTTATTGTAGCCTACATTTGTTCTTACATAAGTTGCAGTTTTTATTCTTCCGGCTAAATTGCTGATTGATGGAGGATGGCAAAAAACATCTATTCTAGGCATGTTTTCAGCTGTGCAATTAAGTGACTGAAGACAAAGAATATGATATTTGGTTGGGTTTGTTGTCAAGAAATTAATCAAAAAGTCTGTGTTGGAGGAAGCTGCTCTGCAGTTCCACTGGAGAATATTAACTGAAGAGAAAGGCAGGAAAGCTTGAGGAGATTTTAGTTAAGATGTTTCTACAAAGAAACTTACTGAAGTTTGTGTGACACATATCTGTGTCGCTGTCTGGCAACCTCAGTCGGTTCACAAACCAACTGGGCCAAGCGATACAGATTACTGCCTTGTGCGGTGGGAATAGGGGACTGGTCGCCTGGAGGGAGGAGGGCCACCAGTCCGTCCAGGAGCAATTTAGGTTTATTGGTGGTTCTAGCTTTCGCTAGGGAAATCAAAACCTTAGTTATAAACTCCTCTCCTGGAGATTTGTTAGTTAGTTGTTGTTCTATTTGTTGTAGCTGATTCAAATCAATGGGTGTAGCTGAAGTGCTAGCCTCCTGTGACGGACTCAGATCTAGTTTTTTAGTCATTTTGTCTTGGTAGTCAGTCATGAGTTTGTCCAGATGCTTTGTCATACAAGTCATCATTGTCTCAGTTTGTTTCTGTATCTGATCCGCCACAAGTGCTTCAATGTTCTTTTCTGATGCATTTTTGTTCTGTTCAATTAAAAGATTGGCTTTTGCTTTTAAAAGTTTTTTGTTGTTACTATTTAGTCTGGTTCGTTTCGAGTGTTTCCTTTTTTCTATTTGTGCTTTTGACAGACCGGGGCAGCGTTGTTAGAGCCATCAAAAAGGGGGATCTGACTTCGATCTTCCACGATTTCCCGGCTTACTGCTCCCTTAACTCTGTCTGCATAGCTATCTGCCTGTGGTGGTTTGGGAGGGCCTCTCTCCTCTGTTCTCCATGCCACATCAGGTGGCAGGTAGGGGGGTGGCCTTCTTTCTTCTTTGAGTTTTTTTTCCTCTGCCAAGGCTACTTTGGCACTTTTAATTGCCTCAGAGTATGGCAAAATAATCTCTGCTCGTATTTTATTTGGACAACCCTGGTACGCCGCCGAATGATTACCCATGCAGTTAATACATTTTAGGTTTTGTGTTGTGCAATCTTTAATGTTGTGTCCAGGCTGGGCACATCTCACACAGTTCTCCTTTTTGGATCTGCATTGATCCTGGCTGTGTCCCAGCCTGGAGCACTTTCTGCATTTCCGAACTGGTGCGACATACGGATGTACTTTAAATTCTTCTGCATTCAGTTTTACCAAGGACGGGAGAGTAGGCCTGTCAAAAATGATTTTGACAGCCCTTGAATCACTCCCGTCCTTGTTTTTCAGTCTGGTCACTTGCTTAGCGCCTGGAATAAGTTTTTTGATTTCATCACAGTTTTCTTCATGGGGAATGGCTTTGATTGCACCCTCAGTTGTGGCGGTTGGAACCAAACACTGTGCTAGCTTCTTCATTCCAGCCAGCGTACGCTGTTGTCTTTCTGAGCGACACCCTACCAGGAAACTATTGTTTGTCAGGGGTCTTTGGCTAAGGATGGGCCCTATGATCTGGCACCACATGTTATAGCTTGTGGTGGGTCCGAGCGATCTGAGTGTGGCAGAACCAGTACCCAGATCCTCCAGAACCTAAAATCAAATATGCGCGCTTTATAGCAGTGCGCGCTTTCTACCGGACGCCCAAAAAAGCTTGACGGCTTGATTAGTCCCTATTCTACTACTACTAGTACTACTACTAAAAAGCAAGCAACAAAAGGAGCAAAAGAACAAGATGAATACTTCCCCTCTACAGTCCAATGCGTAAATGATAAACCAAGTTGAAACCAAAGAGCAAGGCATGCATTTGTGAACACAAATCAGAGGGGGGGGAGGGGGGGGGGGAGAAGAAAGAAATACAAAAAATGTTTTGAGATGAGAGAGGTTGGGGACAGTGAGTACGCAGTAATAAATGGCAGAAGTTGGAAACAAGGGTCAGTTGGGTGTGGAGGGGGTGGGGACGGGAGAGGGGAAAAAAGGGTTTAGATTGTTGGGTGAAGAGAACAAATCTCGTGCTAAAGTGGACACGATGTATAGCAGAAGCTGATATTACATTACAATTAAACAAGCGCGGATTCGCAATCGTTTGTGGCGTGCGACAATTTTGGACCGACCGACAGACCGACCGACAAAGTGAGTTATTGGAGGCTGCCAAGAGGCAGCCTCCTCTTTAGTATCGGGTAGGGTATCACGTGACTTTTGCCTGTGAATGGTCACGTGATTTGGGCCAGTTCCATGGTCTGTGGAGGAGCACGTGACCTGCTGGGCTGATTTGTCTTCCCTTTGTCATTGAAGTTGTCTGCCCTTTTTAATTGAGCGTGCGACTCTGGTGCGATCATTGAGAACCTCATGAATATGCATCAGCCTAACAGACTGGTGACCTGAACATGTTAGCCTACAGAGTTAGGCTGTGACTGCGCCTCTCTCTCTCTCTCTCTCTCTCTCTCTCTCTCTCTCTCTCTCTCTCTCTCTCTCTCTCTCTCTCTCTCTCTCTCTCTCTCTTTTTTCTCTGCCTTGCACGGCTTCCAATTTTGTTTCCACATACTATCTCTTTTTGTCTCTGTCTATCGCCCTGTCTTTTCCTGCCTCTCTCCCTGCTCTTTGTCTCTGTCTGTCTGTCTGTCCTGTCTCTGTCTGTCTGATTGTCTGATTCTCTCTCTCTCTCTCTCTCTCTCTCTCTCTCTCTCTCTCTCTCTCTCTCTCTCTCTCTCTCTCTCTTTCTCTCTCTCTCTCTCTTAACAATGTCTCCACCTGTCTCTCTCTCAGCTTCTTTTTATTTATTTCATTACACAGAAACAGAACTCTCCCCCGCCCTTCCCCCTTGGTGTGTGCATGTGTCAGCAGACTTGATTCATGGTTTTACAATGCCTCAGTCTGGTGTAGGCTAGAGGGTTAGGTAAATGGTTCAAGTACAGAAAAAGTGAAATTTGTGGTTGTCGCAAATACAGACTCTCATAGTAGCGAGTTGCAGATTTGCACGAGCAACAGATTTGCACCCGACAGGCCTACTGTGTGTGTGCGTGCCTGGCAGTAGGCTATTGGTTCTACCACACTTTCTCCACTGGAGTTGGTGTCGTCTGCTAAACCTCTCTCTCTCGTCTCTCTCTCTCTCTCTCTCTCTCTCTCTCTCTCTCTCTCTCTCTCTCTCTCTCTCTCTCTTCTTTCTCTCTCCCTCTCTCTCTCCCTCTCTCTCTGTGCTTTACTCACACTTTCATTGTCCTTCTCTCTCACATACTATCTCTTTTTATCTGTTTCTTTCTTTCTGTCGCTTTCTGTCTCTGTCTCTGCTTTCTGCTTTCAGTCTCTCTCTCTCTCTCTCTCTCTCTCTCTTCTCTCTCTCTCTCTCTCTCTCTCTCTCTCTCTCTCTCTCTTCTCTCTCTCTATCAGCTCCATCTGTCTCTCAGGTTCTTTTGTTTCATTGCACAGAAACAAAACTATTTCTTTCTCCCCCCCCCCCCCCCCCCCCCCGCCATCCTGGGTGTGCACTGCTAAAAAAAAAAGTTTTTATGATGTATAGCATACGAATAGCATGCAAAAGATTTGGAGAATTTTGAAAGCCAAACGATTTTACATTAAAGTTGTGTATTACGCTTCTGCAAAGAGTATTGTGAAGAAAACAAATTTTGTGTTGTCTTATACTAAGTAAAAACCAGGCGTGAATTGTATGATGATAAAACACTTGACAGGGCTTCATCGTCATTTTGGCTTCTTTTTTTTTAAAGTGTACAACCACCATTACTAAACCTTTGCAAAATCACAGAAGTGCATTGCTAAACTTTTGCAAAACAACAGCAATTGCATCGTTAAAAAAATAAATACTGCATTCATCATAAAAATGACAACAAAAAATAAAAGGACTGCACACATAACATTTTTCGTCCTCGCCTTTTAGGCGGGAAAAACCTGTACAGGGTCTCAAATGGCACACCGTTAAAGGGGCACCCTGACGGATTAGTTATTGTAAGAAACACGCTGAGGAATTTTGCTCACAACAAAAGAACCAGCTCTTTTTTTTTTTTTTACTGCACTACAAAAAAAAAGAAAAACGCTTCAACCACAATGACTGAGGTGGTGTAGAGTGGCACAGTGGTATTGCGTTCGCTTCGTGTCAAGTAAACCCGAGTTTGAACCTGGGTACAAGGGATTTGTTCCTCTCATTCTGCACTAAACCGATGGTCCCGTGTGCCCATGCACTTAGCATATGTTAAATCCAGTGGCGACGAAAAAGTTGTAATTTTGTCAAAATTCCTCTCCCCCCCACCCCCCCCCCCTCCTCCCCCCCCCCCCCCCTCCCCCCCCCCTCAGCAGTGACAATAATCGCATGCCAATTATATATTCACCAAACCCTTTATTTTGAAGAAATACTTACGGATGGATTTTACATTCTTCTATCCTCACGTTCATTTATCAGTTGACTATGCCTTGACCCCCCCCCCCCCCCAACCCCCACCCCCCCCACCCACCACCCCACCCCCCCACACCCCCACACACAAACAAACACACAAACAACCACACCCACACCCACACACAACCAAACCTTTCTTTCTTTTTCATTGATGCACACACTACCATTGAGAGACTCATTAATATGCGTTAGCCTAGCAACTGACCAAAACCGTTAGGTAGGCTTAGTGATGCGACTCTCTTTGTGCTGTGGTGTTGAGCTATGGAAGCAGGGTCAGTCCCTGTAGGCCTAGGCCTAGTGCAAAGGTTAGCAGACGGACACAATCAGTTGACAGTGAAAGATGAATATGAGCCAAGTTGGTTCTTTTCAGTTTTATTCACACAACCGTAGGCTGAGCAAAGCTACCCTACTCTCTTTGTGTTTATGACTCTCTATCTCAAAAGTCGAAGTCTGGTTTCTTTCAGTTTCATGACAACATTAGGATCACAAATACTTTGGAAGACGAATCTCATCTGCTTACAGAACTAAACCGTCATTTTCAGCACTTTACTGTGTTGAACTTCTTTTTTGTTCTTGTCTGAGCGGTTGATGACGAACGTATTTTATGACACGTTCATATTTTATATAACTTTTTTTTCTTCTTCTTCTCTAAAATAGCCAACTGCATCACCTTGAAGATATTTTGAAAAGACATACATGTTCATACACATTTGAAGTGCAATACACTCTTCTACATAATGTTAACACTGTTTGGCCTCCTTTTAGTTGATATTTATCAACTGAATTTTCTTGTAGGTTTGTGGCTTGTGCCACAAACAAAATGAAAATGAGAGAGAGAGAGAGAGAGAGAGAGAGAGAGAGAGAGAGAGAGAGAGCTAGGGCGATATAGGATGGGGGGGGGGGGGGGGTCGGGGGGGGTGTCCCGCCTAGCCCATCAAACCACAGGGGTGAGTTTCACAAGGGCTAACGTTACGTAGCGTGAGCGCAAATCGGCAAAAACGGTACTAAGCAACACCTCTTTCGCCGACGTTTGCGAAAAACGTTTTGTGGCTGTCATCTAGGTAACTTTTCGCGAACTATCACGTGACTAGCATCGGGTGAATACATTTCTTGTTGTTTTGGTAACTTTTCCTGAACTATCACGTGACTAGCATGGGGTGAATACATTTATTGTTGTTGATTGGTCCATTAAAGTTTGGTTAAAATAATTTTTTTAAAATGACCAATCAGACAAGAGCTTGCAATAATCTTCCGCAAACGTTTTCTAAAGTGTTTCTTAGGCCCCGTTTGGCGTAAGCGTTATTCGCTCGGCGACCGTTATCTAGAGAAACTCGCCTCTACGTAACGTTAGCCCTTGTGAAACTGGCCCCAGGGTCGAGTTTCTCTGATAACCGACGGTCGCCGCGCGAATAACGCTTACGGCAAACGGGGCCTAAGAAACACTTTAGAAAAACGTTTGCGGAAGAATATTACAAACTCTTGTCTGATTGGTCAAAAAAATTGTTATTTTAAACAAACTTTAATGGACCAATCGACAACAAGAAATGTATTCACCCCGCCATGCAAGTCACGTGATAGTTCGCCAAGAGATACTTTGGGAGTAGCCACAAAACGTTTTTGGCAAACGTCGGCGAAAGAGGTGTTTCTTAGTACCGTTTTTGCCGATTTGCGCTCACGCTACGTAACGTTAGCCCTTGTGAAACTCGCCCCTAGTCTGACCCCAAAGTGGGTTGCCCCATCCTGGCACCGAGGGGTGAGGGGGGAAACGGAAGTTCTCCGATAAAATTTTTTTGTAAAAACCCTAGTCAGACACACTGTACTTGTCTATGACATGAATGAATGAATGAAAAATGGTGTTTTACGTCCGAGTCTCGGTCTGGAACAGACACATATGGGACATTTGTAGATACAAAGATGGTGGGAACAATACTGGAGGCAATGCCCGGAGGCAGTGCAACACCAGTAAAGTCCCAATTTGTTAACAATACAGATAGGTGTAGCAGTAACCACGCCTCGGTTAAACCTCATCGGCTATGGTACCGCCACATAACTGTTCAAGTCTATGACATGAGAAAGAAAAAAACCATTTAAAGGAATTATTAAAGGATTAAGGGGGGAAAAAACTCTCTGAGAGAAAAAAAATACCTACGCAGGTGGTCAAAGACAAGTGCAACAAACCCCCCTTATAATTAAAGCAACTAACCAGTCAGATAATAGGAATTGTTCGTAAATAATTAAGGAGAGAAAGCCTAATCGTATGGTGTATGGGAGTGATCTTGTCTAATTCAATCGGTCAAACAGGGGAAGTTACTCTACCATCAGGTAGATCCCTAGTGATGGGATCAGGTGTACACCGTACACTTGGACAGAAACAATGTGCGCCCTGACTGTATGATAGCAACCCTGTAAACATGCCGGCGTCGTTCTTAATTGGCAACATCATGATGATGGCAAGTGCTGGACATATGTTGGGCCCAACATTGGCAAAATTTGACAGTGTGTGCCAGTGCTGATTTGCCAGCATTGGGTCGATTCTGAGGATATGCTGGCATAACTCAAAGTTGTCCTCAGGCTGATGCGATGTGTAGAATGAATGCGTGGGTGGCGGGTGTGTTTGTGACTGTGAATGTATAGACATATTTTGCTATTATTATATTAGTTTCATTTCTATCTCTAAAGTATGTGTTTTTAGCTAAAGGGGATCTTATGATTATGCTCGGTGTGTATGTGTGAGTGGGATGGGGGGGGGGGGTGAGGGGGGGGGGGTGCGGGGGTGCACACTCAAGTGATAGCCATACTGGTTTGTGATATTGTTAATGTTTTCTGTGGTATGTTATTATTACTGTGCTGTAATTACAATCTGTGATTATTACTTTCAGCCTCTAAATGGGATTGATCATTGGATGCCCAGTGTACTTGTTCAGAGATGTGTGTGTGTGTGTGTGTGTGTGTGTGTGTGTGTGGTAGAAGATGGACTATGCTTTTAGTTGTACCTTATGTTTTGTATCACCCAAGTGGAGAAGAGTAACTATACGTTTGTCACCATGTTTGTTGTCCTCTGACTCACAGGGGGCGGGGGGGGGGGGGGGGGGGTGGGGGACTAATAGTTTTGTTAATTATGGTTGTTCTCCACCCCATGGCTTGCGTATTGATATGAGGTAATGAATATGATATTCACTACTCTCTCTCTCTCTTCTGTCTCCTTCTCCACATCCGACCCTCTCTCTCTTCGTGCTCATCCCCTCTCTCTCACTTCACTTCCGCTCAAGTCAAATCTCAGCCTCCTCTCCATCTCAGTCCTCCTCCAGGGCGTCCAATCACTTCTCTCCCTCATCTTCTCTCTCTCTCTCTCTCATCTTCCTACTCCTCCAGATGTGTGTGTGTTCCTGTAATTTAAGTAGGGATTTAATTGACCAAGAATTGAATTGATTTAGTTGATTTGACATCGCACCTTCTCTATGTGACCACTACCTGTCTCTACTTCAGTGGCGTAGGAACGTTTTTGAAGCCGGGCGTGGGGTGGGTGGTGGACCGGGATGGGCCAACAAACAGGGGGGGGGGGTGGTGGGTGGGGGTTGGGGGGGGGGGGAGGAGGGGGGGGGGGCGGAAACCAATCTGAACCACGTAGATTGGTTGGTTTAATTTTTACATGTGTGTAGTAAATACTGACAAAAACCACTTCAGAATTTGTTATTTTTAATTTTTCCGCATAATTATATCAACAATAAAAACAAGTGCAACGCCGAACGTGCGGCTGCAAAGTCCCCTCGCAGCATCGCCGAGCTACTCCGAAATCGGAATGTGTCGGTTGTACACATACATAAAAACGCATCAAAACAGCACGTAACTACATAAAAACGCATCAAAACAGCACGTAACTGAATAGGTTTTTTATATATAGTCTTGGGGTTCGGACCCGTGATTTGAGCGTAAACGCGACTCCATGCGCACACACGAGGCGCACAGAAAAATTCATGACAACTGTGTTCATAGACCATTCATCAAGAAATGTTGTGAAAAAAATCTGCATTGAAATACATGCAAAACTTTCGCGAGATATTAGCGATTATGTGTTTTTGGGTTTGAACCCCATAACTGGCGCGACCTTGACCTTAATGTAAAACTAAATACATCAGTGGATAGCTTGCATCTTGGCAAACTAGTATGCCAAATTTGATGATAGACTGAATAGTTTTTTCCGAGAAAAACGGACGAATTAGCCGCCCGTACGGACGAATAGGCGGACGGACGGACGGACCGGACGCCGCCGATGGACGGACGGACGGACCAGACAAAAACAATAGATCCCCGAACCTTCGGCTCGGGGACTAATGTATATAAATGAAATAAAACATGATGTGAATTGAAAGGAGACAATAAACAAAAAAACATAAAAATACAACCATGTTTGGGGGCGGATCAGCCAGTCATGGAAGATAGTAGGGAGGGGAGTAGTTCCAAGTGGTCAGTTGGGGTGGGTTGATGGGTCTGGGGGGATTGCCTCCTAGAAGCTGATGATAATTTTAATGTAAAATATGCAATCAAGGCTTCTCGTGAGAGACTAAACTATGAAAGAAAGTATCCCCTTCTCTCAGTTCCTCAGGCTGCGCAGGCTCTGTAGCACTGACGAGGACTTTGCTAAAGAGGCAGAAACCATGGCCACGTTTTTCACTGCCAGAGGTTACCCACCAGCTTCAACACAGGCTGCCTTGGATCGAGCAAAGTCAATCCCAAGACACCAAGTCCTCCAAAACAAAGGAAAGAAGACTGCAGATACTGACCGGTGTATACTCACTTTGACCTAACACCCACACAACTTGCCAGTGAAGAACATCTTGCATAGCAACTTCACCATCTTGAAGGAAGATCCAGCACTCCAGAGCACATTCAGTCAGCCGCCAATGGTGGCTTTCAGGAGGGATAAAAGCCTTGGGGACCATCTGGTGCACTCTGCCTTTCATCCTGCACGCCCCACAACCCAGCCGGGCAATTTCCCATGCAAGAAGCCAAAGTGTAAAACTTGTACTTTCATCAATCCATCCACAACAATTCAAGGTCCATCGAATCAAACCTTCCTTGTGAAAGCACACTTCACCTGCCAGACCCAAAACCTTGTCTACGTCCTTACCTGCACTTTGTGCCCAATGATGTATGTGGGAGAAACCTACAGGTCGCTCAATGACCGATTCAAAGAACACAGGGACTGCATACTCACAGGAAAAGATACGCCAGTTGCAAACCACTTCACCTCTGATCACCACAACGTATCGCACATCAGAGTGGCAGCCCTCTGGCGCAATGGGCGAAAGGAGGGCCAATACCGGACATTCATGGAAAGCCAACTTATCCAGCGCCTTGGCACCTTGAGTCCACATGGACTCAATGTCAGGGAATAAACATTGTTCCATTTCATCAACCCCCATCCCCATCCCCCTTCACCCCCCTACCCCCCAATGCTGTTTTTCCAACACCCCCCTCTTCGAAAACTTAACCCCCCCCCTTTCCACTTTGTCCTCTGCCTCTCCAACAGCCATCTACACCCCCCCTCCCCCAGTCGACCCCCTTGATGTAGTACCCAAGTCCAAATACATGTAGCAATATAACAATGAGGCCTGTACATGAAAGAAAAAAGAAAAGGAAAGGAAACGTATCTGTGCCTTCTAAACGCCATATCACATTGTAGCTTCTTCTTTTACTTCTTCAGCGTTTCAGCTGAATCATGCCTTAGATGTTCAGTCCGGTGTTGTTGATGAAGTTGGTGGTTGTCTCCAGGTCTTGCTTGGTACCCCACAGCTTTCCCACCAGCGTAGCTCCGTTTGGCCAGTGCTGGGTCCGTGCTTCTTGATACAGGGGGCAGGACTGCAGGATGTGCTTGGGGGTTTGTGGGCCTGTCTCACACGGGCAGTCAGGTGTGTGTGACAGCCCAAGGCGGTACATGTAGGCACGCAGTCGGCAGTATGCCAGCCCGTATTCGGAATATAGTGGTCTTCTGTTGACACTGTAGGTGGGGCATCTGATCATCAGATGGGTGATTGTGTTGATCATTCCAGAGTCTTTTGTGTTGTCTTTTCAAGTTACCAGAGTTGGGGCCTCCCTGTATGAGACTGGCGGGTTTGTCTGCTCGAGCATACTGCCAGATTTGGACAATCTGTCTGCCTCCTCGTTTCCTGCCAGGCCACAGTGGGCAGGGATCCACTGGACAGCCACCAAAGTGCTTTGTGAAAGGTCACTTAGCAGGCGCTGTCTGTCTCTTTCCAGCTGCTCAATGGGTGACTGCTGACTCTGTATGGCGGATCTGCAATCTGTGTGAGGAAGACGACGTGTGTGGGCGGGCGTTCTTCTGCGCTAACGAATCTGGCAGCCTCTCGTAGAGCAGTGAGTTCAGCTCAGTAGTTTGACGACCACTGACCAGCAGGCAGGAATCTTGACAGGGTGTGTCCATCTGGGTGGCGGATGAAGATCCCGGCACTGCCTCCGTTCTTGACAGCTGCATCAGCGGATCCATCAGTGTAGACATGGGTCCACTCCGATATGTTGTAGCGCTCATGCAGCATCTCCAGTGTCAGAGACCTGAGAGTGTGATCCGGCTGGTCTCCCTTACTGGTCACTCCTGGGACGTCTGTATCAAAGAGCACGCCGTCCTGCTGAACGTCCCATTCTTCGGCGTCTTGGAGTGGCTCTCGTTCTTCAGGAGTGCTTGGTAGGATGTTGCTGTGGGTCCTCACCAGCCGCGTTGCCAAATGATTGACACTGCCTCCTTTCAGACTGTTCTTTGTTGGCTTCTGCAGATGTTGGTGGGCGGGATGAGACGGATCGAAGTCATTGCAGCTTTTCGTGTTTTGTGAGAACTTTCTCTTCTCGTCTGGTGTCAAAGGAAGGAAGTCCTGTGATGGATTCAAGGGCATTGATGGGTGTGGTTCCCCCAGTTCAGTCCCCCAGTGATGAGTTGCATGCCTGCATTCTGCACTTTGGCCAGCTTGCTGGTGTTGCTCTTTCAGCTGTGGCCCATGCCGCTGATCTTATTTCGTACTCCATCACTGGGCCTGGACGTTGCCCGTGTACACCTGTCTGAGTATGCTGTTGCTGGCTCCCCACTTGGTGCCAGCCAGTTTTTTCATGAGGGAAAGCCCCCTCTTGTAGTCCTCTCTTCTTCATCTCTTTGATGTGAGGCACGGCTCCATGTCAGTTATTTTCGCTTGCAATTGTCCAGTTTGACACCTAAGTAGGTGGGAGCATCTTAATTCTTGTGGGATCTGCTGGTTGTTGACAGCCAGTTTTAGGTTCTCAGAGGTATTGGAGAGGGAGAATCATGTGGCTACTGTCTTCAGACTGTTGATGGTCACACACCAGTCCCTCTCCCATTTGCTGGTGTTGTTGAGAGCCTCTTGCATCCTAACTGTCGCTGTAGGGGTGGACTCAGAAGCGTTCCACATTGCGATCGAGTCATCAGCATGCAGAGCTCTGGAGATGTGTCTGGACAGGCCTTGTCTGATGTCGTTGAGGGTGGGGGAAATGATGCCTCCCCGGCTGTGGAACTCCTTCCCTGATCTTCACTGTGTAGCTCAGGTTACCGTCAAGCTTGACTCGAGCGGCAGTTCTGTGGCTTAGGAAACTCTTGATCCATTGTAGCATGTCTTCGTTTGGCGATGATTGAGTTTAAGAAAAGCCCAAAACCATAAAAGAACAAACTTACTAATATTATTCGTATCTATAGGCATGAATTGTACTTTACTACTTATATGGTTGGTCTAGCTCAGACTATATATTTCATGGTAAATTGGACACATCATTATTAGAAATAAAACAAGGCCAGGGCCTGTATTCACATTGAGATTAGCATGAGACTTAGCATCATCCTAACTTAGAAGCTCTTCCAAAAGTCCTATTAAATCCTATAGAACATTGGAAGAGCTTCTAAGTTAGCATCATGCTAAGTCTCATGCTATCTCAACGTGAATACAGGCCCTGGCTACTGTCAAGTATTACAACAACAAAATGTTACAATCGATGATACTTGTTCAAAGCAGATAAGTCATAATAGGCCATATTCGGAAATAACTCTTCCTGGCTTATTTGGCGTTGGTAAGAGTGATCTCCCTTGAAGTGTCTTACACTTTCCTTCATATTTTTACTTGCACACACACACACTTCTTAACTTACTTGCAGTGTGTGTGGTGTGTGTAGTGTGTGTGTGTGTGTGTGGTGTGTTTGTGTGTGTGTTTGTGTGTGTGTGTGTGTGTGTGTGTGTGTTGTGTGTGTGTTTGTGTGTGTTGTGTGTGTGTGTGTGTGTGTGTGTGTGTGTTGTGTGTGTGTGTGTGTGTGTGTGTGTGTGTGTGTGTGTGTGTAATGTTATTGTGTGTGTGTGTGGCGTGTGGTGTGTGTGCGTGCGATGTGTGCGTGCGCGTGCGTGCGTGAGCACGTGCGTGCCGTGTGCGCTAAGCTGGGTCGTGTGTGTGTGTGCGCGGTGTGCGCGTGAATGTAGACAAAATTATGCACACAAAAAATTACACACGCTCTCTATAATAAGAGGTTTGTGCTGTGTTTTGGTGTTGATTGTGGTGTTTGTATATGTGTGTGTGTGTGTGTGGTGTGTGTGCGTGTGTGTGTTTTGTGTGTCTGTGTGTGTGTGTGTGTGTGTGTGTGTGTGTGTGTTGTGGTGTGTGTGTTGTGTGTGACCTTGAGACAGAGACAGAGAGAGAGAGACATTTGGTTTTGCTGGTTGTGTGTGCACGCATGTGTGTGTGTGTGTGTGGGTGTGTCTGTGTGCAGTGCGTGTGTGTGCGTGCGTGCGCGCGGGTGTGTGTGTGTGTTGTGCGTGAATGTAGACAAAATTATGCGTTGCACACACAGACTTGTGTGGTGTGTGTGTGTGTGTGCACGCACGCACGCACGCGCGCGCACACACACAACACACACCACGAAACACAGCACAAACCTCTTATTCAATCTTCCTCTTATTCAAATTAGTCAAGATTGAGAGAGAGAGAGAGAGAGGCCACGAGAGAGAGAGAGAGAGAGAGAGAGAGAGAGGGAGAGAGAGAGAGATGAGGAGAGACGAGAGAGAGAGAGAGAGAGAGAGAGAGAGAGAGAGAGACTCAAAACTCAAACTCAAACATTTTAATGATTAGGCCTTGTGCCCGTATCACATATGGGTAGGGGGGGGGGAGGGAGCATATAAATCATAACATAAACAAAATATATATAGGATAATAGAAAAGAATAAGGAAATGCGGCATTGCGAGTAAACACCAAAGAAATGTGAACATTCATTTGTTCAAAATTGTCACAATTACAAGAAGGGGCTGGGCAGTGGAAAGGGAAATATTTCACACCACACACACACACACACACGCGCGCGCGCGCGCCCCCGCGCACGCACGCATGCACACACACAAACACAGAAAAAACGCACATGCAATGCGCGAACTACACACACATACACACACACACACACACACACACACACACACACACACACACACACACACACACACACACACACACACACACGCACACGTTCATCACTGATGAGTTCAAAAATAAACATTACGTTGCTGACAAATCAAACATATTGCAGTAACATAATGTACTGCTAATAGAGTTAAAAATTAAGTAATATTGATAGCAATCAGAGACAGAGAGAGAGAGAGAGAGAGAGAGAGAGAGAGATAGAGAGAGGAGAGAGAGAGAGAGAGAGAGAGAGAGAGAGAGAGAGACGAGAGAGAGAGAAGACAGACGCACAACACACCACAAAAAACACAGCACAAACCTCTTATTTCAATCTTCCTCTTATTCATGTTATTCAAGATGAGAGAGAGAGAGAGATAGAGAGATAGAGAAAGAGAGGAGAGAGAGAGAGAGAGAGAGAGAGAGAGAGAGAGAGAGAGTGCAGAGAGAGAGAGAGTGCAATTTGTGTGCAGTAATTTTGTCTACATTCACGCACACACACCGCACACACACACGCACACACGCACACACACACACACACACGTTCGCGCGTGCTCACGCACGCACAGCACGCACCTCACGCACACGCGCACACACACATCACGCACGCACGCGCGCACGGCACACACACGCGCACGCACACCACACACACCACACACACACACACACACACACACACACACACACACACACACTGCAAGTAAGAAAGTGTGTGTGTGTGCAAGTAAAAATATGAAGGAAAGTGTAAGACATTTCAAGGGAGATCACTCTTACCAACACGGATCACTCTGCCTGATTTGATTTACGCAGTAGGTCTATTATCACTATCATCCACCTAATAAAACAAAGCACACAACATTCTACCAATTATGTAAAACTTCAAAAACATATACTCCTCACAAAAAGTCAAGCAACAAACCTTCTAACTGCAAATCCACTTTAATAATCATAAATCGTAGGTAATTTTGTACTGTTGCGATATTATCTTCAACATTTCATTAACCCCTTGACTGCCACCAACGTATTACGTACTTCCCTGATGACGTCTTCAGATTAAGAGGAATAACTCTGATATGCTGGCTTTTTCTCCAACACAGTCAAGAGAGTAATAACCACATACCATTTTGCCAGATTGGCTCTATCAGTTGTCTTTTTCATGGCATGATTTGCCCAATTATTTTTTCTTTAATTTTCTCTGGCAGTCAATGGGTTAAGTGAAACTGAGTAAATCACATAACAGATTCATCTCAATCTCAGGATACTGAGCAACAAAATAAATGGGTGTCAAAAACAGGGGTGAAATAAAGGCAACTGCCAATTTCTAATTCAAAGATAGCAGTGCGCACACAGTTCATAACGTCATTTATAGCGAGTGTGACCTCCGTGGGCATGAATGCAGGCTTGGATGCGGCGTGGCATTGAGGCAATGAGTCCATCCAGATGGATCTGTGGGATGGTCCTCATTCCCTAACCAGGTCTGCTTCCAAGGCATCCAGTGTCTGGGGACTGGCGGGCATGCCGTAATCAGCTCACCTAAGCATGTCCCATGCCTTGTTCAATCGGGTTGAGGTCAAGGAATCGGGGTGGCCAGTCAAGATGGGCGATGTTGTGGGTGTTCAACTCGTTGCTGATGACATGAGCCCTGCGACATGGCGCGTTGTCGTCCACAAAAACAAAGCTAGCATCATGCTATTTCATCAGGGGGATCAGTCACTTGAGGTCTGATGATGTCATTCAAGTAGCGTATAACGTTCACAGTGCCCCTCCGGATTACCCCTAGGTCGATGCGTCCTCCAGTCCAAATGCCACCCAGACCATCAGATTGCCACCTCCATAACGGGCATGCTCAGCAACAGCAAAGGCCAACAATCTCCCCAGGCCATCTTCACACTTGCTGACGCCCATCGTTAAAATCCAAACGCATCGTTTCACATTAAAAGCTAGCCTGTGCCTTTCCAAAGGGTGACAAACACGAAATCGATTTTGTTGCTTGACTTTTTGTGAGGAGTATATATGAGTGTCAGTCAGTCATGTTTGACTAGCCATGACTTCCAGATATAAAGGAACTAGCGCAACGCCTCGTACCGGTAACGCCTAGTACCGGTAACACAAAAAAAGCCAAGTACCGGTAACGCCAAGTACCGGTAACGCTGAGTACCGGTTTCGCCAGGTCCGCAAAATATTATATTTTTACTTTTGTGGATGAAAATACAATTTTTTGACCCCTACCACTTTCAAGGCCTACCGATCTCCATGACCTTGACCTTGAACTTGATCAGTATGCAATCATCAGAACAACCATAAGCCAAAGTACCTACATGCCAAGTTTGAAGACTCTAAGACCAACGGTGTGGACGTTATAGCCCCTTAAAGATTTTCGGTTTTCAAGGTCATGCGCCAAGGTGAAGGTCATGACGGCGATAATTTATGCGCGGATGCCTTCTCTCATGGTGACACGCCACCACACAAAACTGGAAACGATTCGGTAAAGCAGTTCGGGAGATATGCGTGGGACAGTAAAACCCAATGATTAGACCCCTACCACTTTCAAGGCATACCGATCTCCCTGACCTTGACCTTGACCTTCATTGGTACGCCATCATCAGAACGGCCATAAGCGAAAGTAC
This sequence comes from Phymorhynchus buccinoides, assembly GCA_017654935.2. NCBI lineage: Eukaryota > Metazoa > Mollusca > Gastropoda > Neogastropoda > Raphitomidae > Phymorhynchus > Phymorhynchus buccinoides. The sequence goes on from CM065692.1 coordinate 35,753,296, forward strand.
ATCCATGCTAAGTTTCAAGACTCTAGGACCTGCGGTGTGGAAGTTATGGCCCCTTAACGATTTTCGGTTTTGAAGGTCATACACCAACGTCAAGGTCAGGACGGCAAAACGTTTTGCACAGATGCCTTTCTCTCATGGGGACACACCACCACACAAAATTTGAAGCGATTCGGTCAAGCGGTTCGGGAGATCCTTGGGACAGACAGAAAAGAACAAACCAACAAACAAAAAAAGGAAACAAACCCGAACAGCTGGGATTTACTAACCGCAAGTGCGTGTGGAGCTGCGTGTGGTCCCCCCTCCCCACGACCCCTTGGCGGAGGTTTCCAAAAAGTAAGGGCGGCATGACCTTCCGAGGGTGCCAAGGATGCTTGATACCAAATTTGGTGTTGATCGGTTGAGAACTGTGGCCCCCTCCAGCACACACCCCTGAACCACACCCCCACACACACACACCAGACCACCCCACCCTCCCCCCCCTGCCCCCCATCCCCAGCCCCCTCCCCTCAGCCCCTCCTCCCCCAGCCCCACTCATCCCCCTGTAGCCCCCTCCCATCCCCCCCATCCCCCCCCATCCCCCCACGCTCACAGCTCACACGCACTTGCTGTTAGTAAATCCGAGCTGCGTGTGGTCCCCCCCCCCCCTCCCCACGACCCCTTGGCGGAGGTTTCAGAAAAGTAAGGACGGCATTACCTTCGGAGGGTGCCAAGGATGCTTGATACCAAATTTGGTGTCGATCGGTTCCTCCAGCCCAGCCCCCCCCTTGAACACCCCCCCACACACACACCCGACCATCCCACCCCTCCCCCTCCAGCCCCCCTCCTCCCCTCAACTCTCTCCCCCCATCCCCCTCCCAGCCCCCCATCCCCCTGATCCCCCCCCCCCCCCCCACGCTCACAGCTGACACGCACTTGCCGTTAGTAAATCCGAGCTGCGTGTGGTCCCCCCCCCCTCCCCACGACCCCTTGGCGGAGGTTTCAGAAAAGTAAGGACGGCATGACCTTCGGAGGGTGCCAAGGATGCTTGATGCCAAATTTGGTGTCGATCGGTTGAGAACTCCAGCCCACCCCCCTGAACACCCCCCCACACACACACCACCCGACCATCCCACCCCTCCCCCCTCCAGCCCCCCCCCCCCCCCCAGCCCCCCTCATCCCCTCCCTCCTCCCCTCAACTCCCTCCCCCTCCCCCTCCCCATGCGCCCCCATCCCGCCCCATTCCCCCCTTCCCCCCCACGCTCACAGCTGACACGCACTTGCCGTTAGTAAATCCGAGCTGCGTGTGGTCCCCCCCCCCCCCTCCCCACGACCCCTTGGCGGAGGTTTCAGAAAAGTAAGGACGGCATGACCTTCGGAGGGTGCCAAGGATGCTTGATGCCAAATTTGGTGTCGATCGGTTGAGAACTGTGGCCGTAATCCGAGCTGCGTGTGGTCCCCCCCTCCAGTCCCCTCCCCACGACCCCTTGGCGGAGGTTTCCGAAAAGTAAGGACGGCATGACCTTCGGAGGGTGCCAAGGATGCTTGATGCCAAAATTGGTGTCGATCGGTTAAATGTAAAGAAGTCTTGCCCCAAATATCCCCACTCTCCTGAACAAAGAGATTTTAGGACAGCTGGTGTTGGGGAAGGGGAAAAAAAAAAAAAAATCCCCAAAGGCCAAATAATCCTTTGTGCTGCAGTACTAGTAAGCAAGCCAGTGCAAGTGCCTCCGAGTTTGGGATTCAATATAATTCACAAAAAGATTAACAATTTACCATGATTTGCCCTCTCAATATTCAAAATGTGACAGAACATGGATCAAAAGTAAAGGTACCTTTGAGAGCAACGAATAAACCAGTGAAATCGGGCTGAACCATGCAGGCCCTCAACTTTAATGAGCGCTTTCAATGAAGCTTTATACTGAAAATTCTCTGCCCCTGTCTCATGCACTGAGATGCGTGTGCCATCTATATAAGATTATCATCCTTGCCTGTCATGAAGTATGCCTACAATAATATCTGTATTATAAAAAATTCGGGACTTTCCTGGTGTTGCACTGGCTCCGGGCATTGCCCCCAGTATCGTTCCCACCATCTTTATATCTACTAATGTCCCATATGTGTCTGTTTCAGACCGGAGGACGTTAAACAGATTTTTCTTCTTTTCTTCTGTCATGAAGTAGCAGTATATAGCCACAGAATTTAACTGAAGTTTGGATTTTGTGTGTGTCGTCTGTACTTTTTTTTCATTTTATCTTTAAGGGTGTGGAAGTGTAATTAAGTCTCTCTTTCTCTCCCTCTCTCTCTCTCTCCCCTTTTCGCTTGGCGGGCTTGCTCGAATTTTTCAGTTATGGGGACACGAAGACATGTCTGCCTCCGGCCCCGGCTCCTTTGAGCCAGGGGAGCAGCCGCCCCCCCCCCCCCCCTGCCCCCCGGCTGTTCATACGCCACTGCTCTTTATGTCCCTTTTCTCTCTGTATATGCCCCCAATTTCATCTCTATGTTCCTGTCTCTTAAGTGATATGTCTCTTAAGTGATATATAGATCGAATTAAGTTATTATGGCGTTAGATCCTTGGTCAAATACTCTCTCTCTCTCTCTCTCTCTCTCTCTCTCTCTCTCTCTCTCTCTGTGTGCGTGTGCGTGCCGTGTGCACGCGCGCGTGTGTGCATCATGTGTATGTATGTATGTATCATATATGTATGTATGTATGCATGTATGTATGTATGTATGTATGCATGTATGTATGTATATATGTATGTATGTATATAGAGATGGGACACCCAGGAAAGGAGATATATATATAGACTGTTTTAAATGATTACTCTGTCCTTGATACAAAGTTTGTAAATGTTTATTAAGTAGTGGCACTTAGTATTTATCTTTAACTTTGTTCATTCAAGTTATCAGTTAGTATCATGGGTGCAATTAATTACTACACAAAATGAACACTAGAGACCTGAAAGCCTGGGGTCCAGGGGTAACTGATGTCCCCCTGCAGCTGAAGAAAAAAATGATTTATGAAGGTTTTAGTTTGCCTCTTCCACAATTTATACAAATGCTTAATTTAAAGTGTTTGAAAAACACAATAGACACACAAAGATCTTGTTCGACAAATAAAATAAAAAATGACTCCTATTCTGGAAAATTCAAAAACAGGAAATCCTTGTATACCAGGAAAAGTTGCACCCATGTTATTTTGACGACGAAAATGGTGTTTTTACGTCCTCTTGGTCTGAATCAGACACATATGGGACATTTTGTAAATACAAATATGGTGGGAACAATACTGGAGGCAATGCCCGGAGGCAGTACGAAACCAGTAAAGTCCCGATTTTTTAAAATTAATACAGATAGCTGTAGCGGTGACCACGCCTCGGTTAAACCTCATCGGCTATGGCACCGCTACAAGTATTACGTGATAATAACCACATACACACAAAAGAAAAAACCGCTGAACAGGTTGTTTCGTCCTTTTTTTTAATGAGAGAAAAAACACAACGTTTCAAGGAATATCCTCGCTGTCAAGTGAAAGTAAAGTAAAGATCATAGATTGAAATAGCAAAAAAAGAAAACACTGAGCAGATTTCAAAATAAATGTGAGGGCTGGTAAAAAATAATATATAGTGAGCACATACTAACCCTGCATTGAACATAAAAACTAAAAAAGCAGCCAAAAACTTCTTGGGACATGCAATGACAAAAAAGACAAAGCTGAGTTGGTATTCACTTTGATTAAAACACACGCGCGCATGCAGACACACATATATATGCACGCGCACACATACACATACACACACACACACATGCACACACACACACACGCGCGCGCACGCACGCACGCACGCACACACACACACACGCGCGCGCACACACACACACACACACACACACACACACACACACACACACGCATGCACACATACATGCACACATTGCTCACATGCCCACATAAACGCATACACACATAAACACACACAAGCACACATTTGCAAACATACATGCACAAATCCACATACACAAAAGCACATCTACACATCAAGGACATGATCTACTTCCCTCGGGCTAAATCATCCTCATAAATCAATCATCACCGTCATCCTCATCACCACCATCACCATTTACCATCATCACCATCATCATCATCACCATCACCACCGTCATCATCATCACCACCATCACAATCATCATCACCATCACCACCATCATCACCACCATCACCATCATCATCACCACCACCACCATCATTGACCCCCAAAGATCTCCAAATAGTGCCATCCAAAGAGTCAGTAAATCTTGAATTACTGTTTTGAATTCAAGCCAGCTGGTGTTGTAGTTCCAAGCCGTTTGATTAGCCAGGATTCTCGAAATTTCCGATGAACCATTGCCTCCCCTGTTTTGCCACACTGCGGCCACAGTAGCATGGGCTAGGGAGTGTCCAGGGCTGTTGAAGTGCAGGCCGATTGGGTCTTGGTACCCCAGGCGCATGGATCGCAGGTGCTCTGTGAACCGTTCGTTAAGCGTTCGGTACGTTTCACCCACATACAGCTTGTGGCAGAGAAGGCATTCAATTATGTAGACCACATTTGAGGATTGGCAGGTGAAAAGTGTGTGGGTTGAGAATTGTCCACAAGTCCCAGTGAATGTGGTGGCGGAGCTGATGAAGGGGCACGTTTTGCAGTTTTTCTTTTGACACGGTTGGTTTCCAGAGGGGCCAGGAGAGGTACCGTGTGTGGGGCTGTACGGACAGAACTCCGCACCAGAATGTCACGGAGACTGGTATCCCTTCGGAAGGCAATCATAGGTGGCTGCGAGAATGTTTGTTGAAGCTTAGGGTCATTCTGCAGGATTTTGAAGTTGTCGCGAAGTACTTTCCTGACTGCCATGTTGTGTGGGTGGAAGGGTAAGACAGCCACAATTCTGTCGTTTTGCTGTTTAACTGTTCCAGAGTTGAGGGCATCCCATCGTGTTGTTTCTCGTGCACGTTCAAGTGCTGCCTGGACAATGTTTTGTGGGTACTCACGATAAATGAAAAATGAAGCCATTCTCTCAGCCTGTGTCTCAAAGTCAGCAGTGCTAGGCCTACCACAGATCCGTCTTAGTCTGAGGAACTGGGAAAAGGGTAGGCTGTTTTTGGTTGATGTGGGGTGACTTGAAGAATAGAGGAGGTATGAGTGAGAGTCGGTTTGCTTGTAGAAAACGGTGGTTGCAAGGGTGTTGGAGTCAGGCTGAATGGAGATGGCAATATCAAGGAAGGTGACGGAAGATGAGGAAACTGCGTGGGTGAACTGAAGCCGTTGAAGGGTGGAAGTTGGACAGATAGTCAATGAATTTGAGAAGGCTTTCTTTGGAACAATTGGCCACACCTAGGCAATCATATATAAAGCGTTTGAATAGGGATGGAATTTGACCTTCATACAGGCTGAGGGCTTGGTTTTCAACGTACCCAACAAAAAGACAGGCGTAACTGGGTCCCATTTTCGTCCCCATGGCGACCCCTCTAGTCTGTTTGTACGTTTCCTCTCCAAAGGAGAAAGAGTTAAGAGTCAGTACTAGTTCTGTGAGTCGCAGGATAGTGGGAATGTGGATGTCATAGCTGCTGTTTGAAAGAAAATGTTTCACAGCGATCAGGCCATCCTTGTGAGGAATGTTCGTATACAACGACACAATGTCCATGGTGAACAAATAACGTTCTGTTGTACCACAGAAGGGAAGGAGAAATCTGTGAGAAGCTGCAGGGTGTGGTTGGTGTCCTTGATGTATGTTTCAAGTTCAGCAACAAGTGGCTGGAATACCGAGTCAAGGAAGGAAGAGATGAGAACAGTGGGACACGAACATGCGGACATACACATACACAGTAAATGTTATTTTGATACCTAGTGTTTTACGTCCTCTCGGCCCATAAGGGCACATATGAGACATAAAAAAAAAGAAGTAAATGTTATTTTCTTTAAGTGAAGTTTTATTATGTTTAATGGGGTGGGTGGGGTGGTGGGGTCATGATTGCATCACTATAACTTATTTGTTTATTATATTCTTACACATTCTCACTTACATACATCGGTGGAGGGTGGGGTCATGATTGCATCACTATAACTTATTGCTTATTATATTCTTACACATTCTCACTTACATACATCACTAACTTATTGCTTATTATATTCTTACACATTCTCACTTACATACACATCTACTCACAACTCAACCACACCAAAACCACGACACAGCAATGTAAATCACTTTCAGTGGAAGGACGTTAAACTGAAGAACAACACGTGTAGGCCTACTCACAAACACCGGCCACACACACACACACGCACGCACGCACGCCGCACATACACACACACACACACACACACCAACACACCAACACACACACACACACACACGCTAGCTACGAAAATCAACCAATCAGCAACAAGTATTTTCTTCGCTGTGAACGACATTGAGCTTCGCGCGGTTTCCTGTTTAGAGGAATTGCAAATTAGTTCTTACTCTTCTTTCAGTTGAGGTAATTTGCAAAGTCAGTTCTTCAAATTAACTACCAACAGCATTTCTACATTTTATATTGAAAATCATGCCATGGTTTCGCCAAGATCTGTGCAGTTTTCGCATGGAGATGTTGTATTAGTGTGTGCTTTGGTTTGTCTCAACATGGCTGCTGCTTGGGTTGTATTCTGTCTTGTTTCGAGCTTACATTGAACAAACAATGACAAATTATTTCTTCTATCACGTTGGTTTAGTTATAGATTTTATTTTATTGGAAGTTATATTAAACCGTTCTCAGAGACGTAGAAGTGCTATATATGATTAATCTGGCATTGCTGTGACAAAGAACCAAAATTCGGCCTGGTTTAGCTGGTGTGATTTTGACCGAGTTGTCTGCCTTTGCCAACCCAACTGTCACTCTATCGTGGATTGTATGAGAAACGATTGCAATTGCATAGTGGTTGAGTGAGACAGAGCAACTTAATCGACTGTTTTATAAGAAATAAACATTTTACATTTGCTTGTATAAGTGATAGGATGCAGTGGAGTATTGTAGTGACATATTAGGATTAATATCACTTTTATCAGGGACCGGGTTTTTGGCCTGGATAGCTCAGTTCAGTTGGTAGAGCACCCGTCTGGTGAGTGGTGTTCGGGAGGTCTCGGGTTCGACTCCCGGTCCGGCTAACACTTTTTCCCCACAAAAATTACATCAATGGTGTCAGAAGTTAATTTGGTAGCCTGGATGGAAGGAATGAAGTTTCCTTGGGAGATAGGAATTATTCCTTGAAGTTGAAAAACAGGAGGGGGAACCCGGGAAGAGTGTAGTGACTGATATTAGGATTAATATCAGGGACCGGGTTGTCGGCCTGGATAGCTCAGTTGGTAGAGCGCCCAGTCTGGTGTTGGGGAGGTCTCGGGTTCGACTCCCGGTCCGGCTAACACTTTTCCCCCACAAAATTGCATCAGTATGCAGCCCTCTACCAAAAGTACCATTGGCATTGCATTTTTGACTAATCGCCAATGGCCTAGTAGTAGATAGGTGCAATTTATTATTTCGCTTGAATGTTACGTAATGAATTATTAATTATTTCCGCAACACCTCAAAAATTAAAATGTCCGTTGTTCCCTTGGCGGTCACTTTGAAATAAAGATGATTTCTTTCTGCTTGTGCAAAGAAAATTAAATTACTAAGTACTCACCAATTGAGTGAAGGAATCGTTTTGATTGCTAGATGGGCGGAAGGGTAAATTGTTCTAATCTACGGTAATTCAAGAGAGGCAACTCATCGGTAAACTGAGCGTTCACTTTGAAAGCAGTCGGCTCAGAATTTAAGCCTTCAGCAATGTTTATATGAAATATGGAAATTGGTCAATCCTTTTTGTAAATCTTGTCACGTACGGAAAATTTCAGTTGTCTGCTGTCATCAAAGCTCGACAGCTACCGATCACACAAAAAATGGCTTCGCTTTGGGCAGCGGTTTGTTTACATTTTTTTATAAGAAGAGTGACTTCCCTTTCTTAACGATGGACTGACGTCATGGCTAGGCTTAGCTGCACAACTCATCGGTAAGCTGGCATCCTTTGCTGAATTTAACGTTTATAACTTTATTCCAAGCATTATTTTGCTTCACACGAATAATCTTATCAGGGATCGCGTTAACGCACATTTCTAGCGTATTAATTCGCCTACGCATTTTCAGAGCAGCCGTGCGTAACATGCACGCAAAACAACTTCTGCCCGCAACCATAGGCCCAACAGTAGGCTATCTACTCAGCTGTAGGCTAGGCGTAGGCCTATGATCGCAAGACGGACTCGAGTCTAAATGAGCACAAAACACTTTGCTTGTTTCAACGTCTTTATTTATGAATAGCAATGAAGAAATAGGTCCTCAGTGGGTCTGAAAACATGACAGACAGAGAATGATGATGAGATGGAGAAAATGGTACAATGGTACAATCCATGTGACATGAAGCGAAGATGAAATAACAATGAGACAATTTATGGATACATTGAGTGATATTCCTCTACGCCCTCCCCAAGTCTTTTGGAGGGAAGTGAAAAAGACTGATAGTATATGATGTAGCCATAATAAAAAGTGAGACCATGCGGTGGGTGAAAGGTAAGACAGTGAATGAGCTGTAAACGGTGGTATTGTAAATGTAGGATGAATGAATGATGAAGGAAAGATGAAGGAACATGCGGTCCAGTAATTGAAAACGAAACAAGGGAGCATGCAAAGATTATAACTACTGTAAGATGATGCATGCAGGAGTCTCAATCATGAGAACGTTCGTCAATCATTCAATGGGTCGTTTTGTCAGCCGAGAGGATCGCCGAAGGGGTTGGGTGTCCGAGGGTGGATCAGCTGTGTGGTGGCTGGGCAGCTCCTTGAGGCCAGGGGCGTTGTAGGGCAGTAGGGCGCGAAGGGCTTTTGAGACACGCCCTTGGGTCCCGAGGGTGGGGGTGGTGGGTGGGATGGTCCTCGGGGTGGGTGGACTGCGCTGGTTCTTAGGCACGGTGGTGTCAGCTGCTGGTGGTGGGTGAGGCTGCCCGTCAAGGGTGGAAGGGGGCCCAGCATGCTGTGTCCGTGGTGCCGTCTGGGGTGGGGCGGTCGGGATTGGGGTGGGGCCGGGAGCCATGAGTAGTGGTGCGCGGGGTATGACAGGTAGGTATTTCCGCAGGAACTGTCGGTTACGGAGCGTAACTCGTCCGGAGCCGTCCACCCTCACCACGTATTGATCAAACTGGCGTACTTCAACCTTGGTTCTGGATGCGGACGCAGTCTCCGACAGCCAGCGGTGGCAGGGGGTGGGTGTGTTCTGACAGCCGTTCGGCAGTGCGCATGTGGCGGTTACGAAGAGCGTCTTCACGAGAGGTGAGGGTTTCGCGCCAGGTTGAGTGGGGTTTGTATTTTCCAGGGTGGATGGAGATAAAGTCTCTAATGGGGCGGCCAAAGATGCATATGGCTGGGGACAGGTGTGTGTCCCGGTCAGGGGTGTTTCTGTACTGGAGCATGGCACGTTGGAATCTGTCGGTGTCCAGGGAGCCGTTGGTGCCAGTGTTGTCAGTGATGAGGCGCTTCACTGTCTTCACGCCGACCTCGGCGCGGCAGTTGCCATGGGGGAAGGCGACTGAGGAAACTCGGTGGTGCACTCCCCAGTTGCGGAGGAAGGTGGGTGTGTGGTTGGAGGTGAGCTCTGGTCCTCCGTCGGACGTCAGTTCATCGCTGATGCCGTATGTCACGAAGATGCGGCGTAGGGCAGCAACGAGTCCGGCTGAACCGTTGGAGGCCTCCTCCACAATGGGCCAGTTGCTGTACCTGTCCACAGCAACCAGGTAGTTGTGGCCACGGTAGTGGAAGTAGTCGGTTACCAGGCACTGGAATGGGTAGGGATCATGGGAGGGGTGGGGGGTGCGCTGGGTTGTGAGGGTGCCATCCGGTTGCATGGTGAGCAGTGTGCCCGCATCTCCGTGATGGCCGGTGTCATGCCTGGCCAGAAGAAGGAGGTCTCCGCTCTGGTGCACATCTGGGACACGCCTTGGTGAGCCGAGTGCAGGGCCTGCAGGACCTGGCTGCGTAGGGAGGGGGGGATGACAACCCGGTCGTGGTATATTATATTTTTACTTTTGTGGCTGAAAAAAAAAAAGGGCCCAATTTTTTGACCCCTACCACTTTCAAGGCCTACCGATGTCCATGACCTTGACCTTGACCTTGATCAGTATGCAATGATCAGAACAAACATGCCAAAGTACCTACATGCCAAGTTTGAAGTCCCTAAGACCAACGGTGTGGATGTTATAGCCCCTTAAAGATTTTTGGTTGTCAAGGTCATACGCCAAGGTGAAGGTCACGACGGTGATAATTTATGCGCGGATGCCTTCCTCTCATGGTGACACGCCACCACACAAAACGATTGGAAACGATTCGGTGAAGCGGTTCGGAAGATATGCGTGGGGCAGAAAACCCCAATTATTAGACCCATACCATTTTCAAAGCATACCGATCTCCCTGACCTCGACCTTCACCTTCATTGGTATGCCATCATCAGAACGGCCATAAGCCAAAGTACATCCATGCCAAGTTTCATGACTCCAGGACCTGCGGTGTGGAAGTTATGGCCCCTTAACGATTTTCGGTTTTCAAGGTCATACACCAAGGTCAAGGTCACGACGGCAAAAAGTTTTGCGCGGATGCCTTCCTCTCATAGGGACACACCACCACACAGAAATTTGAAGCGATTCGGTCAAGCGGTTCGGGAGATCCTTGGGACAGACAGAAAAGAACAACAAACAAACAAAAAAAGGAAACAAACCTGAACGAAAACATACTCCTTTGCGATCGTAGATTGGCAAAGGACAAAAACAGAAAAAACGAACTGAAAGTCAACTTAGTTCGGCCTTTTGGCATGTGGGGCATTTTGTAAATACAAAGATTGTGGGAACAATACTGGAGGCAATGCCCGGAGGTAGTGCTAAGCCAGTAAAGTCCCGATTTTTTCATAATACAGATATGTCTACATGTTGTAAATCTCCACTGCCCCCACCCCACCCATAACCAGCTCCGCTGACCTACTCGTCACCCCAGCACTGTGAACCACGGTCTCATGCACACAGCAGGTCCCCCCCCCCCCTTTAATAAACAGCACGTTTTGACAGATCCCGTTTGGCCCATTCAGCAAAACTGTAAATTGGTGCATATGGCGCGCGCATGCTGTTCAAATTTCCTGCCATGCTTTGCCCCGGCCATAGCAAGCCTGACAGCAAATTTGAAGCGAATTGGTTAAGAAACGGCGGAGTTATTCGTGAAAAGGTAAAGCGGCGTATAGCGCGCGCGTTTCTGAACCGATTCGCTTCCGGTTTGGCACACCGATAGTCACCGTCCCCGGTCATCTATCCGCCAAATTTGAAGGCAATCGGCCCAGAAACACCGGAGATACGGGCGCCGAGAGGCCGGCAGATGCGCGTTTCGCGCATTTGCAGAACCGCGCAAATGACACGGCCGCCTCGGTGCCTTTGCCATCGCCCCGTTAGGGCTCACAGCAAATTTGAAGCGATTCGGTCGAAAAAACGGCGGAGTTATAAGGCCCATTTTGTGTTTTGCACACACTTGGCTTATTACTATATGATGTATGATTTGAGTGATATTCCTCTAGAGTAAGACAAGCAGTGCCTCAGGTGCATGACTAATAACTGCTTGCCTAGGTCACAGTAGGTGCTTCGGTAATGAATTCACAAAGTACACACACAACCCCACACAACACAAGGCCTTGTGACCCGTTTTCGCGTGGCGGGAATTCTGGACGAGTTTCTTAAGAGCGGGCGCTTCGAGCACTAGTGGAAATTCGGCGAAAAGTGTCAAAAACGCATTTCTTGTTGTTGAGATTTGCATTGAGATTTAGTTGAAATAATTTTGTTTGACCAATCACATAAGAGCCTGTGAATGTGATATCTATTCTTTCTGCTAAACTTTTGTAAAAATGGTTTCTTATACATCGTTTGTCCATTATGTTTGCAAAGTGCAGTGCACTCTCATGAAATTTACCCTGGCTTCGGCCTCGTGCTTTCACTGTCAGCTTGCTTGATTCAGAACACATCTCCACCCGTGTGACACACTGATGCAAAGTGAATGATCATTGGCAGGCATTGCCTGGCACAAAAACTTGGTTTGATCAACAGGGCTTGTGACGTATGTGTGCGGTGCTGTAAGCATCAAAAACAGGTGGTTATGTGCACCTAAAGCATGCATGCTTTGTATTTTTACATCAGTTTATAGTGTTATGACCAAACACAATGTTTACCCTAATTTCCGAGAAAAAAAATTCCAACTTTGCGTAAGCCAAACGCATTTTGAAAAACTATCACGATGCCTGTCTTATACTTACGTTTGCTTCGACGCTATAAACGTAAGTATATCATAATGCACAATGCATCCGATCTTGTTTTTGAAACTTTATTTTAGTCCGTTCGAAAAATGATCGTCTGCACAGGGCGATCTCAATATTCTCATTCTCTCGCTCGCGACGTGATGTAACGTGAAAGAAGCCATTCATAAAGTGGAAATAGATTTTTTGCTCGATTCATAAATCATTTTTAATGCAGAAACCAATATTAAAGTAGTTCTTTTCTCAAATCTGCTACACATAATTTCAACAACCCACACTCTAGTCTATCTGTGAATGCTCACTTTTTGTAAATCAATGGAGTTCTGTCGAACTTTCAATCGCCTTGATTCTTGGAAGAAAGCAGTGTCACAAACTTTTCTATATGAGTCATGAATGAAAAAATAGAACAATACTTACAAAAATCTCGCCTCCTTTTGCAAATTATTGACAGACAACACATTTACTCCCAAGTTAACTATTTTTCTCCAATTTTATCAGCATTACAATGGGAATCACTTAAATATTTTTTTTATGCACATCCCTACTAGTAGTAAACCAAAAAATGTAGTAGCCAGCAAGATCTAATTTTGGGAACAAACATGTTTGTGTCGTTTAAGACACACAAAGTCAAATAACAAGACATTGACAAGTGCTGCAAACTGAGCTGGAAGTAAAGCCAGAATGGTCAGCTCATTGACCGTGGGCCCTCAAGAGAAGAAGAAAACAAAAAGTAAAGAGAACTTACTAGTCATTGTTGTCAATTGTCTGTTGTTTCTTCTTATTCGATCGATCAGACAGTTTCCTGTCAATTAATAATGATGAGCATAGATGGCCTTGCTGCCGTTATGCGTCTAAGAAATAGTTAGGCCCAACAAGTCCGACTTCGGCTGGAGAAAATATTTTTGAAAGTTTCTTAAAAAAAGGCAGGAGATTGTCCAACCAGTAAGGCAGAAAGATAGATGACAGAAAGCAAAGAGAAAAAGCACAGTCAAAGAGAGTGACCGATTAGAGAAAGTTACAAGCACAGAACTTCCAGAAGGTGGGGAAACTATTTGTTTATGCAAAAGACCCCCGGTATCCCCACAGGGGAAGTCTGTTTCTAAATCCGCAGAAGTTGATAAAGAAAGCGTATGAGCACTACCATTGTCTGTGAAAACGAAGCTTTCTGATTGGCTACAGATGTTTGTGGGGGTCCGAACCTTGCATGCTGACTTTAGCTGAGACAGCGATAGCAATGCCTTTGCAGC
>CM065692.1:35767392-35819892 GCA_017654935.2 Phymorhynchus buccinoides
CCCTGCACTATCGCGCAACTCTTTCTCGATCTCCGGACAGGAATGTCAACTTATGCGTACCCTCCAACGTCGCTTCTCACCAAAGTGCTGGAGAAGTACTGCCGCGACAGGCCCCGCATGATTGTCATCGCCCCGTTCTGGGAGACCAGCCCATGGTTCCCGGAACTCGAGAGCCTGTCTCACGCCCCAAGCATTCCGCTACAACTCACAAGAGACACTTGGCGTCGGACATGCCAACCCCCAACTGTTTCAGCTGACCGCATGGCTACTATGCGGGCCGGGTTGCGAGGATGACTCTTACCAGACAAAACTGTTGTCCTAGTCCTTAAGGCTCGTAGACAGAGTACCAATAAGCTGTATGACATTAGGTGGACCTCTTGGTTCGGGTTTTGCACAGCCCATGGCATTCCCCCCTTAGACCCATCTGGTCCACAGTTCACCCAGTTTTTGGCTCACCTGTACCAGGACCGCGGCTTATCCGCCCAGACTTTGAGTGGTTACAGGTCTGCCATTACTCATACCGTTGCTGTTGCAACTGGCAAGAAATCTCCTGCTTTTTGAGTTCAACACATCGGATCAGTCAGTCACTCTGTCCTTCCTGCCGGAGTTTAGGGCCAAGAACCAGCCTGCTCAGGTTGCTTCTCCCTCTGTTACGGTTCAAAGTCTTCGCACAATTCTCGGCCCTGATGATTCTGATAGACTCCTGTGCCCTGTCAGAGCTCTTAAGTTTTTTCCTTAAGAGGACCTCCCCCTTCCGGGGGCACAAACGCCGTCTGTTCATTTCTTTGAACGAAAAGTATATGAGAGATATTTCAAAATCAACCAATCTACTTTAACCATACTGTACCAACACATGAAACAACTGCATTAGCGTTAAGCGACCTGGAGCTATACCATAGCAAATAGAAAAACGAAAGTAGGCATCTGGCCTTGACCCCTAGCCGGATGTGGGGTGGGAGTGATCCCCCCTTACCGGTCTAGCAGTGGCTTGGCCAATGAGCGCCTACTTCCGCCATTTACAATTTTCCAGTGTTTCTTTGTTGACCTGGGCTGCCTGGCTTCTACCTTTTTTGGTTTACAACACTCTTAACTGGTGGGTTCGTTCCTGTTCCTCTCTATCATCAGTTTCAGTGTAATACTGAGTCTCGATTGACTCAGTTTCTATAGCCTAAGTTCTCTAGAACTTTCACAGTTTTAGTTTTTCTGTTCGTCACACACCGTGCACTGCTAGTAGTACTAGTAGTGCACGCGCGCGCGCGCGTCATTTGGTCTCTTCAACTCGAGTTCCTATTTATCAGTCAAGTTCTTTCGGACCCTACGGTTCGTTCTCTTCCACGATATTATTCTTATTGTTCCGATTCGGTCCTCTTGAGAAAAATTCATCCGTTCAAACTTTTTCTAAAAAGTCTAAACGGTCTGGGCCTCTATAGGCCTCTACGGTCGTAGTACTCCTGCGGCCTCTTCGGTTCTCGTCTCATTCAGCCAGAAACTGGTCTTCACGAGTTGTTTATTTCGGCCCTCCTTCTGCTTCGGTTGTGCAGAAGGCCTCTAGGCCCATTTCGTCCGTGTGTTTTTTCTGCCATGCCTTTCTGTTCCAGGAGGCCTCTCTTCACGGCCTCCACTTCTACACGGGCGTCTGGACAAACTTCGTTGGATAAGTCGCAGCTGCGCATGTCTGTCGCTCCGAGTGGCAAGTTTGCACTCGGGGGGCCCGCCTAGTCTCCCTAACCTCTCCGACCCTGTGTTGGAGGGAGGGCGAAGGAGGTTCCCATCCGACCATTGGTCGAGGTCTTTATGACTGGGGCCTCAGGCAGACATCCCGGTGTCTCGACGGGAACTCGAGCCCGGAAGGCCGTAGGCCTCTCGACACCTCCCCGGCCGGGGAGGCCGAGGCCTACCGGCAAACACCCCCTCGTCGTCGGGGACACTCCGACGGCGTGAAGGGTGTCACTCTCGGACGCTTCGCGCGGGCCTCTGTCCGAGAGTTTCTCCCGGTGTTCGCCCCATTGGGTTAACATCGGTTGAGTGTTTTTCCCGGCCAAGAGGCCGGTCGACACGTCTACGGACGGATGAGGCCTCCCCACCGACGAGGCCTCCCGGCCTAGGCCTCTCCGGCTCCATCAGGCCTCCTGCGCACCCGGGCCTCCCTCGGTGGGAGGCCTCGGAGGCCCCGACCTACGAGGCCGCGGCCTCCCCCGTGGTCCTAGGCCTCTCCGGCTCCCTCGGGCCTCCTTCGGGCCCGGGGGGCCGCGGCCTCCCGAGGCCTAGGCCTCTCCGGACCCGGGCCTCCCTCGGTGGGAGGCCTCGGGCGCCGTGCTCGGAGGCCGCGGCCTAGAAGGCCTCCCCGGGCTCCGTCGCCGGGCCCCCGGCGGACCCGGGCCTCCCTCGGTGGGAGGCCTCGGGCGGACCTGTGCGCGGAGGCCGCGCGGCCTTCCCCAGGCCTGGGCCCTCTCCGGCTTCCTCAGGCCTCCTTCGGACCCGGGCCTCCCTCGGTGGGAGGCCTCGGCGGACCGTGTGGTCAGACGGCTACGGTCTCCGTCACCGTCCGCTACGGACCGCACGGTCCGTGGACCGGCGGTTTCGTCACCGCCCGCTACGGTCCGTGGACCGTAGCCACCGGCGGTAGCCACCGGCGGTAGCCACCGGCGGTAGCCACCGGCGGTAGCCACCGGCGGTAGCCACCGGCGGTAGCCACCGCCCACCGCCGTGGCCCGAGGGCACGATGTCGGTTCCCCGTACCGTCCGTCATAAGATGGAAACGGTAGCGGTTCTTCAGCCCGTCCACCGTCACCCCCGTCAAGACGCAGCGGTCTCCCGTCCGTCCGGCGTCCAGCCGGCGGCACGGTGACTCACCGCACGGTTCCCAGACGGTCACCGGTGCACCGTCCGTCCGTCCTACCACACGGTCCGGTTTGGGCGTTCACCGTCCCCCTGTGGTCCCTCACCGGGATCTGCTTCAGGGTACTCGTCCTCAAAAAGCTCGGGTGGTTTCTCCTGGTTCTGACCAGACAGTCCACCCCAGAGGCTCGTAACGTCAGCGCTCTCCAGTGGATTCGGACGTGGACTTAGCTAAGTCCGTTCTTCATCCAGGCAAGGGCGTAGCAGCGTGTTCTGGCCCGGTCCGGCCACTCACCAGGGAAAGGAGTTCTGGTTCTTGCAAGCTCCTAAGCTTCTGGACCACTCCAATCGGAAAGCAGAGGCTTTCCTTTGTGCCGGGAAGATGGCAGAAGCTAACCGTTTCTCTTTAGCCTTCTAAGGCCGAAGCAGAGAAGAGAAGCTCCTTTGCGACAGGAATCTTGCCCCGACCAAGATTAAGTCTTCCAACTTTTTGGAGGAATCTTTGTCAAAGCCCTCAAGGGCTGTGGCTTTGCGGCTTCGTTGGTTCGGCCCATCACAGAGAATTTGGGGAAATTTTTTTCTCCTAGGAATTCTCCTGTGGTTTTCAGGCTCTTTGAGTCCGTGAATGAACCAGCCGTTTTCTATCGGTTTTTGGTTCATCGTCGGGCTCTTCAAGGGTTTTCTCACAAGAAGAGTTCTCTTGTACCATCTAATCATCTGGTTAGATCTACTTCGATCTGCTGGTCTCGAGCTCTTGTGCTTCTGATCGATCGCTTTCACCGATCCATTTTACCGGGTTGGGCAACGGACCGTCGGGTTCCGTTCCGGTTCTTCAAGAACCTCATGATGATTCTGACCTTCCGTTTGTCACGGTGGCTTTTGGGAATGATCCATCGTTTTTCTTTGTTTCATTCATGTCTGTTGCAACGGCTCCTGTGGTCCGTTTCTTCAATTCTGACGAGCATGGGTTTTCTTGCTCTATTCAGTTTCATGCTTTTCTGGTTACAACAAGGGTTGTTCAACCTGATTACTCATTCAAACGGTCCTGCCAACCGTTCTATCAACTTTTCCGGCCTTTTTCGGCCCAGCCTGTCAGGCCTTGTTTTTCTTACTTGGGTTACTCGTTACAAGTCATGGCCGTTTAATTAAACGGTTATTTTTGTTCCTCAATCCTCTACCGTTTCTTTCAGTCAGTACCGTTCAATTGGATTTTTCCATGGTTATCCTGACGTCACTTGGATACTCTGTTATGCTTCTCGCAGTAACTAACCGTTTCACTTTGGGCAGGTCTACCAGGCCCAAGGAAGATTCAGTTCCCTTGGGCTTTTTTGTTGATTCATCCGTTCAAGTCGGTGCTAGGTGTCCATGAGGACTACCTCCCTTTTCCCTCTTTCTCCAAGCCTTCTAAGGCTGTAGCGAAGAAACTCCATTGTGACAAGAGTCTTGCCCGGTCAAGTTTTAGCCTTCCTACGTTATACAGTTGGAAGCATCTTTGTCCAAAGCCCTCAAGGGCTGTGCTTTTGTGACGTTGTTGATTCGGTTCATTGCTGTACTTTGAACAAAACCTCTCCAACGACCTCTCTTGCGGTTTTCAGGCTCTTTGAGTCCGTGATTGAACCAACCATTGGAGTGGCTCTAGCTTCTCTTGGTGATTCTTCTGGCCAGAGACTCTTTTTGGGGCACTTTAAAGACTGTCTGGAGATGGGTTCGACACAGTCGGATTCACAGTCTCAGCCTCGGAGGACACTGTCCTCGTTTTCTCTGTTGGTGTCCGTCCTCTCAGTACGAAGTCGGTCACACTTTTCCGTCTCCTCAGACTTCTTAGTCTGATGGAGTCAGTTTCGGAGCTCCTTCCTCCTGCCAAGGTATACTAAGGCCAATGCAGAGAGAAGTCGGAGCGTGCGCTCCTTTCACGGTTGCAACCGAGAGTGGTTCAACCGTACCCTTGTTGCCTTCCTTCCGTTAAGTCTGATTCTTACCTTCTTCGCCGTTCTTTCGAATGATGTCTGTTCTGGCAGGCATGGTTTTTACTTGCTCTGTTTCAGACCCTCGTTTCCTCTCATTACAACCATGAGTTGTTCATCCAGTGGACTCGTTCACTCGTTCCAGTCATCCTTTTCGGTCTGGTTCCGTCCCGATCGGACTCATCTGTCCAGCTAACATGATCTTCTATGCCCAGCTGTCAGATCACTAAACGTCAGTTTTCAACTTAAGTTGTTCGACTGGGTGTTTTGGGGCCTTCCTTCAGGCCCCCCCCCCCATTTTGAGTCAGTTCCTTGAAATGGGTAAAGTCGAGGTGTGTTTGCACACTGTTCCGCTTTTGTCTACATGTTTCCTTTTCGGTGGGGACATTTCCGCGTCATCTGGTTTGATTTGACGTCATGCGATAGCAACTATGTTATGTTGCTGTTTCGGTCTGTCCCTACGTCAGAGGCAGTTTTTATTTTTGCCTTCCTACGGTCTTAGCATGTAGAGTTGGTTACGAAGTGCAGTTGCACATTCGTACCGTGGCTTCTCAGTTTGCTAGTTTAGAGGTTGAATCTGCTGTTTTTCGGATTCTCATCTTAATCTTTTGCCAGGACTTCTCGAGTCCCTCAGTCGGTCGTGTTTCTGATTCTTACCTTCTTGAGAGTTTTATGTGAACCCCTGGCTACAATTAGCTTCAAGGTTCTCACTCTCTGAACCGGTTTTTTTTCTGGTAGCTTCAGCCAGAAGGATCGGCGGTCTTCACGCTCTCAGCGTCCTGGCCTGCGTCATAGAGTTCTCGGATGAGTACTCTTCGGTCACCTTGATCTTTCTACCAGAATTCGGGGCTTAGAATCAGCTAGGTGGCGTTCCCTCGCCTCTGGTTCGCATCTCCATCTTTCGTTCCGTCCTCGGCCCCGACGGTTCGGACCGTTTTTCTCTGTCCGGTCGGGGCCCTCGGGCTTCTCCTTTCCGGAACTAAGCTTCTCTAAGCTTTTGGAGGTCGCGCGACACGTTCCTTCAGCTCGACCTCTGAGACATCGAGGCCGGGAACGAAGGCGACGCTTTCTCTATCAGGAAAGTTTTGGTCGCCCGGGAAGATAGTTGTTGCCCAGACCGCCGTCTCCGTCTAGACCGTCAGTACGGAGACAAGCTCCCAACGACTCCCCCTATGGTACTTTAGTGGGTATATCATTGCAATGATGTTTTGGAAAACAACTGCATTAGCCTAAAACAACCTGGAACCTTACCCTAGCACATAGCTAAAACGAAAGTGGCCCCAAGGGACTGCACCCATACCGCAGGGAGTAGCGGGAGTGACTCCCCTTACTTCCGGGTATGACGCGCACCCTTGGGGCACCGGATATGTCATTCTTAAATTTTCCAGCCTTTCAACCACACCTGGGCCTACCCTGCTCCGCCTTTTCTGACTCTTGTCTATCTGGTGGGTTCGTTCCGTGTTTAGCTTTGTTCTATTCAGTTTCTTGGGAAGGCTGTTAGTCATCCTATCGATATTATTTCATTGTCATTTCTTGGTGTTCGTTTTAGTTGAAAAATTATTTCGTTCACTCTGTTGTTCGTTTTCGGGGTGGCGTCAGCCATTATGGCTTCTTGCACCCCTCGGTTTCCACTTCGGGCAAAGCAGTTTCTCTTCGGTTGTTTTTCTGTTTTCCAAGTCAGTTGACTCTTCTTCTCTCACTAGGGACCCTTTGGGCAGGTTCTCTTAATCTTCTCAAGAAGTTTTCGTCTAATCCTCTCACAAATCCTACGTCTAACGTCCAGTCACAGTCCGTTTCGGTTACACCGGCCTAACCGGTTTCGGAGCCCATTCCAGTTTCTCTCCCTTCGGAGGTTTCTGCTCCTTCTCCTTTTCCGTTGGACTCGCAGGCTTTGTACTACGTCACTTGGACTCTTCGGGTTTCAGGGTTCTCCCTTTCGCATCGACAGAATCTTCCTCCTTTTTCGGTTCTATGTTTAGGCCAGAGAGGGTGCCGCCAGTTGTCTCTTCTAACGTGAGACTGTCACTGGCGCAGCCCTCTCTCCTTCTTCTGTTCACAGGCTTGCCTCCAGGAGGCCCTTGTCCGCTAAGGCCAGCGTCGACCTCTACAGGGATAGGCAATCCCTTTCCACCTCTGGTTTCCGTCCTGTGGGCTTGATGTTTACGGAACAGAGAGGCTCCCCTCCGGGGAGCTTGCCTAGTGACAGAGGTGACTCCTCTGTCACCAGACTGGCCAGTCTGTCAGGCAATCATCCGGTGGTACCTGGGAGGTACCTCCAGGATCGGGAACGGCCTGTTCCCTTTCCTGAGTCCGGGCTCAAATCCTCCACTCAGTTCGAGGGAGAGGTTACCAGGACAGTCAAATCGGTCGGTGCGGGGCACCTTCAATACCGATAAGAGTCCATACCCCCCTCCCGGGGGATGGCTCTCCAGTGATCCTGGCACTGGCGCGGTTGGGGCCTCTTGGCAGTCCCACCGCAACCGGAAATTCGCTTCTCACGGTTGTGAGACGGTTTCCTCCGGTTCTCCCGGTGCTTACCCGGTTTCACCCGGTATTCATCCGGTTTCTCCCGGTTGTCTCCCGGTTGCTTGGCCAACGCGGACATACCGGGGGATGGCACGGTTGGAGCCTCTTGGCTTTCCCACCGCAACCGGTTATTTGCCTTTCCCGGTTGCGAGACCGTTTCCTCCGGTTCTCCCGGTGTTTACCCGGTAATCATCCGGTTGTCTCCCGGTTGCTTGGCCAACGCGGACATACCGGGAAAGGGTTCGCCTAGAACCGGAAAATTCCGATGATGAATTTCCGGTTCGTTCCTCCGGTTTGGGTCAACCGGGAATGTCCCGCTCGCACGGAGGACGCATACCGGGAAAGGGTTCGCCTAGAACCGGAAAATTCCGATGATGAATTTCCGGTTCGTTCCTCCGGTTTGGGTCAACCGGGAATGTCCCGCTCGCACGGAGGACGCCACGTTCTCCCGGTTCCGGCCGGTGTTCAGTGATCCTCTCACTCCCTACCGGCAGAGCCCTCTGCCAGGCATGGCCTCCGGTGGTGTTTGACTCTTGGGCCGCCCTTATCAGAAGCTTCAACGGCCAGACCCCTCCAGGGAATTCTCTGAGTTTCAGTCCGACTTTGAGTCAGACATGGAACTGGACCCTCAGTCGGAGGTCCCTCACTCTCTCACTGAGTCCTCGGTTCAGAATCTTCTCAAGATTTTGTCTCGATCGTGCCCTTACGTGGTACCTGTGCGTTCCTCCCATCAGGAGTCCGCCACTGATCACGCGGTTGGCTCTCTTCTGCAGGCCAAGAGCTCCTTGACTCTCCAAGCCCCCTCCTTCCCGGAGGATTTGGTGGTTAAAGCGGAGTTCACGTTGAGGACCGGCAAGGTCCTTTCGTTGAAACAGATTGCTGAGGCTAATCTGGGGCGTTCTCAGCCGGCCTCGTCTCAGTTCGGTTCCTTTTTGGTACCTGGATTCAGACCTTTCGTCCCCCTACCGACGGAATACCTGCCCTTCCCCTCCGTCTCCAAACCTTCTTCTGAGGAGGTGGAGTCCTTGGGGTCCTGCTGCTGTTCCTCCCGTCACGTTCAAGCCTTCGGCCTTCAAGTCTCTCGAGGAATCTCTGTCTGGTTCTCTCAGGGCTTGTGGCATGGCCACCTCTCTCGTGCAAACCTTGGCGGAGTCTCTAGGCAAATCAGCCTCTGATTCACCGGCGGTTTTTCAGTTCTTTGATCAGGTGGATGAAGCTTCCGTTGGAGTCTCTCTAGCCCTTTTGGGCAATGTGCTACAGAGCCTCTCTGATGTCACGGCTGGTTTGAAGGTTCAAACCTGTGCCTTGGCCCGGGATTCTTTCTGGCGCAGAACAGGTCTCTTTCGTCCAGGGAAAAGGAGCGTTTTGCGCTCTCTTCCCCTTCCGGAGTCGGGCTTGTTCGGGGAAGAATCGGTTCCCCCAGTTCTCGAGTCCTCTTCAAAGAGGAAGTCAGCTGATAGCCAGAAGGCTATCTATCGGGCCCTGTTGAACCAGCCCCGTCCCAACCATTTCGTCCGGGGTACTTCGCGTCCCGCTCTAAGAGTGTGGGATACTCCTCTAGGCCTCCTCCCCAGTTCAAGGCCTTGAGGCCCCCCTTCCCAGTCTTCTCGTGGCAACAGGAGGCCGAGCCTTCCAAGAAACGGCGATCCTGTCCGTTGGAGATCCTCCAGAGGAAGTGGAGGACCTTCTCTTGAAGGGCGCGGGCGCGAGTGAACGATCCCAGTCCGGGTTTCTATTCCCGACTTTTTCAACCGGTCCTGTCAACCGGTTTTATCAAAAATTTCCGACCGTTTTCGGCCCATTCTGACTCTAATTGGCCGGCGATCTCTTAGGCCGTTTAAAGGGTTTTTTGTTCTTCTGTTCTCTACCGTTTCCAAGTCAGTACCGTTGAAATGGGTTTTTTCCACGGTTATCCTGACGTCACTTGGATACTCTGTTCACAGTCTCAGCCTCGGAGGACACAGGTGGTGTCCGACCTCTCAGTAACGAAGGCGGTCACACTTCGCTGTCCCCTCGGTTTTCTTAGTCTGATGGGGTCGATTTCGGAGCTCCTTCCTCTGGCCTGGGTATACATAGGCCCTTGCAGAGAGAAGTCAGAGTGCGCACTCCTTCTTTCACGGTTTCAACCATGAGTTGTTCAACCTGTTGACTCGTTCGGCCGTTCCAGTCATCCTGTTTCGGACTGGTTCCGTCCCGATCTGGCTTTAACTGTCCGGCTAGCATGATCTTCCCTTCTCAGCCGTCAGATCACCGAACGGCACAGCTTTCAACCTAAAGTTGTTCGACGGGGTGATTTTTGCCTTCCTTCAGGCCCCCCCCCCTTTTTGGTCTTCGGCGTCTCGTTCCGACCGTTTTTT
The DNA here is from genome assembly GCA_017654935.2 of Phymorhynchus buccinoides. Lineage (NCBI taxonomy): Eukaryota > Metazoa > Mollusca > Gastropoda > Neogastropoda > Raphitomidae > Phymorhynchus > Phymorhynchus buccinoides. Next base: position 35,777,078 of record CM065692.1, read on the forward strand.
ATGGTTTAGGTCGAGGTGTGTCATCGTCACGTTTGCACACTGTTTCGCTTTTTGTCTACATGTTTTCCTTTTCGGTGGGGACTTTTCCGCGTCATCTGGTTCGATTTGACGTCATGCGATAGCAACTATGTTGCTGTTGCTGTCTGTTCCTACTTCATAGGCAGTTTTTTATTTTTATTTTACCTCCCTACCGATCGAATTGTCTCCGCTGGTTTTTCACCCAGTCAACGGGGGTCCCTTTCGTCGGTCTTAGCATGTAGAGTTGGTTACGAAGTGCAGTCGCACATTCGTACCGTGGTTTCTCAGTTTGCTAGGTCAGAGGCTGAATCTGCTGCTCTTGCGGATTCTCATCCTAGTACTAGCTGTCTCTATCCCGCCATCGGTCCTTTGCTTGCCCGACATTCTGAACTAGTCTTGTCCAGTTTGTTTTCTGACCCAGACTCGCCCCTTCGATCGATATTTTCCAGTTCGAAAGGGCGTAGCAGTGTGTAGTGGCCCGGTCCGGCCACTCATAGTCCGTAATGTATCAGGCCTTGGCTGCTCTAGGTGACTCGATGCGGAGTTTGTCTTCTCCTGACTGCTTTGATAGTCAGCCATGTGCTTTCCAGAGATGCCTTCCCGGACTTTTTCAGGACTCTTTCTCTTGGTTCGCCTTCTGTGGTGACAGGAAGTTCTATCCGTTAAGACCTTCTTCGGTTCATTCGTCGAATTCTTAGCTTTTCTTCTCAGGTCTAGAAATCTCTGCCCATACCCTTTCTGGGTACAGAGCAGCCATCTTCAGTATGAGTTCCATGGCCTTAGGTGCTACCGTACCGCTAAGCTGTACGCCACCACTGTCTCGCACTTCTTGCTGAAGTGCATGCCGTTGTATTCCTCCCCTCTGATGGCACTAATCCCCCGGGTGTTGAAGAAGTCCTCCGGGAGCACCCGGACTTGATTCTCGTCACACCAATGTGGCCCACGAGCCATTGGTTCCCAGAGCTCCTCGACATGGCGCAAGACGGTCCTCTTCCGCTCAATCTCACTCCCGCCACTCTTCTTCAGTCAAGAAGCGGGGTCGGACACCCTTGCCCTTCAAGGCTAAACCTGGTCGCATGGCGGCTGTCCGACTAGGCCTTCGCTCTCAGGGGTTTTCCACGCGCACCGTGGATCTGTTGGTCGCCTCTCGGCGTAAGTCTACAAACGATCTGTATGATCTTCGCTGGGCCACCTGGTTTGCGTTTTGTCAGGAGAGAAAGTTTGACCCGCTTCGTCCCTCAACGGTTCAGTTCGTGGAGTTCCTCTCTCACTTGCTTAGAACTAGGAACTCTTCCTCTCAAACCTTGTCAGGTTATAGGGCGGTCTTGATTAGCACGATCTCGTTGTCTTTAGGTTCCAAGTTTACGGGGAATCTCTCGGCTTTGCCAGTTTCTCACTTCCTGGACGCTGTGCGCCTCCAAGCCCCGTCCAGAACGGTCCAGTGTCCTCAGTGGGACATCTTTTTGGTTCTGGCTTTTCTCTGGGTCAAATTTGAACCCCTGGAGTCGTTGTCTCTTAAGCTTCTGACTTCTGACTCTCAAGACAGTTTTTTCTCTTTTTCGAGTCTTCGCTCCGTTCTGGGTCCTGATGATCGTGATATCTTCCTCTGCCCCGTTAGGGCTCTTCGTTCTTCTGGCTCGTACCAAGTCCTTCAGAAGGGCTAAACGTCGCCTGTTCGTCTCCTTTAATCCCAAGTACTGCAGCGATGTGGCTAAGGGTACTGTGTCCCGTTGGTTCCTCGACCTCATTAAGTTGGCCTATGCCCGCTCGCTGGTTAGGTTACCTGATAACCCCATTCGCGCCCACGAGTTGCGGGCCATCAGCTCTTCCCTGGCGGTAGTCAAGGGTGTCCCTCTTGTGAAGGTTATGGCCTCAGCGTTCTGGTAGTCGCAGAACACCTTTCTTCAGTTTTACCTGAGGGATATCTCTGCTCAGGGCGAAGACGACTCCTTTTCCATCTAGAAGGTGGTCGTTTCGCAGGTCCCGGTCTCCTTGTAGTGTGAGTTCCGGTGTTTTTTGTGCCTCTGTTTTTTCTCTGTGTTCTTTGGTATATCATTGACATGACTGTTTGGGGGTATTTATTTGCATATTTTCAGGGATGTTGTACATCTTTCGGGGGATTCTCTTAGGAGTGTTTCCCCTCTTTTACTGATATGCTTTTGGGGTTGTTGGTGTGTCAGTTGGCACGCATCACCCTCCACCACGGTGGTAATCTGCAGTTGTTTTGAGTGTTGGTATAGTATGATTAAATTAGATTGGTGGATTTTGATTAATCCTACTATCTATTTAATTTAATACTTACCAACACTCAAAACAAAAAATGTTCCCTCCCAGCCTCCCTCCTGATGCGGGGCTGTAAAATTACACGAATGACATATCCGGTGCCCCAAGGGTGCGCGTCATACCCGGAAGTAAGGGGAGTCACTCCCGCTACTCCCTGCGGTATGGGTGCAGTCCCTTGGGGCCACTTTCGTTTTAGCTATGTGCTAGGGTAAGGTTCCAGGTTGTTTTAGGCTAATGCAGTTGTTTTGAGTGTTGGTAAGTATTAAATTAAATAGATAGTAGGATTAATCAAAATCCACCAGTTTTCTCAATGTGCGCCCATATCTGCTGCAGCACCCCTCTGCTGTAGTGCCACTCCCCCTCCCCTGGCTCCCCCTCCCAGGTGGGTGGAGTTCACCATTGAATTGCTGTGTTTGTATGTGCGCCTTATCTGCTGCAAGCACCTTTTCAATGAATAAGTACAGTTTGTTCTTAAAATTAGGAGTGCGCCTTATACACTGTAGTGGCTTATAGGCTGAAGATTGCTGGGAATAATAAAGTAATAAAGGCTTGTTTTAAGCTATGGAGACGGACAGACAAAGAGACAGACAGACGTTTGAGAATCATTTGTTTGACTTGTGCTCACCCCTTAACCTTTCTTTTTTCTTTTTGGCTCGTTTGAAACTTTTATCTCATGTCAGTTTTAAACTCATCTTCCTGATGAAGAGATAAAATAAAATTTAGAAAGCTTTACAACCATTGGTTTTTTGTGGTAATTTTTAAATCATTTGTTTAAGTCTGTTTATCTTTTCCCATACATACTTGCAAGCATTTTCTGTGTGTGCTTTCAGGCGCAGAACCACTTTGAAGGTGACAGTCTTCTTTTGCAGGAGAATGAGCAGCTCCGCAAAGTGATTGAGTCTTTAAATCTAAACACTGATAGCTGGGTTGGGTCCATACCCTGGGAAAGTTCACCATAAACAACTACAATGTTCAAAAATATTTAACACACATCCTAACAACAACATGATGTAAACAACAATAAATCGAAGCGTGTATGCATTTCACATTCATACGCATTCTAATAAATTTGCTCTCTGGGTTTAGTTTTGTCAGATGGGTTATTAACCACTACGCATTGAAGAATTAAAAAAATAACTATACCCTCACATGCGACAAAATAGAATAATACAGAAATAATTTAAAACAAGAGAGAGAGAGAGGGAGGGTAAACTTCATCAGCTGTGGAACAGGTATAGTTTTATGGTTCGCTTTGAAGGCAGAGAATGCTTGTCGCTGATGGAGGGAGAGTGAAATTTGTTCCAGGCGGTTGGTAATGAAACATTAAGAGTAGCTCTGATCAACAGTTGAAAATTTATTTCTGGGGATCTGAAGAGAAAAGGAGGTGTGAAACTGAAGGTGTTGTGCCAACTGGCAACATTGTACAGTGGAACCTCCCATTATAAGACCCCTTCCCATATAAGACCCACTTTTCTGAGACATTGTATTTTTTATAAGTTTTAAAATTGTCCCTTATAAGACCCCTCCCTTAAGACCTCATTTTGGATGATTTTTTTTTGAGGTCTTTCCTCGGAGGTTCCACTGTTTGGTAAACCTGCATGGCTTTGATTTTGTCTGCATAGTCTTGCCCCATTGCAGTTCATAGACCACTTAACCACTGCTGGGGAAATGTCACCACTCTGGCCATACCAGACTCCACATATGAAGTCAATCTATTCTATCATCCTTACCATTCCACTACAAAGTGCATATTTGTACAAGATTAGCTTGGAAGACAGAAATAAAACCAAGAGTGTCTTACTACCACAACTCCCAATCCAGGTAACTTCCGGTTAAGCAGACTACTCACTTTCTTTCAAGCTAGCATGGAAGGCAGGTTTGTTTTTCTGTTTCTCCAGGAATTTTGTCTCCTGCTTTCAGCTTAATGAGTGTCTTTTGTTTTCCTTTGGTTTTCTTTGTGTTGCTTTGCTACTTGGGTAAGTTCGTTCGGCCCTCCCCCCTTTTTGGTTGTAATCTTTGTGAAGATTTCGGGCCTGTTGGTCAAAAGGTGGGCGTGGCTTCTGGCTTCGGGTTTCGCGTTATGGAATCTACTCCTTCTAAAAAAGGTTGTAGATTCTTCGGCGTTAGTTAGCAAACCTTCAAGTAGTTCAACTAAGGAACCTCAGCCTTCTCCTCCCAGGGATGACAAAGACCGTTTTCTAAAATCTAGTCCTTCAGAAAAGTCTTTGTCCAAGTCAAATCTCGGTCAAGAAGTTCGAGTAAGTCTCATTCTTCGCGTTCGGTTCAAGATACAAAGCAAGTGGTGTCGGAATTGCTGGCTCATTTGCGTTCTACGGGCGAATTGTCTTCGGCCATGCCGTTCTCCTTCTCCCAAGTGGATTCGGCTGGTTTGGTCCAGCACATTTCGGTGGATGATTCTCATGTTGTTGGGTGTTTTGGACGTTGACCCGGCCTTTTCGACGGTTGGTCTTCCACTCCAGGATTCGTTGTCCGTTGAAGATCTCTCACGGATGGAGCTGCAAACCGGCATCCGGGTTTTTCCCGAACAAGGTCAGTACGGCTCTTCTAGCCAAGCTAGCTCCCGTACCCCATTGGTTCCTGGCGTTCATGATACCGCACGGGCACTTCCGGTTCTGGAAGAAGAAGCTGCGAAGAAACCGGTGGTGCTGTCCGACTTGTCTTACAGAGCTATAGACAACCGGGCGGTACCCACCGATGCCACCATTACGCCTGGTGATGCCGGCCGAAAAACGGACGATGCCGCTAATGGGGGTAGCTTCCCTGGCGACGGCAGCCTCGGTGCCTTAGGCACCGGGCCGGCATCCGCACCCGGAGTTCTCCGAGCGGACCGGCCACGGCGACATGGTCTCGCGGGTCCACCACGGGCACGGCGGCTACGGCCTCTCCCGTGGGTGGTCCCTGGCGACGGCAGCCTCGGTGCCTTAGGCACCGGGCCGGCATCCGCACCCGGGGTTCTCCGGAGCGGACCGGCCACGGCAACATGGTCTCGCGGGTCCACCACGGGCACGTCGGCTACGGCCTCTCCCGTGGGTGGTCCCTGGCGACGGCAGCCTCGGTGCCTTAGGCACCGGGCCGGCATCCGCACCCGGGGTTCTCCGGAGCGGACCGGCCACGGCGACATGGTCTCGCGGGTCCACCACGGGCACGGCGGCTACGGCCTCTCCCGTGGGTGGTCCCTGGCGACGGCAGCCTCGGTGCCTTAGGCACCGGGCCGGCATCCGCACCCGGGGTTCTCCGGAGCGGACCGGCCACGGCGACATGGTCTCGCGGGTCCACCACGGTCACGGCGGCTACGGCCTCTCCCGTGGGTAGTCCCCAGGCCCAGGGCCGTACGACGGCGGGCATTCAGTCCATGGGACGTTTGCCTCAGCCCGTACCGGTCACGCCCGTTACCGCTGGTATGGTTCTTCAGCGGACCTACTCTCACCAGGAGGTTATGGACCTTTTGTCGGTTGTTCTTCCTTCGGTCAGTCAGCTCAACCAGCGGCGTCAGTTACGACTTCGGGTCACACGGTGGATTCTATGGAAGAGGTTTTTTCAGATCCTTCTGTTTCTGTCATTCAAGGGTATCTGGCGGCCTTGCAGCCTTACTGCGCTCCTTCTTTCACGGTTGCAACCGAGAGTTGTTCAACCGTACCCTTGTTGTCTTCCTTCTGAACGAATTTTTGCGGGGGCAACGGCCCCGGCTTCGCCGTTCTTTCGAATGATGTCTGTTCTGGCAGGCATGGTTTCTTCTGATTACAACCATGAGTTGTTCAACCAGTTGTCTCGTTCACCCGTTCCAGTAATCCTTTTTGGTCTGGTTCCGTCCCGATCGAACTATACTGTCCGGCTAACATGATCTTCCATGCCCAGCCGTCAGCTCAGTTGTTTGACTGGGTGGCGTTGAAATGGGTTAAGTCTACGTCACGTTTGCACACTGTTTCGCCTTTTGTCTACATGTTTTCCTTTTCGGTGGGGACATTTCCGCGTCATCTGGTTAGATTTGACGTCATGCGATAGCAACTATGTTGCTCTTTCGGTCTGTCCCTACGTCAGAGGTAGTTTTTTATTTTTACCTTCCAACGGTCTTAGCATGTAGAGTTGGTTACGAAGTGCAGTCGCACATTCGTACCGTGGCTTCTCAGTTTGCTAGTTCAGAGGTTGAATCTGCTGTTTTGCGGATTCTCATCTTAATCATTTAGTACTAGCTGTCTCTTCCCGTCATCGATCCTTTGCTTGCCCATTCTGAACAAGTCTTGTCCAAATGTGGGCCATTTTGTTTTTGACTCAGACTCGCCACTTCGATTTTTCTGGTTCGAAAGGGCGTAGCAGCGTGTGGTGGCCCGGTCCGGCCACTCATAGTCCGTTTTTGTATCGGCCTTGGCTGCTCTAGGTGACTCCATGCGGAGTTTGTCATCTCCTGGCTGCTTTTCCAGGATGTTGTCTCGGTGGAGTCCACTCAGGTTCTGCCCCAGGATGATGCTTTCGGTACCCTTCTGTCTCGTGGGTGCCGATTGTCTTTTCTCCGCCTGCAGATCCTCTTCGCTTTCAGATCTTGGACGCAGAGGTCAAGTCCCTTCTGGACAAGGGTGCTGTGATTCCAGTACCCAACCCAGGCCCGGGTTTCTACTCGCGCATGTTCACTGTACCAAAGAAGAACTGTGAGTTCCGTCCAGTGCTGGACTTGTCTCCTCTCAATGCTTTTCTGCGCCCCATGGCGTTCAGAATGGAGACGGCTGCTTCGGTTCACAACTTCATCCAGCCGGGGGATTGGGCGACTTCCATAGACCTCAAGGATGCCTTTTTCCATATTTCGATCCACCCAGATCGAAGGCATCTCTTGAGGTTCGTATGGGGGAACACGACTTATCAGTTCGTAGCCCTTCCCTCCGGGCTCTCTCTGGCCCCTTGGATTTTCACCATGGTGGTCAGGGAGTTCGTCGGCGTGGCCGGGTCCAGAGGGATCCGGCTCAAGGTGTACCTGGACGGCTGGCTCACCTCGGCTCAGTCCAGGGACCGGTGCCAGGAACACACTTCGGAGCTCCAGGACCTGTCCGTCCAGGTTGGTTTTCAACATGAACGTCAAAAAGTCGGATTAGACTCCGGCCCAGGAATTCAAATTTCTGGGGATGGTCTTCAATACCCAGACGTTCACGGTCTGTCCGTCTCCGGATCAGATCCAGTCCATTCAGTCCTTTCGGGAAAGTGTTCTGTTGGCAGGTTCAGCAACGGTTCGTCAACTTCTCAAGTTGCTGGGCATCATGGAGTCTTTGGCAGACCTCTTGCCTCTGGGACGTCTGCACAGGCGTCCGTTACAACGAAAGTGTGCGGAACTCAGGTTTCTCATCTTCCTCTGGAATCTCAGATTGTTTTGGGCTCGTGGTTTCGCAGCTCAGTTCTCCAGTGGTTGGATCCGGTTTGGCTGGGGTCCTCTGTTCCCAGTCGGCCTCTCCACCATCAAGAATTCCTTTTCACGGATGCATCAAAGGAAGGTTGGGGGGCTCATCTGGACCGGTGAGAGGTTTCGGGGTTGTGGTCCAAGCAGATTCGTCTCTCCACATCAATTTTCTGGAGATGGAGGCGGTTTCGCTCGCGCTCAAAGCGCTACTTCCCCTGCTACGAGGCAAGTGGGTCACAGTTTGTGGCGACAACTCCACTTGCCTCTCGTACCTTCGGCGTCAGGGGGGCACGAAATCGTCTTCACTCTCCAGGAAGGCAGAGGAGATCCTGCTTTGGACTGCACAGAATTCCATTCTTCTAACCGTGGAGTTCTTTCCCGGGAAGTTGAATGTTCTCGCCGACCAGCTGGGCCGTTCCAACCAGGTGATTGCAACGGAGTGGACTCTCGTCCATCAGGTCCTTCAACCCATTTGGTCGATGTGGGGAAACCCACACATCGACTTGTTTGCAACTCGCTTCAGCCGGCGTCTTCCGCTTTTCGTCTCCCCGTTGGCAGATCCCTTGGCATGGGCAAGAAATGCCTTCAGTCTCCAGTGGACGGGTCTGTGGGCCTACGCCTACCCATCCACAGCTCTTCTTCCAAAGGTGTTGGAAAGGTGTGCTCGGGAGCGTCCTGCTCTGATCCTCATAGCGTCAGGATGGGAAACTGTCCGTTGTTCCCCGAGCTGTTAGCTCTCACCCACGTTCCGGGTGTTCCCCTCCAGTTGTCACCAAGTCACTTGTTCAACCGCGGACAGGCGTTCCACATCGAAATCCTGCCGTCCTTCACCTGACCGCTTGGCTACTTTGCGGTCAGGATTGCGGTCACAGGGTCTGAAAGGTGAAACCATTGAAGTGATTCTTCAATCCCGTCGTCAAAGCATGAATACCTTGTATTCCTTGCGTTGGACCTCTTGGTTCAATTTCTGTTCAATGAGTCTTTTTCTCCTTTGCACCCGACTGGTGCTCAGTTTGTTTCCTTTTCGTCTCATTTGCATAATGAGAAGGGCCTCTTGGCCCAAACTTTGTCAGGTTATAAGTCGGCAGTTAGCACTATTTCGATTGCTACTGGTCGTCAACCTTCCTTTGCTTCTTCTGTCTTGGTTTCCCATTTTTTGGATGGTTTGCGTAATAAGTCGATTCGCCCAACCATCAGACTTCCGCTATGGGACGTTTTTTCTTGTGCTTCACTTTCTCAGGTCAGAATGTGAACCGCTTTCTTCGTTATCTTTTAAGCTTCTTTCTGTTATAACGCTTTTCCTCGTTAGTCTTGCCTTAGCGAGACGTGTGAGTGGTATCCACGCTCTTAGCGGTTTAGTTAATGATTATGAATTCGCGGAGGATGGTTCCTCGATCTCCCTGGCTTTTCTACCGGAATTCCGTGCGAAAAATCAATCGGCTCAGCAAGCTTCTCCGTTGGTTGTTATCGAAAGTCTCTCTAACATCCTCGCTCCGGACGATGAGGAAAATGTCTGTGTCCGGTTCGCTGTTTGCGGGCATATCTCCTTCGTTCAGTCTCGTTCCGTAGCCAGAAACGCCGCCTTTTCATTTCTTTGAATTCCAACTATTCAAATGATATCCGTAAGGCCACTTTGGCTCGCTGGTTAGTCGAGTTGATTCGACTAGCCTACTCCCACGCCGATCGTTCTGCGCCCCCAGGTATACGGGCTCACGAAGTTAGGGCTATTAGCACCTCACTAGTCTTGGTCAGGGGTGTTCCAGTCCCTTCCTTATGTCCTCCGCCTTCTGGAAGTCGGAGACTACATTTACCTCATTCTGCCTGCGCGAGTTTTCTACTCTCCGGCAGGACAACACGTTTGGCATTCGATGTGCTGTGTTGTCCTCCAAGACGGTGTCCTTTTGAGGTTTGACTTATTGTCTGTTTGTTTTTATAGACTTATGTCTTTTGGGGGATATGTAAACATGATTTGCTGTTTTACCTTCTTATTTTAGATGGTATGTGTGTGTTTATGTGGTATCTCTGTCATGGTTTGTTCCGTGGTTCTCAGAGTAGTGCTTAACCATTACCCACCTCCTTGTTGGTAATCATGCACTTTGTAGTGGAATGGTAAGGATGATAGAATAGATTGAGGAATTTTTATTAATTCTACTATCTATTTTATCTATATACTTACCATTCCACTACATTTAATTGACCCACCCACCTCCCTCCTAATGGTTTTTGAACGTGTACCTTCCCTTTTTATTAGATGCTTGCTTTCAAGAAAGTGAGTAGTCTGCTTAACCGGAAGTTACCTGGATTGGGAGTTGTGGTAGTAAGACACTCTTGGTTTTATTTCTGTCTTCCAAGCTAATCTTGTACAAATATGCACTTTGTAGTGGAATGGTAAGTATATAGATAAAATAGATAGTAGAATTAATAAAAATTCCTCATATTCCACCATAAGCATGCATTGAATGTTCTTGAAACTAATGCTGCTACAGTTAACATGAATATATGATCTTTTTGAATGAACAAAAAATGCTTAACCCTTTCACCGCCAGCCATTTTTCAGCATTAAATTTCCATTAAACTTACCTGGGTAGAGAAAAAAAATCTGTCTGTAATATCGAGGATTCCTCCCAAAATCATGAGAATACGGTCTTTGGATAACAGACCCTGATTTGATGCCTTTTAGTGACATAGGTGTTAAATCATTGTGGTGCAAAAATGCGACGTTGGCTGTGAAAGGGTTAAAGAATGTGAAGGCTGCACTTCATTTCATTGCTGGTTTCAAGAATGTAAAATTGTTATATAAACATATTTACTGAACAGGTAGAAGTGTCATTGTATGAAATATTTGCAGGAAGAGGTGAAAGAACAGAAGCTGTTGTGCCAGAAGGCTGAAGAACAGCTACTTACTTTGAGAAAGGTACAGCTACTTGATTCTCTGTGTGTCTCTGTTTATATGTCATGTCTAAAACTTGATGTATTTATTTTTCTGAAGGAAGGCATGTTTTGTAAGCACTCCAATGATATGGGCCTATGGCCTAATCATTAAACATTTCAGTATTCAGTGTGTCTGTTTTGGTCTGTTGTCTCTGTGCATAGGTATTTAATTAGGTACTTTATAGTCACAGAGGCATCTCTGTAAAATTCAGGTTGCTCCCACCTGGAGAGCGCGTCGCAACCAGAGGCGCGCCACCCATTTTTGTTTTGTTTTGCATGCAATTTTTGTGTGTGATTGATGAGGAAAGAAATGGGGGACGGGGTAAATTTTGATCAAATGACAAATTTTTCGTTGCCACTGGGTTTGACGTCGTAAGGCTTAGTGCAGAGCGAGAGGAAAAATCCCCTGTACCCAGTGTGTGTGTGTGTCTGCGCGCAAAAACTTTTAACATTGCAATTTTCTTACAAACTACAAACAGTAGCACAGTCAAACTATACACAATGATAAATGAAATAAAAACCTTTGCATTTATTAAAAAAGTCACCAGAGCGGGATGGTAGGAAATCAGTTATTAATTTGATTTATCTATTAGAAACAGTATGGTTGTACTTTTTAGAGTACAGGACTACGCAGGTCGTAAGTATAACATCATAACTCTCTCTCTCTCTCTCTCTCTCTCCCCTTTGTTTTTGTTTCTCTTCTTTTCTTAATTGTTTTTCTCTCTCTTCGACCTCTTCGCCCTTTTCAGTTGTAATAATGGTCAGAACTGTCCTTGACAACTATATTGGAAGAAAAATAAAGAAATGTCATTTTTGTGATGTAAAAAAAATATGAGGTAATCTTATGAGCCACTCATTTCAGGCTTTGCCTTTCCTCTTTGTAAAGAGAGGGTAACACATAGGGGCGTGTTTTCCGCAGGAGTCTCAGACGGCCATTGAGGAGAGTCGATCCCTGCGCAGCAAGCTGCGCCTAGCGGAGCAGTCCCAGGAGGCCGCCCGCAAGACGGAGCAGGACTACGAGCAGGTGGTGGGCATGCTGGAGAACGAGATCTCCCACCTGCGCCTGCACATGGCCAAGGCTGTGAGTCGTGCTACCCTGCCTACCAGAGACGCCTACCACCGTCATGGAGGGGTCATATTTGTTCCCGGAAAGTAAAACAACTGGTCGCATTGTTCCGAAAATACGATTTTCAGCCACCTGTTCAGGTTATCGAAATCGCCGATAAGAGGAATTTTCTTTAATGGCCGAAGTTGTGGATTGCAACCATTTTGAACTTGTGCAGTGGCCGACGTCACTATCTATGCTTGAAAATAGGGCTGCACAGGGTGAACTGAGACTGAGAGGCAGGTTTGGTTAACGGACATTTTGTTCTGCCCCAGAAGAAGAAAGTAACTGCCGAACGATCCCAATCATGCAAAAGGAACAGTTATCATGCTAGGAAAGAATGCAAAAGATTGACTTTCTTACATTTAAAAAAAAATTTGCTCTTGTGAATTGGCATAGTGAGAGGAATCACATCACCGATCGTAACTAGTAAGGTGTATTTCCTTGCCATGTTCCGGGACATCGTGGTAAAGTTTGTTCATGAAAATCAAAAATTGGGGTAGGCTTCTCTGTTATATTCTGATTTCGTTTTTTTAACATTGTGGTTTTTGTTGTTGTGTTGTTGAAAAGGTAAAATCATTGTGTGTTTTTTCTATTTGCTGTAGAATCTTAATGGAAGAGGCAAGTGGTGTTATTTCCATGCTGCTTTCTGCCAACCGCTGAAAGCGTTACCACTGTGAAGTTTGTCCTGTTGCAGACTCGGCCCAACCACCCGGCGAGCAGTGCTATCTTCCCCCCAAATACTAAGGACTACGAAAGCTCTAGGCGCATGTTGTAATGCAGGCAGTGTTAGAGTGTACGGGAATCCCGGTAGCTTAGTAAAGACATGGAACTTATAAACCATTGATTGCATGTTGAGTACATGTATTTGACTTGGGTTTTTTACAGGGAGAGTTTTTACTCTCAAATTTATTATTGTTTTGACTTCATTTCTTTGAGTCTTGTAATGAGCTGTAATGAGTTTTTAAAGTGTTTTTGTTTGTTTGGTGTGTGTGCATCGCATGCATACCATCTGATGCTCTGATTAATTCTTATTCATCTTTTATTTGTAAGAAGAAACCATTTTGTGTTGATGGACCATCCGAAGACTGGGCCTAATGATTTCTTAGTTAGGCGCATAACGGCAGCATGATGCATCTGAAGAAGAAGATGGAAATGGATGACAGAATCATAAACACATACTTTCAAATTTGCGTTGAGCCATCATGTAAAATAAAGTTGAGAAAATATAAATGAAGGTGCTTGAAAGGAACAAAAATCTGAATATTGTTTATTAATTACCGTGGAGGCAAATGATAAATGACAGGCATTAGTGATTTTTGCTCTGTGCAGAGTGGATGTAAAGAAACTCTTGAGAAGACTTTACAGAGAAGAAACCTTTAACCCTTTCACCACCAACGGTGCATTTTTGCACCACAATGATTTAACACCTATGTCACTAAAAGGCATCAAATCAGGGTCTGCTATCCAAAGACCCTGTTCTCTTAATTTTGGGAGGTAAGGAAAGGCCTTGCTTTAAATATGTCACAGAGGAATCCCCAATATTACAGACAGATTGTTTTCTCTACCCAGGTAAGTTTAATGGGATTTTTTGCTGAAAAATGGCTGGCAGTGAAAGGGCTAATGATGTGTAATGGACATGAACTTTATATACCATATTTTATGGACTATAAAGTATAAGGCGATACTTTTTCTTTCCCAATCTGAGACCCCTGCGCCTTATAATATGATGAATAAAATAGTAAGAAAGTGTAATAACAGAATCTGAAATGTGTGTAAAATTTGGGGGTGCGCCTTATAGTCCGAAAAATACAATAGCATGAAACATAATCTCCAGTGTTTGCATTTTCTTAAGAGTTTCTCCAGAGTTGTTGTTCTTTGAACATTTTTTTCATTTGTTATTCCAAGGGCGATTGGAAGGGATGTAATAATAGATGTGTGATGACATCAAATTCCATACTGAAAGGGGTCTGGGCCACAATCAAATGATGACTCCTTTGTGACCCTGTTCTGTCACCACTTTCTTTGTGATCACTGAGTACCTTCTTGGTGACACTCTATGATGGTGTGTTCCACTTCAGGACAGCGTAATGGAGCACAGGCGGCTGGCGGTGGCCTCATGCCAGCTGAAGAAGGCAGAGACCGGCAAGAAGACCCTGGAGGTGGCTGTCAATAAGCTCATGGCTCATGTGCAGGTGGGATGCGTTTCTGTTCTGCCTCTGTAGGGTTTTGTGTCATGTTGTGTGGTTTGTTGTTCACTTTTGGTTTCTATGCTTGTCTGGTAATGCAAATGCAATCACTGTGCAAAAAATGAATAAGCTGCTGGTTCCTAATTGGATAATTTGCCTCTACAAAGAGGCTTACAATAGTGTCCTTTTGATTTGTGTTAGCCTTCTTCTCCGTTCTTTGTATTGACTTCCTGTCGCAGACAGAATTGAGTATAAATTAAAAACACCCTTTGCTATAAATTCTATCCATAAAGCTGCTCCATCTTACCTCTGCGACAATATTTCCATCTATACGCCAGCTCGCACTTTACGTTCAGTTTCTGACCCTCTTTCTCTCCAGATCCCTAGGTATAAGCTTTCAACTGTTGGTCGGCGCTCTTTTGCTGTCTCAGGACCGACCTCCTGGAACAAACTTCCTCTTTTCCCTCCGTCAGCGACCGACCCTCTCTGCTTTCAAAGCTAACCTCAAAACCCACCTGTTCCCCCCGTCATTAAAGCTCCGCTCTCTTTCTCTTCTCTCTCTCTCTCTTGCCATTAGGTCTGTTTCTGCCGTATTCCATTTATGTCATCCGTGTGTGTTCGCTTTGTATTGCGTTTTTGTTGGAATGCGTTACGTGTGTGTGTGCTTTGATTTGATTTCTAATTCTATCAAGATTCAGCGCCATATAAATACTGTATGTTGTTGTTGTTGTTGTAGTGTCTGTCTATCTGTCTCTGGACAATTTACTGTTCTTTGTTTTTACTGTTTGAATTTGTCTCTATCATACAAGTGAAATAAACTCGAGCAGGCAGATGCAACCGAGTTTTAAATGCTCAAGTAATTCTTGCAAGGGAAATAACTAAACTGCAGCTGAAGTTAGCACAGTAAAGAAAAAGTTAATTGTCTGTCTTTAAGCTGAGCTGGAAACCAAGGCCTTGACTATTGTTATAAAGGTCCTGCAGTTACAATTACAAAAAAAGAAATATCTTTTGATGTTTAGGACAACAATATCTGAGAACTTTAATGTCACACGTGGAAATAGTCTCATTTGCTCTTTTCTGTTTGCATTAGGATCTTTCCAAAGATGAGAGTATGAGACTTAGGCTGACTGCTAATAGTACCAGTAACTTTTCAGCACGTTTTAAAGCTGCTTTTTTCTATGAGCAGAGCTAAGAGGTACGTGTTTATCATTCTGTCATGTGTTGCTGGTACATTGTTACCGCTATAGCATGCTGTCTTCCTTAAAGAAATACTACGTTGAGAAATAAATTGAACTATGAAAAGCAACTTTCTTCTCCTTTTTTCCTGATTTGTGTGAGTGTGTTCTGTGTGGGTATATGTGCTTGCATGTGTATGAGTGTATGTGTGCGCAGGAGAGATTGTGTTCGGCTAGAGAGAGGGGAGTGAGTGTGTGCGAGTGTGTCTGTGAGTGTAAGTGCACGTGTGTGTTTTGTGTATCAGTATGTGAGTGCGTGTGTGTGTCTGTGTGTGTGCGCGCGCGTGTTTGTACATGTACAAGTGTAAGTTTGTGTAAGTGTGTGTGCGTTTCAGTGAGCATGTGTTTTCTGTGTGTTTGATTAAATGTGTGTGGGTCTGTGTGTGTATGTCTGTGTGCAAGAACGCGTTAACTCGCGTGCGTGCACGTACGTGAATGTGTCTGTAGTGTGTGTGTGTGCAAGTGTTT
The DNA here is from genome assembly GCA_017654935.2 of Phymorhynchus buccinoides. Taxonomy (NCBI): domain Eukaryota; kingdom Metazoa; phylum Mollusca; class Gastropoda; order Neogastropoda; family Raphitomidae; genus Phymorhynchus; species Phymorhynchus buccinoides. Next base: position 35,792,708 of record CM065692.1, read on the forward strand.
CAATGCTGATTGTAAAGTGCTTTGTGCTCAATGAAAAGTGTCCGTTTATTATTATTATTATTTCCTTAGGTTTTGCTTTACTGCTATTGTCATTGTTTCAGGCCTATGATTTAATGTTGGTGATAATGACAATTTGTGTTTATAATTTTTTTTTTAGCATGTTCAAGATGTGCTGTCAGCAGACACGTCCTTGTTAAGGTAGGCAAAATAAGGGTTTGACTTTGTCCACTGAACAAATTTATAAGGCTTGTTAGTGATATCAACACAAACAGATTCTTGTGTTTTCACACAATTGTGTGCACACACACAGACATTTATATACTCACATATTCAAGGCCATGCACATTGAATTGCTTACACATGCTTACATTGCTTTTGTTTAAAACTTTTATCTTCACCTACATATAAACAGTCAAGCATAACATGGTACACATGTAATGTAGGGAATATAAAAAGTGAAAAAAATGCGTCATATTTGTATTTTGCCCCAAATGCCCTTAACTGGAATATTTTCACACACGAAAATATGAAATAATGAGAAAATGTTTTTGAGCATAAGCATATTCATTAGGAGATGGTCTTAGGTTCTGTTTGTGTGTGTGAATAAATATCTCATATGATATTCCTGAATGAATGTGTTGAGATATGTGTGTGTGTGTGTGTGTGCATGTATGCGTGCGTGCCTTTGTGCATGTGTTGTTGTTGTCCCCTGGTTTAAAGACTCCAGGGATCATCCCAACAGCCGAAGCAATTGAACACTATGGTACAAATGCACCAGCTAGGGATGAGAACATTACGCGTGTGACCGTTTTTGATTACCCCGCCATGTGGGCAGCCACACTCCGACTTCGGAGGAGCATGTGTTATATAAGCTGTTAGATGCCAGAAGGGGAAAAAAAGAAACCGTTGTAGCAGAATAACATTAACAATAGGGAGCTAAATTGATTCACTTCATTCCTCCAAATGGCTAATGATTTCTAGCTTGTTATTTGCCAATCTTAAGAGTGACTGTTTTAAGCCCTATTATGACTCACGTTCCCTCTGTAGCCCTGACACTGTAACATGCATACATTGATACAGGCCTGCAGAGCTGGAGAAAGGGGAAAAGAAGAAGAAGCAGCAGAAGACCATGCTAACGCTTGTGTCAGAGGGCCAGGATGTGATACGAACCACACACACATTGCTGGAACAAATCCGTAGGTGCCTGAGCCAAACAAGTGCACTTAATTTTCTGCACAGTTTCTTTTTTGACATTGTCTTGTTTTTGTGTATGATTGTTTGGCAAGCTGATTGACAGCTTGGCGACTCGGTTAGAAGAAATTTATGTTGATTTAGCTTACCATCGGAGGCTTTAAAGGGGCACCCTGACGGATGAGTTTTTGCAAGAAACACGTTGAGATCACCAGGAAAACACCATTTCCAGAGATCGCAACACTCACTTTGCTTTGGTTTCCTAGAAATCAAACCGTCAAATCAGCGATTCCTCCTTGGCGGAGGTGCTGGAAGTCAAATTCTTTCAGTGAAAGAGAAGCATGTGCCTTCTCTTTTATAATGGCCGCCTGAGTCGCTTAGACCAAATCACGAAATTTCCACAATACAAGCCTTTTTATTTACAGTTTACCAAAAGGAGTTTTGCTCACAACAAAAGAAATCGCTCCATTTTTTTTTACTGCACTAAAAAAAAAAAAGCATCAACCACTCTGAGTGTCCTCCACCTACCCCGTCCAAAATGGCTTATCTCTCCAGCAACTCCGCCAAGGAGGAATCGCCGTTTTGACGGTTTGATTTCTAGGAAACCAGAGCAAAGTGAGTGTTCCGATCCTTGAAAAGGCTGTCTTTCTGGTGACCTCGACGTGTTTCTTGCAAAAACTAATCCGTCAGGGTGCCCCTTTAAGTTCTTTCTGTGTGTGTGCAATATGCTGGGTGCACATTGGAGGCCAGCAGTGTGATGATTATTATGTTCTGATCATTTTGCTTTCCCTTAATCAACGACTTGTGTGTTTTAGTGCAGTGTTTCTGTCTCTTTTTTCCGTGCCTGCTCCCGATTTTAATTTATCTGCATTGAGATGATGACATTAAAAATGATTTGACTTGACTTTTCCTTCAATTAGAGAGTATAGAAATACAGAATACAGCAAATCATGTGGTTTCAGTATCCGCTTTTCATTTGTACACGCACATACACACACACACACACACACACATGTACATGCACGCACACGCACACACACTTTGAAATTAAATTTAGCTTCTGCAGAATATAGGAATGCCAGAGCACAGCAGCTGGGCAGTCAAATAGTTATCAAGTACTTTCTGGAACATGTTTTATTCAGGATTCATTTGTCTAGAGGTTTGTTTATTTTTTAAAGATAGTAAAATCCGAAAACATTCCACTAACACACATGGACTCATGCACACTCACGCTGTGCACACACACACACACACACACACACACACACACACACACACACACACACACACAAATTATAATCAATCTTCAACTGTTTCAGCTTTACCTTTTGGTTGGGAGGAAAATTACACTGCTGATGGTGTTCGTTATTACATCAAGTAAGTAGTGTGTGTGCGTATGCATGCATGCGTGTGTGAGTGCACGCACCTGGCAAAACCTTGGACGAAAGTTATTATCCCAAAATTACTGCTGACACAATTTTTGAAGGCTTTAGTGAGGAATTTTTTCCTTTTAATTTTGTTTTGCAAATTGGCAGAAAGTGATAAGATAGGCAGTTATGTTGTAAGCTTGAGGCAGTGTTAATGAGGCAGTGTTAATGAGGCAGTGTTAATGAGGCAGTGTAATTCTATCTTAGAAAACTGGGGTCAGAAATTCAGCGCCCCAAATATGTTACCTGCATTATTTTCAGGGTTCTCTGTTTATAATTTGTTAAAAACGTTCTGTTTAAAAACCCACTGTGCATCAGGTGAAGATTAGCTACGATTGATCAGCAGTGTTCATTCCATTTTCAAATCAGGGGGTTAGAATCGGCGCACAAAATACGCGTCTAGATTTTTAGAGGGTCATCTGGATATTTTAAGGGATCTCTCGTTTGAATTATTCAACATTTAATTGAAAAGCAAAAACTGTGCATCAAGTGAACATTAATGTGCTACGTTTTGTGAGCCACTGGCCTGAAATCCAATGGGTCAGAGGGGAAATTTGAGGGTCGTAGACGCACATTGTTCATAAAAATGATTCACTGGTCTGAAACAGACTGTATAATTCGAATGCAGACCAGCTGTCTTAGCGTGTCATTGGGTGTGTGCACACGCGCGCGGACGCGTGTGTGCGCTGAGTCGTGTGTGTGTATGTGTGTGTGTGTGTAAATCGACTTCGGTGCTATGTTTTGTTGTTGCTGTTGTTTTTAATTTGTGATCCTTATGTATATATTAATAATTGATTTATTTGTTTATTAATTTGTGGTGAAGTTTAACGTGGTGACAGCCCTGTCATGGCCTTGGTCGCCGACGAGGCATTCCTAATCTTAATATTAATCTTAATCGAATTCTCTCCCTCTTTTAATTCCTGGATGATGTTATTGTTTTAACTGTGGTGTTTCGATTGATGTAATCTGACTGTTTTTAGTATTATTTATCGAGCCTGTGATTGCACAATTTAATTTCCACAAGGATGAATAAAGTTGTATTGAATTGAATTGAAACAAGATGGCAGTACGGATACAAAATTAACATTGTTGAGGAGATGATGTTTTGCAGTGATCATGTTGTTTGCGCAGTCACCTGAACCAGACCACCTCGTGGAACCACCCCTCCACCCACATGGAGCACCAGTCTGCGGTCGCCGTGACCACAACTGCAGCAGCAACAGCGGTGATGGGAGGGGTAGGGGGAGCCCAGAGGCTGCCGCCCCCGCCAGAGAAAAACTCACGGTCTGAGCAGGCACCTTCTTGAGGCGCAGAGAACCGGGTTGTTGCTGAGCTCGACTAGGCTGAATGTAGCCTGTGTTGAATCTGAATCTGTTGGGGGTGCCTGATTTTGATGGTGTGTGGGTTTGAGTGTGTGTATGTGTAGAAACGTCATTCATTTTAATTGATTGAGATGTAGTGTGTTTCACAGCACACAAACTCCCCACAGTCTGACTCCTTTCAGTTTTCTACAGAAATTTATTTGTTTCAAGTTATTTCCTTTAACAGAGGCAAATATTCTTATCATTGATTGTGGTTAGGGATAGAAAAATACCCTACAAGTGGTATACCACTATGAAACAATGTTAGCCTAATGGATAAAACACTTTAAATTGGTTTATGCTGCTGATGAGTGTTAGCAAAAGGCATGAACTAAAAGGAGTCGAAACCGGGTGCTGTGGTTTGTGTGTGTGGGGGGTTAATCATCACATTTAATTGTATTAATTTTCATGTTTTAGAAACTTTTCTGCCTGCTTCTTCATAACTGTAAAAATGTTTTTGGTAGAGAAAAGCGTGTGTGTGTGTGTGAAGATGTTTAATATGTTTGGGTCTCTGTGCATAAGGGCATTTTCCACTCTTTCGCATGGTGGCACGGTGATGGGCAAGTTATATTGTGACTGGCCTGTCGCTCTGTTGCCGTGGTGGGGGTGTGGGGGTGCTCACGTGTACAGACACCTTAGGGTGTTCGCATTCATTGCATTTTATTGTGTTTTTGTTTTTTGTATTGATCGATTGCAAGACAAATTTCCTTGTTTTAATGAGACGGGGACAATAAATGATTGATTGATTGGTATGTGAAGGTAGGCTTGTATCTGAGGATGTGAAGTTATTTTATATTTTCATGAAGAAACTTATGATCTGCCGGTATCTCTATCATTGCCACTTGTGCCGTTTGGTACAGGTTTTTATGGGGAATAGCAAGTGGTGTCGTTCTTTCTTATTGGTTTTCTCTTGCTTTTTTAATTAAAAATCTCAAACATTTGCTAAAAAGGTACAAAATTATGCAGCAGGGACACAAAGGAGGACCAGTCATTGCTAATTTCTGTGGCAAGTGTTTGGAACTGAGTAAAGAAAGATAGACATTTTGTTGTGGGTTTTACGTTGTATATCTGCACTTTCAATTCTTGTCTTGGAATACATTCACCTCTCTCTCACTCAACTCATTATGTTATGCACTATGCCTTATTGGTTTCAAATTTAGTGCATAGGAGGAGAAGCTTGAGAACTGGAAAGATGTAACTGTTAAATGTTAAAGGGAGTGCTTTCATACCCTGATGATACAAGTTTCTGAAAGAAATCAACGTGAAGCGGTTGTCACATATGTTGTGGATATATGGGGGTGTGTGTGTTGTCATGTGTGTGTGTGTGTGTGTATGAGTGTGCATTTGTTTTTTCAGTTTTGTTTCTTTTATTTGTTCCAAGTTGTGTTTTTACAGTCATACCATTTTTGGCTCACGTCATTTTTTTAAACAAAGTGAGTCTATAGTATCGTACATGTTCGGATGTGTGTGTGTGTGTGTGTGTTGCGTCCGTGGCCCCGACCTTTAACCTTAACTCAAACCTTAACGTTGTCATTTTCTCTAAACATATAAGGCGATAGAGGGTTAAAGTTAGCAGGATACTTGATTTTGACGTGAGCCTTCAAGTCATGGCGATCAAAGCAGTCGGATACATCGGTGATCGGTAAGGAACAAAAGAAAGAAAATCATTTGTTGTAACTGTTGTGTTGTACCGAGTAGGAGATACTGGAAAGAAGACTCTCCATTAGATATACAAAAACGCTCTTTAAAAAGAAACACAAGACTTCAGGTGTGTACAAATAGGTACATTTTAACGTCGTCAACTTATATTTTCTGTAACAAATGGATGTACCGAGTGTGTGCGTTGACTGCCCGGTTGTTTAGCTTTTATTTGCGCCTTTGAGTAACGGTTGTTCGTGTTCATTTGCCCATCATCTCTGCGCACAACTTAGCCTACTGCACTTCCGGCAACAAGGCCTAGGCCTAGAGTCCATGCCTTACCTCATAATCAAGACGACGTACTTAACATTTAGCCCACATTCATTTCAGTCTTGAAAAAAAATATACGGAAAATCCAGGGTTCGTCGATTTCACTGCCTTCGACGTACGAATCCTTTGTTAGGCCTAGACGATTGATCACCACGAGCAAAGACTGTACAGGGGAAGATAAACATGGATGAGCTTGCTGGCTGTGACCTTGACCTTTGCTTTGTGGCAGGGGGGGGGGGGGGGGGGGGGGGAGAATTAACGAAACGAAAATAAAATATTAGGACTAATATAAAATATCTTACAGAAATGTAGATGATGTGGAACAAGTTTTCATCGCATGAACGATCAGTTTAAAACAGTAACAGATCACGCAACTTCAATTATTAATTTTCTAAGAGTAAGAGGCTTAGACCCACAGGCAAAGACTAGGCCTACTACAGGTGTCCGTAGGCCGGCGGGGGGGGGATTGGTCACTATGTTTTTTCTGAAAGCTTGGTCAATATGCTTTTCAATTTTACTTGTTTGCCAAAAATAAAAATAGTGCTCCACTGTTACATGCGCATACATATAATTAAATTTTAAAGAAAGGGGTAGGGGTGCATAGAAATAATTTTAATTTACACAGTAAAATAAAAATTAATTCTGTTTTCAGATGCACAAGTGTCTACATAACAGTATTCTCTCTATACAGGCATGGGAATTGTCATGGGAATTCCCATGCCTGCTATAGTAATAAAAATCAGACGTGAGCCTTGCAGGCTTTGCCTCTTGTTTATGTCTATTTCAAGCTGGTCTTGTCCAAATATACAGTTTTAGTTGTTTTTTCTTGAATCCTGATCTTTAATCTCTTTAGTTTCATTTCAGTTGATATTAATACTGCCTTGTTTGTTTCATTTTGAGCTGGGTCTTATACTGTTTTGGAACCATTTCAAACTGGTCCTGTTTTATACACTATTTGGTTCCATTTCAGATTAGTTTTTCGTTGATTTCTTGGAGTAAGTTTTATATCAATTTATGTCATTCTGTTTTGTAAGGCTTGTTACATCGCATTTATTTATTTTAGGACAAGTTTTGCATGTATGTGTATGTTGTCTCGCTTGCTTGCATAAAGTTTTTCTGTGAGGTAACTCAACTTTTTTATTTTAGACAAACATATTGTGTGTGATATGAAAGGGAGAAATTTCAACTTTTGAATTGTTTACAAGAAAAAAGTTGTCACATAAAAGAACATTTGTATCCATGCACGCTTTGAATGTGCTTTCTTGTTTTTAAAAATTGCATTTAATATCCAGGTTTTTCTTGGTATTGCAGTACCTCCAGGATGGACCCACTATCTGTACATTTATAAATGCCCCACATGTTCCTGTTCCAGGTTGGAGGACGTTAAACACATTTTAGTACCTCCAGGATGGACCCACTATCTGTACATTTATGAATGCCCCACATGTTCCTGTTCCAGGTTGGAGGACGTTAAACACATTTTAGTACCTCCAGGATGGACCCACTATCTGTACATTTATAAATGCCCCACATGTTCCTGTTCCAGGTTGGAGGACGTTAAGCACATTTTAGTACCTCCAGGATCAACCCACTATCTGTACATTTATAAATGTCCCATATGTTCAGTTGGAGGACGTTAAACACATTTTAGTACCTCCAGGATGGACCCACTATCTGTACATTTATGAATGCCCCACATGTTCAGTTGGAGGACGTTAAACACATTTTAGTACCTCCAGGATGGACCCACTATCTGTACATTTATAAATGTCCCACATGTTCAGTTGGAGGACGTTACACACATTTTAGTACCTCCAGGATGGACCCACTATCTGTACATTTATGAATGCCTCGCATGTTCAGTTGGAGGACGTTAAACACATTTTAGTACCTCCAGGATCAACCCACTATCTAATATAATCATACTGTACCAACACTCAAAACAATAGCATAACATACTTATTGGCTGGAAAAATCTAAAGCGTAAACGCTTAGTTACCAAATAACAAAGAGTAAGTCACTCTAGTGACCGTGGGGTTATCCCCCCTTTCCCACTTCCGGTCACGTACATCCGCTTCCGTCCCCAACTCATTCTCTATTTACCATGCTTCACGGCTGTTGATGCTAAAACCTGCTCCCTTTACAAATTCTTTTCAAGCGTTCTTGGTGGGTTTGTTCTGGTTTGATAGTTACCTTTCATGTTTTGCTGCTCTTAGTAGCAGGTCTTCGTTTTCTTAAGCTTCTGCTTTGTGTATTTTTGAAGTTTGGAATTTTATTTTGGTTGCCGGCCTAGCCGGTGTTCAACTGGTTAGGTAGCCATTTTTGGTTTTCTTCTTGGCACTGCAGTTTTTTCTTTGTAACTCGGCAGTCCACCTTCGTTTGTAAGTTTGCTTTGTTTAAGCAGCTTGGGTTGTTGCTAGCTTCTAGTGTTGTAATATATTAGTGAAAGTTTTTTCATTTAATTTTTTCCTTTGTCGTCATGGACGATAATTTTGGGGACCCTCCTTTGGAGGTCCCACAGGTTCCTTCTTCGAAGGATTCGAAGTCGGTTCATCTTCCTCGAGATAGTGTCGGGCGTTTTGTTTCGCCCAAGTCATCGTCTTCTAGGTCTTCCAAGAAATCTGTTCGGAAGTCCTCAAAGTCGGACTCTAAAAGTTCTCACTCAAAATCGCCATCGGTGGTTTCGGACAAACCTGTTCTTGGTTCGGTCCTTTCTTCACCTAAGACAGAGGCCACGGCCTCTGTGAGTACCCAGTCAAAGCCGGATCAAATTTCATCCGCACCAACTCCGGAAAATTTCGATGCGTTCATTCGGCACCTGCAGAATAGCGGGCTTGTTGTCTCAGTTCCAGCTATTACGTCTGTCACCTCCCCGGCTGGGGAGGGTTCTGCTTTCTGTCCGTCTGTACAGGTCTCCCCTCCTACGTTGTTCCTCCAGGACGCTTTCCGGACTTCGACGGACGAAGACGTTGGTAGACGGCCTGTCTACCGATCCGACCAGGAGGTCGATGCCGACCAGGAGGTCGTAGGCACCACGGACGGTGGTGCAAGTAGACGGTCGGTCTGCTCGGTCAGGGCGAAGCCCCTCTCGCATGGGTTCCATGCGGAGGTGTGTTACAGCCTAGGCAAGGGCGTCAACCCCCGCGGCGGGTTGTCGGCTGGCAGTGGCTCTACAGGTCGACACCCGGACCGGGTTGTCCGACCACGCCACGTTAGCCCAGCCAGCTCAAGGCCTTTAGAGAGGGTCGGTCGACGGGATGGTTACACTCCCGACCCTCTCCATGACCGCCGGGAGGGGTATCCATACGTGGATGTCCTCTCTCCGGATTATCAGCGTCGGGCCGCACTGTCTGCCTCTACGACCAGCCGTCCGCGGCACGGCTGGTCAACAGTGCCCGGTGAAGGTACGGGATCTGCTCGATCTCGTCCTTCCCGCCGGAGGGAACGCTCCCCGTCTCGTTCTCCACGTTCCCGTGGTAGACGTGTACGGGTCGACCCATTACGTTCCCCCGGTTCCTGCGGCCGCCGGTCCCCGGCCCCGCGTCCCCGTGAGAGGGTTTTCTCGCCGGTTCAATACCGCTACGTGCAGAGGGTCTCCCTCGAGGCTCCCTCTTCGGAAGAGGAGCACTCACGCTTGGCCTACCCCGTTGTGGGGTCACCCCCACGGGAGGAGGCCTCTCGTGCACAGTCTGTCCGGTCTCATTCTACGGAATCGTCCAGAGGAGGTTCTCCTGTCTCTGCCCGTGAGCGCAGTGCGGGTTTCTCCTCTCCTCAACGCCCTACTCAGTTGTCTAGGTCGGACCTGCTGAAACTTATCCAGCCGGTGTGCGTCGACGTCGTGTCTAGGCCTTCGTCTCAGCCACGGTCCCCTTCTTCCAGGGTCGTCGACTCCTTTAAAGCACCCAAGGCGTCTCTCAGGTTCAAGTGCCCGGAGTCCACTCTCCACGCCCTGGACAAGGCAGAGATCTCGCTCCAGACCGGCAAGTTCTCCGCGGAGCAACGTTCCGACTCGGAGCCTGACGTGGAGCTAGACGCCTCTACTCCCGTGGGCTCCTTCAGGATTCCTCGTTTTGTTCCTCCGTTTTCTCTTGACCCTGCGATGTTGCCCTTCGGGGACTCTTCGCTCCTCTCGAAGTCAGAGATGGTGAAACTCTCCCTGCCTACGCAGAACCTGGGTGCTCTTCATTTTTCGTCCGGGGCGGCGAAAACTCTCGAGGTGTCTTTGTCTGACATGCTCAGATCGTGCGGTGTAATCTCCTCCTTGCACTCTTCTCTGGCTCGGCTTCTTGGTCGTTCTCCTTCCCTCAAGCCGGACGAGTTTCAGCTTTATGAAGAGATAGATGGTGCGTCGGTTGGTTCTCTCATCTCTCTCCTCGATGACTCGCCAGCCAGGCGAGCGTCGTGGCTTCTCTCAAGGTTCAGGTAGCTGCCCTTCGCCGAGATCAAGTCCTGTCTGCGTCTTCAAGGTTCTCCAGGGAGGAGAACGAGAGACTCCGTTCCCTTCCCCTTCCCTCTAAGGGTGTGTTCGGTACCGCGCTCCTGGACAAGTCGTTGGATTCAGCGTCTAAGCGGAAGGCTGAGGTCTCCCAGGTCGCCCTCATCGACGCAGTGACAAAACATTTCCGCATGGACACGCAGGGCAACCAGCAAGGTCGTGCAACCTACAGACCTTTACGCCCCTACCAGGCCTTCAGGTCCTCTTTCAGACGTCGTACTTCATATCGTGGGTCATTCACACAGTCTTCTAGAGGGAAACGTTCCTCTTTCCGCGGAGGGAGGTCATCTGGGCCTCCCAGGCTGCAGTCGAGGCAGCCTTTTCGGTAGGGCCCGCACTCACTCAAAGTTCTCCAACCGCCCCTGCTTCTTGCGTAGGCGCTTTGAGCGCAGCGCTACCAGCATGGAATACCCTAGTGGGCGACGGTTGGGTTCTTCGGGTGGTGCGGGCAGGATTCCGGTTCATGTTTCTCCAAGAACCACCCCTCTCGCGTTCTCCCATTTCGTTTCCTCCTCCAGTGGACCCGGAGAGACTTTTAATCCTCCAAGCAGAAGTCGAGTCTCTGCTCCTCAAGGGTGCGGTTGATCTGATCCCGCACCCAGGTCCAGGATTCTACTCCCGTCTCTTCACGGTCCCGAAGAAGACGGGAGGGTTCAGACCGGTCCTGGATCTCTCCCCTCTCAACAAGTTCCTCCGCCCAGTCCGTTTCAAAATGGAGACTGCGGCCTCCATCCGTTCTTTCATTCAGCCCGGGGACTGGGCGACCTCTATCGATCTGAGGGACGCGTACTTCCACATTCTCATTCACCCGTCAAGACGAAAATTTCTTCGCTTCGTGTGGAACGCAGATGTTTTCCAGTTCAAGGCCCTGCCCTTCGGGCTGTCCCCCGCTCCTTGGATCTTCACGAAAGTGACTCGGCAATTCGCTGCCCTAGCAAGGGCAAGAGGGGTGCGTCTGCGAGTTTATCTGGACGATTGGCTCGTTCTCGGTTTGAGTCAGCTGATAGGCCAATCACACACCTCACAGATCATCTCGTTAGCAAAGACCCTGGGGTTCCAGCTCAACCTCAAGAAGTCGGACCTCACACCCAAACAGAATTTCTGCTACCTGGGAATGCGTGTGGACACTGTGGAGTTTTCGGTTTCCCCGTCTCTAGAGAGAATTCAGACTCTGTCAGAAACCTTGGACTCAGTGCTTGTCGTGCCAGTGATATCCCTTCGGCAGTGTCTACGCGTCTTAGGGCTTATGGAGTCGATGTCGGAGCTGCTTCGGAAGACTCCACAAGCGGTCCTTACAAAGACAAGTGGCGGTTTTCTTCCCGGACCTTTCGCTTCTGGAAAGTGTAGTCCCAGTCGGTCCTTGGCTCCGTCATTCAGTGCGTCAGTGGCTAGATCTGTCTTGGCTACACAGTTCTGTTCCCGTTCGTGTGCTGAGAACTCAATTTTTCCTCTTCACGGACGCCTCAAGAGCGGGCTGGGGAGCCCACATCGATCACAGCGAGGTCTCCGGACTCTGGACCCCGGAACACACCCCCTGCACATCAACCTCCTGGAGATGGAGGCTGTTCGTCTCGCTCTCCTCCACTTCGCTCCTCTCCTTCGTCAGCACTGGGTAACCGTCGCAAGCGACAACACAGCCTGTCTCTCCTACCTGCGTCGTCAGGGTGGGACCAGATCGACGTCTCTCTCTCTCGCCGCCGAGGACATTCTGTTGTGGGCTCACAGCCAGAATATCGCCCTGTCAGTCGAGTTTGATCCCGGCAAACTGAACGTCATCGCGGATCAGTTAAGCAGGTCTTCCCAGATCCTTCCAACGGAGTGGACCATTGCTCATCAGGCTCTTCGTCCGGTGTGGGACCTCTGGGGAAAGCCCTGGCTGGATCTCTTTGCGACTCGTCACAACTCTCGCCTGCCTCTGTACGTCTCCCCGGTCAAGGACCCTCTGGCGTACGCACGCAACGCTTTCACGTTCCGCTGGTCCAACCTCGACGCGTACGCTTTTCCTCCGACACCCCTGATCCCAAAGGTGTTGGAGAAAGCGGCAAGGGACTCCCCGCAACTGATCCTGATCACCCCCTTCTGGCCCACCAGCCCTTGGTTTCCGGAGGTTCTGGCCCTGGCAAAGGCTCCTCCTCTGCATCTCCATCTGACCCCAAAAACTCTGGTTCAACCTCGGACAGGAGTCGGTCACGCAAACCCAGACGTGCTCAAATTGACCGCCTGGAGACTATGAGATTAGGCCTTTTGCGTCAAGGCTTCGCCAGGAGGTCAGTTGATCTCCTGCTTGCTTCCAGAAGACAGAGTACGAACACCCTGTACAACCTTCGCTGGCGTTCGTGGTTTTTGTACTGTAAAACTCATAAGATCGATGCACTGCGCCCGTCCGCAGTGGAGTTTGTTCATTTCTTGTCACACCTATATTCGGAAAAGGGTCTCTCGGCTAAGACTCTTTCGGGCTACAAGTCTTCGGTTGCTAACACAATCTCAATGACCCTTGGTTCTCGTTCTGTGTCAGCTTTAGCTTCTCCTTACATTGCTCACTTCATCGATGCAGTCAGGCTTAGGACTCCCTCACGTTGTGTTCGCTTCCCTCAGTGGGACGTGTTCCTGGTCTTGAACTTTCTAAGAGACAAATGTGAGCCCTTGCTCAGTCTTTCTCTCAAGTTGTTGTCCTACAAGACTCTTTTCTTGATCGCTCTTGCTTCTACTCGTAGGGTCAGTGGTATTCATTCTCTTAGTGGTCTCCCTCAGGATGTTGAGTTCGACCCCTCTGGTTTGTCAGTTACTCAGTCTTCTCCCTGAGTTTAGGGCTAAGACCCAGCCAGGCGATGTAGACTCTGCAACTGTTACGATCTCTAGTTTAGATCCCATTCTTTGCAGTGATGACTCGGAGATTCATATTTGTCCAGTTCGCTGTCTAAGACATTACCTGTCCCGCACTAGTTCCTTCAGGGGTTCTAAGAGGCGTCTGTTCATTTCTCTGAACAAGAAGTATGACAAGGACATAGCTAAGTCTACTATCTCTAGGTGGTTGGTAGAAACTATTAAGCTGTCTTACGCCAGTTCTAGTTCTTCTTTGCCGGACAACCCCATCAGAGCGCATGAAGTTAGGGCAATCAGCGCTTCCCTGGCGCTCTCTAGAGGAGTCCCCCTCGCCAAGGTCATGGAGGCGGCCACCTGGCGTTCCGTCAATACGTTTCTGAGTTTCTACCTGAGGGACGTATCCATCAAGAGATCAGACGACTCGTATGCCATCAGACGTACTGTCGTGGCTCGTACTCCCATCTCCTGTTAACTCTCGTGAGTATTCCCTTCTGGGGTAAGTCATGTATGACCTATGGGGGAAAAGAGATTGGAGTGTTATTGGTTTTATGATGTGATGTTTAGGGAATTTGAATGTATGCTCTGTGTATGGTTTTCATTCTTCCCTTGTTCGCTTGATCGCATCACCCTCCTCCTCGTTGGTAGTCTGCTATTGTTTTGAGTGTTGGTGCAGTATGATTATATTAGATTGGTAGATTTTTATTAATCTTACTATCTATATAATTAAATACTTACCAACACTCAAAACAACCAAAGGTTCCCACCCATCCTCCCTCCTGATGCTAGGGTAAATAGGAATGAGTTGGGGACGGAAGCGGATGTACGTGACCGGAAGTGGGAAAGGGGGGATAACCCCACAGTCACTAGAGTGACTTACTCTTTGTTATTTGGTAACTAAGCGTTTACGCTTTAGGTTTTTCCAGCCAATAAGTATGTTATGCTATTGTTTTGAGTGTTGGTAAGTATTTAATTATATAGATAGTAAGATTAATAAAAATCTACCAATCTGTACATTTATAAATGTCCCATATGTTCCTGTTCCAGGTTGGAGGACGTTAAACACATTTTAGTACCTCCAGGATGGACCCACTATCTGTACATTTATGAATGCCCCACATGTTCAGTTGGAGGACGTTACACACATTTTAGTACCTCCAGGATGGACCCATTACATTTATGAATGTCCCACATGTACCTGTTCCAGGTTGGAGGACGTTACACACATTTTCTTCTCTGCATGCACGCTCAATAAACAGAGAGTCCTAGTAAAGAAATATAGACCTAGGAGAGGGTAAGAAGCGGAAATGTTTTTGAAAAATAACAAAACTTGCACTTGTCAATTTAATGGGGGTGGGTAGTCTGGTGGGGGCTTAGGACTTCACTGCAGTTTGGAATCCTATTTGTTGAACAAAAGATTACAGATGCAAATGTTTTGCTAATATTATCATTGTACTTGCAAATAGTACTTCTTTTTCTTTTTTACAAATAGAAAACTTAAGCCGATTTCAGTAAATTTAGTTGAAATGAACTTCATTTCTGCAACTCTTTTTTTTTTTTTTATTGAGAAAGAGGTTTCATTCAATGCATTAAAAGAGCAAAGTTTATTGTATTTTTGTTGTTATTTTTTTACTCTGGTAGGTTTGAGGCCGTGTTATGCCCAGTGGATTGCTTAATAGTGTGAAAGGAGATGTCGGCATTATGAAAGATGTGAAGAATTGTGTTTACCGGTACCAGAAAACTCGACAGAAAGCTTTTCTATCACCCCAAAAACTTGAAAAAGCAACAACAAAACAAATGTGTTTGAAAAGTAAAAAGGACTTATACTTTGATAGCTTTTTCAGTAGATGCTTTTTTTTAGAAGATCTCTCCTACTTTGTCTGATCGCGCATTCCCTGCTCCACCCCTCTCCACCTCCCTTCCCTTTCCCTTATAACTGTTCTAAAAGAAAAAGCCTGTCTAGTTTTGGTCATTGAATTGTGTTCGAGCATTGTTCTTCATTGTGGTAAATTGTACATTGACAATGACACTTTGGCGCTATTGATGCGAACTATATTACTGACTAAGAGACAGCCAAGTTGTTACGTTACTAGTTCATCATGTACATTTCATAAGTGGTCGAACTTTACACGGTGACAGTCCTGAGATGACCATAGCTGTTGACAGGACTATAATGGAAAAAATAAAATAAATGTGTACATTTCATGTGGATAGAGTTGAGCTACTCTTGATTAAGTGTGCCATGTAAAGAAGATTCATCGCTCTGTTCATTTCCTATGTACGAAAGACAGACAACTCTTCTTCTTCTCGTACGTCTTCAGATGGAGACAAATCTGAAAGTGCCTTTTTTAAATTATTTGTCGTGCAATCTGTACATAGATGCTAAAAATGATGTATATATATATAGAGAGAGAGTAGAATTACTTCCAAGATTTCCTCCGTAGTCAATAGTCCATGGAAGTGTAGAGAAGTAGAATTTATACGTTTCTTGTCCATTGAGATTAGTGGAGATAAATTATGCAGCTGACCTAGAACTACAAGTTTAGTGAAATGTTGAAATGGGTCTGTTTTGGAACTGTAAGGTCATTCATGTTTCAGTGATTTTGTGTATTTCCTGTTGTGTTGTTTGTCTTGTTTTCCGTCCAAATAAAATAGGTATGTGTTGTCATTGTCAATTGATCTTTCTTCCATCAGCATTTGGATCCTAGTCTCTGTGTATTAAGCTGTGTCTGTGGCTTTGTTTCTCTCCGTCCGTGACTGGGTTTGTAATTTTCAATTCTATATCTTGTTTTCTTCATCTCAATCTTTCTCTGTTTCTGTGAGTCTGCTCCTGTTTGTCGGCCTCACAACTGTACCATGTTTTGGGGATCATTAGGCCCTTCTGTGTATAAGGCCAATAAGACCATTTATGTGAGTCTGCTCCTGTTTGTCGGCCTCACAACTGTACCATGTTTTGGGGATCATTAGGCCCTTCTGTGTATAAGGCCAATAAGACCATTTCCTGTCTGTCTGTTTGTCGGCCTCACAACTGTACCATGTTTTGGGGATCATTAGGCCAATGGCCAATAAAAATCTGAAAAAATTTAAGCAAAAGATGCCCTCGTTTATACGGCACCTCACAAAAGAAAGTCAAACTTTGAAGTCCTTACGCGTCCTGTAAACGCTTACCGACCGCCATTACTGCTGTTATAAACGAGAGTTGGCTCCCCTTTCTTCTTCTTCTTTTGCGTTCCCAGGCCATATGGCCATAATAATGGTACATATGTGTCCAGTTTTCACTGGTCTCCCCGCTGCGTACAGCCAACACATTCCGATTTCGGAGGAGCTCAAAGGAGAACAATTATTTGGAAGATTATTTTTTGAAAAAAGGCAGGAGAATGGGCCAATAAGTCAGAAAAATAGTAGATGACAGAAAGCAAATGGAAAAGGCAAAGAGAGTGGCAGATTAGAGGAAGTTACAAGCACAGAACTTCCAGAAGGTGGGGGAACTATTTTTATGAAAGACCCTCTGGTATCCCCACGGGGAGGGCACCCCTTTCAAATAATCAAACTTCCGTTTGTGCTGCTTCCTGTTGTCGTGTTTGGACAATTCATCACGAAAACTCTACAACGATGCTTTTTGCATCCAATGAAGGGTTATGGCATCTGTTGGATGGTATCTTGGACGATAATAGGGATTTTGAAGCATTTTAACGTGAGTATTCGTCATATCGGCGACTCGTGACCACTTTCGATGTCTTGACTGTACTGAGTTGCCTCATGATTTTGTTCACTAATAGGGCGCCCTCGAAATTGGAGGGGAAAAAGATGGCCTTATAACCGGTAAATGACGGTACTGTTTTGTTTGTCTTCTCTGTTTCTATTTGTCTACAGTTTGGGTCTGTTGTTTTCTCTTGTAAGTACTGTACTCTCTTGCTTATTGATGGTAATTATGTGCCTGCATGTCAAGCTGAAATGCAGTTGTTTGCTAGGCTAACTCAGTCTTCGGGTGTCTTTCGTCTTCCACTCTCTTTGCTAAATGCGTCTCTTTTGACGTGTTTTTTTGTCATTTGTATTCTTGTTAATTATGCATGCAAGATGGTAGACATTGACTATGAAGTCACATTTTATATTATTTGTTTATTTATTTATTTTTTTGTGGTTGTGTGTAACATAGCTACTGGCAAATTTGTGATGAATCAGGATATGAGATTGTTTTACTGTGAGCTTTAGATGATTAGTTTTTATGATGCATGTTGTAAAATCAAATTATGGCTTCTTTTTTTTCTTTTTTTTGGGGGGATACTGTAAAAGATTCAGTCCCTTCCTCTTCTCTATTTTGTCCCCGTGCTGTTATATTGGCTATTCTGTGTTGTGGATCTAGTCAGTTGACTGAAGAAAACCAAAAACAAACAAACAAGCGAAAGAAAGCCCCATCACATTGAACTGGAATGGGTTCTTCGTGCTTTACAAACGTTTCTTAGAAAAGTAGGCCCAGATCTTTGCTTTAGCAAACTTGTCTCATGGAATTTGGGCATGTGCTCATATACGCGGAAGCCCATGCGCATATTCCATTCGCAATCCACCCCAAAAGTCTAGAAGTAAAAAATTAATATGAAGGTCTACAGGCGTATAGAGGCGGAAACCCATCCGTATATCCCATTCACATATTTCTTACTTCCAGATTATTTTCACCAGCTTGTAGATGCAGGGCTGGTTGGTGATGGTGAGTTTAACGTCCAATTAGTCGTTGACTTATGGACAGTGTTCCTGAAGACTGGATCTTCCCGGGGATGAAGTGCGATGAGATGGTGATGATGAAGTCGTCTGGGCTGCCTAACTTCCCCCAAACTATGGATGCTGATAAAAATGTCTGAACAAACATAGATTACTGAACATGTAAGTGTCTGAATATTGGAGTTCATGGCGTCAGAAACGCTCAAGAAGAAGTCAAACATTTCCCGAATCAGAAAGATTTTGTTGAATCACAATTTAGGATGGATTGTGTAACGTTACTATGTTTGTCCCTGGAATTGATTCATCTTTTACTTACATGGATACAACTCCCCCAAATAAAGAAAACTGAAAGGCTGGGGTCCAGGGACTCCAGGGACTCCCGCAAGGTTCAGTGGCAGAACTCGGACGATTCAGGGGGGCAACTTAATAAGAGAGAGATATAACGAGACAGACAGACAGTTAAAATGATAGACAGAGACAGTTTGAGTCTGATAAGCCTTGTAAAATTATTACATTGCCTTTGTAAGCTTCCAAGACAGAACAACTAGCCAATGGGTTTTCTCTGGGTGTGCACACCCCCTTATGCATTGTACATTGATTCATCTTTTACTTATGCCAATGGGTTTCCTCTGGGTGTGCACACCCCCTTATGCATTTCAGGACAAAATAAAGCATTTTCTTCATGTTTGAGTTATGAGGCCATCTGTGTTTGATGGATACTTTCATTAATTGATCTTTAGGGAAAAAGTGCAGTGTAGTTAGTTTGTCAGTCAGTTAGAGAGAGAGAGTGTGTGTGTGTTTAAAATTAATCAATCGGGTTTTTTTAACTTAGAAATATACAGATCTGAAGTTAAGAATGTTTTCTCATGTTCTTCATATAAAAGCATTGAAAACGTTGTTTTAAGCTTACACTCAAGTTAAACTGTTTTGTACAATTGTTATCATGTAATTATGTTTTGTAAAAAACAACTACACTTGCCATTCAAGAGTGACCTTTAACCAACCATGTTCATGGTTAATAACAAACACTTTATGTATCAGTTTCATTGTAAGCAAGGTGGAGCTTTCTGTTGGGTATGTTTTTTTGTCAAATTTATGGGAAAAGTTGCAATAGTTTTTATTCCGTCCTCTCTATTTTGATGGAAACGTTTTGTTTCCTTTTCCTTTTTTGTGTGTGTGCCTGATATGAGAACGTCTCATTCATGAAAGGCACTGTTGCCTCTCTTTGCTAAATGTCATATTGAAATCCAATATAATATAATTATACATTATAAAAAAAAATCAGTGTTTGTTGTGTGTATTGCTTCCATTATCCTGTATTTCCTGAGAATTTTGAACGAGACAAACGTTTATAAAAAAAACACTAATCGATATGCAACAAAATTACCCCCCCCCCCCCCCCCAAGGCAGAGAGCAGCTATGTTTTTGTTCCTGTCTGATTTTCTTTATTATTCAAGATTGTGAAAGCATAATAACAACTCCACTGTCTTTATTATTGTTATTATTATTATTATTTTATTTTATTTTGATATCGTTTCTGCTTTTTCTCATTTTAAAAATTCTTATCATTATGATAAAATAACCTTCCATTGTTTTTTGTCTCGTATAAGGAAAATATTATCTACTTTAACTTTGGAGCTTAGAAGAAGAACATTCAATCCTCAAATGCTATATGAAAAGATTATTACCATATTTGCATTTACTGTGTTGCGTGCATATGATTCAGTCATATTGTTCGATCATTATTGAGTTTGATTGCCTCCACTTGACTTATGCCTTTATGAAGATGCAACATCCTTTTCTTTCTTTCTTTCATATAATAAATTATATATATTCTTTTGGTAAAATGATTTAGGTTTTTGTGTGAAGGCATGTAATCTTTCTTCAGTGATCACGTGTAATCATTTTTACTTGATTTCAACTTTGGGTCTCATTTTTATGGTTTTCTTGTTGCATGCAAACAGCATTTAGTAGCTGGTATTACTTATTGCTGTAATCTCTGAAACTCATGCATGTAGGTGCCTAATCTATAATAGCAGTATCTTTATATATTGTTCACAGAGCAATAAAATGTTCGACATTACATTTTTCATATATTTTTTGCCTGCAATGAACAATATTGTTTAATTTAAATAAAGTCTGTCTGTCTGTCTGAATATGTATACAGTCGAATACGCTTAAGTCGATGTGCCAGCGGCAATGGCTTTTATGTCACATTATGCATCAGTCGACTTATCCGTATCAGTCGGATATCTCGACTTCACAGACGTTTTCCAAAAAAAATGTCGACTTATCCGTCAGTCGGATATCTCGACTTTATAGACGGTTTCAGAAAAAAATGTCGACTTATCCGTCAGTCGGATATCTCGACTTTATAGACGGTTTCAGAAAAAATTTTTGACTTATCCGTCAGTCGAATATCTCGACTTTATAGACGGTTTCAGAAAAAATGTCGACTTATCCGTCAGTCGGATATCTCGACTTTATAGACGGTTTCATAAAAAAATGTCGACATATCTGTCAGTCGGATATCTCGACTTCACAGACACTTTCAGAAGATAATGTCGACTTATACTCTTGTGTTCGTGCGTGCGTGCGCGTGTGTGTGTAGGGGGTAGGTAGGTATGTGTGTGTGTGTGTGTGCATGTATACGTGTGTAAGAGAGAGAGAGAGAAAGAGTGAGTGAGAGAGAATAAATACAATAAAGACGTTTCTGAAAGGGGCACCCTGACGGATGAGTTTTTGCAAGAAACATGTAGAGATCACCAGGAAGACACCCTTTACAGAGATCGCAACTCTCACTTTGCTCTGGATTACTAGAAATCAAATCGTCGATTCCTCCTTGGCGGAGGTGCTGGAAGTCAAATTCCTTCACCCAAAGAGAAGGTGTTTTCCGTCTCTTTTCTAATGGCCGCCTGCATTTAGACCAAATCGTTTGCACGAACTTTTCGCAATACAAGCCTTTTTATTTTATTTTTTTTATTTTATGCAGAATGAGTTTTGCTCACAACAAAAGAAATAGCTCTTTTTTTTAATTTATTATTGCACTTCAAAAAAAGAGAATGCTTCAACCACAATGAGTGACGTCCACCCACCCCATCCAAAAAGTCTTCTCTCCAGCATCTCTGTCAAGGAGGAATGGCCGTTTTGACGGCTTAATTTCTAAGAAACCAGAGCAAAGTGAGTGTTCCGAACCTTGAAAAGGCTGTCTTTCTGGTGACCTCGACGTGTTTCTTGCTAAAACTCATCTGTCCGGGTGCCCCTTAAAAGGGCCGTCGGTGGATGAAATTTTGCCACACGTATGAACAATGCTCACTCTTTTCCATGGCAAAACAGCGAGAATGCAAGTTATGCTATGACTGGCCATCAGTGCCTTGGAAAAGGAGTGAAACGTGACCACGTGCATTGAGACCATTACAACAACAAAAACAAGGGCGTCGCCGAGCGGCAGACATATCCGTCACCAGCAATGCCACGCACTTGACACCCCGTAGAGTGTCACATCCTGACACAAAATTGGAAGGGATTCTGTCTTCTAGTTCACGAGATACAGCTTGAAGAAGAAACATATAGCGCAAAGAAGGAAATTTCGGTTTTCAAGGTCACACTTCAAGGTCAAGGTCAGCATGGTGATAATTTATGCTCGGATGTTTTCTTCTCTAGGGTATACAGTACCACACACAATCTGAAGCGCTTCTGTCAAGTACCAATGTGGAAAATATGGCTTAAAACCCAATGTGTAGACCCCTACCACTTTCAAGGCCTACTGATCGCCCGGACCGTGACCTTGACCTTGATCGGTATGCCACCATCAGAACGGGAATAAGCCAAAGTACCTTCATGCCAAATTTGAAGACTCTAACACTAACGGTGTGGGAGTTATGGCCCCTGAAAGATTTTCGGTTTTCAAGGTCGTACGTCAAGGTCACGACGGCAATATGGTTTGCGCGGATGCCTTCCTCTCATGGTGACACACCAGCACACACAATTTGACGTGATTCTGTCAACCCGTTCGAAAGATATCCTTGGGACAGACAGAAGGAGAAAAAAATGACCCTCCGATTTTCAGGCTCCAGCGATCTTTTTGACCTTGACCTTGACCTTGATCGGTATGCCATCATCAGAACGGGCATAAGCCAAACCACCTTCATACCAAGTTTCAACATCCTATGTTGATCGGTGCCCGAGATATGGCTAAAAATAGATTTTCGGTTTTCAAGGTCGTACGTCAAGGTCAAGGTCACGACGGCAAAATGGTTTGCGCCCATCTCTTCCTATTAAGGAGGCACACATTCACACAAAATTTGACGCGATTCGGTCAAGCGGTTCGGGAGATATCCTTGGGACAGACATGGGGGGGAAGAAAAAAAAATACAAACCAGCCCATCGCAATAGTCCGTCTTGGTGACGGACTAACAATGCTTTGTTCACCAAAACAAATCTTCTTCTCCATGCCTTCAAAAAACTGGCGGGTCTCCCTATTTGATTGACAGCACCTCAGCAAAGGAAGAATCGCCGCTAATGTAATGTATTAGATTTGGGGGATGATCTCGATAACCTCCTCTCACATAAGCCAAATTACATATGTACCAAGTTAAAGATGCCCGAGACACTGTATTGCCAGAAGACGATTATCAGTCAGTAAAACCTAACGTCCTTGGCAGAGATTATGTAGATCATGCCCAACATCTAATCAATTGTATCATTTCTAAGTTATCCTAAAGATTTCTTCAACATCCGCGCATACCTATAAGTAAGGTTGCTAAGAGACAAAGAAACAAACAAAGGGACCCTAAAACACTATCTCCTGGCGAAGATAACAAACAAACAAATGAACCCAAAAACTTATCACCCTTGGCGGAGGTAATAAAGTGTTCAGGTTTATGAAGCTAACATGATAACGTGAGTGGTTATGCGTCAGCCAGGAAACATAATTTCTCGGTTTGAATCCATGCTGATCACAATATTGTGGGAGTGGGGTAATGGATTAAGATTTGAGGTTGGGAGCTGGAATTTGTCGTTTAGGCTCCGTGTGTCCATGGACTTTTTGCACATTAATGAATCCAGTGACATTTGTAACTTGGTTTTTGCCTTGGCTTAGAGACGGATGAGATTTTGCCAGAGACACGTCCAGATGACTCTTAAAAAACTCAATACACGGATCATAACGCCAACAATGCCCTGGTTTCCTAGAAATGAATTTGTTAAATCTGCATTTCCTTGGCAGAGGTACTGCAAGCCAGACTTCCTGTATGTAAGAGTAGGCCACAGCCTGCGCTTTTGTAATGGCGGCCTGTCACACCTGACAGGTTTGGGCCAGACGATTTGTTTTATGCTTGAGCAATGCTCACTCTTTACCACGACAGTACAGCGAGAATGTAAGTTAGATAACTTACCACTGGCTTTCTCTATAAGTTGCCTTGGGAAAGGAATGAAACGTATTCACATGCACTGAGACCATTAAAAAACGTGCTTCGCTCACACACCCACAAAATCAGTTTCTCTGCCCCTAAAAAAACTAGGGTCTCTCTAATCGACATAAGGCAACCCCGCCAAGGAGGAATCGCTGATAAAACAGTTTAATTTTTACGAAACCAGGGTATTTTGAGTGTTTTTATCCTTGTAGAGATTGTTTTTATGGTGATCTCGACGTGTCTGGCAAAATCGCACTCTTCTGGCAAAATCGCCCTCTATAGTCTGTGTCAGACCAGTTGACATGGGCTAGAACACCAAGGCTACATCAAAATGTTTTTATGGTTATGCAGGGATTGCCTTTAAGCTGTGACAAGCTCCTAGCATAACGTCAACATTCATAAAATCCATCAAAAACAGGGTGTGACTGCCCAAGTGGTGGGGTATTCTAAAATAGTCACACACGTAAAGCTCTCATCTCTAGTTGATGAATTTGTACCATAATGTTCAAATGCTTTGGCTGTTGGGATGATCCCTGGAGTCCAGACATTTCTTCAGCTCTGGGGGTCTTTAACCAATGCGTTTTTAGTTGTCCAGTACACCACATGCACACACATGGTGTTGAGATATATGCTCACAAGACAAATGCTCACAAGATACTTGCTCACATGACAATTGCCCACAAAATAAAATGAACACTGCAATCAGTGTGTGTGCGCGCACACGCGTGTGTGTGCATGTGTTTGTGTGTGTGTGCATGAATGGATTCACCGGGCATTGGGGATGTTACAGGCTGTGTATCTTTCCTTTTACAATTTTGTTTCGAGCACAAGGGCAAATATCATGTATACACCCATCCCCCTTTTGGGGGCCTCAAACTGTGCAAAGGATGGTGGGGGTGGGGGCTTAAACTCGGTATTTTACGGTACGCGAACGTCCCTATTTTCTCCCACCGGAAATTGATGACGTCACGCTACAAGGAAACTGTCAACATAATTGCAAAAGCCAACTTCACACACACGCACGCACACACACACGCACACACACACACATGTGCGCGCACACACACACATTCACGCGCATGCGCGCGCACACATACAAAAAGAGACGTATCAAAATAGAACAAGACTGGTGTGACTTAAGTCAGGAGGTCAGGGGAAAAAAAACCAAAAGTCAGGAAGTCGACTTATCCGTTTGACGTTTAGAAAATATCTTGTCGACATAGACGAACGTCGAGTTATACGTTGTCGAGATATCCGTTGTTATCAAAGTCTTTTAAAGAGCACCTAGCTTTGGCCGGGAAATGATAAATCCGTCGACTTACGCAAAAGTCGACGTAAGCATGTGTTGACTTAAAAGTATTAAGTTGTATATGTGAGTGAGTGTGCATACGTGTGTGTGTGTGTGTGTGTGTGTGTGTGTGTGTGTGTGTGTGCATGTGTATGTGTGTGTGTGTGTTCTTCAATGCTTTGTTTTCATTTTATTCA
The DNA here is from genome assembly GCA_017654935.2 of Phymorhynchus buccinoides. Lineage (NCBI taxonomy): Eukaryota > Metazoa > Mollusca > Gastropoda > Neogastropoda > Raphitomidae > Phymorhynchus > Phymorhynchus buccinoides. Next base: position 35,817,585 of record CM065692.1, read on the forward strand.
CACACAAATCCTCTATCTCTCATACACACACGCACACGCACACGCACACACACATGAATACAGATAAAATAGAAAGATATGAGGGCAGGACGGGAGACAGGGGGTTTGGACAGGGGTGGAGGTGAACATTGGAGATAATGATTTGTGAGGCAGCGGGTTCTCTCAAAAGAATAGCAAAAGAGCTAACGGTTTTCCCTGCTTTCAAACCAACATGATCTTGTCAAAGATCTAGTAAAGAGAAAGAAAAAGACAGCTTAACCAAAACAATAGGTAAAGAACAACAGGCTTGCATGCAAGTGCCTTCCCCATACAGCCTTACTCCCTGAACGTACACAAGCACATCCACACACACACACACACACACACACACACACACACACACACACACACACACACACACACACACAGTGCACAGACAAGTGTGTGCACACACATACACACACGCACCCACATGTACGTACACACACACTCACACATACTATCTAGTCAGGGAAGGATCTGAAAGAGGAAAACCATGCCATGGAAATTGGATGCACAGGGCAAAGAATACAAAAGAAAAGTGAAAGTAAGAGGGAAAAGTGACCATACACGTATGTCTTGGGGTGTTTTTTTATGCATGAGATATAAAAGAACAATAACAAGAGGCGAAGCCTTCAAGGCTCACTCGAACAGGCACATGTGGGACAACAACAAAGATTGAGGGGGGGGGGGGGGGGTCTAAAGTACAAGATTGCCAATAAATTTTTAAAGTACAAATGAAACTATCGTTAATGGATACAACTAAAAAACAAAACCATTTTAAAGTGCCCGTACCGAGATTCGAAACCGGAACCATTGGCATGACAGACAGACTACCAATGAGCTATCAAGGCTTTCAATGTTGATGAGTTTTTTTAACTCATGTTGCCTGTTGAATACTCTCTAACCCACTAATCTAAAATGTTATCTGTTTGTTATCTGTTTACAGTGTTGTTTTAAGTATTTAATTATTCAAATCATTATTGTTTGAAAGCTTGCATAAACATCTATGTGTATGTAAAGTTTGAACAATGTACGCCTTCTATTTCCCGAGAAAATGCCAACGTTAAAGTTTGGAGATTAGACCATGGGCGCAACACACACACACACACACACACACACACACACACACACACACACACACACACACACACACACACACACACACACACACACACACACACACACACACATACACACACACACACACAACCGAACAAGTATACTTCGTTAACACGAGTGAGCCCAAAAGGGGTGAACAGGAAATAACAGTCAAGGTGCATGTTAGATAGAAAAAAGAGGTAGGAGCACTTTAAATTGTATCAGCCTGTGGATCTTAAACTTGGAAACTGGGAAAAGGGATTATATTTGGCCTGTTAGTCATAACAACATCCTGAAATTGGATGGCATGTAAAATGAAGAGAGAGAGAGAGAGAGAGAGAGAGAGAGAGAGAGAGAGAGAGAGAGAGAGAGAGAGAGAGAGAGAGAGAGAGAGGGGAACAACGAACAGTGAAGAACAATGAACAAATGTTTGGCTCATATCACTGAAGGGGAGATACACAAAAGGAAAATTATATGGTAGTTGACATAAAATAAAATAAAACATAAAGACATAAGTAATAAAGGAAGAAAAACAACAACAAAACCAACAAAACCCCTTCTGAGTTCTATCTCAGCAGAATCTTCAAATCGATGAAGGAGGATGATTAATGGAAGAAGAAGAAGAACAATAACTTGTTATCAACCATAGCCGTCCCAACTGCAAAGATTTAGGAACAGAGAGAGAGATGTCGAGCATATTTTAGTTAAGAATAAAATGCAATTTGGCTGTTTAAGTGAGAAAGAGAGGGGGCCAGGATGATGGAAGAAAGACAAGTATTTAGAATGTGAACCTTTGTGGTGTTGTATGGTTGCCAAATATATTGAACATCTAAGAGAGACAGACTGATATGACTCAAATATTTTAATTGCAAAGGTCACCGACCTTTTGCTTGATCTATCCGCTGCGTTCGACACGATAGACCACGATATTCTTCTGAACAAATTGCATGCTACGTTGGGTGTGATGGTATTGTTATGGACTGGTTCAGGTCATGCTTGTGTGGTCGCACTCAGTCCGTCTATATCAAACAGCAAAAATCCAGCCCCCAGTATTAAAGTATGGAGTGCCACAGGGATCAGTCTTGGGCCCAGTCTTGTTCACTATGTACACACAGCAGCTTAGCCTAGTTATTAGACAGACATGATCTCATTACCATTTCTTTGCCGACGATTCGCAAATGCATGATTC
>CM065692.1:35827392-35829892 GCA_017654935.2 Phymorhynchus buccinoides
CCTTCGAATTTGGCAGATAGATGACCGAGGAAAGTGACTATCGATGTACCAAACCGGAAGTGAATCGATGCAGAAACGCGCGCAATATACGCCGCTTCACCTTTTTACAAATAACTCTGCCAGTTTTTAACCGAATCACTTCAAATTTGCTGTCAGGCTTGCTGTGGCAGGGGCAAAGCCTGGCAGCAAATTTAAAGAGAATCGGGAGAGCGCGTCACTTTCAGAGCAGCGCCAACGGGAAACGGGGAATCACTTCAAATTTGCTGTACTCAGCGTTACCTGTACTTGGCGTTACCGTTACTAGGCGTTACCGTTACTAGGGAGAGCGCATCACTCTCAGAGCAGCACCAATGGGAAACGGGGCCTTATAACTCCGCCTTTTCTTAACCGAATCGCTTCAAATTTGCTGTACTCAGCGTTACCAGTACTTGGCATTACCGTTACTAGGCGTTACCGTTACTAGGGAGAGAGCGTCACTCTCAGAGCAGCGCCAACGGGAAACGGGGCCTTATAACTCCGCCGTTTCTTAACCGAATCGCTTCAAATTTGCTGTACTCAGCGTTACCAGTACTTGGCGTTACCGTTACTAGGCGTTACCGTTACTAGGCGTTTTTACCGGTACTCGGCGTTGCGCTAGTGAACTATAAAAGGAAAAACGTTCTTTTGTAGTAATTACATAATGCCACTCTTGTTCATAACACTCTTTTAGTCTATTTTTAAAGGCCAACAAAAACATATTACAATCACCAACTTAACCACACATATCCAAAACCATAGCGGCATAGAATACTGCATACAGAAGATGCCCAGGTTGTCTTGTCTCCATGACATATTTGGGGAATGAATACTAACATTAAGAAATCATTTTAAAGAAAATACATGCACAGATTCAATGGGTTTAAGATTCGATACAACACCCCAGATTTCGGCACCATATGTCAACATGGGTTGATTGGACCATCAAAAAGCTTTAAAAAAAACCACAGCAGGAGATTTATTACCAACCGACCACAAGATTCTAAACAAAGCAATTACAACACCCTTTTTGCACGACTGGCCATATCTTGAAGATAATGTGTGTATGATAAACGTGTAGAAAGAAACAGACCTAGGTATTTATAGATATTTACGATTGAAATAAAATCAACACCATAAAACCATCTTTCACGAACAGAAATGTATCCACCGTTTCTAAATATTTCAATGTTTGATTTACACAAATTCACAACCAAGTCAAGGCGCTTAGAAATATTCCATAAAATATTCAATTGAGTTTGCAATCCACTGACTGTATCTGAAATAGAGTAACATCATCAGCAAAGAGAAGTAGCAACATTTGAATCAGATCAGGCAGATACCCCCCCCCCCCCCCCCCCCCCTCTCTCTCTCGGCTAAAGGGATTTTGAGGACGAATGGCGTTGGGGAAAGTCTCTATAGGCACATCCATCCCTTTGGCTGCAGCAAAGGCCTCCTCGTTTGAGAGTCATAGTCTTCCACAAGACTAAGCTGTACTATGATATTCCAATGCAGCTGAAAATCGTTATTTATTTTATTGTACAGCTCTCATTTACCATTGGCCTCTGCTACCGGTTTATGTTCAGTGATATAATCCATATGATAACATTCATACACACACACACACACACACACACACACACACACGCGCGCGCGCGCGCGCGCACGCACGCACACACACACACACACACACACACACACGCACGCACGCACACGCACGCACGCACGCACACGCACGCACACACACACACACACACACACACACACACACACACACACACACACACACACACCATTTTAACATGTTGATGCACGATGTTCCAAAAGCAGTGTCAAAAAATGTTGAACTAGTACAATATGCGGATGACATTTGCATATGGATGAAAGTTACTCTCAAAAGACACACACCTGTTAGATCAATCAACTATATTAAAAAGATATATCAAAATGAACTGGACAAAATCAGTAAGTACATGAATGAAAATAGATTAGCCCTTTCACCTGAAAAATCGCATATGGTTCTCTTCAATACTGGTTATGACCCTAACCCTCTACCTTCTTTTCAAATATATGGATTGCCTCTTGAATACCAAAAAGTTATAAAAATTTTAGGAGTAAATTTAACTTCTAAACTGAGCTGGAACTACCATTTAGAAAGTGTTCTGAAAACCCCCAGAAAAGTTTTAAATTTGCTTAAAACGGTATGTCAACAACCATGGGGAAAAGATAGTAAAGTACTCACACATTTAGCAACTGCGATTGTGAGATCAAAATTATCTTACGCTCAGGAAATATTTTTTTCAGCCCCAAAATATTTAATCAAACAGTTGCAGAGCATTGATAGTAAAGCTTACAAGATAGCTCTTGGTGTTCCTGTTCATGCCTCAACATTACGAACTTACACAGAAATTGGAATATTACCTTTTGAAGAAAATATGAAGCTTGCGTCAGCAAAATATGTTTTAAGAAGCCATACAACACAAAA
>CM065692.1:35842392-35844892 GCA_017654935.2 Phymorhynchus buccinoides
ACATGAATGACCATAGTTAGCTGACAATCGAAGCACATATACGACATAAATAAGACATAAATAAATAAGGCATACGTACAGTGTTAGGAAATGGTTATTAAGTCATCAACGATAATCGTCTTATTTGCAAGGCTTTGTGGACATAGGTAGCAACATTATTAACAATTATGCTGTTCTCATTTGCAAGCAGAAGTGATAATCTAAAACTAGATGGGTGTCTATAGAATTTTGCAGGAATGTATTTTTCACTAAGCTCTGTACTTTGGACATACAAATACAAAATGTAGTTCACTTTCTACAACAGAGCAAAATGGACAATTTAGAATTCTAATAGAAACATTATGAGCATGTTGTAGACGATGTGGCCTTAATTAAAGGAGAAATACCTAGTCTAAGTCTTGTTGGTGCATTGCGTGCAAGATATGTTTCACGTTAAGTAGATGAGAACTCACGGACAAGATTGATTTGAATCATCATCATATAGTAAAAAGCCAAGTGTCCGTGTGTGTGTGTGTGTGTGTGTGTGTGTGTGTGTGTGTGTGTGTGTGTGTGTGTGTGTGTGCGTGTGCGTGCGTGTGTGCGTGTGCGTGTGCGTGTGTGCGTGTGCGCGTGCGCGTGCGTGTGCGTGTGCGTGTGTGTGTGTGTGTGTATGTGTGTGTGTGTGTGTGTGTGTCTGTCTGAAGCACAAAATGGGCCTTATAACTCCGCCGTTTTTCGGCCGAATCGCTTCAAATTTGCTGTGAGCCCTAACGGGGCGATGGCAACGGCAACCGAGGCGGCCGTGTCATTTGCGCGGTTTGGCAAATGCGCGAAACGCGTATCCGCCGGCCTCTCGGCGCCCGTATCTCCGGTATGTCTGGACCGATTACCTTCGAATTTGGCAGATAGATGACCGAGGAAAGTGACTATCGATGTGCCAAACCGGAAGTGAATCGATGCAGAAACGCGCGCAATATACGCCGCTTCACCTTTTTACAAATAACTCTGCCAGTTTTTAACCGAATCACTTCAAATTTGCTGTCAGGCTTGCTGTGGCAGGGGCAAAGCCTGGCAGCAAATTTAAAGAGAATCGGGAGAGCGCGTCACTTTCAGAGCAGCGCCAACGGGAAACGGGGAATCACTTCAAATTTGCTGTACTCAGCGTTACCTGTACTTGGCGTTACCGTTACTAGGCGTTACCGTTACTAGGGAGAGCGCATCACTCTCAGAGCAGCACCAATGGGAAACGGGGCCTTATGATGCCGCCTTTTCTTAACCGAATCGCTTCAAATTTGCTGTACTCAGCGTTACCAGTACTTGGCATTACCGTTACTAGGCGTTACCGTTACTAGGGAGAGAGCGTCACTCTCAGAGCAGCGCCAACGGGAAGCGGGGCCTTATAACTCCGCCGTTTCTTAACCGAATCGCTTCAAATTTGCTGTACTCAGCGTTACCAGTATTTGGCGTTACCGTTATTAGGCGTTACCGTTACTAGGCGTTACCGGTACTCGGCGTTGCGCTAGTGAACTATAAAAGGAAAAACGTTCTTTTGTAGTAATTACATAATGCCACTCTTGTTCATAACACTCTTTTAGTCTATTTTTAAAGGCCAACAAAAACATATTACAATCACCAACTTAACCACACATATCCAAAACCATAGCGGCATAGAATACTGCATACAGAAGATGCCCAGGTTGTCTTGTCTCCATGACATATTTGGGGAATGAATACTAACATTAAGAAATCATTTTAAAGAAAATACATGCACAGATTCAATGGGTTTAAGATTCGATACAACACCCCAGATTTCGGCACCATATGTCAACATGGGTTGATTGGACCATCAAAAAGCTTTAAAAAAAACCACAGCAGGAGATTTATTACCAACCGACCACAAGATTCTAAACAAAGCAATTACAACACCCTTTTTGCACGACTGGCCATATCTTGAAGATAATGTGTGTATGATAAACGTGTAGAAAGAAACAGACCTAGGTATTTATAGATATTTACGATTGAAATAATTTCAACACCATAAAACCATCTTTCACGAACAGAAATGTATCCACCGTTTCTAAATATTTCAATGTTTGATTTACACAAATTCACAACCAAGTCAAGGCGCTTAGAAATATTCCATAAAATATTCAATTGAGTTTGCAATCCACTGACTGTATCTGAAATAGAGTAACATCATCAGCAAAGAGAAGTAGCAACATTTGAATCAGATCAGGCAGATACCCCCCCCCCCCCCCCCTCTCTCTCTCGGCTAAAGGGATTTTGAGGACGAATGGCGTTGGGGAAAGTCTCTATAGGCACATCCATCCCTTTGGCTGCAGCAAAGGCCTCCTCGTTTGAGAGTCATAGTCTTCCACAAAAGACTAAGCTGTACTATGATATTCCAATGCAGCTGAAAATCGTTATTTATTTTATTGTACAGCTCTCATTTACCATTGGCCTCTGCTACCGGTTTATGTTCAGTGATATAATCCATATGATAACATTCATACACACACAC
>CM065692.1:35857392-35868067 GCA_017654935.2 Phymorhynchus buccinoides
TGACGCTGATCTTGAATGTATAATATACTTATATATAGTTACAACAACAAAACAATAACAAAATAGAAAAAAACAATAACACTAGCAACAACAACAAAACAACAAAGCAAAACAAAACCAACCAACCAAAAAAAAGTACTAACTTTTTCATCTTATATATAGGCAAAGGCCAATTATTGGGAAACAAGACCATGGATCAAAATCTGAAAAAGTTACAAGCATTCGATAGGCCTATTACAGAGTGAGAGAGAGAGGGGGGAGACGGGAGAGAGAGAGAGAGAGAGAGAGAGAGAGAGAGAGAGAGAGAGAGAGAGAGAGAGAGAGAGAGAGAGAGAGAGAGAGAGAGAGAGAGAGAGAGAGAGAGAGAGAGAGAGAGAGAGAGAGAGAGAGAGAGAGAGAGAGAGAGAGAGAGAGAGAGAGAGAGAGAGAGAGAGAGAGAGAGAGAGAGAGAGAGAGAGAGAGAGAGAGAGAGAGAGAGAGAGAGAGAGAGAGAGAGAGAGAGAGAGAGAGAGAGAGAGAGAGAGAGAGAGAGAGAGAGAGAGAGAGAGAGAGAGAGAGAGAGAGAGAGAGAGAGAGAGAGAGAGAGAGAGAGAACGAACGAACGAACGAATGTTTTTTAATGAGGGGAAAAACGGGAGAAGCACAACTGGCTTTTTTTTCATCCGGCCCTCAAAAATTCAATGAAAATGGCAAAATCAATAAAGAAACGAAATCTACAAAATACAAAAAAACATGAAAATTATTTTAAAGATATCATAAGATAAAAATGTTTCAGAATCGATTCATCACTATTATGTGGAAAATCAATTACAAGTAAATCTCAATTTAATCAAACAAAGTGATAGAGAAAGAACCCAGACAGACAGACGGAGAGCTAGAGAGGAAAAAGATAGAAAGAGAAAAAAAGGCCTACTCTTGTATGCACGTGTTTATGCTCGATTGTCTTCTTTTATTGGTCCCCTCCACACCACCACCACTCTCCCTTCCCCACAGGTCTAGGGGTAAAAATGATGCGAGCTTTGTCTGTGAAAAAAGGCGATTATGAAACTATGCTCTGACAGTGGCGAGGGAACAAAATCCGATGCAAGTAATTGTGTGAAATGTGGGTTTCAGCTGAGAGTTCTGTAGATTCGACTGTAGGCTGCATGGTATATTCGATTGTAGGCTGCATGGTATATTCGATTGAATTCCGCCCTCCCGTTCATAGAGATAACTTGTCAAATTCAGAGTCTGAGATGCGGTGATGGTGATGGTGATGGTGATGGTGGTGGTGGTGTGCGCGCATGTATGCGTGTGCGTGATTTGATCATCATCATCATCATGAGAGCAGTAGCACCATCATCATATTCATCAGCATCAGCAGCATCAGCCGCAATAAGAAGACTAATGTATACTAATTACTTGTAACAACATGATTATTGTAGGTGTTCAAAACGTTTTGAGCCTACAGACAAAACTTGGCACATATGTGCAACTGCATTGTGGATGACGACATGCAGGTTTTGGAGGATGACGTCATCACAGTTGTGACGTCATAGGATTTGTATTGTTCTTTTGTCCTCAACAACCCTCCACAGCACCAATTGCCGGTCGGAAAATGTTGATCAGATAAATATTTCTTGAGGTTTTGATATCAGAGGGGGTGAAATCTTTAAAACAGAGAAGATTATCAGCGATTTCAAAGTTATAGGCCTACAGACAAGTTGTAACCATGAAAACAGCAGACCGTTTGTGACTCAGTACCACGAAAGGGACATTAAGTGTCAAAATGACATTCTGAGACAATGGCACAGTTACACACTTCAAACAATTCTCTTTCAAATGATATAAGAACCATTCTTGTAACTTTTTTCGTCTTATGGCCCCTTCTTGTTTTTGTATGTTATGAGCATTCAAAGTTAGTAGGGTGTTGTCGGCCATTTTGAGAAATCACAGTCTAAAGTTTAGCCTAGCTGAAGAAAATACATCAACCTACTCATTTCAAAGAATTTTTTGGAGTATTTAGAGACCATAATAAAGATTATCCTTGATAAATATGAAAGATGAGATGTTAGAGAGTACTACAATACCCATAACTCAAAATTAATAAAAATGAGATTTTTTTTACTTTGCAAGCCTGTTGTGAGAAAATAGCCCAGCGACTTAATGTCCCTTTCGTGGTGCTGGGTCACATTTGATAAAAAAAAACCATTTGGTACCCACCTCGAAGAAGTTTTCCATTTCTAGGCCTTTTGTTAAAACAATGTGATCACTTCCACACACGATGCTAAGCGTGCTGACTATATGACAGACTAATATTCTTGTGTCTGCCATGGGCCATGTCTTCAACCGTAGCAATTTATTTCGTTGTTGTTTTTGTGTGTCAACTTTAAGCTTTATTTCCCCCGCTTTAAATCAGCTCACCACTTTTTCTCTCTGGAGTTCTGCAAGAGCATCCACCAATCCTCATGCATGCATAATAATAATAATAATAATAATAATAATAATAATAATAATAATATTAATATTAATATTAATAATAATAATAATAATAATAATAATAATAATAATGTAAATTTAGGACGCACTTACCTCCTGACAAAGCCTGGAGCTCAAGGCGTTTACAATGACAAATAGTTAATAGTTAAAAGTAGTAATAAAAGGCTTCATTAAAGCGTCATAAAGTATTTACATAGCACTCAATTCATAAATCGACACATGAACACGCACGCACAGACATAACCAATATTTTATTATTATTATCTACGCATCCTCCCACCTGCACAGAGAAAACCACATATATAAACACCTATACGGGGTGATCCAAAAGTCTTGACAGTTGGCCTGCCATATTGCATCTGACAACTGTACATAAAAAAAGTAAGATTGGCCTTTTCCCTATTTGCTTGCATACGCCTATGAATGATGTCACAATATTTCATCACCTATGACGTCATTGAAAATATGATGTCATCAACTGTGGTTGAAAAACATGGATCCAAATCCTGAACAGCTGAGGTGTTATGTTTTTACAAGGTTCAAACTTGGAGAGACTCCAATCAAAATTCATGCTGATTTGATTTCTGTGTACGGGGACCAGTGTACGTCACACAGGACAGTTTGCAGATGGATTCAAAATTTCAAAGATGGAAAAGCTGACTTAAAAGATGAATACCGCTCTGGGCGTCCTTGTGATGCCAGGAACGAGCACATTATCCTGCTTGTAAAGAAAGCCGTTGAAGAGAACCAACATATTACAAATCGGGAGATAAATGAAACACATGGGCTTTCATGGTACAGTTGAACGGATCCTGCGTCAAGATCTTCAGCTAAAAAAATCGCTGCAAAATGGGTACCACACCTGTTGACAGATCAACAAAAGAAGCAGATGGTTTTGTGTGCCAAGAAATTGCTGGAGATGTTTGAGCCAAATGGCCCAAAACGGCTGTGTGACGTAGTCACCGGAGATGAAACTTGGATCTCATTTTATGGCATCCCAAGCAAGCGGTCCAATATGGCGTGGGTGAGTGCTGACCAGGAGAGACCAGTTGTTCTTCGTCCATCTTTTCAGAGTCGGAAGAGACTTTTCTCCATTTTTTTCGGCACCCAAGGCAGTCGACATACTTCCAGAGAAATGCACACTCACTGCCAGCTATTATGTTGGAACAGTTTTGCCCAAAGTGGCTGGGTCTGTCTGTGAGCAGCGCCCAACCATTGGTACCAGCAAAACAATGCTCCTGCATGACAATGCCAGTGCTCACAAAGCCATGGTCACCATGACCTATCTAGAAGAGCAATCTGTCCAAGTTCTTCCACATCAACCTTACAGTCCAGACTTGTCACCATGTGACTTTTGGTTATTTCCACTTCTGAAGGAAAACCTCTCTGGCAAGAAGTTTTCAAGGATAACCAAAAGCGGTGAAATCACAGCTGGACACCATACCTCTGCTGGAGTATCAAAATGCCTTTGTTTCTTGGCTGACCCGACTGCAACTTTGTGTGAAAAGAGGAGGAGAGTACTTCGAGGGACTGTAAAGAAATGGTAAGTTTCGAGCAATAAACACGGCCGTTAGAGACCAAGTGTCAAGACTTTTGGATCATCCATGTACAACAACACTCACACACGACAGCACACACACCTTCACACACACACACACTCGCACACGCACACACGCACACGCACACACACACACACACACACACACACACACACACACACACACACACACACACACACACACACACACACACACACACACACGCACGCACGCACGAACGAACGCACGCACGCACATACACACACGTCCTGCAAGGTGCCCAGTCATACACAATCACGCCTGACACATACAAAAACAAGAATGGGCCAACGCCAGTATGAGCATGTAGGACTTTTCAGGGATTACAGTCAGACTGGAAGGTAGTTGTGATAAGCTTTTCTGAAAAGATGTGTTTTTAAAGAGGATTTGAATTCTGAGATTGTGGGAGCATGACGGATTGAATAGGGAAGACTGTTCCAGACAGTAGGTCCTTGGAAGGAAAACGATCGTTCTCCCCATTGTTTTGTTCTAGATTTGGGAATGATGAAGATGCGACTGTCAGAAGAGGAGTGAAGAGATCGTGATGGTTTGTACAGATGAAGCAGTTCAGAAAGATAACGTGGAGCAGTCAGAGAAAATGTTACAGCAGGTCACGGCTATTTTGTACTCTATTCTTTGGGAGATAGGAAGCCAGTGAAGCTTAATGAGCAGATGAGTAACATGTGATTGCTTTGATGTTTTGTAAATAAGTCTAGCTGCGCAATTTTGAACTCTCTGTAGTTTTTCAATGTGTGTTTTTGGAAGACCGGCAAGGATGAATTCAGTAATCAAGATGAGAAAGGACCAGAGTGCAACTAGGGTTTTAGTAGCAAGTACGCACGCTGACAGACTTTTGTTACCTGAGATAGAGATTTTAATCAAACATGACACCTAGATTTCGGACAGAGTGGGAGAAAGCAATGTCGTTCTGTCCAACAGAAATGAATGTGTATTATGTATGTAAGCCTTTCTTGGACAAGAAAAGGATATGGTATTGAAGTTTCTCCATTTCCCTCAGTTTTGCCGAGGGTAAAACAAAATGAAGTGCAATGACGTCACAACCCTGATGACGTCATCTTCGAAAATCTTGTCTGTTATCATTCAAAACTATGTGTGCCAACTTTTGTTGATGTACCTTCATAGGACTTATTGAACACCCTGTATATAAAACTCCAGCAAAACAAAAAATATACTAACTTTTAAAGCTGAGACTAATTGATTTTTAACTGTTAACAGCGAGCCCAGTGATTACAGGCTCGTGATATTAGCCTGGCATGTGATTTTAGCTTTTGTAAATTCTTAATCATTCACATTAACGAGCTATTTAAATACCACAAAAACGAGACAACTAAATACGAATGCTAAAATACTTTGTCTAATCACATCCTCCAGCTCGTTAAGAACCCCATTTCAATGATTAATTCGCCGCGAGGATTTTGTAATTAACAGACATTTTATTCGTTCATCGGACCGAACACTGTTGACTGAGTACCCTTCCTCCCCATTCCATGTTTCATATTCTTCCTTTACAGAAGTAATGTAACCAATGTTTCAACTGGGAAAAAACATGTGTTGAAGAAGACGGCGTGTGTGCACACAACCACCCAAACACGTATACATATGTAAGGGGAGAGAGAGAGAGAGAGAGAGAGAGAGAGAGAGAGAGAGAGAGAGAGAGAGAGAGAGAGAGAGAGAGAGAGAGAGAGAGCGAGAGAGAGAGAGAGAGAGAGAGAGAGAGAGAGAGAGAGAGAGAGAGAGGAGAGACTAGAGAGAGAGAGAGAGAGAGAGAGAGAGAGAGAGAGAGAGAGAGAGACGAGAGAGAGAGAGGGGAGAGAGAGAGAGAAGAGGGAGAGGGGAGAGAGAGAGAGAGAGAGAGAGAGAGAGCGAGAGAGAGAGAGAGAGAGAGAGAGAGAGAGAGAGAGAAAAGACAGTGCTTATGCCTACTTTTTTTTATATCAATAAAGAGTCAGGCAGTCAGACAGACAGACAGAGAGGCAGATTTATCAACCGACTTACTTACATACAAAACAGACACATAGACAAACATAGGGACAGGGTAAGGCAGACACAAAAATAGAACCTCTATAAGCCCCAGCCATTGTTTTGTGTCCCCGCCTCTATGTGTCCCCGCCATTGTATTGTGTCCCCACCTCTATGTGTCCCCGCCATTGTATTGTGTCCCCACCTCTATAAGCCCCCGCCGCATTGTATTGTGTCCCCACCTCTATGTGTCCCCCACCTCTATGTGCCCCCGCCATTGTATTGTGTCCCCACCTCTATGAGCCCCCGCCAATGTATTGTGTCCCCACCTCTATGTGTCCACGCCATTGTATTGTGTCCCCACCTCTATAAGCCCCCGCCATTGTATTGTGTCCCCGCCTCTATAAGCCCCCGCCATTGTATTATGAGCCCCCGCCAATGTATTGTGTCCCCACCTCTATGTGTCCCCGCCATTGTATTGTGTCCCCACCTCTATGACCCCGCCATTGCCCCCGCCCCCGCCATTGTATTGTGTCCCCACCTCTATGAGCCCCCGCCATTGTATTGTGTACCCACCTCTATGAGCCCCCGCCATTGTATTGTGTCCCCACCTCTATGAGCCCCCGCCATTGTATTGTGTCCCCACCTCTATAAGCCCCCGCCATTGTATTGTGTCCCCACCTCTATGTGCCCCAGCCATTGTATTGTGTCCCCACCTCTATAAGCCCCCGCCATTGTATTGTGTCCCCACCTCTATGAGCCCCCGCCATTGTATTGTGTCCCCACCTCTATGTGTCTCCGCCATTGTATTGTGTCCCCACCTCTATGTGTCCCCACCTCTGTGAGCCCCCGCCATTGTATTGTGTCCACGCCTCTATATGTCCCCGCCATTGTATTGTGTCCCCACCTCTATAAGCCCCCGCCATTGTATTGTGTCCCCACCTCTATGTGTCCCCGCCATTGTATTGTGTCCCCACCTCTATGTGTCCCCGCCATTGTATTGTGTCCCCACCTCTATGTGTCCCCGCCATTGTATTGTGTCCCCACCTTCTATTAGTGTCCCCCAGATCCCCCGCCATTGTATTGTGTCCCCACCTCTATGAGCCCCCGCCATTGTATTGTGTCCCCACCTCTATGAGCCCCCGCCATTGTATTGTGTCCCCACCTCTATGTGTCCCCGCCATTGTATTGTGTCCCCACCTCTATTTGTCCCCGCCATTGTATTGTGTCCCCATCTCTATGTGTCCCCGCCATTCTATTGTGTCCCCACCTCTATGAGCCCCCGCCATTGTATTGTGTCCCCACCTCTATAAGCCCCCGCCATTGTATTGTGTCCCCACCTCTATGAGCCCCCGTCCCCGCCATTGTATTGTGTCCCCACCTCTATGTGTCCCCGCCATTGTATTGTGTCCCCACCTCTATAAGCCCCCGCCATTGTATTGTGTCCCCACCTCTATGTGTCCCCGCCATTGTATTGTGTCCCCACCTCTATAAGCCCCCGCCATTGTATTGTGTCCCCACCTCTATGTGCCCCCGCCATTGTATTGTGTCCCCACCTCTATGTGTCCCCGCCATTGTATTGTGTCCCCGCCATTGTATTGTGTCCCCACCTCTATGAGCCCCCGCCATTGTATTGTGTCCACGCCTCTATATGTCCCCGCCATTGTATTGTGTCCCAACCTCTATAAGCCCCCGCCATTGTATTGTGTCCCCACCTCTATGTGTCCACGCCATTGTATTGTGTCCCCCACCTCTATGTGCCCCCCGCCATCCATAGAGAGAGAGAGAGAGAAAAGACAGTGCTTATGCCTACTTTTTTTTATATCAATAAAGAGTCAGGCAGTCAGACAGACAGACAGAGAGGCAGATTTATCAACCGACTTACTTACATACAAAACAGACACATAGACAAACATAGGGACAGGGTAAGGCAGACACAAAAATAGAACCTCTATAAGCCCCCGCCATTGTGTTGTGTCCCCGACTCTATGTCCCCCCCCCCCCCCCCCCCCCCGCCATGTCCCCACCTCTATGCAGCCCCAAGCCACGGCATTGTGTCCCCAACTCTATGTGTCCCCGCCATTGTATTGTGTCCCCACCTCTATGCAGCCCCGCCATTGCCCCCCGCATTGTATTGTGTCCCCACCTCTATGAGCCCCCGCCATTGTATTGTGTCCCCACCTCTATGAGCCCCCGCCATTGTATTGTGTCCCCACCTCTATGAGCCCCCGCCATTGTATTGTGTCCCCACCTCTATGAGCCCCCGCCATTGTATTGTGTCCCCACCTCTATGTGCCCCCGCCATTGTATTGTGTCCCCACCTCTATGTGTCCCCGCCATTGTATTGTGTCCCCACCTCTATGAGCCCCCGCCATTGTATTGTGTCCCCACCTCTATGTGTCCCCGCCATTGTATTGTGTCCCCACCTCTATGTGTCCCCGACCAGCCCCCGCCATTGTATTGTGTCCCCACCTCTATGTGTCCCTGCCATTGTATTGTGTCCCCACCTCTATAAGCCCCCGCCATTGTATTGTGTCCCCACCTCTATGTGTCCCCGCCATTGTATTGTGTCCCCACCTCTATGTGCCCCCGCCATTGTATTGTGTCCCCACCTCTATGTGTCCCCACCTCTATGAGCCCCCGCCATTGTATTGTGTCCACGCCTCTATGTGCCTCTATTTGTCCCACCTCTATGAGCCCCCGCCATTGTATTGTGTCCCCACCTCTATGAGCCCCCGCCATTGTATTGTGTCCCCACCTCTATGAGCCCCCGCCATTGTATTGTGTCCCCACCTCTATGTTGTATTGTGTCCCCACCTCTGTGAGCCCCCGCCATTGTATTGTGTCCCCGCCTCTGTATTGTGTACCCCGCCATTGTATTGTGTCCCCACCTCTATGAGCCCCCGCCATTGTATTGTGTCCCCCGAGCCCCCGCCATTGTATTGTGTCCCCACCTCTATGTGTCCCCGCCATTGTATTGTGTCCCCACCTCTATGAGACCCCGCCATCTATGCCATTGTATTGTGTCCCCACCTCTATAAGACCCCGCCATTGTATTGTGTCCCCACCTCTATAAGACCCCGCCATTGTATTGTGTCCCCACCTCTATAAGCCCCCCGCCATTGTATTGTGTCCACCTCTATAAGACCCCGCCATTGTGTCCCCACCTCTATGGAGCCCCCGCCATTGTATTGTGTCCCCACCTCTATGAGCCCCCGCCATTGTATTGTGTCCCCACCTCTATGAGTCCCCGCCATTGTATTGTGTCCCCACCTCTATGTGTCCCCGCCATTGTATTGTGTCCCCACCTCTATAAGCCCCCGCCATTGTATTGTGTCCCCACCTCTATGTGTCCCCGCCATTGTATTGTGTCCCCACCTCTATGAGCCCCCGCCATTGTATTGTGTCCCCACCTCTATGAGCCCCCGCCATTGTATTGTGTCCCCACCTCTATGTGTCCCCGCCATTGTATTGTGTCCCCACCTCTATGTGTCCCCGCCATTGTATTGTGTCCCCACCTCTATCTATTGTATTGTGTCCCCCCTCTATAAGCCCCGCCATTGTATTGTGTCCCCACCTCTATGTGCCCCCGCCATTGTATTGTGTCCCCACCTCTATAAGCCCCCGCCATTGTATTGTGTCCCCACCTCTATGTGCCCCCGCCATTGTATTGTGTCCCCACCTCTATGTGTCCCCGCCATTGTATTGTGTCCCCACCTCTATGTGTCCCCACCTCTGTGAGCCCCCGCCATTGTATTGTGTCCCCACCTCTATATGCCCCCGCCATTGTATTGTGTCCCCACCTCTATAAGCCCCCGCCATTGTATTGTGTCCCCACCTCTATGTGTCCCCGCCATTGTATTGTGTCCCCACCTCTATGTGTATTGTGTCCCCACCTCTATGTGCCCCCGCCATTGTATTGTGTCCCCACCTCTATAAGCCCCCGCCATTGTATTGTGTCCCCACCTCTATGAGCCCCCGCCATTGTATTGTGTCCCCACCTCTATGTGCCCCCGCCATTGTATTGTGTCCCCACCTCTATGAGCCCCCGCCATTGTATTGTGTCCCCACCTCTATGAGCCCCCGCCATTGTATTGTGTCCCCACCTCTATGTGTCCCCGCCATTGTATTGTGTCCCCACCTCTATAAGTCCCCGCCATTGTATTGTGTCCCCACCTCTATGTGCCCCCGCCATTGTATTGTGTCCCCACCTCTATGTGTCCCCGCCATTGTATTGTGTCCCCACCTCTATGTGTCCCCGCCATTGTATTGTGTCCCCACCTCTATGTGTCCCCGCCATTGTATTGTGTCCCCACCTCTATGAGCCCCCGCCATTGTATTGTGTCCCCACCTCTATGTGCCCCCGCCATTGTATTGTGTCCCCACCTCTATGTGTCCCCACCTCTGTGAGCCCCCGCCATTGTATTGTGTCCCCACCTCTATGTGTCCCCGCCATTGTATTGTGTCCCCACCTCTATGAGCCCCCGCCATTGTATTGTGTCCCCACCTCTATGTGTACCCCACCTCTATGAGCCCCCGCCATTGTATTGTGTACCCACCTCTATGAGCCCCCGCCATTGTATTGTGTCCACGCCTCTATATGTCCCCGCCATTGTATTGTGTCCCAACCTCTATAAGCC
>CM065692.1:35868567-35888567 GCA_017654935.2 Phymorhynchus buccinoides
TAATCACTGTATCTCTGTTTTAGGAAAGTGAGAACCTTAATTACAAATCAAATAACAATCGGCATAATTTGACAATGTTGATGAAAAAACCCAAAGTTTAGCTAGCTCGGCGCTCAACTAGTGGAAGCAAAGACACGATAATTTAAATATAATAAGAACATACATTTTTTTTTTGGTAGCTACGAAATGACGTAAGCACATAACTTACTTCCATCCAATCAAATCAATCCACCTAAACATTTTAGCCAGCCATTTGTAAACAGCAGACGTTGAAGGAGGTGAAAGAGGTTTATTTTTGTCTCTTCCTTCCTGTAAGTGACCAGTCAAACTTAACTATTCTCTTACTTAGGCCTACTGTAGTAGTGGTTTGAAGTTAGTCAGTACCAGTTTTTAACCTTTATCTGGAAAAAAAAATGTTGATTTGATGTGTTAGAATAGATCTAGACTTGGTTTTCTAAGCTTGGGCCGTTGCCGGCGTGTGAACTGTAAGCTTAGTAACCGGTCATGGTGGTAGAGTACTGAGTAGCTAAGTGAGCGTGATATGCTATATTTTTCGTCAGGGCTCCAATTCTACAGGACTCTCTAAAAGAATGTTCAGGGGGTCCCATTAGAGGTGTGGCGGTGTATTTTTACCTCTATGAGATTTTTACCTCTAGCCGCGTAGCCAATCAGTATCGTTTGTTTGTCCGCCATTGTGAATCATTACGAAACTAAGTGCATGACTTTGTACATCGATTTCTCAGCAAATATGTAGATTTACACTCTCCTGCTCTATGTCTTGGTTCTTTCCGTGGTTAGGGATAGGGTTAGGATGGTTATAGTTTGCATGCGAAGGGTGGATATTTCATGGGATCTACTTATTTCTCATGACACCGGGACTCCTTTCATTCATTATTGTCATCATCAGCACCATTTCCTGCACGAAATACAAGCATTTTCTTTTAATTTAAAGTATTGTTTTGAATGAAATTTGAGATGAAACCGTTATCTAAAAAAATATAAAAACAAAGTCGAAATTGAAACGTTTATTGTTTGTTTTGTTTTTATTAAAATTTTCTTCTCCTTCTACCAGTCATACCCACCTGCCGTCACCGGCAATTACTGGCATAATACATGTACTGGGGTTAAAAGAATTCTGCAGCGCGCGGAAAGAAAAAGAAAACACAGTGGCCACGGGTACGGCGTTGTTGCAACACTTCTTCCTAGTCAAAAGTTTCGTAAAGTTTTCTTATTTCGTATATTTAACGCTGGTTTAACGCATCTTGGCAAGGTATAGGATAGGGTTAGAATACGTCAGAGTTAATGTCAGTAGTTTTTAAGACATTTGCGCACAAATAAATGTATCCATCCTATGATCGAGCGCCTACCCCGCAGTCTAGAGAATGTGAGATACGGGCCTGTACCCTGAGCCTCTACCCAAAACAAAAACAAAACTAGATAAATAAGGGCCTCCTAGGGCATGCCACGGCTGAGCACCACTAGCTATACGGAGAACTGAGACCCAGTCGTGCACACATCAATGGGGGTTCAAATTCGACTTTGTTTTTATTTTATGAATACTTATAACCCAGCAGTCGTCTGTGTGTGTAGTTTAATATAAACAGAAAAGTCTAGCAGAGCCGTGTGTAGGTCTATTTTGAATTATGTAGTAACATTTACGCGTCCCCATGCGAAGATGCTAAGATGATCATGTAACATTTTGTTGTTGTTGCTGATGTTAATTTGCTTTTGTTCACTAACTTCAGATGTTTTGTGTATGATCTTGATTTCATTGTAAAATGCTGCTGTTTTAAAAATATAAATTTGGAAGCATGAAATGTATTGGTACTCATGGTTTCCACCCCACCCCACGTCACCCTCTCTCTCTCTCTCTCTCTCTCTCTCTCTCTCTCTCCCCATCTGTCGATGTGTGAATGTATATCAATGTCTTTCTTTTCTCTTTTCCTCTTATCTCTTTCCCTCCCTCTTTCTCTGCCTCTTTCTATGCTTTTTCGATAGTCTTTCTACTTTCCCCTCTCTCTCTGTATCTTGGTCTTATTCTTTGTGTTGTCATCTGACCGTACTCTATGCTCTATGCTAACATTTATGCAAAACACCCTCTATAGCACTGTCTCATAATTCGGTCTTTGGGGGTTATCTTTCTCTACTGTCTCGTTTTGAAGTCGGTTTGGGGTAGTTCAGGTTCCAAAATAGAATTTAAAAAAACAAACGTTACCTACGTTAAACAACTATATTTTGTTCTTGTCTTCAAGTCTTGGGGTATTAATGTGGTCGTATCAAGTAAACAAATAAGAACATAACTGTTTATAGTCAACGAATGTAAACACAGGGTATTAATGTGGTCGTATCAAGTAAACAAATAAGAACATAACTGTTTATAGTCAACGAATGTAAACACATTAAGAAAACCCCCATGAACCAGGACTTAATATTATTACATCTCCAAAATGATAACTGAGCCATTAAACACCCCTCCATTATGATTACGGAGCAGCCATGTCGTGTCCTAACTGGCACAGAACTCGTCTGTTACTTCCGTTTTTATTTCGCAACAGTGCTATAGTCTATGCTCCCGTAAAGCCTGTACTTGCCATGCTCCTGTAATACCCGTGCCCAAAACCCTATGTTCCAGACCCTTCATGTTAAATTCTAGCTATATAGCCGTACTCAAAACCCTATATGCTCCAGTAATACTTGTATTCAAACCATCTGTGCTCCAGTAATACCCGTATTCAGAACCCTCCATGCCCCTGTATCCAGATCTGTGTCCCAGGTATACCCATATTCGGAACTCTCATAATCCCTGACTACCTGTATCCACCCCCCCACCCCCCCATAAATACCCATTCAGAACCCTCTATGCCCTATAAATACCCGTATTCAGAACCCTCTTTAACACAGGGTAACACCTGTATTCAGAATCCTCTATGTTCCAATAATACCCGTTTTCAGAATTCTCTATTCCCATTGAATACCCATATTCAGAATTCTCTATGTTCCAATAATACTGTTTTCAGAATCATCCATCTCACAATAATACCGGTACCCAGAACTGTCTGCCCCAGTGATACCCGTACCCAGAACCCTGTATGTCTCCACGGTACCCAGACCCCTCTAACCCAGTAATACCCATGCCCAGACCCCCTCCCTCTTCCTAAGCTCCTTGATATTACCCATAACGTACCCAGAACCAAACCGATTCTGGCACAAATCTGGCAACAAGCAGATTTGCCGTTATGGCATTGCCAGATCTGGGCCAGAATCATGCCATCACTACCACATCAACACGCACAACTGCCACAATCAAAACGACACGTCTGCCATCATTCATCCAGAATGGAACCAGAATCAAATCGATGTACTGCCCAGTATCTGGCCAATACACTGTCAGCATAGCAACGATGTGACCACTACGACGCTGGCCCAAAAGGTAAAATGCCAGCATCGTCCCATAACTGGCTCCCCATCATGAACCATCATTTGCCAATGCTGGCCCGACACGAAAAGGGGTGTGCATAGGAAATCGCGGCAAAGCTGGTACGATTACATGCCAGCATCGTCTCTAATGATGGCATGATGGCAAACACGACATGAAGCCAGCATCAGAACGATGCCGGAATGTTTACAGGGAAGGACGTGGACGGGACATATGCAAAGGGGGAGTTCTTAAAAGCGCAAGTTTATTTATTACATTGAAAGGATCTAAAATTTATAAAATATAGTATTTTGTGTCACGTGACACTTAATAAATGACTAGTGATGTAAAATAGATTCATAAAATTCTGTTGTTTGTCTGGCCATAATACAACCCTCCCTGTTGTATTACAATTCAAGGGCTACAAGGTTAAAATTTCTAAAAATTATTTTATTGATAAAAAGCCAAATTTGGCCCTTATTTATTATTAAAAGGGAATATGTACATATATATATTTCATATTTACAAAATATATATATATATTCTTATGGCTATTTACAAAAAATTATATCTAACTAAACATTAATATTTTATTGTCCTACCCGGGGAAGGAGTTTTCCTTTTCCCTATCTATATGATAGGGGGAATAATTTACATCACGGACGTTTATGTATGCTCTTCAAAAGTGAATCGCTCTATTTTAAAATTTATATAAATGAATACCTGGGATCCTTTAAAAAGATGGGGGGGGGGGGGGGAGTAGTGGGTAACCCGGAGGATCTCAACACACCGAGTGGGGGCGGGCCCACTGGGGGAGGCACACGCAAGCCATCCTCGCGTCAACAACCCCCAGCGGGCCCGCCCCATCAAGGGGGAGACCAACTCACGGGCTTTGGGGAAGGGGTGGAGGAGGGAGGGGACATGATCCGGGGGTCCTCGCCGCCAAGGGGAGAAGTGCTCACCGCGGGAGGATACGCAAGACATCCTCGTGCCCACAACCCACAGTGGGCGCAACTTCCCGAGGGGGGCACCACCGCACGGGTTAAGTGTTAAAAAGGATCCCATGCAAATGAAAAAATAACCTTTATTTTGTATTAATATGTACAAAATGTATGGAGTAGGACGCCATGCACTACTGTAAATGGTTTTGTTTTGTTTTATCTTTCTTTCCCAAAGTATAAGTATTTCAGTAACAATGTGATATTTTTGTTTAATATCATGTGTGCAATATATGTTGATGGTTAAAATGTTTTTGTGATGAAAAGTGTTTATGTAATGTTGATGTAAAGGTGAACTTGTATTTTGGCAATTAAAACCGTCTGATTTTAAAAATAAGAATAATTTATTATCTGTGCCGACAGCCCTCGGTGGCTGGGCCAGAGGGCGACTGGCGATCAGTTTGCATAAAACGTGATGTTAAAAGTTACTAATAAAATAGTATAGTAGTTATTCATATGAAATGTGGGCGGTGTTGACTGAAGGACCCCCGGCCGGCGGCCGTACAACAGTAGCTAATTATGTCAGAAACAGGAGGGGGAACAACTTTAGGACCACTTTACTTTTAAAAGAACAAGTTTAATGGAAGTTTTTAAAATTCAAATGAAGGTCTAACGAGAAAAATATTTACACATAATCTTTTTCTTTTATTTGTCAAAAATGTCGTTTAAAAGATTTCCACTTAAAGTGGAAAACTATTTGTACAGAATTAAAAAAGGATTTTTTTGATTTTACATCAAATGTTTTGATAAAAAGTTTACAGGATAGGAGAAACGAGAGTCCGTAAATCAATCAAAATGTACAAACAAAAACAAGCACGGACTCTAAAAAGCACTAACATAATTTTGCCGAGTCCGGGCAGAAAAGGTTATAAACAGAGGCTATCCCCCTGTTCCTTATGTTCTATTTAAGTGGACCCTGTGTTTCAAATTATATTCCAAAGTTATGTACATTTATTGTTAAAAGCATAATTTGTTGTTAAAATATCTTTAAAATATATCAATTTTAAAACTAGTGATTACTGACGGGGCTGATTGTTTGGGCCGGAGGGAGGGAGGTATAGGGGCCCCTCCTCTCCAGCCAAAACAGTGGTAGGGCGTCGCTATATGGGTCCAACACTAAGTGCGGGGGGACCCATTGGGATAACCCTGACCGTAAATGTACGTTCGCGACTACAAGAGCACCCCCCGGAGGTCGCGCCGCGCACCCATCTACTGGGGGGAAGGGAGTAAAATTTACTCGGACTCAAAAGAGTCCTACCGGCACTGTGTGATACATGCCGAAAATTAAAAAGGGAAAAGAGAGAAAAAAAAGAAAATTTTGGAATTGGGAATGGAGTATAGATAGGTGCGCGGCCCGCTGTCCGAAGGGACCATGTCCCCGTCATTAAAATAACTTGTCTAAATGTTTACAATTAAATCTTATTTTATTTTATTATCTCTTCTTGATCAGAAATGTTGACCAAAAGATGTTTGGACTAAGGCTTCGGCCAGCCAGACCAAAGGGGCCCACCCCTCTATAGTATGTCTTTGCATGATTAATTTAGAAAACGTTATATTATGTATTTTTTGTTTTTTAATTAACGGTTCAAGTTCCTTTGTAATAATAGTACATGGATCAAACAGGTGTTCCACGTCGAGGGTTTTACCACATTCGCATTCCACTTCTATATACGTACATGGATTTGATCTTGTACTAATTCTAAAAATTAAAGATTGAAGAGATGGTTGGATAGGCAGGAATAGGCCGCCTTTTACTATTGTATGATCCCAAGAATGGGCTTTGGCATAGGTTTCTAGCTCTCTGCTCCACTCTTGGAATGCTGCCACATTTAATATACTTTTTGATTCTCTTATTGATAATTTTATATTGGATAAGGTACCTAACTTTCCCTCTGCGGCATCCTTGGCCGCCCTGTCGGCTCGATCATTACCCAATATGCCGCAGTGGGAAGGTATCCAAGTAATTATTAGGGAGGTACCTTTAAGTATTATTTGATGTGTTAATATTCTTATTTCATTTATAATTTCCAATCTATTATTTGTTTCTCCCTGAAGGGCCTGAATAGAGGATAGTGAGTCAGTATAAATGACTACATTTATTGGAGGATTAGTTAAATTATTTAAATAGGAGCATACTTCGAGTATTGACCAAAGTTCAGCACTAAAAATCGAAAGGTAGTCATTTAATTGAAAAGATTTTGTTATTTCCAATGTAGGAATGGTGAAAGCGCATCCTACTTTGTGGTCGATTTTCGAACCGTCTGTATAAATTTGTAAAAAGAATTTAGCTGCTTCATTTTTTTTCTTTAGCTGCTATACTTATTAAATTAACTTCTTCTTTCGAAAATTTACTATTTAAGGTTGTATCATATTGGATTTCTTTTCTCTCCCACGGAGGGAAGTATACAAAAGAGTGTGGGGAGACATGTTGTAGTTCCAATTTGGCTTCTTTGAATAGATTTGCAGAGTAATGAATAATATTTGTATTCCTTTCACTTGCCGTGGGATTTTTTTTCTTTTTAATTTCGTAGTCCAAAAAGGGATCTATCATGTTCATTTTAGATTCTTTATATGACTCCGTATTGGCTGCATACCAGCGTACTAAAAAGTTGGCGCAGTTTACCTTCATCAAATTCTGTAATGGCAGCCACCCAATGTCCCTGTACACTAACTTGTTTACTGCGTACACAGGGACATCGAGGGCAATTTTCAGTGTCTTAGTTTCTATGACTTGTAGTTTCTGAAACTGACTTTTGGTCAAGGATTGAAAGGCCTCCATTCCGTAGATCAAACGGCTGCGCACCAGGGCCCTAACCAGATTAACAAGGAATTTTGGGTCTTTAGCCCATCTTTCTTTAGAGACCACTTTTATAAAATTTAAGGCTTGTGAAGCCTTTTTTGCTGTATGTGCAATATGTGGTGTCCAATTTAGCGTTGGAGTAAGAATTACACCCACAAATTTTACTTTTGTGCACTGTTTTTTTACAGTACCTAAAATATCAATTGTTAAGTCAGTTTTCATTCTTTTGTTAGAAAAAACCATGAATTGACATTTATTTTGTGAGAGCGAAAAACCGTGATCCCGAAGGTACGTTGCTATTGCTGTTATATGAGTTTGATGGTCTTTATGCATTAGTAAGTATTTTTTTTGTATTTGGGGATGTCCATATAGCAATATCGTCTGCGTACATGGAGATTTTCGATTTTCCCAATGGTATCGTCTGAATATCGTAGAGCATGATATTAAATAGGGTTGGTGCTATCATGCTTCCTTGTGGGACACCCATGTCTAAAGTGTGAACTTCAGACAGGGACTGTCCCACATTCACTCTAATTTTTCTGTTCTCTAAAAAGGTTTTTATAAAATTAAAAGTATTGCCCGCTATGCCGAGCCTGCTAATTTTTTGAAGTAACCTCCCATGCCAAACTGAGTCATATGCTCCTTTGATATCAAAGAATGTAGACAAAATTATTCTTCGGCGGCTAAAAGCTTTTTTAACATGGGAGGTTAATTTAACTACTTGTTCCATGCAGGATCGGTGTTTTCGAAAACCTGCCTGGAGAGGGGGCAAAATATTATTTTTTTGTAAAAAGTAATCTAATCGTGTTCTCACGATCCTTTCGTAAACTTTATCCAGATGAGTGGTGAGGGAGATAGGCCGGTAACTTTTAGGATCCCTCTTCGGTTTTCCGGGTTTAGGGATCCCTATTACTTGGGCCTCTTTCCAAGCTTGTGGAATTTCCCCCCCTCTCCCAGCATCTGGAGTAGAATCCATGTAAAATTTGTAAATATGTTGGAGGTAACTGTTTTATTATTTTGTAGGAGATGATATCGCCTCCTGTTGCTTTATTGACGTTTTTTATACTACGTAGGGCTCTAGCAAGCTCGGTATATTTAATTGGGGCATTTATAGGATGAGAGTTATCCGTGGATTTACTAAAAGTTGGAATACTATTCCTTCTGACTTGTTCTTGTTGTGGCAAAGCAGTAGTTTGACTAGCCTTACTGAAGGTTTCAGCTGGTACATTAGCTGTTTCAATGTTGGATTTTGTTGACTTTTTGTTCACTGTAAGTCTTGTCTTTCTAGAAAATCCACTAAGTTTTAGCTTTTTTAGCCTCTTCCAGGCTTTCCCTAGGTCTTTAAAATCGACCAACTTTTCTTTTGTATAGTATTCTAATTTGGATTTAGCTACTATTTTTGTACTGTGTTTTTCTTTCGTTTTCTTATCATCAAAATGTTCTACAGTGGGGTATTTATTAAATTTATTGCTTGCCTTATGTTTTTCTTTCACTACTGCTGCGCAATCCTCGTTCCACCAGGGATTGTTTCTGGTTTTATTGATCTTTTCTGAGGATTGCGAAGTCATAGGGATGGCAAGTATACTAGCTTCTAAAATTTGTGAATGAATATTTTTGTAGTATATTTCTATATTCTGATGTTCGACTTCCTCTAATGTATGCTTTTCTAAAGCTGATTTTAAAACTTCCCAGTTAGCCTTTTCATATAGAATTTTTTTCGGGGGCAAATCTTCCGAATCATCTATAGATGTTTCAATCTCTATTGAAATGGGCTTATGGTCTGAGCCCAGGGGATCAATTAGAGGGCACCAATCAGTCTTGGTGTATAACTGTGGACTAGGCAAGGTTAAGTCCACTGTAGTAGCTTTATTGTTTTGTCTGTTAGGATACCTTGTGTTTGTTCCATCGTTAAGTAAAATTAAATTAGATTCATTCATTTCGTCCATTAATTTGTGATCTTCATTTCTTGTGCAGTTACGCTCCCAGCTTATATGGTGAGCGTTGAAATTTCCCAGCTCAGCCCAGGAGCAGGAGAGGGACAAAGAATGAAGCCAGTTAGTAGTGGGTGCCTTTTTATAGCCCTGTGGATAGTACACATTTAAAATATGTAGAGGATGGCCATTTAAATTAATTTGTATTGTATTGAATTGCGTCAATATTTAGAATAGGCGAAATAATATTATTATAACTTATATATGTTCTTACGTAGGTTGCGGTTTTTATCCTACCTAATGAGTTACTAATTGATGGAGGGTGGCAGAAACCATCTATTCTAGGTATGTTTTCAGCTGTGCAATTTAGTGACTGAAGACAAAGAATATGATATTTAGTTGGGTTTGTTGCCAACAAATTTATCAAAAAGTCTGTGTTGGAGGAAGCTGCTCTGCAGTTCCACTGGAGAATATTTACTGAAGAGAAAGACAGGAAAGCTTTAAGGAGATTTTAGTTAAAATGTTTCTAAAAAGAAACTTTTTACTGAAGTTTCTGTGACACATATCTGTATCGCTGTCTGGAAACCTCTGTCGGTTCACAAACCAACTGGGCCAAACGATACAGATTACTGCCTTGTGCTGTGGGAATAGGGGACCGATCGCCTGGTGGGAGGAGGGCCACCAATCCATCCAGGAGCAATTTTGGTTTATTACTGGTTCTAGCTTTCGCTAGGGAAATCAAAATCTTGGTTACAAATTCCTCTCCTGGAGATTTATTAGTAAGTTGTTGTTCTATTTGCTGTAGCTGGTTCAAATCAATGGGTGTAGCTGAAGTGCTTGCCTCTTGTGACGGGTTCAGATCCAGTCTTTTGGTCATTTTGTCTTGGTAGTCAGTCATGAGTTTGTCCATGTGTTTTGTCATACAAGTCATAATTGTCTCAGTTTGTTTTTGTATCTGATCCGCCACAAGTGCTTCAATGTTCTTTTCTGATGCATTTTTGTTCTGTTCAATTCAAAGATTGGCTTTTGCTTTTAAAAGTTTTTTTTTGTTACTATTTAGTCTGATTCGTCTCGAGAATTTCCTTCTCCTTCTATCTGTGCTTTTGACAGGGGCAGCGTTGTTAGAGCTATCAAGAAGGGGGATCTGACTTTGATCTTCCACGGTTTCCCGGCTTACTGCGCCCTTCACTCTGTCTGCATAGCTATCTGCCTGTGGTGGTTTGGGAGGGCCTCTCTCCTCTGTTCTCCATGCCACATCAGGTGGCAGGTGGGGGGGGGGGGGGGGGGGGGGGGGGGTGTGACCTTCTTTCTTCTTTGAGGTTTTTTTCCTCTGCCAAAGCAACTTTGGCCCTTTTAATGGCCTCAGAGTATGGCAAAAAGATCTCTGCTCTTATTTTGTTTGCTCTCAAACGCAGTTGATACTGGGGGCAACCCTGGTATGCCGCCGAATGATTTCCCATGCAATTGATACATTTTAGGGATTGTGTCGTACAATCTTTAATATTGTATCCAGACTGGGCACATCTCACACAGTTCTCTTTTTTTGGATCTGCATTGGTCTTGGCTGTGTCCCAGCCTGGAGCACTTTATGCATTTCCGAACTGGTGCAACATACGGATGTACTTTAAATTCTTCTGCGTTCAGTTTTACGAGGGACGGGAGAGTAGACCTGTCAAAAATAATTTTGACAGCCCTCGAGTCACTCCCGTCCCTGTTTTTCCAATCTGGTCACATGTTTAGCGCCTGGGATGTCTTTTGATTTCGTCACTGTTTTCTTCATGGGGGATAGCTTTGGTTACGCCCTCAGTTGTGACGGTTGGAACCGAACACTTAATATTTATCTGTGCTAGCTTCTTCATTCCAGCCAGCGTTCGCTGTTGTTTTTACGAGCGACACCCTATCAAGAATCTATTGTTTGACAGGGGTCTCTGGCTAAGGATGGGCCCTATGGTCTGGCACCACATGTTGTAGCTTGTGGTGGGTCCGAGCGATCTGAGTGTGGCAGAGCCAGTACCCAGATCCTCCAGAACCACCGGAAACTGTAGAAAAACTGGTGGAGGTTGGTCCCCCTGTTTGATTGGTCTAAAATTTAATTTCTTCTTTGTTCTGTTCTCTGCCTCAGAGGCTGTCTTGGAACCAGGTTCCCCGGCAGCCTCCAAAACAGTTTCTTTTTGACTGGGCCGTTGGCCCTCCATGTCTTCCTCTATCTCTATTTCATTTAGTTCCTCAATCTGAACCTCCTGATTTTGGGGCTGAGAGGGGGGTGGATTCTCATCCATGTTTTTTAGCTCTTCTCTTATTTTATTTTCATTTGGAGATTGATCGTTTGATTTCTCTGAATTTGGATCTGAATGTCTTTGGTTTCTTGATCTTTTACGATTTTGGACCAACGTAAAGTTGGTTTCTTCCAGAGTTTTTTCTTTTCCTGATGGGGTCAAAAAAACTGAATCATTTCCAGGGTCTTCAGCCTCTGGTGACAGTGATGAATCATCCATGATGGTGGATTCTGATTCTGATTCACTTGTCTGTTCCTTATGAATAGGCCAGATTCACCCCCCTCCCCCAAAGGTGGTAGAGGGCTGGGAAAATTTGAACCCTTCCATGTATCACAGTTATTCACCAAACGTCGGCCATTCTTATCAGTCCAAGTTGCAAATAAACTTGCTGTGGCTTTCATTCATTTTCGTGTGCATGCTGTTTTGCCATGTAAAATGTTGGCCAGATGACAACACTTGTATTGCCACTAGGTCATTTAACGTGCGTAAAGTGCGTGAGTTACGAGACCTCGGTCTGTGTCGTCTCATTCGAAAGACTTAGTGTTCAGATCATCAGGTCTAATAGAGAGTGGGCAGAAACACTTTGTGTTGTTGCCACGAAATGACCCCATATTTTTTTGCTGAGAGCCCTCTGACCACCATATTGCAATGTAATCCCGTTCCTGGCAGGTCCAAGGCTGGTTGACCACCATAGCCTATGTTACAATTTGATCCCGTACCTACCAACTCTTTGCTGACAGGTCCAAGGATCGTTGACCATCCTTCCCTCTGACCACCATACCTTATGTTGCAATTTGATCCCGTACCTATCATCTCTTTGCTGACAGGTCCAAGGATGGATGACCAGTCTGCCCTCCTCCCCCCCCCATGGTTCTTCCTCACTGAGAACCGTGTGTCCAGGGATAGACTACGTGTGGAGGGACGGCACCACCAACTACACCATCCTTCAGACCAACACTTCACACTGTGACCGCTATCAGCATCCATACACGGCACACTCTGGTGTAGTGTTCGCTGTTTGTGGATCGTCTTCTTCTGTCTGTACTCTGCATGTAAAACTAAGCAAACCCTTAAGTGCTCATGTTCAGCGGTTTGCATACTGGTGTGATGCACGAGACTGGAAAACATCCATAACTGTGATACAGGCATTTCTGCTTTCTTTTCCGGATCACTGGTGGTGCAGTTATCACACTCTTCAAGAAATATTCATTCACACGATAAGCAAAGAAAGCATTCTCTTACAACACAGGAACAACCCTTTGGTTCGAATTGGTTTCAGCCTTATAGATCGCCCACATGTAATTTTGAACTTTGTATGTAACCATTCAGGGTATGTAATAGTACCAGCAACAAACATAAACCTAATAAGTGATGAATTGACAGCGCCCCCAGCACACATATTCATGATCAGTGTCCAACACTCCAAAGAACCAATATTATGTGGAAGATCTTACACATTAAACATACTGAAGTGCAAGGATACAAATGCAACCCATCAACTCCTTGAGAACATTTGCCCTGACGGTTCAATGTCTGCTATAGTTGTGATGACACAATGTTTTCAAATTCATTTCAGTTTTCACTGGTCAAAGTATACATACCATATTTCCATGCTCCCTGAAAGTGTCCAACCAGTGAAGGTGTCCAAGGGCAGGTACAACTGCTCTGTCAGTCACTATGCTCAGTTCCAGGATCACCTGCACTGCAACCTGATACCAGAGTGGGACAGTGGACAGGATGAAACAGAGCTCTGTCCTTTCAGCAGTGCTCAGTGCATGGGGCTGGTGGCTTCATGGAACAAATGTCTGAGGCTGATCTATGCAGACCGATCAACTATGCAGGACATGGATCACAAATGTAGGGGGGTTGGTGGGAAACTGGCTTCAATGGAAACTAGGAAGGAACAGGAACAGGCTTTGCATATTTTAAAGAACTTTCATATTTTTGTTTTATTCATACATCTGACTTCAGGTTGGGTGGGTGTTCCATATCTTTACGGAAAGTTTTTGAAGTGGTCTGGTGACACAGTGATTTACAACATGAATCATTTCAAAGTTTCTGAGCCTTACATTCCCTCACGAATCGTCCAGATGATTGATGTACGCAGAATGGAAATACGTTATGGTGCAAACAATCAAGAACATGGTGCTTTGTGTGATATCAGATCAGAGCACATTGATAATCATCCTTTACTTACTGTAGTGCTCAGTATAATGCCATATAAATCAATTGTTGCAAGCAAACATCAGGAATTACATCCTTGCAGAAATCACCATTTGATGCACACGTTTTTGTTTTGTGGTTTTGACACCTATTGTGAAAAAAGTAGCCACTCCCAGTTTTGCTTGTTCATCAATGTCAGCGACAACCAGACCTCTCCTAGTCCTACAACAGCTGGTGGAAAGACTAAAACAAACTTGTACGCCATGTTTAGATGTGATGACCTTTTCACCACAATACATTACACTTTCGTCTGTGACTTTAAACAAGATTGCTCAGATAATGGGGATGAGACATTTTGTGAATTTCCCTCATGTCATGGTTTTCTGTGTTCAAATGATCAGTGCGTCTTGTACAGTCAACGATGTAATGAATATTCAGATTGCACAGATGATTCTGATGAAGTGGAATGTCCAAAAAAAGAGACATTTCAGCACCCAATGGACAATATAATCAAACAACAACGATTTTACATCAACCTAGACGGAGCAGGGTACTTTAGACAGCAGGTGATGACTGATGAGCAGATCTGTCCTGACACTCATTACAGCTGCACCACAGAGTGGCTCTATTGTCTGCCTGTCTACACTCGATGCAATGGGCTCTTTGACTGTGTGTATGGGGAAGATGAACAAGAGTGTGAGGCTGTCCAATGTCCTCATTACTATCAATGTCTAGAGTCTACAGTCTGTCTTCATGTAAGCCATCTGTGTGATGGTTTTGGTCAGTGCCCTCAGAGGGATGATGAACTCATATGTGACATGATCTGTCCAGAAGGGTGTCTGTGTCAAGGCCACTCTTTCCAGTGCACCAGTCCTTTTCCAGCCAGTCTCTTTCCTCACCTTCGGTATTTGGATGCAGCTAACTCTGGTATGTCACTATCCGATCTTCATACAAACTCGTTCCTTATTTATCTTAGCCTTTTATTTTGTTATCTGCATAACATTACAGGTTCGAAACTCAACAATTTACAGTTTCTTTATCTCGACAACAACAACCTGACAACTCTTGATGTGGCTGTATTTCTTCAACTGCCTAATTTGAGAACCCTGTCCATTACAAAAAACCCTCTTCATCACATCACCAGTAAAACAGCACGAAAGATTCACTACTCACTGAGCCACATTCACATGTCAGAAACACACCTTACTCTAATTGACGACTATTTATCCACGTATTTACCTCGTTTAGTATTTATGAATCTTTCTTCATCTCTTATTCAAACTGTTGGAGTTGTACACTTTAAAAGCATGCCAGAGTTGCAGAAATTAGACATTACAAAGAATTCAATCAACAACAACTTTCCTTTAGATCTATTGTCAGGACTGTCCCAACTGAAGGGAATCTATTCTTCCGACTACAGATTTTGCTGTGAGAACTTACTTCCTGAACAATTCAAATCAACAAACTGTAGGGCAGATCATGCTGTGCTTCCTTCGTGTAGCTCTCTGTTACCATCTGAAGTGCACTCCATTTTCTTTTGGTTTGTTACCGTGTCTGCCATTGGTGAGAATGTAGTGTGCCTTATTGCATCGTTGTACTTCAAAGGCATGTTTAGAAGCAATCTCCTGACTTCTTTCACCCATTTATGTCTTGGGAATTTTACTTATGGGACATCATGTTGCTATGACTTTGACAATTGATCGTATAACTTATGGAAACTATCTCCATTTTGAAAACTCATGGACCCAAAGTGTAGCCTGCAAGGCCAGTGGTTTTATCTTCTTGTTGTCCAGAAATCTATCAGTGTTCATTGTCTTGTTGATCACCTTGGATCATACCATTGTTCTTTACTTTCAAACAGGGTCCTGGATATTCACTAAACTTTCAATAAGAGTAACTTGTGCAGGAATGTGGTTTACTGGGATAGCATTCTCCACGACACCATTTATCTCTGGACTGACACACTGGGGCCTCTCTGAACAGTCTGGTCTGTGTCGTCTGGCTTTATTTCAACGGTACAAGGCCCATAAAAACTTTACGTGGTTTCAAATTATTGCAGCAATCAATATAACGGTATGCTTTATCATTTTGGCCGGACAAGTTCTCATCTACAGACGAACACCAAAGAACAGAATCACTCTAGACATTACGAATAAAACTCTGTATTCCTCTGTTCTCCTCACAAGGAATATAGCATTCCCAGAGGTGATGTGCTGGCTTTTATTTGGAGTGGTCATGGCGATGGTTGCCAATGGTGTTACTGCAATGAACAAGATCTATCAGACCATGGTTGTGTTTTTGTTGCCACTCAGCTCTGCTCTCCACCCACTGTTGTTTGTGTGGACTTGCTGGACTGAACGAAGAAATAACGATCAGGAAGTAAAACTCCTGAAAGTGCTCAAATCTAGATTGGTTTTGTTCAATAAATAAAGCACTGTTGATATTTGAAAAAGTATGGGTATGGACATTAATGAAAGACATACACACACGCACGCGCGCATGCACACACACGCACGCACGCACTCGCACATGCACACACACACACACACTTTACACTTTGCATTTTCAATTTCAATAATAATTCTTTGAGCCCTCTTGTGAAATCCGGGTTGCTCACACCTGGAGAGGCCATCGCAGCCAGAGGCACGCTAGTCTTTTTTTTTTTGCATGCGATTTGTGTGACTGATGTGGAAGGAAAGGGGTTGGGAAAAGTTTGACCAAATGACAACTTTTTCGTTACCACTGGGGTTAATGTCTTCTAATGGGTCCTCGGTTTATCGTCTCATCCTAAATACTCCACTGTTCAGACCATAAGGCCTAGTGCAGAGTGAGAGGAAAAATCCCCTGTACCCAGGTTCAAACTCAGGCCGTCAGGAGGCATCCAACCGAGGAGACACTGCACTGCTGCTGAGTCACCTTGTTGGGTTCAGGACACCACCTACTAATCCCCCTACTGACGACACTATTCTCTCAGTCGCTCCCCAGAACACACTGATCCCCATGACTTTGACGCGAATGTGCCAAGGCATAGACTGGATTGGAAACCGAAACTGAGGTCACCTTGAGAGCAGGGCATACAGAGCCACATAAATTGAGACATTTATTTCTTTGTTTTAATGATTGATGGAAATAAGGCGGATGACAACGATGATGATGATGATGCTATGGAGTTCCGTATTGGTCTAAGACTGCATTCTACGCTTCCATTTATAATGATATCCCGGCGTTAACGAGGCCCGAGAACTACTGACACCTGCAGTGTTGGTCTTGAAATTAGAGCAACACTCTCAAATTCGCATCCGTTAAGCGGATGAAGCTTGACTGTGTGGCTTCAGTCTTCCCATTGAGCCCATAGCCACTCCCTCTGGGTAGGAGTCAGTCCAGGACCAAACAAACCCTCGC
The DNA here is from genome assembly GCA_017654935.2 of Phymorhynchus buccinoides. Taxonomy (NCBI): domain Eukaryota; kingdom Metazoa; phylum Mollusca; class Gastropoda; order Neogastropoda; family Raphitomidae; genus Phymorhynchus; species Phymorhynchus buccinoides. Next base: position 35,885,553 of record CM065692.1, read on the forward strand.
CTCTGCGCCTCTGATGGGATTCAAACCCAAGACCTCCCAGCCAGTAGTCCGTGACACAAATCACTACACCATGGCGGATGGTCTTATAGACATTTGTTACTCCACTGAAGAGACAGTAACCATGAATCTGGAAATTTATATTTCAAAGCCTGTAAAATATTATTACATAAAGAGTTTTTAGAGAGAAAAGGATTGTGATTCCCAGTTTCAAGCCAGGGATTTTTGCTTTTTTTTGTAACAATGAACCCATGACTTATTTTCGCTTGTCATGTGTGTGTGTGTGTTTTATTTGTATATGTCACGGTAGAACCAGAGATCTGGAAGAATCAGTGATTCTACCAGTAGAAAGACCGATCGTAGTTTCTACCGGTAGAGTTTCTACCAGTAGAATCGGTGATTCTTCTCGTAAAAACTTTGATTGGACTTTCTAGAAACTCTAGTAGAATTGCGATCGGGCTTTTTTCTGGTAGAGTCGGCGATGTTTTGTTGGTACAATGGAAAAAGGCTTAGGCAGCGATTTCGCTAACTCACTATACGTGAATTCTGTCGTAATATGAATACTAGTACACAAAAATACAAAAACAGCAATGCAGAAATACAGTCAGTGAAACGGATAACAGAGAACAGATTGATTCGGCCAAGTTCTAAAAATGCACTAGGAATATAATTATACTGATGCGAGACGCATGCATTCATATCACATAATCACACAATGAACCACCGGCATGAAAGACATCACACACTAATAATAAAATATCATTGTCAAACGCATACATGAAGGCTAAAACTAAATAAATAAATAAATAAGTCAGACAAAAGGACCACCTTCAACAAAACATATGTAATTATCCCTCCATGCTCGATGGAGGTACAGCCAGCTTCATCTGTGTGTGTGTGTGTGTGTGTGTGTGTGTGTGTGTGTGTTCGTTCCTTAGTTTAACGTCTGTTCACCCGCAAGTGATATTAGACAAAACAAATATTTATATATAGTCTACATTCTTTCTTGTTAGTTTTCATTCTCTTTTTTTGTTCTGCTATATATATAGAGAGAGGGAGAGAGAGTGAGAGAGTGAGAGAGAGAGAGAGAGAGAGAGAGAGAGAGAGAGAGAGAGAGAGAGAGAGAGAGAGAGAGAGAGAGAGATAGGAGACTGTACTGGGGGATTCATTATATTGCCCTGCCCTGTGATGTGGATCCTGGTTGCCACAGATGTTCCAAGACGTGCGCCGCCTGCCGTCTTCATCTGATGGAAACCACGGGGTTCTCCAGTGACAGGACGGGGGAGAGGTTCACCATCAGGCAGAACCTATGCTGTGGATCGACTAACGTCATCTACCTGCTGTTCTGCGAACTTTGTAGAAACGCCCAGTATGTTGGAGAGACAAAAAACTCAGTTAGCGTGAGGTTCACTCTACACCGGTCCCATATCAGGCACAACACTGGGACTCTGGTGGCAGAGCACTTCAACTTGGCCGGACATTCCTGTGAGAATGTCAGATGCATCATCCTCGAACAGGTCTTCGTCCAGAGCAAGGAGTCCAGACTCCGTCGTGAAAAGTTCTGGATAGACAAGCTGAAGACCATGGCTCCGCTGGGTCTGAACTCTCTCTAATGAATTGTCTGAGAGGGCAGTTATTTCTCCATCGAGCTGTGTTATTTGTTTATAGTGGAGATGCTTTACCCAGGATCCACTCTCTTGACCTGTTCCTAGGGGAGATGCTTTATTTGTTTATAGTGGAGACGCTTGGCCCAGGTTACACACCCACTCTCTTGGCATTATCATAGTGGATATGCTGAATTTGTTTATAATGAAGATGCTTTACCCATGATACATGCCCACTCTCTTAACTAAAGGGTCTTAAGACATCTGGCGTTAGTTCTACATAGTTTGGAATTGATAACTACAAAGATGGACTGAGCGGACATGGATATGAGAGAGAGAGAGTGAGAGTGAGAGAGAGGGAGAGAGAGTGAGAGAGAGAGAGAGAGAGAGAGAGAGAGAGAGAGAGAGAGAGAGAGAGAGAGAGAGAGAGATAGGAGACTGTACTGGGGGATTCATTTTTTTTATTGTGTGGACTCAATAGTCCAAATGAATTATCAAACACACACACACACACACACACACACACACACACACACACACACACACACACACACACACACACACACTGCAACACAATCTAATTATACACACAGAATGTGGGTCACAACAATGACGTCAAGAAAAGTTACGTGTTGTATTTGTTATGTCAAGTTTGTTCTACTGTCTGTCCCGCGTCCAAGGCCAAAAGCCGAAATATTGGGAATAGTCTACATTCTTTCTTGTTAGTTTTCATTCTCTTTTTTTGTTCTGCTATTTATATATATATACTTAACATCAAGCCTCTTTGTCAAGTCCACAGACACCAAAGCCTACCTTCCATACAACTCAATATATATATATATATATGCCTACTGCAATACCATTGAGAGCCAAGTCAAATCCCATGTTCCTGACCCTAAGCCACTACGAGACAACCTATCCAGGGACCAACGGAAGGCCCTGAGAGAGCTACAACAGCATGTTAAGAACAGGACTCTTCGTATTAGTTCTGCTGACAAGGGTGGAGCAGTGGTTGTGCAGAACATGACGGACTATGTGAGGGAGGCAGAGAGGCAGCTCAACAACAACACCTACTACGAACCTGTTCGAACAGATCCTACCTGTAGTGTAGCGAAAGAGTCCAACAAAATTATTGATGACCTCCATACTCAGAAATTCATTGATAACAACACCTACAAATGGGCCAGGCTGGAACCCAACAATGTTAGGCCTCACCTCTTCCACCACCTCCCAAAGATCCACAAAAACCTACAAAATCCACCTGGACGCCCGATTGTTTCAGGAATTGGAGGCCCTACAGAGACCTTGTCGAAACTAGCGGACCACTGGCTCCGCCCCCTGGTTGTCAGCTTGCCCTCGTACATCAAAGACTCCACCCACATGCTGAAAGTGATCAACGAGTGGAACACAAAGT
>CM065692.1:35893307-35900807 GCA_017654935.2 Phymorhynchus buccinoides
TTTGTAGGGTGATATATCACATCAAGCTGACGAGTCCAGCAAAACTTTGGTATGGAGGTGTTTTTTTACGTAAACGATTTGGCATTTAGATCTATCTCCCAAAAAACACAGAGTGAGCCTTGAAGGCTTTGCCTCTTGTTACTTTGTTTTTGTTCTTCTTTACAACAACAAAAACAAGTGCATCGCCGAGCTACTCCGAAATCGGAATGTGTCGGTTGTACACATACATAAAAACGCATCAAAACAGCACGTAACTACATAAAAACGCATCAAAACTGCACGTAACTGAATAGTTTTTTTTTATATATAGCCTTGGGGTTCGGACCCGTGATTTGAGCGCGCGCGATCATGCGCACACGAGCGCACAGAAAAATTCATGACAACTGTGTTTATAGACCATTCATCAAGAAATGTTGTGAAAAAAACTGCATTGAAATACATGCAAAACTTCGCGAGATATTAGCGATTATGTGTTTCGGGGTTTGAACCCCGTAACTGGCGCGACCTTGACCTTAATGTAAAACTAAATACATCAGTGGATAGCTTTGTGAATGCCCAAAATGTACCAATGTGCAATTTTGGTACATTGTGGGCGGAAATGTTGCCCAAAATGTACCAATTTGGGGCAATGCTTGCTCATTTTAAAGAACCGAGTTGAAGGACAAAACTACAAACGGGTATGATGATGTTAAAACGTAATGCATTGTGGATATAAGTTCAGTGACAATCACCATTGGCCACTTTCGTGTAAATAGCACATTTCTCTGTGCGCCTGCTTCTTCTAATGACTATCTATGTACAAAGTACGTCGATGACCAACGTGACCAATGGTCATTTTGATGTAAATTGCAAAAATATTTCTATTCGGTTGCGTAATGATGTTTCAGGGATACTTCTGTACCCTTTACAACGTAGATGACCAATGGTTAGTACAAAAGATCAGTGGACATTAAGAAAAATATATTCACTATTTAACCATTTTATTCTATAGTGCTGTGCTTTTTACAACGTAGATGACCTGTGGTCAGGACAATAATGACCAGTGGTCAGTTTAATGATAAATCCGTGCTTTTACTTTTTAACTCTTTTTTTATGTTATAAGTGCTTTTGTTCTTTTATAACTGGTCAGCAAGAGTTTGATGCAGTTTTTCATATAAGTCACTCATGCTGACCACGGGTGCTGACCACAAATTTGATATAATTTGCAGATTATATATATGTTACGCGTAATGTGAACAGTTGCCTAATGTTAACAATATTGCCTAATTAGGCAGGATCATTTTCCAGATGTTAACATTAGGCAACTAACTTGCATAATGTTGACATTAGGCAACGCTTTCACATTAGGCAGGAGCATTTTGACTAATGTGAACACACATCCTGTGTACACAATAGGCGTGTTTTTGTTGTTGCCTAATGTGAACAGACATCCTGTGTACACAATAGGCGTGTTTTTGTTGTTGCCTAATGTGAACAGACATCCTGTGTACACAATAGGCGTGTTTTTGTTGTTGCCTTCTCCTGACATGATTCACAAAACGAGATGAACAGACGGCATGCTTCTTGAGTTATATTGCCCCACTTCTTTTTTGCCTGTGTGCACAATAGGCGTGTTTTTGTTGTTGCCTGATGTGAACAGACATCCTGTGTACACAATGGGCGTGTTTTTGTTGTTGTCTAATGTGAACAGACATCCTGTGTACACAATAGGCGTGTTTTTGCCTGATGTGAACATGAGCAAAAGGGGGGATGGATGTTGGCTAGAAAGATAATTGTTTTTATGCTTTCAGCCTCCGAACAAACAAATGAATCCAAAACTTAAGATTGTCACGTCAATCATGCAAAAATTAATGTAAAGGAAGTGAGTGTAAGTTCACTCCCCCCACCCCCAACTCTCTCTGTTGTTGATCAAAAACATGGTGTGAACTGGAACATGACTTGTTTTCGTGCCGCAAAACAGCTGAAAACGACACCCAAGAAGTGAGCTCATTTCGCTTCACGACTTTATTAGTTCTTTGCTTTTATTGAAAAAATAATACCGTCAGTTGCAAGATGGATATCAAAGCCCAGTTTGAAGAAAAGCTATCAGAAAAGCTTAAAGGAAAAGCAGACAACTCCGTTATTCATACCCAAGCACAGTGCCAGAAAATATTACAAGATCTGAGGATTCAATCTGTGGGCGCAAAAAGTGTTTACGAATTTAATGTGAAACGGAGATTTGAAGTACTTCGCGTTGGAGATTGTGACAGATTGATCAAACACAGACACGGGAGAAGAACTGGAATTCATTGCTGCATTTGAAGATGTTTTTATGATAATTGATTCTGCTCATAAAGCTGTCGGGCATGGTGGTGAAAAGAAAACGTTTATGGAGGCAAAAAAGAAGTGGGGCAATATAACTCAAGAAGCATGCCGTCTGTTCATCTCGTTTTGTGAATCATGTCAGGAGAAGAAATCGAGAAAGATCGCGAAAACTTTCGTTGTGAAGCCGGTCCGAAGCCATGCTGTCTTTTCCAGAGGACAAGTTGACTTGATCACTTTCCAAACCCTGCCCGATGGAAGCTATAAGTACGCTTACATCATGACTTACCTTAACCATTTACCAAATTGTATGTGCTGGTGCAAAAATTCCTTCTTTTTGAGAAATACGATTTATATTTTTTTCTTATTTTTTTAAAAATTTATCATTTTTTGTTTTCAAGACATTCAAAATAAAATCAATTGTGTGAAGTTAATACTTATCATGGTGCTCTGAAATAGAGAGAGAGAGAGAGATATATATATATATTTCTGTCCACATTATGCAAGTCTGTTCACATTCGGCGAAAAGCAGTTGTCTAATGTTAACATTACGCAAATATCTGCCTAATCTTGACATGTTTTACACATTAGGCAAGCGAATTAGGCAAATTATTGCATAATGTTAACATTAGGCAATTGTTCACATTACGCGTAACATATATAACTCGTGGTCAGTTTGATGAAAAACCCGGCCGCAATTTCATTAATTAACTTATGATGAGTTATAAGTGCTTCTTAGCTTTTAATAACGTCGATGACAACTGGTCAAAAAGAGTGACCAGTGGTAGTTTGAAGTAAATATCATAACTTCAGTTTTTGACTCTGTATTGATGTGTTATAAGTGGTTCTGTGCGTTTTATGACGTAAATGACCAGTGGTCAGACAATGACTAGTGTTCAGCTTGATGGAAAACCTGTGTTTTTGCTATTTAAATCCGTATTGATGCTTTATAACATACTCTGTGCTGTTTATAACGTAAATGACTATTGGTCAGTAAGAGTGACCAGTGGTCAGTTTTATAGTTCATATTTTCACAATTTGACTTCGTATTGATGTTTTGTAAGTGCTTCTGTGCGTTTTACAACGTAGATTACCAGCTGTTAGCAAGAATGGCCAGTGGTCAGTTTGATGTAAATTCTGTATTTTCACAATTTGACTGCATCTGATGTGTTATGGGTGATTCTCTGCCTCTTACAATGCAGCTGACAAGCGGTCAGTTTCATGTGCCATTGCCCACATTACCCCCCTTAACCGATGAAATTGTGTGCCCCCCCCCTTTTTCTTAAATCGCGCATTATTTGCATGTCAATATAGCAGTACACCCGTTTACTGAAGTTACGCCCGTCTAGATAGAAGAAAGAAAATAGCCCTCCAAAATAGCATAGGAAGCCTTAGGAAGATTCTAAATCGGAAAATTGTCTTTATAAGACTTTTCAGATAGACGCATTTAATTAACGATTTAATTGCGTAAGAAATGTATATTTAATGAATATTTTCAGGCAATCCACCAGCGGCCCCGCCCCCCCCCAATCAATTGGACCCAACTACAGCTTCGAAATTGTGCTTGTGACATGATCACACTTGACATCGAAAAAAGTATGCTCTCTCTAAACTCTCACGTATGTACCGAGGACAAATAATGAAAATGTGTGTATGTGAAATGAATGTATGTGTTGAGTGTAGTGTTGTGTGAGGGGGAGGGGAGGGGAGGGGGGGGGGGGGTGATGGTGGTGTAGAATTAGACGTAGAGGCTCCGTGATGTAAGTAGGCGAGATTGTTGTTTGTGCGTGTGTGTGTGTGTGGTGTGTCTGTGTGTATAGTGTTGTCGGGCGATTCGGATGTGTCGCAATGCTGGTGTGCATGTCTGTGCTGCCGCTGTGTGTGTGTGATGTGTCGCTAATGATGCTGTATGTGTGTATGATAGCCGTCACAGGTGCGGTGCTGTGCCGTGCGTGCTTGTGCTCGTGCGAGCACCCGTATCGGTTGCCGTGTGCTGTGTGTCGTTGGATAGGCATGTGATCTATGTTTCAGTAATAGAAGTGAAACGGCACAAAGATATAATCCATTGTGTGGCTTTGGTGCGATTGAATGCTTACTTGATTATTGATGCCTGCGAACACACAACACCACAACACGCCGCAGTATGCATAACACACACAAATTTACTATAACAGAACAAAATAACTATTAAAAAAAGACACACACATACACGCACGCGCACGCCAGAGAGAGAAAGAAAGGGGGACGGAGGCTCAATTGTCACTTTAGATAAAGATCTAATTTGATATTTAACAGTTCATTGTACGTCGCCTAATTATTATCTTTTTTATAATGCAAATGACAAATGGCCACTCTCAACAGTAAGCATACACATAACCCAAGCTAATAAGAGTCAATGCTTATCTCTAAATCAACTGACCATCAGCCAATTTAAGTAAATTGTCACATCAATTCGAAGTCAAATTGTGAAAATATGAAAATTACATAAAACGGACCACTGGTCACTCTTACTGACCAATAGTCATTTACGTTATAAACAGCACAGAAATACTTATAAAGCATCAATATGGATTTAAATAGCAAAAACACGGGTTTTTCATCAAGCTGACCACTGGTCATTGTCTGACCACTGGTAATTTGCGTTATAAAACGCACAGAAGCACATCAATACAGAGTCAAAAACTGAATTTATGACATTTACTTCAAACTGACAACTGGTCACTCTTTTTGATCAGTGGTCATCTACGTTATGTACATTGTAAAAGTGACAGAAGCGCATAAAGCACACGAATGCAGTGTCAAATAGTGAATGTATATCCACTGGTCTAATTGTATACAACCATCGCATCCCTTTTGGGAAGCACATTTATAAAAACCATCGCATCCCTTTTGGGATGCACATTTATAAATGTCCCATGTGGCCACTTGGCCAAGAGGACGTAAAACACTACTTTCAGTCCACTGGTCTTTTGTACTAGCCTTTGGTCATCTACGTTGTAAAGGGTACAGAAGTACCCCTGAAACATTACGCAACCGAATTGTGAAAATATGAAACAAGCTCACACGCAACCACATTAAGATGTGGAACGCAGAAGAAAAAGAAGAGTGTCATTTGAAGAAGCAGAGAAATACAGAGAAATTTGCAATTTACACGAACCTGGCCAATGGGCATTGTCATTGAACATTGGCTATATCCACAATGCATTAGGTTTCATCATGCCCGTTTGTAGTTTGGCAAGCAGATAACATTCAATCCATTAGGTTTTTCCTTCAACCTTATAGTTTCTTCTTTAAAATGAACAAGCATTGCCCAAAATGTACCAATTGGTATATTTTGGGCAACATTTCCGCCCAAAATGATCAACATTGCACATTGGTACATCTTGGGCATTCACATAGCTTGCATCTTGGCAAACTAGTATACCAAATTTGATGATGATAGACTGAATAGTTTATTGAGAAAAACGGACGAATAGCCGGACGGACGGACGGAGGCACGCCGGACGGACGGACACCGGACGGACGGACGGACCAGACAAAAACAATAGCTCCCCGAACCTTCGGCTCGGGGACTAACAAAGAAAATAGCATAGCAGGCTGTGATTCCATACTGTTCGTTTTAGTCTCCTCAGCATAAGGTTTTGCTACCTTATGCTGAGGAGACTAAAACGAACAGTATGGAATCACAGCCTGCTATGCTATTTTCTTTGTATTTACAACATCCAAAACTCAGTCATATTTTATTCCAAAGCGTGTATCCGGCTATTTTGAAGTTCTTGTCCCCGTGACGCTCATGCAGTCTTGAGTGTCTAATGTCCCGTTAGTGTATATCGTGATGAATGGTACCGCCCACAGTAAGCTGACTTGTGGCTCTGTGGCGTTAATGAGAGAGCTGTAGCGTGGTAACACCGCCTCCTGTTAATAGTGTGGAAGAAAGAACATCCATGGGTATTTTAAAGAGGTTTAGCGTAGTCAGAAGATATGCAGTGCTTAAGGTAACAGGTAACAGTGCTTAAGGTACGTGTTAACAGTATTAACATAATATCACTATTTCCCCAAGGCAACACAGTGAGCGGCCTAATACTGTGTTTCCATGGGGAATGAGAGATATTTTGTGAATAATGTGAACGTGTGCCTTTACTGATACCTGCTACCGGATCAATACACTCGAAGCATGCAAACCGTATAAAAAAAAATCTTCGATAAATATAAACATGCGCGAATGTATATAATATATTATCCTGACACATTTTTGTTCAATGAAAAATACACCAACGAACCCGTATATATTTTGTAGCTGTTCATAATGTACCAGTCTCTGATAGCATATTTATACCGTGTATGGGATGTCTACATTTAGGCCGTGTACACACATAAGCGGATATTCCATGCGGAAACCCGTGCGCAATCCATAAATAAGTAAAACAAAGAAGGGAAACGATTTGCGCACGTGTCCGAATTTCCCCTATATGCGTAAACTTTTATCCTTCTTTCTTCCACTTATTTAGGGTTTTCCGTACGGAACTTACGCGTCTAATAGAAGAAAAATGGTGCTTTGCGTCCTCTCGGTCTGGAACAGATACATATGGGACATGTGTAAATACAAATATGGTGGGAACAATACTGGAGGCAATAATAATAATAATAATAGTGAATCATTTATATAGCGCATTCCTCCACCAATGTGGAGCTCTATGCGCTTAACAACAACAAAAATTAAGAAGCAACAAATTCAACAACAACACGAAATAATCGCTCACGCACATGCAAATAGGCATACACATACACACCCCACCCACACATACACGCACGTACCGGCACATACACACACACACACACACACACACACACACACACACACACACACACACACACACACACACACACACACACACACACCGTTACCATCACCACCACTCACCCCACCCAAAAAACACAATACAAAATACAATCAGTTGAACAAAGCATCAACACACACACACACACACACACACACACACACACTCTCTCTCTCTCTCTCTCTCTCTCTCTCTCTCTCTCTCTCTCTCTCTCTCTCTCTCTCTCTCTCTCTCTCTCTCTCTCTCTCTCTCTCTCTCTCTCTCTCTCGCAACAAAGCTGACGTACACATTGCAGTCAACACACAGTGAAACTAATATGGGGGGAGGGGAGTGTGTGTGTGAGAATAGAGTCCAGAAGTAA
>CM065692.1:35910807-35933307 GCA_017654935.2 Phymorhynchus buccinoides
ATGGCTGCCCCCAACACCTCATTGACAAGCTTCAAAAAGTCCAGAACTCTGCTGCCAGACTTGTCCTCAAGGTCTCTAAGTATCATCATGTTCAACCACTCCTGATATCCCTTCATTGGCTTTCCATCAAAGCACGTATTGACTACAAAATTTCCACTCTATGTCATTCTTATTTCTCTGGAAATGCCCCTAGCTACATTTCTGACATGCTTTCTGTCTATGCTCCATCAAGGCAATTGCGGTCATCTTCAGATTCCAAAATTCTCTGTGTTCCTAGTACACGAACAAAAATGTTTGGTGAGCGCTCCTTTTCCTTTTCGGCCCCATCAGTTTGGAACTCCTTACCACGCGAAATCCGCCATATCCAGTCCTTGCAATGTTTCAAATCAGCTCTCAAGACCCACCTGTTCAAGCTACATCACAACCTTTAGGCCACATTACTTCTGGACTCTATTCTCACACACACACTCCCCTCCCCCCATATTAGTTTCACTGTGTGTTGACTGCAATGTATACGTCAGCTTTGTTGCGAGAGAGAGAGAGAGAGAGAGAGAGAGAGAGAGAGAGAGAGAGAGAGAGAGAGAGAGAGAGAGAGAGAGAGAGAGAGAGAGAGAGAGAGAGAGAGAGAGAGAGAGAGAGAGAGTGTGTGTGTGTGTGTGTGTGTGTGTGTGTGTGTGTTGATGCTTTGTTCAACTGATTGTATTTTGTATTGTGTTTTTTGGGTGGGGTGAGTGGTGGTGATGGTAACGGTGTGTGTGTGTGTGTGTGTGTGTGTGTGTGTGTGTGTGTGTGTGTGTGTGTGTGTGTGTGTGTGTGTGTGTGTGTGTGTATGTGCCGGTACGTGCGTGTATGTGTGGGTGGGGTGTGTATGTGTATGCCTATTTGCATGTGCGTGAGCGATTATTTCGTGTTGTTGTTGAATTTGTTGCTTCTTAATTTTTGTTGTTGTTAAGCGCATAGAGCTTGGTGGAGGAATGCGCTATATAAATGATTCACTATTATTATTATTATTATTGCCTCCAGTATTGTTCCCACCATATTTGTATTTACACATGTCCCATATGTATCTGTTCCAGACCGAGAGGACGCAAAGCACCATTTTTCTTCTATTAGACGCGTAAGTTCCGTACGGAAAACCCTAAATAAGTGGAAGAAAGAAGGATAAAAGTTTACGCGCATAGGGGAAATTCGGACACGTGCGCAAATCGTTTCCCTTCTTTGTTTTACTTATTTATGGATTGCGCACGGGTTTCCGCATGGAATATCCGCTTATGTGTGTACACGGCCTAAATGTAGACATCCCATACACGGTATAAATATGCTATCAGAGACTGGTACATTATGAACAGCTACAAAATATATACGGGTTCGTTGGTGTATTTTTCATTGAACAAAAATGTGTCAGGATAATATATTATATACATTCGCGCATGTTTATATTTATCGAAGATTTTTTTTTATACGGTTTGCATGCTTCGAGTGTATTGATCCGGTAGCAGGTATCAGTAAAGGCACACGTTCACATTATTCACAAAATATCTCTCATTCCCCATGGAAACACAGTATTAGGCCGCTCACTGTGTTGCCTTGGGGAAATAGTGATATTATGTTAATACTGTTAACACGTACCTTAAGCACTGTTACCTGTTACCTTAAGCACTGCATATCTTCTGACTACGCTAAACCTCTTTAAAATACCCATGGATGTTCTTTCTTCCACACTATTAACAGGAGGCGGTGTTACCACGCTACAGCTCTCTCATTAACGCCACAGAGCCACAAGTCAGCTTACTGTGGGCGGTACCATTCATCACGATATACACTAACGGGACATTAGACACTCAAGACTGCATGAGCGTCACGGGGACAAGAACTTCAAAATAGCCGGATACACGCTTTGGAATAAAATATGACTGAGTTTTGGATGTTGTAAATACAAAGAAAATAGCATAGCAGGCTGTGATTCCATACTGTTCGTTTTAGTCTCCTCAGCATAAGGTAGCAAAACCTTATGCTGAGGAGACTAAAACGAACAGTATGGAATCACAGCCTGCTATGCTATTTTCTTTGTTAGTCCCCGAGCCGAAGGTTCGGGGAGCAATGTTTTTGTCTGGTCCGTCCGTCCGTCCGGTGTCCGTCCGTCCGGCGTGCCTCCGTCCGTCCGTCCGGCTATTCGTCCGTTTTTCTCAATAACTATTCAGTGTATTATCATCAAATTTGGTATACTAGTTTGCCAAGATGCAAGCTATGTGAATGCCCAAGATGTACCAATGTGCAATGTTGATCATTTTGGGCGGAAATGTTGCCCAAAATGTACCAATTGGTACATTTTGGGCAATGCTTGTTCATTTTAAAGAAGAAACTATAAGGTTGAAGGAAAAACCTAATGGATTGAATGTTATCTGCTTGCCAAACTACAAACGGGCATGATGAAACCTAATGCATTGTGGATATAGCCAATGTTCAATGACAATGCCCATTGGCCAGGTTCGTGTAAATTGCAAATTTCTCTGTATTTCTCTGCTTCTTCAAATGACACTCTTCTTCTTCTTCTGCGTTCCACATCTTAATGTGGTTGCGTGTGAGCTTGTTTCATATTTTCACAATTCGGTTGCGTAATGTTTCAGGGGTACTTCTGTACCCTTTACAACGTAGATGACCAAAGGCTAGTACAAAAGACCAGTGGACTGAAAGTAGTGTTTTACGTCCTCTTGGCCAAGTGGCCACATGGGACATTTATAAATGTGCATCCCAAAAGGGATGCGATGGTTTTTATAAATGTGCTTCCCAAAAGGGATGCGATGGTTGTATACAATTAGACCAGTGGATATACATTCACTATTTGACACTGCATTCGTGTGCTTTATGCGCTTCTGTCATTCTTACAATGTACATAACGTAGATGACCACTGATCAAAAAGAGTGACCAGTTGTCAGTTTGAAGTAAATGTCATAAATTCAGTTTTTGACTCTGTATTGATGTGCTTCTGTGCGTTTTATAACGCAAATTACCAGTGGTCAGACAATGACCAGTGGTCAGCTTGATAAAAACCCGTGTTTTAGCTATTTAAATCCATATTGATGCTTTATAAGTGTTTCTGTGCTTTTTATAACGTAGATGACCATTGGTCAGTAAGAGTGACCAGTGGTCCGTTTTATGTAATTTTCATATTTTCACAATTTGACTTCGAATTGATGTGACAATTTACTTAAATTGGCTGATGGTCAGTTGATTTAGAGATAAGCATTGACTCTTATTAGCTTGGGTTATGTGTATGCTTACTGTTGAGAGTGGCCATTTGTCATTTGCATTATAAAAAGATAATAATTAGGCGACGTACAATGAACTGTTAAATATCAAATTAGATCTTTATCTAAAGTGACAATTGAGCCTCCGTCCCCCTTTCTTTCTCTCTCTGGCGTGCGCGTGCGTGTATGTGTGTGTCTTTTTTTAATAGTTATTTTGTTCTGTTATAGTAAATTTGTGTGTGTTATGCATACTGCGGCGTGTTGTGGTGTTGTGTGTTCGCAGGCATCAATAATCAAGTAAGCATTCAATCGCACCAAAGCCACACAATGGATTATATCTTTGTGCCGTTTCACTTCTATTACTGAAACATAGATCACATGCTCGATGGTTCACCATCGTTAGCAACCATTGCAAAAATGTATTCAGGAATGTGATTGTAAATGGAAACGTTTCGATCACGTTTTTAGATGATGTAATTAAGATTCATCGTCAATACATGGGTTACCTTGTCTCGATGCAATAGTTGGCATACATTTGCAAAACTTGAATCGAATACGCCTGCTGAACACAGAGCTCTCTCTATCACACACACACACACACACACACACACACACACACATTCACACACACACACGCACACGCACACGCGCACGCACACACACACACACACACACACACACTTATTCGTTGTTCAGGTGATCTGCAAGCAAAATCGAGGCTGTAGGTGGCCATTGATTGCGCAGGGTGATTGCAGAACATATTCATTAAATACATTCTTACCAATAAATCTAATTAAATGCGCTATTAAAAATCCTATGAAGACAATTTTCCGATTTAGAATCTTCCTAAGGCTCCCATGCTTTTTACATCTTCTTCTTCAGACGGGCATACTCATAAAAATATGACATCAATACGCATTTGAAAAAAGGGGGGGGGGGGGGGGGGGTAATATGGCATGTACATGAAACTGACCACTTGTCAGCTGCATTGTAAGAGGCAGAGAATCACCCATAACACATCAGATGCAGTCAAATTGTGAAAATACAGAATTTACATCAAACTGACCACTGGCCATTCTTGCTAACAGCTGGTAATCTACGTTGTAAAACGCACAGAAGCACTTACAAAACATCAATACGAAGTCAAATTGTGAAAATATGAACTATAAAACTGACCACTGGTCACTCTTACTGACCAATGGTCATTTACGTTATAAACAGCACAGAGTATGTTATAAAGCATCAATACGGATTTAAATAGCGAAAACACAGGTTTTCCATCAAGCTGACCACTAGTCATTGTCTGACCACTGGTCATTTACGTCATAAAACGCACAGAACCACTTATAGCACATCAATACAGAGTCAAAAACTGAAGTTATGATATTTACTTCAAACTGACCACTGGTCACTCTTTTTGACCAGTGGTCATCGACGTTATTAAAAGCTAAGAAGCACTTATAACTCATCATAAGTTAATTAATGAAATTGCGGCCGGGTTTTTCATCAAACTGACCACGAGTTATATATGTTACGCGTAATGTGAACAATTGCCTAATGTTAACATTATGCAATAATTTGCCTAATTCGCTTGCCTAATGTGTAAAACATGTCAAGATTAGGCAGATATTTGCGTAATGTTAACATTAGACAACTGCTTTTCGCCGAATGTGAACAGACTTGCATAATGTGGACAGAAATATATATATATATCTCTCTCTCTCTCTTTCAGAGCACCATGATAAGTATTAACTTCACACAATTGATTTTATTTGAATGTCTTGAAAACAAAAAATGATAAATTTTTAAAAAAATAAGAAAAAAATATAAATCGTATTTCTCAAAAAGAAGGAATTTTTGCACCAGCACATACAATTTGGTGAAATGGTTAAGGTAAGTCATGATGTAAGCGTACTTATAGCTTCCATCGGGCAGGGTTTGGAAAGTGATCAAGTCAACTTGTCCTCTGGAAAAGACAGCATGGCTTCGGACCGGCTTCACAACGAAAGTTTTCGCGATCTTTCTCGATTTCTTCTCCTGACATGATTCACAAAACGAGATGAACAGACGGCATGCTTCTTGAGTTATATTGCCCCACTTCTTTTTTGCCTCCATAAACGTTTTCTTTTCACCACCATGCCCGACAGCTTTATGAGCAGAATCAATTATCATAAAAACATCTTCAAATGCAGCAATGAATTCCAGTTCTTCTCCCGTGTCTGTGTTTGATCAATCTGTCACAATCTCCAACGCGAAGTACTTCAAATCTCCGTTTCACATTAAATTCGTAAACACTTTTTGCGCCCACAGATTGAATCCTCAGATCTTGTAATATTTTCTGGCACTGTGCTTGGGTATGAATAACGGAGTTGTCTGCTTTTCCTTTAAGCTTTTCTGATAGCTTTTTTTCAAACTGGGCTTTGATATCCATCTTGCAACTGACGGTATTATTTTTTAAATAAAAGCAAAGAACTAATAAAGTCGTGAAGCGAAATGAGCTCACTTCTTGGGTGTCGTTTTCAGCTGTTTTGCGGCACGAAAACAAGTCATGTTCCAGTTCACACCATGTTTTTGATCAACAACAGAGAGAGTTGGGGGGTGGGGGGAGTGAACTTACACTCACTTCCTTTACATTAATTTTTGCATGATTGACGTGACAATCTTAAGTTTTGGATTCATTTGTTTGTTCGGAGGCTGAAAGCATAAAAACAATTATCTTTCTAGCCAACATCCATCCCCCCTTTTGCTCATGTTCACATCAGGCAAAAACACGCCTATTGTGTACACAGGATGTCTGTTCACATTAGACAACAACAAAAACACGCCCATTGTGTACACAGGATGTCTGTTCACATCAGGCAACAACAAAAACACGCCTATTGTGCACACAGGCAAAAAAGAAGTGGGGCAATATAACTCAAGAAGCATGCCGTCTGTTCATCTCGTTTTGTGAATCATGTCAGGAGAAGGCAACAACAAAAACACGCCTATTGTGTACACAGGATGTCTGTTCACATTAGGCAACAACAAAAACACGCCTATTGTGTACACAGGATGTCTGTTCACATTAGGCAACAACAAAAACACGCCTATCGTGTACACAGGATGTGTGTTCACATTAGTCAAAATGCTCCTGCCTAATGTGAAAGCGTTGCCTAATGTCAACATTATGCAAGTTAGTTGCCTAATGTTAACATCTGGAAAATGATCCTGCCTATTGTTGCCTAATGTTAACATTAGGCAACTGTTCACATTACGCGTAACATATATATAATCTGCAAATTATATCAAATTTGTGGTCAGCACCCGTGGTCAGCATGAGTGACTTATATGAAAAACTGCATCAAACTCTTGCTGACCAGTTATAAAAGAACAAAAGCACTTATAACATAAAAAAAGAGTTAAAAAGTAAAAGCATGGATTTATCATTAAACTGACCACTGGTCATTATTGTCCTGACCACAGGTCATCTACGTTGTAAAAAGCACAGCACTATAGAATAAAATGGTTAAATAGTGAATATATTTTTCTTAATGTCCACTGATCTTTTGTACTAACCATTGGTCATCTACGTTGTAAAGGGTACAGCAGTATCCCTGAAACATCATTACGCAACCGAATAGAAATATTTTTGCAATTTACATCAAAATGACCATTGGTCACGTTGGTCATCGACGTACTTTGTACATAGATAGTCATTAGAAGAAGCAGGCGCACAGAGAAATGTGCTATTTACACGAAAGTGGCCAATGGTGATTGTCACTGAACTTATATCCACAATGCATTACGTTTTAACATCATCATACCCGTTTGTAGTTTTGTCCTTCAACTCGGTTCTTTAAAATGAGCAAGCATTGCCCCAAATTGGTACATTTTGGGCAACATTTCCGCCCACAATGTACCAAAATTGCACATTGGTACATTTTGGGCATTCACAAAGCTATCCACTGATGTATTTAGTTTTACATTAAGGTCAAGGTCGCGCCAGTTACGGGGTTCAAACCCCGAAACACATAATCGCTAATATCTCGCGAAGTTTTGCATGTATTTCAATGCAGTTTTTTTCACAACATTTCTTGATGAATGGTCTATAACACAGTTGTCATGAATTTTTCTGTGCGCTCGTGTGTGCATGATCGCGCGCGCTCAAATCACGGGTCCGAACCCCAAGGCTATATATAAAAAAAAACTATTCAGTTACGTGCAGTTTTGATGCGTTTTTATGTAGTTACGTGCTGTTTTGATGCGTTTTTATGTATGTGTACAACCGACACATTCCGATTTCGGAGTAGCTCGGCGATGCACTTGTTTTTTGTTGTTGTAAAGAAGAACAAAAACAAAGTAACAAGAGGCAAAGCCTTCAAGGCTCACTCTGTGTTTTTTGGGAGATAGATCTAAATGCCAAATCGTTTACGTAAAAAACACCTCCATACCAAAGTTTTGCTGGACTCGTCAGCTTGATGTGATATATCACCCTACAAAATGTTAAGCAAATCCGTGCAGCGGTTCATGTAATATTGTGATAGACATAATTCAAGGTCAAAGGTCAAGGTGATCATGGTCACCGAGGTTGACAACACTTCGCATTCCATTTTATCTTAAGCTAGTCTAGCTGCTTGCCAAAGTTTGGCACTGTTTCTGCCAGGATATAAAAGAAATGGCCCCAAAAAATAATTGATTATGTTCAAGGTCAAAGGTCAAAGTTAAGGTCAAGAAAGTAAAAGTCACTGTATATACCATATTACCTTAGGCTAACACACTACCATGCCAAATGTGGGGACTTTAACTGCAAAACTGTGAAATATATGACCAAGACAAAAATTAAAGGTCAAAGGTCAAGGCCGTTGGTTAATTTCAATATGCAAATCATCTTTCTTGAAAGCTTGCATAAACATATATGTGTATGCAAAGTTTTAACAATGTACGCCTTGTATTTCCCGAGAAAAAGCCAACGCTAAAGTTCTTTTTCTTGTCAAGCACCATTTCTGTGGAATTCTCTGCCTTCTCCTCTCCGACACTCCAACTCAGTCTCCTCATTCAAAACCTCTCTTAAAACCCATCTTTTTCCTGCTGCGCCCTAAATATTTGATCAGTTATCTATCGTTGTGTGCACGTGAGGGAAGATTGATTTAAGAGGTTTGTGCTGTGTTTTGTGGTGCGTGTGTGTGTGTGTGTGTGTGTGTGTGTGTGTGTGTGTGTGTGTGTGTGTGTGTGTGTGTGTGTGTGTGTGTGTGTGTGTGTGTGAGCATGAATGTGTGCTTGTGTGTATTTTGGTTTTGTGGGTTGTGTGTGCACGCATGTGTGTGTTTGTGTGCGTTTCTGTGTGTCTGCCTGCGTGCGTACGTTGTGTGTGAGGGTGTTTCTGTATGTGTGTTGGTGTATGTGGTCAGTCCATGCGGCTCAGTTGCTGTGGCTTACCGAATGGGGTATGAACGAGTTGGCGTCAATAATTGTGTGTTTGTGTGTGTGTGTGTTTGTTTGTGTGTGTGTGTGTGTGTGTGTGTGTGTGTGTGTGTGTGTGCGTGTGTGTGTGTGCGTGCGTGTGTGCGTGTGCGTGCGCGTGTGTGTGTGTGTGTGTGTGTGTGTGTGTGTGTGTGTGTGTGTGTTTGTGTGCGTGTGTGTTAGAGAGAGAGAGAGTTGCTTTGCATATGCGCTGTTGGTGGTTGGTGTCACTCTTGAATGTTGTTTTTTGTTATCTGTTGATGAATAATTGATTGTAAAGCGCTTTGGGCTCATCTGAGGTAAAGCGCTATATAAATGTACTGTTATTATTATTATTATTAACACACACACACACAGACAGACAAACAGACAGACAGATATCCAGACACCCGGAAAACCGAAGAAACATGAGAACATAGACTCGCTTCGTGTCGTTGACATGAGTGTGCCAACAATGTTTCAATAGCGTTTTAATAATTAAAAAAATGGAGATCTGGTCTGGTATCATTCAAGTAAAATGTCATTATTGCTTAGGACTAACCTACATATCACTGGAATGCATTGTTTAAGTTATTGTCTTTTTTGTTGTTAATTAGCAGCATTGTTAAAAACAACCACCAGACTTTGACCTGCTATTTGGAGTTGATATCTTTCGAAGCATCTTCCCCTTTGAAATAAATACCTCATGCATAAAAAAAAAGGGAAAAAAGGGGGGGGGGGGCGCAAACACACACACATAAACGCACGCGCGCACACGCACACACTCACACACGCGCGCGCACGCACACGCACGCACGCACGCACGCACGCACACGCACACACCTGTCTTTTACTCTTCACACACACGGTACAGCTCACTGACCAATCGTGGTTTATATCGAAGGACACAGCGGACGTGGACATTCCTCAGGATTAATTCAATGCGGCATGCTAGCCCATTAAGGAAGGAAGAGGATAGAACAAAGAGAACCAGAAATAGATAGGGTCATGGAAATTGCCAGTTTGCACGAATGCACGAACACTGGTAGTAAACCATCATCTCTAACAACGCTGAGTTACAACGTATTTTTTTAATCTGTGGGCAATAACACATCAAAATAGTATCTGCTCGTGGATTGATCTTAATGGTTACCACAAATCTTTTCTCAGTTGTGTAAATCTTTTATTGTCAACCAATCAATCAATAATGTAACTATTATGTCCTCAAGTCACGAATCAAGAATCCCGTAGTCAGGATGACCGTAGGGGCGCCTCTGAAGACTTCACAACCAGTCTCTTCCACTCTTCCCGGTTCTCTGCTTTTCTTAGTGTGTTTTTCAGCTCCAGGTCCGTTCACTCACGGATGTTGTCTTCCCATCTCTTCTTCTGTCTGCCTCTTCTTCTTCCTCCTTGGACTGTGCCCTGTAGGATTGTATTGGCAAGGCCTGATGAACGGGTAACATGTCCATGCCATTTCAATTTGCGTCTTCTGACAAGGGTCAGTTAACAGTTAACATATGGTCCAATTGCATTTTCAATTCGCCTTTTGACTTCTTTATTGATGATGTGATCCTTGTAGGAAATGCCGAGGATTTTTCGGAAGCATCGCATCTCAACTGCTCTGATGTTTGCTGTCAAGGTCCATGATTCGCATGCATATAGAAATATTGACATGACCAGTGAGCGCATCAGTCTGATCTTTGAGCGGACAGCGATGTTCTCGTCTTTCCAGATGGTTTTGAGCTTGATCATTGCAGCAGAGGTCTGGGCTATCCCGGAGAGTACTTCGGGCTTGGATCCTTCGTCTGATACAATTGCTCCTAGGTATTTGAAGCTGTGTTCTGTCTCAAGCTTCTGATTATTGACCCTTATGTTGGTATTGATGCCGTTGGAGCTGTTGGTCATCAATTTGGTTTTCTCTGCACTTATCTCCATGCTGTATGCTGAAGAGGTCTTCTCGAGGTGGTTCACCAAGTCGACTAGCTCCTGTTCTTGTCCGGCTAGTCCGTCTATGTCATCGGCAAAACGTAAGTTTGTGATTGTTATGCCCCCGCTTTATGATCTTCCAGTGCGTCAGTCAAGTACAGGATAATTTTCTTGCGGCACGTCACACACATATAAAAGAAAACACAAATTAATAACGACAAAATGAACGCGTGCATTAATTTGTTTTTACAAAAACTCCCATGCCAAATCTCTCATATTTAATATTCCGAGTTATGTCCACTTCCCCTGCCCCCCCCCCCCCCCCCCTTACAATGTTCTAACCCACACTTATTTACTCCCTCTCTATGGCCTCATTATTGTATGTAGTGATCTAGATTTTCAATAAAATACCAGGTTCAGAGAGGATATAGCATACTATGATACAGCCCACCCCATACGACTTCTCTCCCTGCTATCGGCCCGCAGCAAATCTCTTACCATGGGTGTACAAACATGTGCGCAAGGTCTATTAGATATCAACAGACAAGAAAGAAAATAAAGAAAATGTGTCGTGAAGGAATATATTGCTAATAAACAGCATACAACATAACTATAACTGAATAAGGCATATACTCTACGTTTATTATCATTTACTTAATTATTAGGAACACAGCTTTAGCTTTTATCTAGTGCCTTTTGGTACAATAATATTTTCAATGAAATGTTATCGAAAGACACGATCATACTAATGTAATGTGAAAAGTTCCCTACAAACTAAAAAGGAATTGTGTTTACAATTTCAGACCAACTGTTTACATTGTTAATGAAGATTAGAGACAAATCTGTTACATATAGCATACATGATCAAATTTAGTTTACAGTTTCAGACCAACTGTTTCTAGATACATTGTTAATGAAGATTAGAGACAAATCTGTTACATATAGCATACACACATTGTTAATGAAGATTAGAGACAACTCTGTTACATATAGCATACACACATTGTTAATGAAGATTAGAGACAAATCTGTTACATATAGCATACACACATTGTTAATGAAGATTAGAGACAAATCTGTTACATATAGCATACACACATTGTTAATGAAGATTAGAGACAAATCTGTTACATATAGCATACACACATTGTTAATGAAGATTAGAGACAAATCTGTTACATATAGCATACACACATTGTTAATGAAGATTAGAGACAAATCTGTTACATATAGCATACACACATTGTTAATGAAGATTAGAGACAAATCTGTTACATATAGCATACACACATTGTTAATGAAGATTAGAGACAAATCTGTTACATATAGCATACACACATTGTTAATGAAGATTAGAGACAACTCTGTTACATATAGCATACACACATTGTTAATGAAGATTAGAGACAAATCTGTTACATATAGCATACACACATTGTTAATGAAGATTAGAGACAAATCTGTTACATATAGCATACACACATTGTTAATGAAGATTAGAGACAAATCTGTTACATATAGCATACACACATTGTTAATGAAGATTAGAGACACATCTGTTACATATAGCATACACACATTGTTAATGAAGATTAGAGACACATCTGTTACATATAGCATACACACATTGTTAATGAAGATTAGAGACAAATCTGTTACATATAGCATACACACATTGTTAATGAAGATTAGAGACAAATCTGTTACATATAGCATACACACATTGTTAATGAAGATTAGAGACAAATCTGTTACATATAGCATACACACATTGTTAATGAAGATTAGAGACAAATCTGTTACATATAGCATACACACATTGTTAATGAAGATTAGAGACACATCTGTTACATATAGCATACACACATTGTTAATGAAGATTAGAGACAAATCTGTTACATATAGCATACACACATTGTTAATGAAGATTAGAGACAAATCTGTTACATATAGCATACACACATTGTTAATGAAGATTAGAGACAACTCTGTTACATATAGCATACACACATTGTTAATGAAGATTAGAGACAACTCTGTTACATATAGCATACACACATTGTTAATGAAGATTAGAGACAAATCTGTTACATATAGCATACACACATTGTTAATGAAGATTAGAGACAAATCTGTTACATATAGCATACACACATTGTTAATGAAGATTAGAGACAAATCTGTTACATATAGCATACACACATTGTTAATGAAGATTAGAGACAAATCTGTTACATATAGCATACACACATTGTTAATGAAGATTAGAGACAAATCTGTTACATATAGCATACACACATTGTTAATGAAGATTAGAGACAAATCTGTTACATATAGCATACACACATTGTTAATGAAGATTAGAGACACATCTGTTACATATAGCATACACACATTGTTAATGAAGATTAGAGACAAATCTGTTACATATAGCATACACACATTGTTAATGAAGATTAGAGACACATCTGTTACATATAGCATACACACATTGTTAATGAAGATTAGAGACAAATCTGTTACATATAGCATACACACATTGTTAATGAAGATTAGAGACACATCTGTTACATATAGCATACACACATTGTTAATGAAGATTAGAGACAACTCTGTTACATATAGCATACACACATTGTTAATGAAGATTAGAGACAAATCTGTTACATATAGCATACACACATTGTTAATGAAGATTAGAGACAAATCTGTTACATATAGCATACACACATTGTTAATGAAGATTAGAGACAAATCTGTTACATATAGCATACACACATTGTTAATGAAGATTAGAGACAAATCTGTTACATATAGCATACACACATTGCTAATGAAGATTAGAGACAAATCTGTTACATATAGCATACACACATTGTTAATGAAGATTAGAGACAAATCTGTTACATATAGCATACACACATTGTTAATGAAGATTAGAGACAAATCTGTTACATATAGCATACACACATTGTTAATGAAGATTAGAGACAAATCTGTTACATATAGCATACACACATTGTTAATGAAGATTAGAGACACATCTGTTACACAAGAAACAGAATGAAAGACAAAGGGAAGAAACGCTAGAGCAAGAAATACAGGAATTGGAAAAAAAAGAATAAAGAAAACGAACGATTTTATCTTTTAGAGGACAATAAATCGGAACTAGTATAAATTAAAAAAAACGAAAATGGAAGGAATCCTCCTAAGATCAACAGCAAGGTGGGCATTACATGGGGAAAAGGTACATCAATATTTTTGCTCTCTTTAAAAAAGACACTTTGTCAGTAGACAAATGCTAAAAGTAGTAACAGAGGACGGTCGTACATTGTCAGAAAGAGATTATATGCTTGAAGAAACTAGATTATATTACAAAAACCTTTATAGACCAAAAGAAACGCTAAATATACCACCAAATTACATATCTGATCTACCAAAATTAAGTAAAGATGAGTCTGACGCACTGGAAGGAAAAATAACCAGAGAAGAAGCATCAAAAGCACTGAACAACATGAAAAACGACAAAAGCCCAGGTAGTGACGGTTTTACCACTAACTTTTTCAAATTTTTCTGGAAGCAACTCGCAGATTTCATTGTTCGATCACTAAATGAAAGCTTCATCAAAGGTTGTATGTCAATCACTCAAAGAGAAGGGGTTATAATTTGTTTACCAAAGGGGGATAAACCAAGAGAATATTTGAAAAATTGGCGACCAATTACCCTCTTAAATGTTACCTACAAAATTGGATCTAGTTGCATAGCAAACAGAATAAAAAATGTTCTACCAAAATTAATTCACGAAGATCAAACAGGATTCATAGCGTGAAGATACATTGGTGACAACATACGCATTATATGTGACTTAATTCATTATGTTCAAAAAAGAAATTTACCTGGACTTTTGGTCTCAATTGACTTTGAGAAGGCCTTTGACTCAGTAAATTGGAAATATATGCAAAGTGTCTTAGAAATGTTTGGCTTTGGGAAGGATATAGGTCAATGGGTAAACATGATATCAAATCTTATGTTGTAGTAAATGGAAAATTATCACAAAGCTTTCCCGTAGGGCGGGGTTGTATGCAGGGGGATCCGATTTCACCTTATTTGTTTGTACTTTGTGCAGAACTATTAGCTTAAAAAATTCGTGAAGATAAAGACATAAAAGGAATGCAGATAACTGACTCAGATTTTAAAATTACCCAGTTTGCCGATGACACATCATTTATGCTGGAGGGTGACGAAAAATCATATGAAAAACTGTTTTTGATGCTTGAAGAATTTCAAGAAATATCTGGCCTAAAACTTAACTTTGAAAAAACTATTAACGTATGGTTAGGCTGCAAAAAGAACTCAGATGTCGAATATTTACGAAATAAAGAAATGAAATGGAATCCGCCTAAGTTCAAAATCCTAGGACTCTCGCTAACAAATGATCTATTAAATATAACTCAAATTAACATGGTTGACAAAATGTATGAAGTCAAAACATTGTTTAAAATCTGGCCAAAAAGAACATGTACCCCTTTAGGCAAGGTAGCTGTTTTAAAATCTTTAGTTCTTTCAAAATTAGTTTATTTATGGATATTACTACGAAATCCACCAGACAGTGAAATACAGAAGCTACAAAAATTATGCTTCGAATTTGTATGGGATCAAAAACCTGATAAGATCAAACGAATTCTCTCAATTCATGACATTGAAAATGGAGGCATAGCAATCCCAAACATACAAGCATAACAACAACAACAACATACAGTATTTATACGGCGCTGAATCTTGATAGAAATCAAATCAAAGCGCACACACACGTTAGCATTCAAAGCGCATTCAAACAAAAACGCAATACAAAGCGAACACACACGGATAACATAAATGGAATATAGCAGAAACAGACCTAATGGCAAGAGAGAGAAGAGAAAGAGAGCGGAGCTTTAATGACGGGGGAACAGGTGGGTTTTGAGGTTAGCTTTGAAAGCAGAGAGAGTCGGTCGCTGACGGAGGGAGAGAGGAAGTTTGTTCCAGGAGGTCGGTCCTGAGACAGCAAAAGAGCGCCGACCAACAGTTGAAAGCTTATACCTAGGGATCTGGAGAGAAAGAGGGTCAGAAACTGAACGTAAAGTGCGAGCTGGCGTATAGATGGAAATATTGTCGCAGAGGTAAGATGGAGCAGCTTTATGAATAGATTTATAGCAAAGTGTGTTTAATTTATACTCAATTCTGTCTGCGACAGGAAGCCAGTGCAAAGAACGCAGAAGAGGGCTAACATGATCGAACTTTTTCTTCCTAAGGACAAGACGAGCAGCTGTGTTTTGAATACGCTGGAGACAAGATAGAGAAGAGACTGATAGGCCAGAAAGGAGAGCATTACAGTAGTCAATACGAGATAGGATGAGGGAAGTAACAAGCTTTGCTGTTGCTTCATCTGAGAGGTATTTACGAATATAGCCAATGCGACGAATTTGATAGTATAGCAGGACTGAGTCAGGAAACTGCATGGAAAGAGTATTGTCCAAAATGACACCTAAGTTTTTGACAGAGTCTGAGAGGGGAATGACATTGTTACCCAGTTGGAGTGACTCTATGGAAACAGAGGCTAGTTTGTTTTTTGTCCCTACAAGCATTGTTTCGGCTTAACTGAAGTTTATTTTGAACCATCCAAGTTTGAATATCAATATAGCAGTTGTTACTTTCTGTAAGAATGGAATCTAGATCTTCAGGGGTTGTACTGTTTTGGAGTTGTGAGTCATCTGCATAGAAGTGATGCTTCATGTTGTGCTGGTCGATGACATTGGCAAGAGGTGACGTATACAAAGTAAACAAGACAGGACCAGACCCCTGGGGGACTCCACAAGGAAGCCTAACCTGTTCAGACTGACGACCATTGACCAGAACTGATTGAAAACGATCAGAAAGGTAAGAGGAAAACCAAGAAAGAGCAGGGCCCTTAATTCCAAAAGTATGTTCAAGACGAGACAGAAGAATGGAGTGGTCTATGGTATCAAAGGCAGCAGAGAGATCAAGAAGTGTCAAAAGAGAGATTTGACCAGCATCAGAAGCAAGTAAGAGGTCATTGACGATTTGAACAAGGGCTGTTTCAGTACTGTGGTTGGTTCTATAGGCAGACTGATAAGGATGATGAAGATTGTTTGAGGATAGATGATCGTTAAGTTGTTTCAGAACAGTCTTCTCAAGGAGTTTGGAGAGAAAAGGGAGGTTAGATACAGGTCTAGTAGTATTTCCAGATTGTTCTTCTTGAGAAGGGGCCTTACAAGAGCGGTTTTGAAAGCAGAAGGAAACACACCTGAAACTAAAGAAGAATTGATGATGTTGGTGATTGATGGCAGAAGGTGTTGATAGATTTGTGAGAAAAGAGAGGCTGGGATGGGGTCAAGATCACAGGATTTAAAATGCATTTCTTTCAAAGTAGAAAGAACTTCGGTCTCAGACATCGGCTTGCCCGCCGTTTTGTCCAAATTCCGCCGTTTTGTCTATAGACAAAACGGCGGGGCTAGAACCGCCGTTTTGTTCAAATTTTCTATTATGATTTGGACAAAACGGCGGTTCAACAATCCGCCGTTTTGTCTATAGACAAAACGGCGGTTTGGACAAAACGGCGCCCGATTTTGAACCGCCGTTTTGTCCAAATGAAAATTGGAGTTATAAAAACTCATTCTTGACAAGTTCTCATTAAAAAAAAAAAAATTGTTAAATAAAATGAATAACAAGCTGACCACTGACACTGGTCACTTTGGCCTAATTTTACCGTTTGAATGCTAATTAGTGTATTAGGAGATCATATGAACAATTGTTGATGTGGTTGACCAGTGGTCAGTGTCACTGACCAGTGGTCACATTTGGCCTATTTTCACTGTTTGACTGCAAATTAGTGTATTAGGAGTTCAAATGAACAATTTTTGATGTGGTTGACCAGTGGTCAGTGTCACTGACCAGTGGTCACTTTGGCCTATTTTCACTGTTTGACTGCAAATTAGTGTATTAGGAGTTCAAATGAACAAATTTTTGATGTCGTTGACCAGTGGTCAGGGTCACATTGGCCTATTTTTTTAATGTGGTTGACCATTGGTCAGTTCACTGACCACTGGTCAACCACATCAAACCTTGTTCATTTGAACTCCTAATACACTAATTTGCAGTCAAACAGTGAAAATAGGCCAAAGTGACCACTGGTCAGTGACACTGACCACTGGTCAACCACATCAAAAATTTTTCATTTGAACTCCTAATACACTAATTTGCAGTAAAACAGTGAAAATAGGCCAAAGTGACCACTGGTCAGTGACACTGACCACTGGTCAACCACATCAACAATTGTTCATATGATCTCCTAATACACTAATTAGCATTCAAACGGTAAAATTAGGCCAAAGTGACCAGTGTCAGTGGTCAGCTTGTTATTCATTTTATTTAACAAAGATTTTTTTAAAAAATGAGAACTTGTCAAGAATGAGTTTTTATAACTCCAACTTTCATTTGGACAAAACGGCGGTTCAAAATCAGGCGCCGTTTTGTCCAAACCGCCGTTTTGTCTATAGATTGTTGAACCGCCGTTTTGTCCAAATCATAATAGAAAAATTGGACAAAACGGCGGTTCTAGCCCCGCCGTTTTGTCTATAGACAAAACGGCGGAATTTGGACAAAAACGGCGGTTAACAGACACCAGTGAATGATGGGTCTGGAATAGTTGTTTGAAAAGGCATGGAGTCGATTTTTGATCGTAGATCGATAATCTTGGTGGAGAAGAAGGAGGAAAAGGTTTCTGGCAGTTTGTCAGGACTGATATTTGATGGCAGAGGACTTGATTTCTTATTGCCTAGGAGATCAGACATGGTGGAGAACAGGACCTTTGTTGTGTTGGCTTCAAGAATTTTAGATGAGAAATAGCTTGTTTTTGTCTTGGCCAGAAGAAGAGTGAAGATGTTAGGGAGAAACTGATATATCTGACGATGTATTTCTAGTTTTGAGGCCCGCCACTGACGCTCAGCCTTACGACTAGTGCGTTTACTTACTCTAAGTTCAGGCGTGTACCAGGGAGCGCAGGGACGATCGGGCACAACACGAGTGGATGGGGGAGCGTGTTTATCAAGCAAGTTACTCATAGTAGAATTAAAAGTCGAGGCAGGGTCGTCGGAAATACTCACGTTAGAAAGGAGTTCTGTTGCCTCTGAACTAAAAGTATGAATATCTATAGACTTGAGATTACGGCGCGTGACCGTACGTTTATTTCTGGGAGTTTTGGAAAGATTAAGACTGACACTGATAAAACAAGTTGGTCGGAATCACGCGCGATTAGCCAGTCAATGATGTGGCCCTTGTTGTGTGTAGGCTCAGTTACAAGCTGAGAGAGGGAGTGGTTAGCAAGTGAGAGGCAGAGACGCTTTGTGTGAGAGGACTGTTGGTTATCGAAGTGAAAATTAAAATCACCTAGCACAATAAGAGGACTGCGGTTCAGAGAATAGGAGTCAAGGAGGGCTTCAAATTTGGGATGAAACATTGAATCGGTGAGATTGTTAGTTCTGCTAGGGGGAGGGCGATAGATACAGGAGAAGACAACAGATTGACCAGACATGCTAAGAACAACTTCTACAGCCTCGAAAGACAGATGGGGGAAGGGGAGGGTTGTGTTGAAGGAAAGGAATTTATCTAACACGTCCCTATACAGTACAGCGAGGCCCCCACCTAAAGAAGAACGGGGGAAGGATTTAATTTTGTAGCCAGGAGGAGTTAGCTGCTTTAGTTTAGGTTCATGTCCATTACTTTTGAGCCACGTTTCGGTTATAAATACTAAATCAAAGTCATGCTCAAAAACATAGTCCGCAATATAGTCCGCTTTGTTCTCAGGGCAGACAGACTGGGCATTAAATACACATACACTAAAACTATCAGAGGATGGAATAGAGTTCAGCGACACAGATGACACGTCACACTGGTGGCTGGGTGCTGTAGGGGGAGGTGGAGATGGAGATCTGGGCGTTGAAGGCAGCAGTAGTGAAGCAAAGGGCTGGTTAGAGGACAAGTCAGGGTCAGAGTCACAGTCGTTGGTCACACAGATGTCTACACATGGTTCAGGTACACAACACGGGGATGAAGGGGTGGTGGATAGAACAGATACAGAGTCACAGTGCTGGAAGGCTGATGAAGGAGAAGCCGTGGTAGACAAAGCAGGAGACACAGGAAAGTTGAGTGGAGTCGTCATGGTCGTCAAGCAGGCAGGAAGAGGTGGAAGGAGGCAGACATCTAGATGGTGAGGGTGGAGTGAGTTGGTCAGATGATGATGATGAGGCAAGCGGCGCAGATAGAAATGGCACACTTGTCCGGGGTTTGTTTTCACGGGGGTATCTTTTTCTGGGTAGAGACACGCCGAGGTCAAGTAGGCGAAGCTGCGAGATAGAATCAGCTTGCAGGCGAGCACATGGAATCGCTAACAGCTCAGAAAGCGAGTACTTGATGCGCACACAGTCTGGGATTGGGTTAGGCCTAGCACATTCTCTTGTCTGATGGCATGGTTGCTGGTGGTCAGTTAGAATAGCGCGGTCAGCAATGACAGGAGCATTGGAAAGTAGCTGTTCTTGCCTGGCTGAATATGACTGCTGAACAGGCAAGCAGCTGGCGTTGGGGGAAAATGGCTGTGCCGGCAGATTCAAATTGGCAGCTCTTGCCAACAGAAAAATATGAATCAAAAGAATTCTAATGCTCGGATGGACAAACAAAGCCCATGGAAAGAAAAAGTCCCACATGATGAACTATCATGC
This sequence comes from Phymorhynchus buccinoides, assembly GCA_017654935.2. Taxonomy (NCBI): domain Eukaryota; kingdom Metazoa; phylum Mollusca; class Gastropoda; order Neogastropoda; family Raphitomidae; genus Phymorhynchus; species Phymorhynchus buccinoides. The sequence goes on from CM065692.1 coordinate 35,931,177, forward strand.
ACAGTATGGAGAACAAGCACACACTAGAACACAGCAAACACAGACAAAAGCGGGAGGAGCTCAGTCACTCGAACCGATGGCAAGTGACCTCGACCTCGAAGCATACATTCAAGCACTAAAATTGTCATGGTTAAAAAAACTACTTACATGCGACAATAAATGGAAGAAAATAATACACAATTTAGATTCTGATATATTAAATTTCAGCAACTTTGGACCAAAAAAGTTTATATATAATAATGCATTCCATTGTTTTTGGACAGACGTATTCAAGGCATATGATAAACTAAGCTTAAATGTTAAATTAAAAGATCAGAGATAAATTAATTCTGAACCTATATTTTACAACGACAAGTTTCAAATAAACGATTTATTGAAAGACAATGGAGAATTTTTAACGTTTAGGGATTTTTCGCAGAAGTATGGAATAACTTAATTTTCTTAGTTATCTAAGCTGTGTTCAATCTATTCAAAACTATATGAGACAAAGAAATATTACTTGCGAAAGCAAAGAAAAAAATGAAAATGCAAAAGCATTGAAAATTATATTTAGCGTGAAGAAAGGAAGTAAAGTGTATTATAACTTAATTTTCGAGCAGAATGAAATCTATGATACACACGCTTTTATGAAGTGGGAAAGAAAACTTGGCATAATTGTTGATTGGGAAAAGGTTTTGAAAAAATAAAGAAATAAAGAAATAAAATGTAGATGGTTTCAACTTAAAATATGCCATAGGATCCTCGTAGCAAACTGCACTTTGAAAAGAATGAGAATCATTGATTACGAAAAATGCAACTTTTGTAATGAGGAAATAGATACTATTCAACACTATGTATGGTTTTGTGAATACTCCCAACTGTTTTGGATGGATTTAGAAAGAATGTTGAAAAACAAATGCTCAAACTGTGAAAGACTAATGCTAACTGCCGAACTGGTTTTATTTGGTGAAGACAGCAGGACAATGACAGATCAAACGTTCGATCTGATAATATTAATTGCTAAGTATTTTGTATATCAATGTAGAATAAACAAAATAAAACCGATTATTCAGAACTTTCGAAATGAACTAACGAAACAATACACCGTAGAAAAATGTACGCATGTAATGGAAATGCGCCTTGATGATTTCAAAAGAATGTGGTTACCTTACTTAAACTTTATACCTACGTCGACCTAATTATTGCTATGTTTGTTATTTAATTAAGTCTGTGTAAGATATTGTACATGGTGTTTAGTCCACTGCATTTGGCTTGGAAATGTTGAAGTTGAATTTTGTAAAACCACTGTAAAACAGGAATGTTATTTGACTATTGTTACAGCACAGTTCAAAAGATTTTCCTTTTTTCATATGATGTATATGTATTTCCTTATTATAAAGTATTATTATTATTATTATTATTATTATTATTATTATTATTATTATTTGTTTTTTTTTCTTTCCTTTGTTTTCCACCTGTATAAAAAAAACACCTTCTTGTTGATTTTAAGTTCACTTAATGAAAAGAGAACCTTCATTGCAAGGGGAAAAAAAAAAAAATAATAAAGAAAACAAAAGGAATTGTGTTTGACCTTTGGCATATTATAGTAGTTCATAGTTTGTTCTTAATTGCTTTTGTAAAGCGCGATGAGCCTGCCCTTTAGGCGGGATATCGCGCTATAATTATACGTCTACCTTATTCTATTATTCACACGTAACAATATATTAATTTAAAACTACCCGTGTATACTTCATTTCTTTGAGTTACATTTTTTTGGTCAGGTGCATATTTTCAACGAAAAATACCGTTTAGTTTCTTTCAAATGTTATTATTCTCGTGAGAATGTCGGTTTATTGTTTGTCTGAGATGCCCCAGTGGTTTTCTCATGGGTAAAGTTTGATTGCTTTGGTGGTGGCATCAGTTTCTGCGCAGTGCCAAGTCCATCTCTCAATTATCACCGTCCTTTGTTCTCTGACAACAAAATGGTTCTGGTTGGTACTTTTCGGCTTTAGTCTTGTCAGCTGCTCTTTGATTTTGCTAGTGGTTTTCCCCAATAAAATTATATGAAAGTATACCTTGTCGTTGGATTCTGAACTTGCCTTCTGTCTCTCTCTGTCTCTGTTTGTCTATCTTTCTGTCTCTCTTTTGCTCT
>CM065692.1:35935807-35943461 GCA_017654935.2 Phymorhynchus buccinoides
CCGAGGGGTGAGGGGGAAAACGGAAAGACTCCGTGAAAAAACCCCAGTCAGACGCACTAATCTTGACATTAGGGTTAAAGATGAAAACAATAAAGGGAGAAAAACTCTGAGAAAAATCTCAGAAACCCCCCCCCCCCCCCCTGGGTAATTAGTCAGGACAAGTGAAATTAACCCCCCTTTAAAAAGTGTGGGAAGGAGGGGAGGGGAGAAGGGCAATGTGGGGGTGGGGGCTACACTAGTGCACGTACACACACACACACACACACACACACACACACAACACACACACAGAGGCATACAGATACAGAGGCATGCATGACCTTTACATTTGACCTTGAAGCTGTTACATGATGACGGTCTGTCCAGATAAAAGTGCCCATAATTTCAAAACCGTTGGCGTTAGACCCATATAACCATATATATTCATGATCATCATCATAGCAGAAACCCAGTGGAAGACATTTTGAAGGGGCCAATAGCACAATGAGAGTGAGAGCTGAGGGGACTCTGAAAACAAATGCTCATAGTTTCAAAAACTGTTGGCGTTAGACCACTATATAACCATATATACTCGTGATCAGCATTAACAGGGGAATGCAGTGGAAGACATTTTGAAAGGGCCAATAGCACAATGAGAGTGAGAGCTCCGTAAACATGGACTACATTGAGTGGGAGACATTTTGAAGTGCTATCCTGGCAACTGCTATTCTAAAGACCTGTGCAGGGGAAAAGCTGCCACAAAGCGAAGCGAGCGCAGGGCGTAGCAACCGCGGGGTGTAGCTGCTAGTGCAGTATAGAAGAGTACTTTTCTTCTTGACCCACAGGCACTGAAAGTGAAGTATGTCTGCTCTGCAGTGCATCGCCTCTGGGTATAATTATATTCAAGCTAATATCGGAACGGGATCCCGGCCATTTTCATTAAGTCCTCCTAACGAAGCTAACGTTTCTACTCCGCTTCAGGTTTTTCCCTAAAGGGGTTGTAAAATAATTCGTAGCTGTTAACTCTTCGATAAGAAAAAGTCGTTGCTGTTTGCAGGTCTCTACTTTTATGCCAAGACTAAACCCTTGGTTTGGGCATTGCTTTTTCTCACTCCAAGATCAGAGATTTGTCTGGTTCTCTACTTCCCGAAGGAAGGAAGGTGCAATATGCGGGATTCTTTGAACGTGGATATTTGGTATTGATGGAAGTTCAGTTTAACGTCGCGTATCGGCTTTCGCCATGTACGACGGGCTGAACAAACCAACCAGGGTATAAACAAAAATTTATGTTCCCGAATCACTGTCTTAGCCAAAAAGGCCGAGAAGCGATCAGAATCAACATTTGGTATTGATAGTCAGGACATGGGTTATGTATGCATTAATCTTTGTTGGGTTTCTTTCATTCTTACACTCTTTATCACTTACTCTTTCATCTCCTTTGACTGTTCTCTTTTTAGTTCAAATTAGAAGTATACAGCTGTCCAACAACATTTAGAGCCAAAACGGCAGGAAGAAGAAGAAGAGCTTAGAATATCCTGGAAATTGCTCTTAATGACGCGAAGAAGAGAAAAAGAAAACAACATTTAGTGAAAAACATAACCTCAAGGTCAATAGATTCTAATGCAAAATTATATACTATTCAAAGAAAAGTTACGGACCACTTGCTTCGGAAATTTCAGATTATGTTTTGAGTGTTTTAAGTGACATTTATATACTTTCTGATGTTGTAATATTATAGCCCAAAGTACGAACTCTTATGCAATGTAAACATATCCTGCACAACATTACAAATGCGCCGATGGAAGACCGTTTAAGACGGTATCTTAAATGATCCAATGGGATGAATTTGCGCACTGTGCTGATAAAATTTAAAGCATAGCAGTGTTCACACATGACCAATGAATAAAACTGCAACTTAATTTGTCTTCTCATCCTTGTCATTTACGCGTAAAAGAAATCCAAAGACTTAGCCCAAAACGCACACTTTGCCATTTGGCCTCTCAGAGGCCAATGATGACGTCACAGAGATTAGAAATGTAATGAAAAGCATTATACTCAACCGCTAAAACAGTTTCAGGTATATTAGGGAAAAGAGCAATTAGTGTATGTTAAAAAAGCAATTAGTGGTTTTGGAGAAATGTGTCACTGGTCATATGACCAGGCCTAATGACAAAGTCAATGGGATACTTTACAAAAATATGGAGGATGTTCACAGTATAATTCTTGGCAAATAGAATGTGTAAATATGCTGAGGGTCTTCAGACATACCACTAGCTTCATGGAAGCCAGTCAGACATCACATGACTATCCAATATGGCGGTTTAGCTCCTCTTCAGTGATGCAAGACGTAACTGCTTCTGCCTAAGGAACTGCCCCACTAATTTACCTGAAACATTTTTAGCGGTTGAGCATAGTGACAGTAATGTCTTTCATTACATTTCTAATCTCTGTGACGTCATCATTGGCCTCTGAGAGGGCAAATGGCAAATTGCGCGTTTTGGTACTGGTTTTACAATACCATCATGGCATATGATGATGGTCTCTTCATAAAAGTGAACCTCAGAGGCTGGAAATGTTTCCTTGGCTGCTCGGGATATTTATTTATTTATTTATAATAATTATTATATAATAATTATAATAATAATAATTATTATTATTATAATTATATTATTTATAATATATATTTGAATAGTATATATTAAAGTGGTACTCCAGTGCTAAACTTTTCCCCCATGAACCGTTAGAAATCGCCATCGCATGGCGTTTGTCAAAAACCGCTAAAGTCAATGAGCTGTAGTTAGCTCGATAACGAACCGCCAAACTCCTGTTTTGCACCTGGATTTTTTCAGGAAATGAAATCTCACTTTCTACAAGGGATCATCTTGATCCCTTATTGCTTCATTTGCATACGGTCAACTCAAGTAAGGTCAATTCTGGCATTTGGAACAACTAGGCCTCGCTTCCGAGGCTCTGTAGCGCTTTGCATTAATTTTACTCACTTTCAGCGTGCCAAAAGCCATTGAAATGGGCCGCATTGCTTTCTGTTTCCACTTCCACCAGCCTGAGCTCTTTGTTTCGAGCTAATTTCAACTAAACTTCAACAACACGGTCCGTTGAACGAGCGCCCTTTTACGTAGACTCGGTTATCCTTAAACAAGGGAACTAACTCTTGTCATCTTCAGATTAGCAGACGATGGTCTCAAACGTGACAGACACCAAACTGCGAAGAAGAAGAAGAAAGAAACAGCTGGCGATCAGAAATTTCAGGCACACAGGGTTTTCAAAAGAAAGAACACTTTCATCTGACATCAGCTGCGACATAAACATAAGAGTTTACAGAATATAAATGACGTTTTCTGAAACTGATGTTGAAAGAAAAGTGCATTTAGATCTAGATTCAAACCAAATGACATGCGTTGCTTGAAGCACATGCATCAAGCAGCGAAACAACAAAAGTGAGAAAGCAAGATCAAGGGACAAATACTGAAGCAACAACGACAACAACAAAATCTCCAAATCAACTACTGTCATGCAGTTCTACCAAGATCAGGATCAGTACGTTGCTCACGCCACTTCTGATGATAATCGCGACACGCCCTACTATTTGAACCAGCATCAATAATATTATGTAACGCGTGGGAATAGGCCTATGCCTACTGCACATCGAAGAGATGTTGAGAACCGGTTAAAGAATCCGAACCGGTTTTTCTCTTTGAGCCGTTTTTTTCGAACAGGTTTTTTTTCTCTAATAGGCCTACTCACATCAGTAGTTTCACCTATGCAAACACATATTTGTCAGAATATTCACACACACACACCCGCTCAACTCAAAACTCAGCTCAACTCAAAACATTTTAATGATGAGGCCATCTGCCCGTGTCAAAGGAAGGTGACGATGGGGTTAGTTGAAAATATACAGAGACAGAAAGAGAGTATAAAATACAAATCAAATATCATAGCAAGCTCATGATCATGTCCATTTATTGATAAGTAACGGCGCGCGCATGTGTGTGTGTGTGTGTGTGTGTGTGTGTGCGCGTGCGCGTGCGTGCGTGCGTGCGTGTGCGTGCGGGAATACAGACGTTTCGTACCCTGGACGTTTCGTACCCTGGATTGGTCGTTTCGTGCGTGCCGTGCGTGCGTGTGCGGACCAAAATCTTTTCGAACTAAAATATTTGCTCATCTTCTCGTATAAGAATAGAATTATAGAAATTAAATACGATCCACCATCCCGATTGATTATACTGCCACATTGCAAGCACAAAGCAACATTGTCTACAATCACTCAATCATCTTTTTTTCTTCAGGATAAAATGCCTCCAAATGTTATTATCAGAATGAGAATCACTTGATGACTGGTAGGCCTACAATTTTCTGCTTTCTGCATCAGGTTTAGCTATCTATTATGAGAAATTCAGGTCTGAGAACGATGCTTTTGCAGTGGTAATGTAGCATTGTGGCCCCCGACTCTGTCCCCAGTTTTGTCTATGTGTCCCCGTCTCTATGTGTCACTGTCTCCCCGTCTCTTTATTTCTCTTAACTCTAGCCGTAACCCAAACAATAAGCTTAACCCTTAACCCAAACAATAATCTTAACCCCTAACCCTATCCCAAACCGTTACCCTTATCCGAAGGACACTAGAAGCAGGAGCACATCGATAAGTGGACACATAGCATTAGAAACGGGGCACGGTGAAGGTGACGCCTAGAGACTGATACAGATAGAGGTGGGGGTACATCAAATTGATACCTTTTACAATTCACTGTATTATGTCATTGAAAACCTTACCGTTTAATCTTTATATAAGTTGTGTGTGTTTGCAGATGTTAGCTTGTCTGTGTGTGTATTTGTCAATGTGTGTGTGTGTGTGTGTGTGTGTGTGTCACTCTGTGTATGTGTGCCACTTTTCGATGTATTAGCTCAAATCTTATGTATTCATTTATTACATTTTATGCCTCACACTCGCACCAAATATCCTATCTTAGGTTGTATTTGCAAACTCTTGTATAAGGGGGCATGCACATTAGATCCGCAATCTCCTTACAGAAAACCCATTCACTTAAAAAACAAATAAGTGGATGGGTTTGCAGATGAGTTTCCAAGTGGGAATGGGTTTTGTACGGAATCTGCGGATTGCGGATCTAATGTGCACATACCCTTACAGCATTAATATTGCAAACTCTACATTCTGCTGTGTTTTCAGTGGTGACAGCAAAAACATTTATTTTAAGTTTTAAATGACAACAAAGATTTGCTGATTAGCTACTTGATTGACTGATTGCTTGATTGATAAATTGATTTATTTATCTGAGATGCTGATGTAATTCAATGTCTGACTGAAGCCACTTGGTATTTGATTGCATGCCAATTGTTAGTAGAATAATGTTTGCCGGTGAAGCCACTTTCTATTCAGTTGCCATTATTGAAATGCATAGACTTGCCAACTTTGTCTTAATACTACAATCAGCTACCTTCTTAATACTGTATACATGTTTGTATATATTGGATAAAATCGGTTGGACAAATTTGAATGCCATGGGTATCATAGAATCATTATGATTGTTAAAATAAGGAATACATTCCAGTATTTGAGAAAATGTAAGATTAATTACCTGAATCTTACAACATGCATCTTTAGTACATTGTTTCGTATCTGTATTGTTTCGTATTTGCACTGAAAAAAGGATACAGCATATTGCGTTTATTGCAAGAGTACATATGTAATAATGCATGAGAAATAATACATCATTTTTTTTTAAATTCAGATTTTGCTTTCACAGCATGTTACAAGGAGTTTCAATGAATACACAGAAAACAAGTTAGAATTTTCACATGCACCATCACATATTTCATGTGTTACAAATGTATTCTCCATTCTCCTTCATAGACCTCAAGCTGACCTACATTTTATAGATTTCCCAGCACGCGCGCACGCATGCACACACACACACATGCCTGTGCAGAATACCAACTCTTTCAATTTTTTTCTTAGTACACCAAAAAATAAAGTGATCAATTTTATTAACTGGGAAAATACTTTAAAATGTCCCTCATTAATAAAAATAAGAATGGGAATTTATACAGTGGAACCTCCCTTATAAGACCTCCCATTATAAGACTCCCTCCCTTTTATACATGATTATAACTAATTATTGTGGCGGTACCATAGCCGATGAGGCTTAACTGAGGCGTGGTCACTGCTACCACCTATCTGTATTGCTAAAAAAAAATCGGGACTTTACTGGTGTTGCACTGCCTCCGGGCATTGCCTCCAGTATTGTTCCCACCATCTTTGTATCTACAAATGTCCCATATGTGTCAATTCCAGACCGAGAGGACGTAAAACACCATTTTTCATTCATTCATTCATTCTTCTTCCTCCCTTTTAAGACCTACTTCTCTGAGACATTGCCCTTTGTAAGTATTAACAATTACCTATCTTATAAGACCCCTCCCTTATAAGACCCCTCCCTTATAAGACCCCTCCCTTATAAGACCCCTCCCTTATAAGACCTCAATTTGGATGATTTGTGAAGGTCTTATAAGGGATGTTCCACTGTATAGCGCTCTTTCTCACATGAGCTTAGTGCGCTTTAAATTGATAACAAGAACATTAAAGGCAAACAAATACTGAATCATTAGAAAGTAAAATAAACATGATGCATGCACGCAACGTTCTCTTTCTTCCTCACACACACACACACACACACACGCAGACACACACACACACACATGAATGCACGCACGTACACATACACGCACACACACACATACAAGAGTAAAATAGTTACAATATAAACATTCTAAGAAACATAGACACATTCACCTTCTTAACCAAGCTTATATACAATACTGGAAATAAAATCATACTGCCATCGACATACCAGTTACGTGACTAATTATAATAGACAAATTTTGCAAAAACAAAGATACCCTTCTACCTCCTTTACAAGCGTTTAAAGTTTAGAAGACTTAGATTGTCTACCACATTCTTCTTACAACTTACAAAATTGTAAAACAAACTTTCACAAGATTTCTGCAAATGAAACGGAACCCCCCCCCCCCCCTCCCCCCCCCCCCCCCCCCCCGCCCCCCCCCCCCCCCCCCCCCCCCCCCCCCCCATTACTACATTCCCAAACCACTACCACCACCCCAAAAAATATTTGAAAAAAAGAAAGTGCTCGTGGTTTTTTCCCTTGATCTGTATACCCCAAAAAATATTTAAAATCTGTTAATCTTGTCACACACATAAATATGAAAAGTGAAAATATGAAAAAGGTATGAATTTTATATATGAAGTGTATAAGGGCAAAAAGTCAGAATCATCCCACAAACATCAAATGAATAAATAAAATAAAGTGATCAACATTTCAAATTAAATCTATGACAAAAACAACAACCCAATTCTTTCAAACAGGCATACACAAAATGAAGTGATTTTTTTTCTCATTAACTGTATTATAACAAAACAACTTTTTGCAAATCTTTCATATTTTTTTAAAAAAACTATTAAAAAAAAAAATAAAAAAAAAAAAAAAAAAAAAAAAAAAAAAAAAGATATAAAAATAAAAATAAAAAAAAAAATTTTAAAAAATAAAAAATAAAAAAAAAAGATAAAAAATAAAAAAATAAAAAGAAAGAAAAAAAAAAAAAAAACAAATAAAAAAACAAAAAA
>CM065692.1:35943961-35951461 GCA_017654935.2 Phymorhynchus buccinoides
TGGGACTTTCCTGGTATTGCAGTACCTACAGGATAGTCCCACTATCTTTATAGTTACAAATGTCCCACATGTACCTGTTCCAGGTCGAGGACGTTAAACGGACTTTCGTGTAAGGGGTGAGGATGAACACTGGGTTTCAGGACACGATCTACGAGCAGGGAAAACTTGCTATTAAGGAAGAAGATAACAAGAGGATGTAATTAATTACTACAAAGAAGCATAATTACCCCCCCCCCCCCCCCCCCCCCCCTCGCTCGCCTGCTCACCCCACTCCAAGAAAAGAAAGTAACATAAGGCTCTAAAATAGGCGAAGTGAATGAATACGTTGGACGTCGTGGACGTGATGATGATGATGATGATGATTACTGATGACGACGATGATGATGATTACTGATGACGACGATGATGATGAGGAGGAGGAAGAGGAGGACGAGGAGGAGGATGATGAGGATGAGGAGGATGAGGATGAGGATGGTTGATGATGATTACTGATGACGATGACGATGACGACGACGACGACGACGACGACGACGACGATGATGATGATGATGATTGATAAAAAAAAGAGGAAGAGGAGGATGAGGAGGACGCTGACAACGATTACCAGCAGGACCTCATACTTTTAACACGAGTTTGTGCTGTTCTTGAAACAAACTCACGCCGTCTTTGAGCCGTACTGAGATCCACGTAAATTAACAACGAAAAATGAAGGGGAGTGCAAATGACTGGAGAAGCGCCCATCCATCACAATTAGTAAGCCCAAAAACAAAAATTGAAGAAAATTGTGTAGATGCAAGCACGCACTGTGGTCGAGTTGGCAGAATAATGAGGAAAACTCTGGCTCACGTCCAAGAGGACTGGTAACAGCAGGGAATAGGAATAGGTGACGAAACAAGAAGCCCACAACCAGGAAGATAGAAGGCGCTGAAGGGAGAAGGAGGTGGCCGGACGCCATATTGTGTGTTTTTTCTGCGTACTTAGCTCATCAAAATGAGCATTGGTCATTGTCACAGGACACGTTGGTCATTAGAAGAAGCAGGCGCACAGAGAAATGTGCTATGTACACGAAACTGGCCAATGGTCATTGTCACTGGACTTATATCCACAATGCATTACGTTTTAACATCATCATACCCGTTTCCTTCAAGCTTCCATGAAAGCTGCCAATTGTTCAAAAACTTAGTGTTGACGATTTCTATTATTTCAAGATATATTCAATAGCTTTATAAACAATGTTATCTGACAAAGGTTTTGCCAAAGGAAAGAAAAGTAGCTCTAACAATAGCATTGTTTTAAATGAATGTTTGACTTGCTTTTGTTTTATTTCAATATTAACAAACCTTATCATAATCTAAATATTCTAATTCTATGGCGAGTCGGGGGGAGGGTGCAGAATCGATAGTCCTGTAAACTGTGTTTTCTCAATGACATCAACGTTTTAATAACCATGTTTCCATGATGAGATTTGGTTGTAAAAATGTCCAAATGAATTTTATTAAAAGACGTCACGTGTCACATTCCCTCTTATGCTTGGGAAGATTTGTTAAGATTTCTTACCAGCTATAAGAGGGGAGGGAAGGAAAAGAAAACACGTGATTGGGTGCCCGTGATTTTGACACGTGACGTGGTGGGGGTCTTTATTTGTTTTTAAGGACCCTTCTATGAAACAAATGTCACTTATTTTACATTAAAACAACAACTTTCAACAGTACGAAGAAATGTCAGCAACCCCAAAACCCCCCCCCCAAAGAGTTCTGAAAAACAAAAAAAAAAAAATAACAGGCACTGATCAATTTGTGATATTTAAAACACAGCCACGGCACGGCATCAACTTTATACTCGTTTTCATTCACCCAAACACGGTAAAGTTCAAATCTGAAACCAAAAAAGCTCTAAGCTAATATTAATTTCCCACACATTTATGTTGTATATGTTATACAGAACGTGAGAATGTTTTATTATTCATATTGCTAGCCATGCTCATGACACTAGTCTTTCGTAATAAAATGAGAAAAGGGAACGTCCGTCGAATACGATAAATAGCATAAATTCCTCAAACTGATAAAAGTTGATTAGTATAAAAACAATCGCGTTAAAATCCCGTTTGAATGATAGCTAATTGTTGATGTCATGGCTTCAGAGCATGAGGTAAACAGCATCAATAAAGACAATATCAGATCTCCAACAGGCTTTCACCAAAATGATGTGAAAATGACGTTATCTATCTCTGGACTAATCACTTAAGAATAATGCTCGAAGGAAGATAGTTATCACTTAAGAATAATTAAGACTAATCACTTAAGAATAATGCTCGAAGGAACATAATCATCCATAGAAGAAGCTTGATGTGTCTCTCAAGGACATGCTGTCAGCACCCATGGGCAAAAGGCGTCTCACTAGCATCATCCGTGTTCATTGATTACTGAAGTACTTCCATATTAAACGGTGCAATAAAATAAAACCATGAAGAGGCTGGAACGTTCATTGCTCATCGGGTCAGTACTTTAGTGTTAGAAAACGATTAGAAAATATGTTCACCTGGTAGGCGACCAACAAATTGTTTTGGTTTTAATTATGCAGCTCATTTCACCCTGCTATCTTGGTACGGAGACAAGTCTCAGCTCCTTGGCTGACAGAGATATAGATATACTATATCAGCACATTTTACTTTTTTTCTTCTTTTCAGAACACAGAACAATTCTTAAAGTTAATCATAACTGAGTTTTTTTCTGAGGTTCACAAATAAAGACATTATATAGATATATAAAACATTCACACTAAAAGACACTGACAAGCAAGATAAAAACTAGACCGAATTTCGAGGTTTATTCCTCTTTATCAAGGACAATGATAAAATGAGGAATATATATATATAATGTGACATTTTGGTGATGGAATCATAGTCAGCTCAAGGGAAATTATTAAGACCAAGATTCATGAGCAGTCTCAGCCTCTTCATGGTAGTGGTTTTCTTCAAAATTACAGCGATTTGAATTTAATTCCATATATGATGATCAGCGTGAATGCATTATGTACAGGAAAGTGCTTCGGTAAGCCCTGTGCAAGCATGATGTTGGTAAGACACCTTTTGGTCAGGGATGCTGAATGAACGAGTCCTTGCTCTCTTCTCCCCAGTGTTATTGATTGATTCTCCCAGATGCCTGTCAAAACAACTGGACATTTACTAAAGCCAAGCATAATAGACCTTTTTATGACAACATGTTGCAGGTCTGAGTTTGTCATTGCTCTGGTTGTTTTCAACAGACTATGAAGATTTTGCTTCAACAAGGACAAGATACTGTGGTCAGTCCATGTAGTATCTGATTTGGGTTTAATGTCTTCCATAACAATATGAGTAGAGTCATAATTCTTTCACAACTTTTAATGAGAAGCTTAATGCAAACTGTTTGACACAGCTCTTGTTTGAAGGTTCTCCTTCTTCATTGTGGATGAACGAAGTTCTGACCGGGAACACGAAGCCTGAAATATCCACATGTGCTGTTAACCATTAGACGATAGTGCGTTTGTCTAGGATTTTTCTTTTTCTTCTAACTGCTTGATGGATTGTTATGGGAGTAGATGCAAGAGTCGTACTAAGCATTGCAAAATAGTAAATGCCTGTTCCTTATGAATCCTTCAAATTGACACTTAGTATTGTTCAACGTATGTTTTGGCAAAATGAAATAACATGTTAATATTTCCTATGCATTAAATTCACGAGGAAACATCTAAACACAATGATGGGAGGGAGGGCGAGAGAGATTAATACATGTATTTTGTATGAACAGTCTCACTTATTTTTATATTATGTTTATATTCATTGATACTTGTCTTCTGTATGTTGCCTTTGTTCAGCGCTTTGAGCTCACTGCAAAGGGAGTTAAGCGCTCTATAAATAACCAGTATTATTGTTATGATTATTATTATATGCTTTGAAAGAATCTCTTCAAAAGGGCTGGAATTATTCGGAAAACACATTGATTTGATATATTGATTTGTGGGGACAGCGTCACAAGGACCGTAATCCCCCTTTCCCCTCCCACCCCCTCCCTTCAAATCACATCAGTTGTTATTATACTGTAGGCTTATAAGTCTATTGAAACAAATAAAGAAACAAAAGCTAAAGACAATAACTTGCCGTTTTACAGATAGCATGTAAGACCCATTTAAAAGGTCTTAAAAATGTCACAAAAATGATATTATATCAGTTACTGAACAGTAAAAAGAGTCATGACCTGGGCATGGGCAGGCTCCCACGGAGTGTAAGGAGCTCAGGGCAAAAATACTGGATTGGTGGTCTGGGACTACCAGACCTAAAAATGTTTGCCACAGCGCTAAAGTTGACTTGCATAAGAAAATTAGAAAAAAACAAGTCATAGATGGAAAAATATAACAATGTTTAATTTTCCTTCACTTAAGGATATTACAAATTTTGGGCCAGAATTTCTTTCAACCTTAAAAAAGTCAAACATTTTCTGGACAGAAGTATTTAACGCCTATAGTATGTTTTTTTTATAAAGTTGATTGTAAATATTCAGGTGAATTACTAGCAGAACCAGTGTTTTATAACAAACGCATTTTAATAGCTAAAAAGTATATTCAAAATAAAAGATGGATTAAGAAAAACGTTTATTGCATAGCACACTTCTTGGATGAAAATGGAAAATTTATTCAATACGAACAATTCAAGCAAAAATATGACATAAATGTAGATTTCATCACTTTCTCAGGATATAAAGCAGCAATCAATGAGTATATTAAAAAAGTGAAAATTCCTATCAACAACAATAAAAATGTGGAGATTCACTTATGTTTAAAAAAAATACTATCCATTTTCAAGGGATCGAAATTATATTATGATATACTTGTTAATAATAGTACTTGCCCTAAGTTTTGTTTAAAGTGGAACGAAAAAATGAATGTCGAAAATGATTGGAAAAATTGTTTTGGTTACTTATCAAAGGTCTCTGATATTAAAATGAAATGGTTTCAGCTTAGAATTATTCACAGATGCCTTGGGACGAATGTTATTCTGAAGGGAATGGGGATAACTCCTACTGATCGCTGCAGCTTCTGTAATACAGCTAAAGATGGAATCGCACATATGTTTTGGCAATGCACTTATACACAGCTTTTTGGGAAAGCACTGACAGATTTAATGAATGAAAAAGGTCCTAATGTGTTAAACTTGCAATTAACAGAACATCTGGTTATACTTGGTTATGATAAAAACATTTACATTGACTCAATCTTTTATTTTATAATTCTGTTTGCAAAACAATATATTTACGAATGTAAATTAAACAAACGTTTCCCTGCTTTAAGTGTTTTCACCAAAAAACTTAAATATCGATATAAAATTGAAGAGTACATTGCTCGTAAAAATATGAGGTATAATGATATGGTGTCCAAATGGTTTGTGTACACAGATCTTCTTGTGTCTGTATGAACTATTGCTGCCAGCCGAACATACTATTAAGACCTAGATTAGATTGTGTAAATGGCTTACCTTGCCTATTCACTTATAAAAAATAGAGAAAAGAAAAGGAAAAAAGGGGGGGAGGGATAAATGGTTTTTTAAAAAAATCGTTCTATATATATGAACGATATTTCTAGTATATTATGGGTCCACGTGTGTGGACTGTGGGGGTACAGAAACAAAAATGTATACTAAAATGTGTTGATACGCACGCGAATGTTATAACTTACAATTGCCAGACCAATTTGATCATAACCTTGCCTTGAACAGGTGCTGCGTTTTCTTCAAGTAACTGTGGGTGCTGTTGTGGTGTTTTTTTTTGTTTTGTTTTCTTCTTCTTCCTTTGTTTTCTTCCTTTGCTTCTTGTTTGTATGTTGATTGTTATTCTACTTTTATTTCATTTATATGAAAATGTAAAAAAAAAAAGTTTAATAAAAAAAATAAAAAAATAAAAATACTGGGGGAGGGGATTGAGGGGGGGGGGGGGGGTGCTTTTACTCTGAAAACCCTCTTTTGCCCAGCTCTCCGTAGAGTTTCTTTGCATTATTAACTACTGAGCAGACAGACATTAAAAAAACAAGAATCATTCAAAGCCTAATTTTGGTTTACCTCTTGCATAATGTATGTGAACATACAGAAAGACTAGGATTGAACTCTGAAATGGCATACGGGATTTATAGGCCAGATTTTCCCCCTCCCCCGGCTGGGAAAATTTGAACCCTATGATTTTTAGGTTTTGTGTAGCCTAACCAATGCAATAAAACCAAAAATCAATATTAGCAGACATATTGAGCGACACGACATATCGACATTCCTGAATGCATCTCTTTTTCTGGGTACGTCCTTTTCGCTACAATTCCTTCTCTCTGTGTTCACTGGGAGCCCCCCTGTACATCTCATTCCTTTGGCCCCATCTGTCTTTGGTCCAATGGGCTTTTTGGTCGCTATCAAGAAAGATGTATGGCTATTATCTGAAGGATAATAACGTGACTGATATGATCAATGTGTTAATAAAGAGAGAGAATTGTGACTGATGTGATCAATCTATTGTTTATTAATAAAGAGAGAGTATTGTGAGAGAAAAAAATAAGAAAAAAAATAGATGAATAGTGACAGTATTTTGTTTGTCAACGAACGCATGCAGACTCCAGCATCTTTCATGTTTGATGTTTGCGACATAATGGAGCCATTTTCTTTTGTTGTTGTTTCAAATCTGTTTTAATGAATGAGTGAATCAAACATAGGCAAACATGTACATGCAATTTACAGTTAGCATACATTGTTTTCCTTTAACATTCGCCATTGGGTGTGCGCACACGCGCGCCCGCTGAGTCGCGCGCGCGCGCGTGTGTGTGTGTGTGTGTGTGTGTGTGTGTGTGTGTGTGCGTGTGCGTGCGTGCGTGCGTGCGTGCGTGCGTGCGTGCGTGCGTGCGTGCGTGCGTGCGTGCGTGCGTGTGTGTGTGTGTGTGTGTGTGTGTGTGTGTGTGTGTGTAAACCGACTTCGGTGCTATGTTTTGTTGCTGCTGTTGTTTTTAATGTGTGATACTTATGTATATATTATTAATTGAGTTATTTGTTTATTAATTGTGGTGAAGCTTAACGTGGTGACAGCCCTGGCATGGCCGTGGTCGCCGACGGCATCCCTAATCTTAATATTAATATTAATTGGTTCATCTATTTAAGAAAAATATTAGTAGTTTTTATAATTATGAGTGTACGTTTTTCACGTTTTTCACATAATTCTAATCAAATTCTCTCCCTCTTTTAATTCCTTAACTGTGGTGTTTCGATTTTATGTCATCTGAATGTTTTTAGTATTGTTTATCGAGCCTGTTATTGCACAATTTAATTTCCACACAAGGATGAATAAAGTTGTATTGAATTGAATTGAATTGAATCCATTCCTTTTTTTAGCTTGATAAATACATACAGATGAGCAACAAATAAATTAAATAGTGAATAAATCATTCAATACAGACACAGAAAAAGAATAATAAGAGGGGGGGGGGGGGGGGGGGAGA
>CM065692.1:35956461-35961461 GCA_017654935.2 Phymorhynchus buccinoides
AAATAAACGGTTCAAGGACACCCTCAAAGTGTCCCTGAAGGACTTTGACATCAACATTTTCTCCTGGGAAACTTTGGCCCAAAACCGATCAGCATGGCGTGGTGCAGTCACCAAGGGAGCTGCCAAGTTCGAGGCTCACCGAATCGAGACAGCCAAGGCACGTCGAGAAGCGATACAAAAAATCGCACGAGCAGCAGCAATTCTCCAACTCCGACAGATCCCCTCAACTCTCTTTCCTGTCCCCACTGTCACAAAACCTTCAAGGTCCGCATCGGACTCATCAGTCATCTTTTGTGGGTGCCCCACATCCTGAACCCTTTGACATTGGAACTGTTGACGGATGGTCTTCATCCCTCGGGACGGACGAACATCATCATTACCCTCTATTAATGCAATCCATTCAATTCAATTCGATTCAATTCAATTCTCTCTCTCTCTCTCTCTCTCTCTCTCTCTCTCTCTCTCTCTCTCTCTCTCTCTCTCTCTCTCTCTCTCTCTCTCTCTCTCTCTCTCTCTCTCTCTCTCTCTCTCTCCCTCTCCCCCCCCCCTTTGCTTATTTTTAATTTTAATTTTTATTTGAGAGATATATACGTGTATTGGGCAAAGGGAAAAGAGAATAAGGGAAAGAGCGAGCGTGAAAAAGTGAGAAAAAGAAAGAGAGAGAGGGAAGGAGGGAGGAGAGAGAGAGAGAGAGAGAGTTGACAATTGACAGCTTTTAATGCTGACGACTGTCCATAGCATTAAGTTGAATGACATGTTATAGCACATGTGAACAACATTATTCTTTTTTAAATACAACATTCCTTTTACTTTCCCAATCTTTTCTTTCGAAATAACGGGAGAGAGAGAATGCGAATGCGAATGCGAATGCGAATGCGAAAGTTTATTCAGTTCACTGAAGGGGTGTCAAGTAATACAAAGCATGTTGATATAATTGCATAAACAGCCATAATCACGAAGCATTGAATTAATTAATTGTACAAACATAAAACAGAAGACAATTCAAGCCTATTAAGAAATCATTAACTGTAGCCTTTTCTGGGCTTTGTAAACATACATAGCCAAGTTCACAATAGTTTTCTCATTTTGACATGCCATTAAGAGATTCAAACGAAAAAGACAAGGGTTATTATAATACTTTGCTTGAATTAGTTTCATTCTTAGATCATGCAGCACAGGACAAATAAAAAGGAAATGTAGTTCATCTTCTCTACCTATATTACAAAGTCGGCATTTCATTCCATGATCATTTGATATTCTGTATCTTAACCTATGACAAAGTAAATCAGAAACACCAAAACGGAACTTAGTTAATGCACTTTTGACATATCTATTCATGTGTAATTCCACATATGGTTCCAAATAACATGAAGTTTTAAACAACCTGTACTGAGCAAATCTATCACTATTGAACGTATGCCAGTCCTGAAATCTACAATCAATAAGTCTTTGCTTCAACTCTTTTAAAAACCATGTGCATTCAAAAACTGACGAACAGTGGTAACCCATGTCTTTTTACCATTATTATCCAGATTAAATAACGTTTTATATGCTTTCAATGGCAACCTATTTTCATTCATCCGTGTTAACTTTAACCAATATTTAATACATTTTATATAAGAATTTATATATATCGGAAACCTTCCTAGCTCTGCATAAACAAGATCATTAGGTGTACGAGCATCAACATTTAAGAATCGCTTCATTGCAAACAGATGTATCTTTTCAATTTACTTGCCCTTTTCTAACGCCCAAATTTCCGAACCATATAACGCAATGGATTGTACCTGTGAGTCGAATAACTTCGTAAATATTTTGAAAGAACTACAATCCAATTTGTACAAAATACGAAGAATAGTAAAAACTGCTCTCTTTGCCCTATTTGCTATATCATTACATGCATAACTAAAACTAAGTCGAGTTGAAAAATAAATTCCAAGGTATTTATATGCGTTAAGTACTTCAATACGTTCAGTGCCATAAAACCACGTCTCCCTACGAGCTAAATACCCCCCTTTACGAAACACAATTATGTTTGTTTTTGTCATATTTACTCTAAGATCTAATCTTGTTGCAGCAGAATATAAGTTATTAAGTTGTCTCTGTAAACCAACAACAGTAGTAGATAATAAAGCAAGATCGTCAGCAAACAGTAAAATAAATAGTTCAATTAAATCAAAAGTGACACCATGGTGACCATTCTCAATTATTTCTAAAGCGAGTTCATTAATAAACAACGAAAACAAAACAGGGCTGCACACATCTCCTTGTTTGACTCCACGAGTACAGTTAACAAAATCAGTTAATTTAGCACCAGATCTAATTCTTGCTTTAACCTCACTATACATACTTTTAATGCATCGATATAATTTACCGTTTATACCATTTTTAAAAAGAATAGGCCATAACAACTTCGAAAGCCTTTTCGAAATCTACAAAGGCAACATACAACTTTCTATTACTAACTAACTGTTTTTGAACTGCTGCCATTAACGTAATAATATGGTCAATTGTGGAATAGTCTTTTTTAAAACCGGCCTGGTGTTCTCCTGTAATGTCATTGAGGTCTATCCATTGTTGTAACCTACTATTAATAATGAAACCATAAAGTTTGCTGCTTATGTCGCATAAAGAAATACCCCTATAATTATTTGTGTCATTCACCCCCCCTTTCTTAAATAAAGGTAATATAATTGATTCTTTCCAGTTTTCAGGGTATATGCCATTGTCAAATAAATAGTTAAAAAAAGTTGTCAGAAAATCAACAGTTACTTCATCAGTTTTCTTACAAAATTCTGCAATCAGTCCATCTGGACCTGCAGACTTGCCATTCTTTAATTTTCTAATTGCACATAGCACTTCTTCTCTTGAAATAGGTCTATCAAGAATATCATTCACATCGTTATCTAAGTCATCTTCCACAGATATTTCAACATCATCAGCCTTTTCAAGTAACTGTTTAAAATAATTGAACCATTCATCAATAGAAATGTCATTAGCAGTTTGTGACTTCCTTTTCGTCAACATGCGCATCTTACCCCAAAACGACTGTTGGCAATGTACAGAGTTCAAAAGGTCATTAAGTAGCAAGTCATTATGTTCTTTCTCTTTTATCTTGATCAAAGTTTTATATTCCCTTCTTGCAACACAAAACGGTGGTCTATCATTTTTATCTAAAGTTATTTTAAATGTTCTAAACAATCTACGTACTTTGCACTTTGATGCTCTGCACTCATAATCGTACCAATCTTGATGATCAATAGTCCTATATAACATCATTTCTCTTTTCATGCATTGCGCTTGTTCTTTAAAAATGTCATTAAATCTGTTAAGTGCGTCATTAGCATTCACATTTATTAAATCTTGTGCTGCAACAAGTTGTTCTTTTACCTTAATTGAGTTCATAGAAACAACAAAGTTATGTTCATATTCGTGACTCCATCTATACTTAGTTATACATTCCTGCTCATCCATACCTTCATTGTCTTTATTATGTACTAATTCACTACGAGTTTCAATGCTCAACAACAATGGCAGGTGATCAGACTCAAATCGTTCCATAACCTTAAGTTTCATTTTGTTCCTAAAAGATTCAACCAAGTTTACAGAAGCAAGAAAATAATCATTAACACTACTTCCCTGGTCCGAAATAAATGTAAAACAGCCTTCACAGTCACCATCACATGCTCCATTAAGAATATAAAGTCCTACGGCAGAACAAA
The DNA here is from genome assembly GCA_017654935.2 of Phymorhynchus buccinoides. Taxonomy (NCBI): domain Eukaryota; kingdom Metazoa; phylum Mollusca; class Gastropoda; order Neogastropoda; family Raphitomidae; genus Phymorhynchus; species Phymorhynchus buccinoides. The sequence goes on from CM065692.1 coordinate 35,960,184, forward strand.
GATTCAATAACTTTTTACCATAAGTAGTCAATGTTTTATCCTGTGAACATCTATTGATTTTACTGTCATGATTTTTATGTGTAATATGCAAATCGTTTTCGTCAACAATATCAGGTGATATGTCTGAGGTTCTTGCATTCATGTCACCACACAACAACAAATCAACATAATCAAAGACTAGCAGCTTATTTACAACAATATCTTCTAACATTTGAATACCATTTTCAAATTGAAACAATTCATAATAAGGCGCATGCTCGGGGGGAACATAAGTACACACAAGCAATACATCATTGGAAAAGCCAAAAAAGTTCTTATCAAGTCTGAATAACAGACAATATTCCATGTCACATTCAATCCGACAAAAACGATTTTCGAATTAAACATATTATTCCCCCTGAACACCTTCCCTGACGTGATAGTTTAACAGCAGGTTTAACAAAGACATCATGACATTTAAACACATTCAACTCAAATTTCTCAACAAAAGTTTCAACTAAACAAACGATATCAAAAGTGGAAATAAAGTTAACAAAATCAGGATCATTTACTTTCGGAAACACGCCACACACATTCCAATGTAAAAAAGATACTTTCGGTAAACCCCCTTGCTGTACAGGGAGAGAACTTCTCCGTGCAACAGCCACCCTTACTTCCTCCCCCTACATTCCCATCATCAACCACACTCACCCTTTTTTCACTCCATGATAATTCACCATCTCCCAACACACCGCGAAAATTATTATCACCATTACCCTTCTTTGCTCCCCCTCCCACCCCATCCATACAAACCAAACCAGCGTCGCTAACACTGAACTCATGGCTGCTACCATCCACCCTACCCCCACCCGTCACAACAGCGTTGCTAGTTGTCCTCTTCTCTCCATCCTCTCTCACCACCATTTTATCTTTCACAGCAGTGTCGCTATCTCTGCTCGCTCTTTTTCCTTTGTACATCTTTCTATATCGTTTATCCTCCACCACTATCCGTTCTTCCATATTAAAATGCTTATCATCATTACAAATACTTATGGAATTGTAATTGCGGTTAACATAATGCACATTCACATCGTTCACCTCACCCAAGTCACTTATACACTCTCTCCCTATAGCCAATTGATCATTTCCAGTCACACTTATCGCCAAGGTGTCAGCGACTTTCTCACTATGATCATTGGTCATGTCACAACACTGCATAACATCAACAACAACAATATCATCTTTAATCCTTCCTTCAATTGTTTTAGTAGTATTCACATTCACCCTTCTGTCACTCTC
>CM065692.1:35966461-35971461 GCA_017654935.2 Phymorhynchus buccinoides
TCTCTCTCTCTCTCTCTCTCTCTCTCTCTCTCTCTCTCTCTCTCTCTCTCAGTCTGTTCCCAAGCACATTACTTCAATGGCGGCAACAGCAACGTTTCTGTCGTACCTGTATGTTCTTCTGTTTTGTTTCTGTCCTCATCATATGGACAAAACTGAAAATCCCCCACCATCCCCACCCACCCTTCTGCATGCTTTTTGTTTCTAACATAATTTTCTTTTTTTTCTATATTCTAACCTCCCCCTCCTACTCTATATTCAATGTGATAATGATTTACTCTTAGGTCGTGTACACACATAAGCGGATATTCCATGCGGAAACCCGTGCGCAATCCATAAATAATGTGAAACAAAGAAGGGAAAAGATTTGCGCACGTGTCCGAATTTCCCCTATATGCGTAAACTTGTATCTTTCTTTCTTCCACTTTTTTAGGGTTTTCCGTACGGAACTTACGCGTATAATGTGAACCCGGCCTTAGGGTCTCAAAGCCTTCGTTAAAAACGTAAACAAAAAACTATTATGAAGCGTCTCTAATATAGGGCCTACTATTATGAAGCGTCTCTAATATAGGGCCTACTATTATGAAGCGTCTCTAATATAGGGCCTACTATTATGAAGCGTCTCTAATATAGGGCCTACTATTATGAAGCGTCTCTAATATAAGGCCTACTATTATGAAGCGTCTCTAATATAAGGCCTACTATTATGAAGCGTCTCTAATATAAGGCCTACTATTATGAAGCGTCTCTAATATAGGGCCTACTATTATGAAGCGTCTCTAATATAAGGCCTACTATTATGAAGCGTCTCTAATATAAGGCCTACTATTATGAAGCGTCTCTAATATAAGGCCTACTATTATGAAGCGTCTCTAATATAAGGCCTACTATTATGAAGCGTCTCTAATATAAGGCCTACTATTATGAAGCGTCTCTAATATAAGGCCTACTATTATGAAGCGTCTCTAATATAAGGCCTACTATTATGAAGCGTCTCTAATATAAGGCCTACTATTATGAAGCGTCTCTAATATAAGGCCTACTATTATGAAGCGTCTCTAATATAGGGCCTACTATTATGAAGCGTCTCTAATATAAGGCCTACTATTATGAAGCGTCTCTAATATAGGGCCTACTATTATGAAGCGTCTCTAATATAAGGCCTACTATTATGAAGCGTCTCTAATATAAGGCCTACTATTATGAAGCGTCTCTAATATAGGGCCTACTATTATGAAGCGTCTCTAATATAGGGCCTACTATTATGAAGCGTCTCTAATATATGGCCTACTATTATGAAGCGTCTCTAATATATGGCCTACTATTATGAAGCGTCTCTAATATAGGGCCTACTATTATGAAGCGTCTCTAATATAAGGCCTACTATTATGAAGCGTCTCTAATATAGGGCCTACTATTATGAAGCGTCTCTAATATAGGGCCTACTATTATGAAGCGTCTCTAATATAAGGCCTACTATTATGAAACGTCTCTAATATAAGGCATACTATTATGAAGCGTCTCTAATATAAGGCCTACTATTATGAAACGTCTCTAATATAAGGCCTACTATTATGAAACGTCTCTAATATAAGGCATACTATTATGAAGCGTCTCTAATATAAGGCCTACTATTATGAAGCGTCTCTAATATAAGGCCTACTATTATGAAGCGTCTCTAATATAGAGCCTACTATTATGCTTTTTGCTTCGGAAAGTTTAAGCAAATTGCTAATGTCATAAAATCGTTATTTCTCGTTTTGTTTGTACCTTTTATGACAATGATCTGATTTAAGGTAGTTTTAAAATTAAAATTAAAAAATGGAAAAGAAAAGAAAACAATTGCGTCTGAATAGGAGGCACACGAAACGATGCAACAGCAATGCTTTTGCCTGTTTTGCTATTGTCTTCTTTGTTTATTTGTGTTTAGTTGTGAGTTGTTGTCTTTGTGTCGTTGTTTTCTTAAGTTAGATGTTTGGTATTTTAGTGTTGTAAAGTTCATTTCTTATCTGCTTTTACACGGTCTCTATAATTGTTTAAAGAATTATCAAAATGAAACACGCAACATTGTTGTTGTTGTTGTTTAAAATGGTGGGTGTGCGTACCCCTCATTACTATCGACATACAGAGAAGGTCTACATTGTCATAGGCGTTCTAAAAAGCCGCGAGTGCGCATGTGTATTTCTGACTGTCTCTGTGTTTATGTGTATGTGCACGCGTGTCTGTGTGTTTATATGCGTGCGAGTGTGAATGTGAAAAATCGAGTGTGTGTTTTGTTGTTTTTCTGCTTCAAAACTATAAGCGAGCTATGACATGAAAAATACTCTACATCCAAAATGTAACCAACGTGAACTAAAGACTCGTTTGATTGTATCTTTATTGTTACTGTAACAATCATTTCATAATTTCATGAGCTTCAACGACTTTTCTTTCACACACACAAAAATACATGTATTATTGATGTTGATAGGAGAACAACAAAATCATCAAGTTTAACTTCCTTGGCGAAAGTGTACAGAGACTAAGAAGGGAACGGACAGCTTACAAAGCAGACAGACCGACTGAGTACTAATTTACCGTGCTAATCCCTGTCGACTACGTACACCGAAGAGACCATTCCAGCACTAAAAGGTCACACTGTTTGATTGGGGGGAACCCAAAGACAACCGATAAAAGCGCTTCGCACAATGTTTTCGTTACGCTGTTATTGCACTTGTCCACATTTGCCACTTGCTGGCAATATAGCTTTGCTATCAAGTCGAAGTCAAAGTCAAATTCAAAGTCATTCCGCCACTTTGAACAGACCCGACCATCTCAAGTGCTCTCCAAACTTACACTCCTTCTAGCTCACTCCGATCTTCCCATGCCAAACTGTTGAAAGTTCCTAATGTGAATTTAAAGTCTTTTGGACAACGCAGTTTTAGTTTTTGCGCCCACACTGTCTGGAACTCCTTGCCTGTTCAATTCCGTCACAATTCAGCACTTCCCGCTGTCAACACCCAAATGAAAACTCACTTGTTTCAAAGAGCTTTCTTTCTCTAACTTTTCACATTAATTAGATGATGATTGAATGAATGTGTACGTGAATCAGTGAATGTGAGCGCCTTGAGTTAAATTCTAAAGAAAGGCGCTATATAAATACTATGTATTATTATTATTATTATTATTATTATTATTATTATTTATTAAAAATACTTTACTATCTCGTCAGGAGAAATTACAGTGTGGTCTCATAAAGCAAAATGCAAACAAGAAAACCTATATTCGTGCATGAAAAAATGGAAATAAAACTAAGGAAAGGAATGGAGAATAAATCATGTGTCGCAAGAAGTTGGACATAATTTGGAGTCGATGCCAGCAACCATCCCAACACATTAAGAAATGCTTGATGCTTTTTCTTCTTTGCGGTGCAGTAAAAAAAATTGAGCTATTTTCCTTTGTTGTGAGCAAAGCTCCTTTTGGTAAAGTGTAAATAAAAAGGCTTGTATTGTTGAAATTTCGTGATTTAGTCTAAGCGACTCAGACGGCCATTAGAAAAGAGAAAGCACATGCCTTCTCTTTCACTGAAATAATCTGACTTCCAGTACCTCCGCCAAGGAGGAATCGCCGATTTGACGGTTTGATTTCTTGGAAACCAGAGCAAAGTGAGTGTTGCGATCTCTGTAAAGGGTATTTTCCTGGTGATCTCGACCTGTTTCTCACAAACACTCATCCGTCAGGGTGCCCCTTTAAGACAATGATTGGTATTTCGGTGCTTCTCAGTTTTCACGTGGCCTTAACCTGCGACTTAAAACGCTCTGCAAGCTTAAAATCAGAAACGTCTTTCCAAAAGTATCGGGACTTTCCTGGTGTTGCCTTCGGGCATTGCCTCCAGGATCGTTCCCACCATCTTTATCTCTATAAATGTCCCATATGTGTCTGTTCCAGACCGGAGGACGTTAAATGAATGTTCATTCACTCATTCGTCTACAGGGACCATCATATTCCCTTTCTCAGTCGGAAAGGGTGCTTCTTCCGGTACCCAGAAGTTCCATTACAACGGGAACACGCGCGCACAGACGCACACACGTTCGCTTCCTGGAGAAAACAAATGAACTGATAGTTTCTATCAGTTCAACATTTATTCAACACTCAACACTTGTCTGTCTGTATGCCTGTTTGTGTGCCTGTGTGAGTGTGTATGTGTGTGTGTGTGTGTGTGTGTGTGTGTGTGTGTGTGTGTGTGTGTGTGTGTGTGTGTGTGTGTGTGTGTGCTTAGTTTAATGTATTTCAAATAACAAATCGTGATTTTGTTTTTAAAAGAAAACAATGTATTGTGTGTGTGAGTGTGTATTTGTGTATGTGTACGCGTACGTGCGTGTGTGTGTGTGTGTGTGTGTGTGTGAGGGGGGGGGGGGGTGCGTGTGTATTCATGTCTGCCTGTGTGCACACTAATTAATGTGAAATTAGGCTACAAGTTTACCCCCATTATTTTTTCATAACTCTTAGCACAAAATTAAATCTAACTTACGCCTGTAGAAAGGCTTGAAAACGAAATCCATTTTCCTTCGCAGAACAAAATGGATTAAAAACCAAAACAGCCACAACAACAAAACGATCGAGACCTTCAAAGAAAGTGACCAACTTCTTCTTTTTCTTCTTCTTCTTCGTTCGTTCCTGTCATATGAGCGTAGATGCGTCATGCGGCCGTTATGCGCCTAACTAAGAAATAGTTAGGCCCAGCATGTCCGACATTGGCTGAAGAAATCTTTGTAAGAATGGACCAGCGAGATAGAAAGATAGCAGATGACAGTAAGCAAAGGGAAAAGGCAGAGTCAAAGAGAATGACAGAATTAGAGTAAGTTACAAGCACGTAACTTCCAGAAGGTGGGGTAACTATTTGTACAAAAGACCCCCCGGTATCCCCACGGGTGGGAACCAACTTCTAGCACACCAGTTTTAAACCGTGGCCAGGACAACCGTGGGGAGCCACACTCCGATTTCGGAGGATTTGGGACTGATGA
>CM065692.1:35976461-35981057 GCA_017654935.2 Phymorhynchus buccinoides
TGTGTATCAACAGAAAAGCAAGAAAAAGAAACAGGCTCAGATCTGCAGCGAAATGAAAACCCATCCATTTTTCACACCAGTGGTCGCAGCACACACACACTGTAACACGCATTCTTGCGCAAAGAATATAGTTCAACAAAATAGAAACTTTTAACTCAAATGTACTTCATAAGATGTGGTAACAAAACATAAACACAAACAGAAGCAACGAACTGAAACACTAATGATAATTGCTGTTATTTTAACCTGTAAACACCAACAATAAAACGTAGGCTACACACTTAACGAGAGCGAGTCAATTTCAACACACCGTGAAAAAGCGGGGAGTCAGCTTTGACAAGAACGATCACAGACCCCTTCTTTTTAACGAAGGTGCGGTAATATAGCTCTTCGCACAGGTTCAGTGGGCTCATTTTTATTTCCGAACTGAAGATGAATTCGAGCTGTTTTGAGACAGTACTGCGTCTACATTATCAACATGGACTCTCCCTGTGCCAAAATTGCATAGCTCGAATCGTCTGCTAATATCGACGCGGTCATGGAGTTGAGTAGCCTTGACGTTTGAAGTGGCACGCACATAACGGTTTGTGTAGATATTTGACATCTGCTACTTCATTCAAACCATGAATCTTCGTTGTGTATTAGCATTAAATGTTGTCGTCAGCGCTGAATGAATCCTAGCTTGTCAAATTCTGGGTGTGGTGGGAACAGCTCGCGTTGCAAGCCGTGAGATATATAACTGTGACGTCAAGTTTCTAATAGCAACAGTGTATTCTTACACGCGAATTTACACTAAGCCTATGGGTTAATATATGCAAATGATATCTCTGGATATTGTTTTATATCTCACGGCTGGCAGGCCTCTTTGCACTACTTGTACATCGGTATATTCACATTTATTATTCATAATAAAAGAACAGCAAAGAAAGAAAAAAATCATTTAAAACCATCATATTCAAGCATATTTCGCTTTGTTTTAATTTGATTCTCAAATACCCTAGTGGAAATCAGAATTCCAATTTCCACTAGCTTGTTGATTCTAATTTCCACTAGGGGCAAATCAGAATTCCGATGTTTACTGGAATTTTTCCAGTTGCGATCGGAATTCTGATTTGCCCTAGGGCAAATCGGAATTCCAATCTCCACTAGTGGGATTCCGATTCCCCCTTTATTCCAATTCTCACTGTGACATATATATAGATAGATGTATATATAGATTATAATAGAAAAACAACCCACTGCATCTATTCTCAGACCTTTTTATTTTCAGAACGTTTCGCCGTAAGGCTTTTTCACTGAATGACTCGTATATATATATATATATATATATGTGTTTGTGTGTGTGTGTATGTGTTTGTGTGTGTGTGTGTGTGTGTGTGTGTGTGTGTCTGTGTGTGTGTGTGCGTGCGTGTGTGTGTGTGTGTGTGTGTGTGTGTGTGCGTGCGTGCGTGTGTGTGTGTGTGTGTGTGTGTGTGTGTGTGTGTGTGTGTGTGTGTGTGTGTGTGTGTGTGTGTGTGTATGTGTGTGCGCGTGTGCGCGCGTGTGTGTGTGTGTGTGCGTGTGCGTATTCCTCTGTGTAGGGGAAGACGGGGTAAAAAGCGCATGGGCGGGTAAGAAGCCCACCCCAATTATCTCATAAAATAAAGAAAATTTCAGTCAAATTTGCCCATGAGACGAATGCTAGACATTAACGCTCGTCTCATGGGCAAAATGAGACTGAAATTTGCTTCATTTCATGAGATAATTGGGGTGGGCTTCTTACCCGCCCATGCGCTTTTTACCCCGTCTTCCCCTATATGTCTGTGTACGTGCGTACGATATGTACAACTTTTGTTTTTGTTTTTAGTCTAATATGACCATTGTGTGAACAGACTTTAAATTAATCATGTACATGATTCCTATCCCTGGTACATGATTCCTATTCATGTATTAAATTATTTCTTGTTTCATTTATTATGCCATTTTTTTAAAATATTGGACAAGGACAAGATAAATACTCCTCTCTCTCTCTCTCTCTCTCTCTCTCTCTCTCCCCCTCTCTCTCTCTCTCTCTCTCATGGGCCTATACACAGTCTCTCCATCTCTATCTCTCTATCTCTCTCTATCTCTCTCTCTCTTCTCTCTCTCTCTCTCTCTCTCTCTCTCTCTCTCTCTCTCTCTCTCTCTCTCTCTCTCTCTCTCTCTCTCTCTCTCTCTCTCTCTCTCTCTCTCTCTCTCCATTTCCCCATGTAATTAATTTATCGTCCTTTCTTCTGTCATTTTTCAATCCTACGCTACCTAACAAAGCCCCGACCCCATCTCTTATTATTATGTATTTTATAGTCACAGATGCGTCTCTGTAAAATTCGGGTTGCTCTTACCTGGAGAGAGGCGCACTACCCAATTTTTCTTCTTTTTTTTTTGCATGCGATTTTGGGGTGACTTATGAGGAAGTAAATTTTGACCAAATGACAAACTTTTCCGTTGCCACTGGAATTATCGTGTGCTATGTGCATAGGCACACGGACGGGACCTCGGTTTATCGTCTCATCTGAAAGACTACACGTTCAGACCCTAAGGCCTAGTGCAAAATGAGAGGAAAAAAAACCCTGTTCGAACTCGACTTTGCTTGCCACTCTACACCTTCCGACCGACCACAGTACATCGAAGCCACATCAATGTTGTTACGCTATGCATAGTTATGCGTGGGATTGTCTTTAGCCATGACAAGCTTCTAGCATAACATCATCAGTCTCCTAAAATCCCCCGAAGACGGAGTGTGGCTGCCCACGTGGCGGGGTAATAAAAAACGGTCACACACGTAATGTTCTCATCCCTGGCTGTGTGTGTCTTTCATTTAACGTCTATCCACTTCTCCGTTCGTGATATTAGACGGGGAACAAAATAAAAATAATAAAAATGTGTATGTATGTTAAAGTGATTGCGTGCATGTGAATAAAATTATGTGCATGTGTGTGTGTGTATATCAAAGTGTGTGTATGCAGGTGTATGCACAATCAATATGAATGAATTAGAAAAGTGTTCAAGGTCTTCCGCTGATAGGATGATCCCTGGAGTTTAGCCAGGGTCAGCCAACAAACAAACAAGCATAATGCCAGAGGGTGCTGTCATTCTTTATGTCGTGTCAAAGCCAGACAGTAATGTCACTCTTCCTTCTTCCTTTCGTTATAGTTCCTTGTGGCTTGCACGCGGCACGATAGATACTGCCTTCTGGCCTATAATCGTTGGTGTCAATTATCTATTTAAGATCAGACCTGGCATTGCAGTACCTCCAGGATCTGCTCAGAGCTTTGAATGATGGTTGGTTGATGGTTCGTCTCATATGTGCTGTTTTGCAGCCAAGTGGACGTAACATTTTCATTCATAATCGTTGATGAATAAGTAGGTTATATTGTCCCCCACCCCCACCCCACCCAATTCTGCTCTTCAATCCACCCTCTTCAAAACGAAGAAAAACAAGAAGGAAAGCCTTCAAGGCTCACGCGCTGGTTTTTTTAGATATATCTGAATGCCAAATCGTTAACTTTCAAATAAACTCCATACCAAATTATTGCTGGACTCATCAGTTTATCGAATATATAATTTTAAGCGAATCCGTGCAGCGGTTCATGTGATATCGTGAAAGACAAAAATTCAAGGTCAAAGGTCAAGGTGATCGTGGTCACCGAGGTCCACAACACTTCGCATTCCTTTTGATCTTAAGCTAGTCTAACCTGCTTGCCAAATTTGGGGACTGTATCTGCTAGGATATAAAAGATATGGCCCATATTGACGATATTCAAGGTCACAGGTCAAGGTTAAGGTCAAAAGAGTAAAATTCACTGTCGATACCACATCACCTTAGGCTAATGCACCACCATGCCAAATTTTGGGATCTTAACTGCGAAACTGTGAAAGATATGGCCAAGACAAAAATTAAACGCCAAATGTCGGTAGCAGATAAACACTCTTTGGTCAAAGGCCAAGGTCAGTGGTTAATTTGAATATGCAAATAATCTTTCTTGAAAGCTTACATAAACATCTATGCGCATGCAAAGTTTGAACAATGTACGGCCTGTAGTTCCCGAGAAAAGGCCAATGTTAAAAGTTAACACACACACACACACACACACACACACACACACACACACACACACACACACACGGCGCGCGGCGCGCGCGCGTGTCGCGCGCGCGCGCGCACGGAAAACCGAAGAAGCATGAGAACATAGACTCACTTCGTGTCGTTGACACGGGTGAGCCAAATGAATTACATAAAAGCCCTCTAGTAGTGGAATCCCCGCAAGTCAAGCACTAACAACACAAGACGTTCATTGCTGCACCTGGTCATCTCCAAATATGGAAAGTGACGCTATTCGTGCGTGACAATCTCAATCAATCAATCAATCAAATGTATTTATTGTCTTCAATGAAGAAAATCTTTTTTCAGCGTGCACTTAAATGTAAAACTGGTGGGACAAATTATATAATAAACTAAGACATAAAATACATGCATAAAAGCACGATGTTATTCACATAAACCAAATTAAGTTTGTCACACACACAACCCCGCCACCCTCCCTCCGCTCCCCCCCTAATCATAAACATTAATAGTGA
>CM065692.1:35981557-35996557 GCA_017654935.2 Phymorhynchus buccinoides
GGTATGTTAGAGGATGGAGGTTTTTTTTTTTGTTCTCTATTTTAACTGTATTTTTTCTTGTTTTTTTTTTTATTTACTTTTTTTATTTTATTTTTATATAAACACCGGGCGTTTATCATACACACATTATCTTCAAGCAATATGGCCAGCGTGCACAAAGGGTGTTGTAATTGCCTTGTTTAGAATCTTGTGCGGTCGGTTGGTAATAAATCTCCCTGTGTGGTTTTTTTAAAGCTTTTTGATGGTCCAAACAACCCATGTTGACATATGGTGCCGAAATCTGGGTGTTGTATCGAATCTTTCAAACCATGAATATCTGTGCATGATTTTCTTTAAAATGATTTCTATTAATGTGTTAGTTATTTCATTCCCAATATGTCATGGAGACAAGACACACCTGGGATCCTTCTGTATGCAGTATTCTATGCCGCTATGGGTTTGGATATGTGTGGTTAAGTTGGTGATTGTAATATGTTATTGTTGGCCTTTAAAAATAGACTAAAAGAGTGTTATGAACAAGGAGTGGCATTATGTAATTACTACAAAAGAAACGTTTTTCCTTTAAGTCACTCAAAAAGCGACGCCGAGTACCGGTAACGGCTAGTAACGGTAACGCCTAATAACGGTAACGCCAAATACTGGTAACGTGAGTACAGCAAATTTGAAGCGATTCGGTTAAGAAACGGCGGAGTTATAAGGCCCCGCTTCCCGTTGGCGCTGCTCTGACGAGTGACCTTCTACTCCCTAGTAACGGTAACGCTATTAACGGTAATCCCAAGTACTGGTAACGCTGAGTACAGACAAAATTGAAGCGCCCGCAATACCTTCCTGGAGTTGTGCTGATATGAGGAAAAATGGGAGATTTGTTTGCAACCAATGGTTTTCAGTCTACAGCCACTTGGTTTTGGATGGCCCAGGTCTTCAGAAGAGCAGTCACCAGAATAGCACTTCAAAAATGATGTGTGTGACTGCATTCCCCTAGTGATGCTGAATACAAATAATGGTCATAGGGGGTCTCCAACCAACGGGTTTTCAAACTATAGCCACTTGTTTTCAAACAACCCGGTCTTCAGAATAGCAGTTACCAGAAAAGCACTTGAAAATGTTTCACATTGTATTCCTCCCGTGACGCTGATCTTGAATGTATAATATACTTATATATAGTTACAACAACAAAACAATAACAAAATAGAAAAAAACAATAACACTAGCAACAACAACAAAACAACAAAGCAAAACAAAACCAACCAACCAAAAAAAAGTACTAACTTTTTCATCTTATATATAGGCAAAGGCCAATTATTGGGAAACAAGACCATGGATCAAAATCTGAAAAAGTTACAAGCATTCGATATGGCCTATTACAGAGTGAGAGAGAGAGGGGGGGAGACGGAGAGAGAGAGAGAGAGAGGAGAGAGATAGAGAGAGAGAGAGAGAGAGAGAGAGAGAGAGAGAGAAGAGAGGGAGAGAGAGAGAGAGAGAGAGAGAGAGAGAGAAAAGAGAGAGGGGAGAGAGATGAGAGAGGAGAGAGAGAGAGAGAGAGAGAGGAGAGAGAGAGCGAGAGAGAGAGAGAGAGATGAGAGGACGGAGAGGGGGGAAGAGAGAGAGAGAGGAGAGAGAGAGAGAGAGAGAGACGAGAGATCTGAGACAGAGAGAGAGAGAGAGAGAAGAAGATAGAGAGAGAGACGAGGAGAGAGAGAGAGAGAGAGAGAGAGAGAGAGAGAAGGAGAACGAACGAACGAACGAAATTTTATTTATACAGGGGGAAAAACGGAATAAGCACAACCGGCTTTTTTTCATCCGGCCCTCAAAAATTTCAATGAAAATGGCAAAATCAATAAAGAAACGAAATCTACAAAATACAAAAAAACATGAAAATTATTTTAAAGATATCATAAGATAAAAATGTTTCAGAATCGATTCATCACTATTATGTGGAAAATCAATTACAAGTAAATCTCAATTTAATCAAACAAAGTGATAGAGAAAGAACCCAGACAGACAGACGGAGAGCTAGAGAGGAAAAAGATAGAAAGAGAAAAAAAGGCCTACTCTTGTATGCACGTGTTTATGCTCGATTGTCTTCTTTTATTGGTCCCCTCCACACCACCACCACTCTCCCTTCCCCACAGGTCTAGGGGTAAAAATGATGCGAGCTTTGTCTGTGAAAAAAGGCGATTATGAAACTATGCTCTGACAGTGGCGAGGGAACAAAATCCGATGCAAGTAATTGTGTGAAATGTGGGTTTCAGCTGAGAGTTCTGTAGATTCGACTGTAGGCTGCATTGTATATTCGATTGTAGGCTGCATGGTATATTCGATTGAATTCCGCCCTCCCGTTCATAGAGATAACTTGTCAAATTCAGAGTCTGAGATGCGGTGATGGTGATGGTGATGGTGATATTATGATGGTGGTGGTGGTGTGCGCGCATGTATGCGTGTGCGTGATTTTATCAATCATCATCATCATCATGAGAGCAAGTAGCACCATCATCATATTCATCAGCATCAGCAGCATCAGCCGCAATAAGAAGACTAATGTATACTAATTACTTGTAACAACATGATTATTGTAGGTGTTCAAAACGTTTTGAGCCTACAGACAAAACTTGGCACATATGTGCAACTGCATTGTGGATGACGACATGCAGGTTTTGGAGGATGACGTCATCACAGTTTGTGACGTCACGCAGGATTGTTTTGTATTGTTCTTTTGTCCTCAACAACCCTCCACAGCACCAATTGCCGGTCGGAAAATGTTGATCAGATAAATATTTCTTGAGGTTTTGATATCAGAGGGGGTGAAAATCTTTAAAACAGAGAAGATTATCAGCGATTTCAAAGTTATAGGCCTACAGACAAGTTGTAACCATGAAAACAGCAGACCGTTGGTGACCCAGCACCATGAAAAGGACATTAAGTGTCAAAATGACATTCTGAGACAATGGCACAGTTACCACACTTCAGACAATTCTCTTTCAAATGATATAAGAACCATTCTTGTAACTGCTTTTTTTCGTCCTTATGGCCCCTTCTTGTTTTTGTATGTTATGAGCATTCAAAGTTAGTAGGGTGGCTTTGTCGGCCATTTTGAGAAATCGCAGTCTAAAGTTTAGCCTAGCTGAAGAAAATACATCAACCTACTCATTTCAAAGAATTTTTTGGAGTATTTAGAGACCATAATAAAGATTATCCTTCATAAATATGAAAGATGAGATGTTAGAGAGTACAAAAATACCCATAACTCAAAATTAATACAAAATGAGATTTTTTTTTACTTTGCAAGCCTGTTGTGAGAAAATAGCCCAGCGACTTAATGTCCCTTTCGTGGTGCTGGGTCACATTTGATAAAAAAAACCCATTTGGTACCCACCTCGAAGAAGTTTTCCATTTCTAGGCCTTTTGTTAAAACAATGTGATCACTTCCACACACGATGCTAAGCGTGCTGACTATATGACAGACTAATATTCTTGTGTCTGCCATGGGCCATGTCTTCAACCGTAGCAATTATTTCGTTGTTGTTTTTGTGTGTCAACTTTAAGCTTTATTTCCCCCGCTTTAAATCAGCTCACCACTTTTTCTCTCTGGAGTTCTGCAAGAGCATCCACCAATCCTCATGCATGCATAATAATAATAATAATAATAATAATAATAATAATAATAATAATATTAATAATAATATTAATAATAATAATAATAATAATAATAATAATAATAATGTAAATTTAGGACGCACTTACCTCCTAACAAAGCCTGGAGCTCAAGGCGTTTACAATGACAAATAGTTAATAGTTAAAAGTAGTAATAAAAGGGTTCATTAAAGCGTCATAAAGTATTTACATAGCACTCAATTCATAAATCGACACATGAACACGCACGCACAGACATAACCAATATTTTATTATTATTATCTACGCATCCTCCCACCTGCACAGAGAAAACCACATATATAAACACCTATACGTGGGGTGATCCAAAAGTCTTGACAGTTGGCCTGCCATATTGCATCTGACAACTGTACATAAAAAAAGTAAGATTGGCCTTTTCCCTATTTGCTTGCATACGCCTATGAATGATGTCACAATATTTCATCACCTATGACGTCATTGAAAATATGATGTCATCAACTGTGGTTGAAAAACATGGATCCAAATCCTGAACAGCTGAGGTGTTATGTTTTTACAAGGTTCAAACTTGGAGAGACTCCAATCAAAATTCATGCTGATTTGATTTCTGTGTACGGGGACCAGTGTACGTCACACAGGACAGTTTGCAGATGGATTCAAAATTTCAAAGATGGAAAAGCTGACTTAAAAGATGAATACCGCTCTGGGCGTCCTTGTGATGCCAGGAACGAGCACATTATCCTGCTTGTAAAGAAAGCCGTTGAAGAGAACCAACATATTACAAATCGGGAGATAAATGAAATACATGGGCTTTCATGGTACAGTTGAACGGATCCTGCGTCAAGATCTTCAGCTAAAAAAATCGCTGCAAAATGGGTACCACACCTGTTGACAGATCAACAAAAGAAGCAGATGGTTTTGTGTGCCAAGAAATTGCTGGAGATGTTTGAGCCAAATGGCCCAAAACGGCTGTGTGACGTAGTCACCGAAGATGAAACTTGGATCTCATTTTATGGCATCCCAAGCAAGCGGTCCAATATGGCGTGGGTGAGTGCTGACCAGGAGAGACCAGTTGTTCTTCGTCCATCTTTTCAGAGTCGGAAGAGACTTTTCTCCATTTTTTTCGGCACCCAAAGGCAGTCGACCTACTTCCAGAGAAATGCACACTCACTGCCAGCTATTATGTTGGAACAGTTTTGCCCAAAGTGGCTGGGTCTGTCTGTGAGCAGCGCCCAACCATTGGTACCAGCAAAACAATGCTCCTGCATGACAATGCCAGTGCTCACAAAGCCAAGGTCACCATGACCTATCTAGAAGAGCAATCTGTCCAAGTTCTTCCACATCAACCTTACAGTCCAGACTTGTCACCATGTGACTTTTGGTTGTTTCCACTTCTGAAGGAAAAACCTCTCTGGCAAGAAGTTTTCAAGGATAACCAAAAGCGGTGAAATCACAGCTGGACACCATACCTCTGCTGGAGTATCAAAATGCCTTTGTTTCTTGGCTGACCCGACTGCAACTTTGTGTGAAAAGAGGAGGAGAGTACTTCGAGGGACTGTAAAGAAATGGTAAGTTTCGAGCAATAAACACGGCCGTTAGAGACCAAGTGTCAAGACTTTTGGATCATCCATGTACAACAACACTCACACACGACAGCACACACACCTTCACACACACACACACTCGCACACGCACACACGCACACGCACACACACACACACACACACACACACACACACACACACACACACACACACACACACACACACACACACACACACACACACACACACGCACGCACGCACGAACGAACGCACGCACGCACATACACACACGTCCTGCAAGGTGCCCAGTCATACACAATCACGCCTGACACATACAAAAACAAGAATGGGCCAACGCCAGTATGAGTATGTAGGACCTTTCAGGGATTACAGTCAGACTGGAAGGTAGTTGTGATAAGCTTTTCTGAAAAGATGTGTTTTTAAAGAGGATTTGAATTCTGAGAGTGTGGGAGCATGACGGATTGAATAGGGAAGACTGTTCCAGACAATAGGTCCTTGGAAGGAAAACGATCGTTCTCCCCATTGTTTTGTTCTAGATTTGGGAGTGATGAAGATACGACTGTCAGAAGAGGAGTGAAGAGATCGTGATGGTTTGTACAAATGAAGCAGTTCAGAAAGATAACGTGGAGCAGTCAGAGAAAATGTTACAGCAGGTCACGGCTATTTTGTACTCTATTCTTTGGGAGATAGGAAGCCAGTGAAGCTTAATGAGCAGATGAGTAACATGTGATTGCTTTGATGTTTTGTAAATAAGTCTAGCTGCGCAATTTTGAACTCTCTGTAGTTTTTCAATGTGTGTTTTTGGAAGACCGGCAAGGATGAATTCAGTAATCAAGATGAGAAAGGACCAGAGTGCAACTAGGGTTTTAGTAGCAAGTACGCACGCTGACAGACTTTTGTTACCTGAGATAGAGATTTTAATCAAACATGACACCTAGATTTCGGACAGAGTGGGAGAAAGCAATGTCGTTCTGTCCAACAGAAATGAATGTGTATTATGTATGTAAGCCTTTCTTGGACAAGAAAAGGATATGGTATTGAAGTTTCTCCATTTCCCTCAGTTTTGCCGAGGGTAAAACAAAATGAAGTGCAATGACGTCACAACCCTGATGACGTCATCTTCGAAAATCTTGTCTGTTATCATTCAAAACTATGTGTGCCAACTTTTGTTGATGTACCTTCATAGGACTTATTGAACACCCTGTATATAAAACTCCAGCAAAACAAAAAATATACTAACTTTTAAAGCTGAGACTAATTGATTTTTAACTGTTAACAGCGAGCCCAGTGATTACAGGCTCGTGATATTAGCCTGGCATGTGATTTTAGCTTTTGTAAATTCTTAATCATTCACATTAACGAGCTATTTAAATACCACAAAAACGAGACAACTAAATACGAATGCTAAAATACTTTGTCTAATCACATCCTCCAGCTCGTTAAGAACCCCATTTCAATGATTAATTCGCCGCGAGGATTTTGTAATTAACAGACATTTTATTCGTTCATCGGACCGAACACTGTTGACTGAGTACCCTTCCTCCCCATTCCATGTTTCATATTCTTCCTTTACAGAAGTAATGTAACCAATGTTTCAACTGGGAAAAAACATGTGTTGAAGAAGACGGCGTGTGTGCACACAACCACCCAAACACGTATACATATGTAAGGGGAGAGAGAGAGAGAGAGAGAGAGAGAGAGAGAGAGAGAGAGAGAGAGAGAGAGAGAGAGAGAGAGAGAGAGAGAGAGAGAGAGAGAGAGAGAGAGAGAGAGAGAGAGAGAGAGAGAGAGAGAGAGAGAGAGAGAGAGAGAGAGAGAGAGAGAGAGAGAGAGAGGGATCGGATGAGTGAGGACGGAGGAGAGAGAGAGAGAGAGAGAGAGAGGGGAGAGAGAGAGAGAGAGAGAGAGAGAGAGAGAGAGAGAGAGAGGAGAGAGAGAGAGAGAGAGAGAGAGAGAGAGAGAGAGAGAGAGAGAGAGAGAGAGAGAGAGAGAGAGAGAGAGAGAGAGAGAGAGAGAGAGAGAGAGAGAGAAAAGACAGTGCTTATGCCTACTTTTTTTTATATCAATAAAGAGTCAGGCAGTCAGACAGACAGACAGAGAGGCAGATTTATCAACCGACTTACTTACATACAAAACAGACACATAGACAAACATAGGGACAGGGTAAGGCAGACACAAAAATAGAACCTCTATAAGCCCCCGCCATTGTGTTGTGTCCCCGCCTCTATGTGTCCCCGCCATTGTATTGTGTCCCCACCTCTATGTGCCCCCGCCATTGTATTGTGTCCCCACCTCTATAAGCCCCCGCCATTGTATTGTGTCCCCACCTCTATGTGTCCCCACCTCTATGAGCCCCCGCCATTGTATTGTGTCCCCACCTCTATGAGCCCCCGCCATTGTATTGTGTCCCCACCTCTATGAGCCCCCGCCATTGTATTGTGTCCCCACCTCTATGAGCCCCCGCCATTGTATTGTGTCCCCACCTCTATGAGCCCCCGCCATTGTATTGTGTCCCCACCTCTATGAGCCCCCGCCATTGTATTGTGTCCCCACCTCTATGAGCCCCCGCCATTGTATTGTGTCCCCACCTCTATGTGTCCCCGCCATTGTATTGTGTCCCCACCTCTATGAGCCCCCGCCATTGTATTGTGTCCCCACCTCTATGTGCCCCCGCCATTGTATTGTGTCCCCACCTCTATGTGTCCCCGCCATTGTATTGTGTCCCCACCTCTATGAGCCCCCGCCATTGTATTGTGTCCCCACCTCTATAAGTCCCCGCCATTGTATTGTGTCCCCACCTCTATGTGCCCCCGCCATTGTATTGTGTCCCCACCTCTATGAGCCCCCGCCATTGTATTGTGTCCCCACCTCTATGTAGCCCCCGCCATTGTATTGTGTCCCCACCTCTATGTGTCCCCGCCATTGTATTGTGTCCCCACCTCTATGTGCCCCCGCCATTGTATTGTGTCCCCACCTCTATGTGTCCCCGCCATTGTATTGTGTCCCCACCTCTATGAGCCCCCGCCATTGTATTGTGTCCCCACCTCTATGTGTCCCCGCCATTGTATTGTGTCCCCACCTCTATGAGCCCCCGCCATTGTATTGTGTCCCCACCTCTATAAGCCCCCGCCATTGTATTGTGTCCCCACCTCTATGTGTCCCCGCCATTGTATTGTGTCCCCACCTCTCATTGTATTGTGTCCCCACCTCTATGTGCCCCCGCCATTGTATTGTGTCCCCACCTCTATGTGTCCCCGCCATTGTATTGTGTCCCCACCTCTATGAGTCCCCGCCATTGTATTGTGTCCCCACCTCTATGTGTCCCCGCCATTGTATTGTGTCCCCACCTCTATGTGTCCCCGCCATTGTATTGTGTCCCCACCTCTATGTGCCCCCGCCATTGTATTGTGTCCCCACCTCTATGTGTCCCCGCCATTGTATTGTGTCCCCCCTCTATGTGCCCCCGCCATTGTATTGTGTCCCCACCTCTATGTGCCCCCGCCATTGTATTGTGTCCCCACCTCTATGAGCCCCCGCCATTGTATTGTGTCCCCACCTCTATGTGCCCCCGCCATTGCCATTGTATTGTGTCCCCCACCTCTATTGTGTACCCACCCCCGCCATTGTATTGTGTCCCCACCTCTATAAGCCCCCGCCATTGTATTGTGTCCCCACCTCTATGTGCCCCCGCCATTGTATTGTGTCCCCACCTCTATGTGTCCCCGCCATTGTATTGTGTCCCCACCTCTATGTGCCCCCGCCATTGTATTGTGTCCCCACCTCTATATTGTATTGTGTCCCCCCTCAGGCAGTCAGCCCATTGTATTGTGTCCCCACCTCTATGTGTCCCCGCCATTGTATTGTGTCCCCACCTCTCTATTGTGTCCCCACCTCTATGTGTCCCCGCCATTGTATTGTGTCCCCACCTCTATGTGCCCCCCGCCATTGTATTGTGTCCCCACCTCTATGTGCCCCCGCCATTGTATTGTGTCCCCCCGCCATTGTATTGTGTCCCCACCTCTATGAGTCCCCGCCATTGTATTGTGTCCCCACCTCTATAAGCCCCCGCCATTGTATTTGTATTGTGTCCCCGCCTCTATGTCCCCACCCCGCCATTGTATTGTGTCCCCACCTCTATAAGCCCCCCGCCATTGTATTGTGTCCCCACCTCTATAAGCCCCCGCCATTGTATTGTGTCCCCACCTCTATGAGCCCCCGCCATTGTATTGTGTCCCCACCTCTATGAGCCCCCGCCATTGTATTGTGTCCCCACCTCTATGTGCCCCCGCCATTGTATTGTGTCCCCACCTCTATGAGCCCCCGCCATTGTATTGTGTCCCCACCTCTATGTGTCCCCGCCATTGTATTGTGTCCCCACCTCTATAAGCCCCCGCCATTGTATTGTGTCCCCACCTCTATGTGCCCCCGCCATTGTATTGTGTCCCCACCTCTATAAGTCCCCGCCATTGTATTGTGTCCCCACCTCTATGAGCCCCCGCCATTGTATTGTGTCCCCACCTCTATGTGTCCCCGCCATTGTATTGTGTCCCCACCTCTGTCCCCGCCCTCTATTGTGTCCCCGCCATTGTATTGTGTCCCCACCTCTATAAGCCCCCGCCATTGTATTGTGTCCCCACCTCTATGTGTCCCCGCCATTGTATTGTGTCCCCACCTCTATGTGTCCCCGCCATTGTATTGTGTCCCCACCTCTATGAGCCCCCGCCATTGTGTCCCCATTCTATGTGTCCCCGCCCTCTACCTCTATGAGCCCCCGCCATTGTATTGTGTCCCCCCTCTATGTGTCCCCGCCATTGTCTATAAGCCCCCGCCATTGTATTGTGTCCCCACCTCTATGTGTCCCCCCCCGCCATTGTATTGTGTCCCCACC
Organism: Phymorhynchus buccinoides; assembly: GCA_017654935.2. NCBI lineage: Eukaryota > Metazoa > Mollusca > Gastropoda > Neogastropoda > Raphitomidae > Phymorhynchus > Phymorhynchus buccinoides. The sequence goes on from CM065692.1 coordinate 35,991,638, forward strand.
TCCCCCCCGCCATTGTATTGTGTCCCCACCTCTATGAGCCCCCGCCATTGTATTGTGTCCCCACCTCTATGTGCCCCCGCCATTGTATTGTGTCCCCACCTCTATGAGCCCCCGCCATTGTATTGTGTCCCCACCTCTATGTGTCCCCGCCATTGTATTGTGTCCCCACCTCTATAAGCCCCCGCCATTGTATTGTGTCCCCACCTCTATGTGCCCCCGCCATTGTATTGTGTCCCCACCTCTATAAGCCCCCGCCATTGTATTGTGTCCCCACCTCTATGTGCCCCCGCCATTGTATTGTGTCCCCACCTCCCCCGCCATTGTATTGTGTCCCCACCTCTATGTGCCCCCGCCATTGTATTGTGTATTGTGTGTGCCCCCCCATTGTACCTCTATGTGTCCCCGCCCCGCCATTGTATTGTGTGTGTCCCCACCTCTATGAGCCCCCGCCATTGTATTGTGTCCCCACCTCTATAAGCCCCCGCCATTGTATTGTGTCCCCACCTCTATGTGTCCCCGCCATTGTATTGTGTCCCCCCTATGAGCCCCCGCCTCTATGTGTCCCCACCTCTATGAGCCCCCGCCATTGTATTGTGTCCCCACCTCTATGTGTCCCCGCCATTGTATTGTGTCCCCACCTCTATGTGTCCCCGCCATTGTATTGTGTCCCCACCTCTATGAGCCCCCGCCATTGTATTGTGTCCCCACCTCTATGAGCCCCCGCCATTGTATTGTGTCCCCACCTCTATGTGCCCCCGCCATTGTATTGTGTCCCCACCTCTATGTGCCCCCGCCATTGTATTGTGTCCCCACCTCTATGAGCCCCCGCCATTGTATTGTGTCCCCACCTCTATGAGCCCCCCCATTGTATTGTGTCCCCACCTCTATGAGCCCCCGCCATTGTATTGTTGTGTCCCCCCATTGTGTCCCCACCTCTATGTGAGCCCCCGCCATTGTATTGTGTCCCCACCTCTATAAGTCCCCGCCATTGTATTGTGTCCCCACCTCTATGAGCCCCCGCCATTGTATTGTGTCCCCCGCCTTGTATTGTGTCCCCACCTCTATGTGTCCCCGCCATTGTATTGTGTCCCCACCTCTATAAGCCCCCCGCCATTGTATTGTGTCCCCACCTCCCCCGCCATTGTATTGTGTCCCCACCCACCATTCTATTGTGTCCCCCTCTATGAGCCCCCGCCATTGTATTGTGTCCCCACCTCTATAAGCCCCCGCCATTGTATTGTGTCCCCACCTCTATGTGTCCCCGCCATTGTATTGTGTCCCCCACCTCTATGTGTCCCCGCCATTGTATTGTGTCCCCTATGAGCCCCCGCCTCTATTGTGTCCCCACCTCTATGTGCCCCCGCCATTGTATTGTGTCCCCACCTCTATGTGTCCCCGCCATTGTATTGTGTCCCCACCTCTATGTGTCCCCACCCTATAAGCCCCCGCCATTGTATTGTGTCCCCACCTCTATGTGTCCCCGCCATTGTATTGTGTATTGTGTCCCCCCATTGTATTGTGTCCCCACCTCTATGTGCCCCCGCCATTGTATTGTCCACGCCATTGTGTGTCCCCACCTCTATAAGCCCCCGCCATTGTATTGTGTCCCCACCTCTATGTGTCCCCGCCATTGTATTGTGTCCCCACCTCTATAAGCCCCCGCCATTGTATTGTGTCCCCACCTCTATGTGTCCCCCCGCCATTGCCATTGTATTGTGTCCCCACCTCTATGTGTCCCCGCCATTGTATTGTGTCCCCACCTCTATGTGTCCCCGCCATTGTATTGTGTCCCCACCTCTATGAGCCCCCGCCATTGTATTGTGTCCCCACCTCTATGAGCCCCCGCCATTGTATTGTGTCCCCACCTCTATGAGCCCCCGCCATTGTATTGTGTCCCCACCTCTATGTGTCCCCGCCATTGTATTGTGTCCCCACCTCTATGTGCCCCCGCCATTGTATTGTGTCCCCACCTCTATGTGTCCCCGCCATTGTATTGTGTCCCCACCTCTATAAGCCCCCGCCATTGTATTGTGTCCCCACCTCTATGTGCCCCCGCCATTGTATTGTGTCCCCACCTCTATGTGTCCCCGCCATTGTATTGTGTCCCCACCTCTATTGTGTCCCCACCTCCCCCCGCCATTGTATTGTGTCCCCCGCCCTCTATTGTGTCCCTCTATGTGCCCCCGCCATTGTATTGTGTCCCCACCTCTATAAGCCCCCGCCATTTGTATTGTGTCCCCACCTCTATGTGCCCCCGCCATTGTATTGTGTCCCCACCTCTATGTGTCCCCGCCATTGTATTGTGTCCCCCCCATTGTATTGTCCCCACCTCTATGAGCCCCCGCCATTGTATTGTGTCCCCACCTCTATGTGTCCCCGCCATTGTATTGTCCCCACCTCTATGAGCCCCCGCCATTGTATTGTGTCCCCACCTCTATATGTCCCCGCCATTGTATTGTGTCCCCACCTCTATAAGCCCCCGCCATTGTATTGTGTCCCCACCTCTATGTGTCCCCGCCTGTATTGTGTCCCCACCTCTATGTGCCCCCGCCATTGTATTGTGTCCCCACCTCTATGTGTCCCCGCCATTGTATTGTGTCCCCACCTCTATGAGCCCCCGCCATTGTATTGTGTCCCCACCTCTATAAGCCCCCGCCATTGTATTGTGTCCCCACCTCTATAAGCCCCCGCCATTGTATTGTGTCCCCACCTGTATTGTGTCCCCACCTCTATGAGCCCCCGCCATTGTATTGTGTCCCCACCTCTATGTGTCCCCGCCATTGTATTGTGTCCCCACCTCTATGAGTCCCCGCCATTGTATTGTGTCCCCCACCTATAAGCCCCCGCCATTGTATTGTGTCCCCACCTCTATAAGCCCCCGCCATTGTATTGTGTCCCCACCTCTATTGTGCCCCCGCCATTGTATTGTGTCCCCACCTCTATGAGCCCCCGCCATTGTATTGTGTCCCCACCTCTATAAGTCCCCCGCCATTGTATTGTGTCCCCACCTCTATAAGCCCCCGCCTTGTATTGTGTCCCCACCCTATGTGTCCCCGCCATTGTATTGTGTCCCCACCTCTATGAGTCCCCGCCATTGTATTGTGTCCCCACCTCTATGTGCCCCCGCCATTGTATTGTGTCCCCACCTCTATAAGCCCCCGCCATTGTATTGTGTCCCCACCTCTATGAGCCCCCGCCATTGTATTGTGTCCCCACCTCTATGTGCCCCCGCCATTGTATTGTGTCCCCACCTCTATGAGCCCCCGCCATTGTATTGTGTCCCCTATATGTCCCTCTATGTGCCCCCGCCATTGTATTGTGTCCCCCCACCTCTATGTGTCCCCCCGCCATTGTATTGTGTCCCCACCTCTATAAGCCCCCGCCATTGTATTGTGTCCCCACCTCTATGTGTCCCCGCCATTGTATTGTGTCCCCACCTCTATGTGCCCCCGCCATTGTATTGTGTCCCCACCTCTGTGCCCCCGCCATTGTATTGTGTCCCCCCGCCATTGTATTGTGTCCCCACCTCTATATGTGCCCCCGCCATTGTATTGTGTCCCCACCTCTATGTGCCCCCGCCATTGTATTGTGTCCCCACCTCTATGTGTCCCCGCCATTGTATTGTGTCCCCCCCACCCGCCTATTGTGTCCCCACCTCTATGTGCCCCCGCCATTGTATTGTGTCCCCACCTCTATGTGCCCCCGCCATTGTATTGTGTCCCCACCTCTATTGTGTCCCCACCTCTATTGCCCCCGCCATTGTATTGTGTCCCCACCTCTATGTCCCCCCCCGCCATTGTATTGTGTCCCCACCTCTATGTGTCCCCGCCATTGCCCCCGCCATTGTATTGTGTCCCCACCTCTATGTGTCCCCGCCATTGTATTGTGTCCCCACCTCTATGTGCCCCCGCCATTGTATTGTGTCCCCACCTCTATGTGCCCCCGCCATTGTATTGTGTCCCCTATGTGTCCCCGCCATTGTATTGTGTCCCCACCTCTATGAGCCCCCGCCATTGTATTGTGTCCCCACCTCTATGTGTAATCCCCCTCTATGTGTCCCCGCCATTGTATTGTGTCCCCACCTCTATGTGCCCCCGCCATTGTATTGTGTCCCCACCTCTATGTGTCCCCGCCATTGTATTGTGTCCCCACCTCTATGTGTCCCTATGTGTCCCCGCCATTGTATTGTGTCCCCACCTCTATGTGCCCCCGCCATTGTCCATGTGTCCCCACCTCTATGTGCCCCCGCCATTGTATTGTGTCCCCACCTCTATAAGCCCCCGCCATTGTATTGTGTCCCCACCTCTATGTGTCCCCGCCATTGTATTGTCTATGTGTCCCCACCATTGTATTGTGTCCCCGCCTCTATTGTGTTGTCCCCCCCGCCATCTATGTGTCCCCACCTCTATAAGTCCCCGCCATTGTATTGTGTCCCCACCTCTATGTGTCCCCCCATTCTATTGTGTCCCCGCCATTGTTGTGTCCCCACCTCTATGTGTCCCCGCCATTGTATTGTGTCCCCACCTCTATGAGCCCCCGCCATTGTATTGTGTCCCCACCTCTATGTGTCCCCGCCATTGTATTGTGTCCCCACCTCTATGAGTCCCCGCCATTGTATTGTGTCCCCACCTCTATGTGTCCCCGCCATTGTATTGTGTCCCCACCTCTATGTGTCCCCGCCATTGTATTGTGTCCCCACCTCTATAAGCCCCCGCCATTGTATTGTGTCCCCACCTCTATGTGCCCCCGCCATTGTATTGTGTCCCCACCTCTATGTGCCCCCGCCATTGTATTGTGTCCCCACCTCTATGTGTCCCCGCCATTGTATTGTGTCCCCACCTCTATGAGCCCCCGCCATTGTATTGTGTCCCCACCTCTATGTGTCCCCGCCATTGTATTGTGTCCCCACCTCTATAAGCC
>CM065692.1:36001557-36006557 GCA_017654935.2 Phymorhynchus buccinoides
TTGGAATCACGGTCTTGGCCATGGATAGTAGTTGGTTTATAAGCTGCCGCTTTTCGACAGCATTATTATTCATGACATTGTTGATTTGTGAACAGTGAATTATTTTACCTACCAACGGTTTTTATCACAGCTCAATGCTTACTGTCTGAGTAATTAAAACTATAAAACACGTGCAATTGTGGATATTTGTACACTTCTATCATATTCTGTATGACGCAACCATACAAACGCACTTGGTGGCCAGAACTGTCCGAGTATATGCGTATTGAGACATACGGAATACGAAACAAGCGGGTAGACAGACAGGAATACAGGCAGAAGTAGACAGACAGAGACAGGTAGACAGACAGGCCGACAGACAAACCCACCAGCAGACCGAATAACAGACAAACAAGACAGACAGGCTAACTGATAGACCAAAAGTAAATTGACATCGTCGTCACTGGGATGCAATCAACCAGAATGATGATTCTCCCCTACAGTCCAAGACAGCTGGCCGGATGCTGGTCATCAATGGCTGTCCGAGCCAGTCGGCTGGCTAACAGGCTGGGTGGTCAGTTGTGTGACGCCTTGCACCAGTGGACTGGCTAATAGGTGGGTCACTTGCTGGTAGGACCACATTGGCAGCACTGGATTACAGCTAGGACGGAATACTGCTTGCTATGTAAATTAGTCGTTCATTTCGGATTTATTTGCAACACGAACAGTACTTTTAGAGAGAAAACAACAACAACAACAACAACAACAACAACAAACAAATGAAGCACGAGCTTAGTCTTTTAAAAGATACTGTATGACTCAAACAGAACGCAGTGCAGATACTCTAGGGCGAATCATACAAATTACTATATGGATACTTCCTTTTTGGTACGATGTTACCAACATTTGAAAGTAAATATTTTGCAAGATAATCTTCTATTTTAGAGGATGACACACGCTGTTCTACGATGTGTCCGTTGCTAAACTAACTCAAAAGTAGAGAACTCAAACGGATTGCTCAATGGAAAACATGCGCACAGACTCACTCTCTCTCTCTCTCTCTCTCTCTCTCTCTCTCTCTCTCTCTCTCTCTCTCTCTCTCTCTCTCTCTCTCTCTCTCACTCTCTCTCTCTCTCTCTCTCTCTCTCTCTCTCTCTCGTCTCTCTCTCTCTCTCTCTCTCTCCTCTCTCTCTCTCTCTCTCTCTCTCTCACGCCCCGCACACCACCCACGAGAAACGCACGCGCACTTTCCTGAAATGTTATTGGATTACGTTGTCAACCTCGTGAATGAGCTATTCGCCGTCTCTCTTCGCGATCTTATAGATTCTGTTATTTTCTGTGTTATTTTAACAACCTGGGAAACAGCGGAGAACAGCGTGTGTCATCCTCTAAATTAAAAGTACATTTCACAAAACATTCGACTTCACATTTTCAAAACATCGTACCCAAAGGGAAGTATGACTGCATATTCGCTCTACACTAAGAGCTCTTGAGGTTTACTTGGCTTTTTGGAACTATCCCTGCTGCAACTACAGTTGCCCTCAAGTGCTCTTTGGGTCGAGATACTGAGAATGTTTCTTGGGCAAAGCAGCCCCACCTCAAACAACTTAACAACTTTTAGGGTGGTGTCCAGAATAGCAGTTTCCTCCATCGCTATTTCGCGGTCAAAGCCGGACACGACTGATGCACATACACATAATTAAAGACCCACCAGAGCACGTGTCAAAATAACGGGTTTCACGTATTTTCCCTCTTATAGCTGGAAAGAAATCTTGTTTTGACCAGGTCTCACTCCCATAGAAATGCCCCCAAATTCAGACCGAAACATAATTTTAAAGAGCAGCCTCAATTTGAAGTTGGGGACATCTGTAAGCGGGTCACAGCTACCCAGAAAAAACAAGGGACTTAATCGTGGTGCGTCAGTGTGTCTTTAATAATCCGAGACGACGTTAGAATTTCACTAGTCTATAATAAGAACGGACCTTTTCTACCACTAGCCTAACTTAGTTACCCACCCCCCCCCCCCCCCCCCCCCCCCCCCCCCCTCCCTTCCCCATTCTTTACTATGTGTCTTTTTTTTTACTCTTTGGGTAAACAAATTGTTAATACTGATTTTGTATGCATTAGATGGCACACAATTCCAAAGACTTTTAACAAAGTTATTGAGATACATAAAGGTGAGACATAATGAAGACAAATGAACATAAAGAAAAACAACAACAACCAACCAACCACAGTTAAAGCCAAAGAATCGGGTCACATTTGTCCGACACTAAAGTCTTGCTGCCTCGCGCTACAGAGAAAAGGGTAGGGGTAAAGTGTTGCGGCACGCGAGAAGGAAGGCAGAATGAGGCCACACGACGAATGTAATGCTTTACTATTTGTACATCTATAAGTAGGCCACACGACGAATGTAATACTTTACGTCCTCTCGGTCATAGACCATAATTATGGGACATTACTATTTGTACAGCTATAAGTAGGCCACACGACGAATGTAATACTTTACGTCCTCTCGGTCATAGACCATAATTATGGGACATTACTATTTGTACAGCTATAAGTAGGCCACACGACGAATGTAATGCTTTACGTCCTCTCGGTCATAGACACATAATTATGGGACATTACTATTTGTACAGCTATAAGTAGGCCACACGACGAATGTAATGCTTTACGTCCTCTCGGTCATAGACCATAATTATGGGACATTACTATTTGTACAGCTATAAGTAGGCCACACGACGAATGTAATACTTTACGTCCTCTCGGTCATAGACCATAATTATGGGACATTACTATTTGTACAGCTATAAGTAGGCCACACGACGAATGTAATGCTTTACGTCCTCTCGGTCATAGACCATAATTATGGGACATTACTATTTGTACAGCTATAAGTAGGCCACACGACGAATGTAATGCTTTACGTCCTCTCGGTCATAGACCATAATTATGGGACATTACTATTTGTACAGCTATAAGTAGGCCACACGACGAATGTAATGCTTTACGTCCTCTCGGTCATAGACCATAATTATGGGACATTACTATTTGTACAGCTATAAGTAGGCCACACGACGAATGTAATACTTTACGTCCTCTCGGTCATAGACCATAATTATGGGACATTACTATTTGTACAGCTATAAGTAGGCCACACGACGAATGTAATGCTTTACGTCCTCTCGGTCATAGACCATAATTATGGGACATTACTATTTGTACAGCTATAAGTAGGCCACACGATGAAGAAATTCTGCTTAACGTCCTCCGGTCTTGAACAGACACATACGGAACATTAGTAGATATAAAGATGGTGGGAACGATCCTGGAGGCAATGCCCGGAGGCAGTGCAACACCAGGAAAGTCCCGAATTTTTAACAATACTAGGCCATACGTAAGTTTGTGTTTTACGTCCTCTCGACCTGGGAAGGCACATATGGGACATGAACTAGGCCACACGGCTCGACTGGCTCCTTTTATAGCCCGGCTGTGCCTTTAAGCAACCAACCAACCATTCAACCAACCAACCAACTAACCAACCAACAACCAACCAACCATCAACCAACCAAAACAGACACAGAACCACCCAGAGGTCAAATCACATTATGTCGCCTATGGGCCCCTTAACCACAAAAAGCCATTACAAGGTTTCGGGAGAGAGAGAGAGAGAGAGAGAGAGAGAGAGAGAGAGAGAGAGAGAGAGAGAGAGAGAGAGAGAGAGAGAGAGAGAGAGAGAGAGAGAGAGAGAGAGAGAGAGAGAGAGAGAGAGAGAGAGAGAGAGAGAGAGAGAGAGAGAGAGAGAGAGAGAGAGAGAGAGAGAGAGAGAGAGAGAGAGAGAGAGAGAGAGAGAGAGAGAGAGAGAGAGAGAGAGTAAAACATTGAAATTGAATTGCTTGTTATATTAGCAGAGTATGCCGTGTGTCTTCCTTGCCTCTATGAATATTTCGGTTTCAGTTTGTCTCCTAGGAAGATTTCAAAACAAAACCAATAAATCGAAGGATGAGACTAACCCCGTCATTTTTCATTATAATATGGGTCATTTGTGTTCATCAAAGAGCGGAAAAAAACTTGGACCCCCCCCCCCCACCCCCCCCCCCCCCCCCCCCACACACACACCCTTCCGCTTCTAATTCACATTTCAGACGGTTTATACTCAAAGCAAAACAAAAACCCAGAAAATCATCAAATCATTTGGCCAGCAATAATAATTCCCGATCAAGCATATAAAAAAGATGAATTTTAATTTTCTGTGTTTTCGCTGAAACTAAATTATCCTCTCGCTTCGATTCTCCTCTCTGTCATCGTGTCTTCTGCCACGTGTTAATCACATGTCGGCTTCTCACCCCCTCTCATGACGTGTTTTCCTTTTCTGTCACACTCTAATTATCCCACGCGCGTTTCGCCTACTCTTTGATGTACGTAATCTGCCGCTTCATTTGCATTTATTGTGTCGGCTGTGTCGTTTCGTTTCGCCTACTCTTTGATGTACGTAATCTGCCGCTTCATTTGCATGTATTGTGTCGGCTGTGTGGGTGCGCCTACTCTTTGATGTACGTAATCTGCCGCTTCATTTGCATGTATTGTGTCGGCTGTGTGGGTTCGCCTACTCTTTGATGTACGTAATCTGCCGCTTCATTTGCATTTATTGTGTCGGCTGTGTCGTTTCGCCCACAATGAGTGTTTCGTTTCGTCCACCGCATCCCTAGTATTTACCAGCACATAATTATTAAGATGGCTATTAAGTCCTGACTTTTTTCTCTGTTGAGGAATGAATGAAAAATGGTGTTTTACGTCCTCTCGGTCTGGAACAGACACCATATGGGACATTTGTAATACAAAGATGGTGGGAACGATACTGGAGGCAATTTGCCAAGGAGGCAGTGCTAAACACCAGACTTAAAAAAGTCCCGAATTAAGACATTTTTAACAATACAGATAAGTGAGTGAGTGCAGCTCCGCATTTGGTTGATCGAATTATTGATCACTCTCTCTCATTTATTGGTCTCTCTGATTAT
>CM065692.1:36011557-36031557 GCA_017654935.2 Phymorhynchus buccinoides
TCTGTGTGTCCCCGTCTCTGTGTGTCCCCGTCTCTGTGTGTCCCGTCTCTGTGTGTCCCTCGTCTCTGTGTGTCCCCGTCTCTGTGTGTCCCCGTCTCTGTGTGTCCCCGTCTCTGTGTGTCCCCGTCTCTGTGTGTCCCCGTCTCTGTGTGTCCCCGTCTCTGTGTGTCCCCGTCTCTGTGTGTCCCCGTCTCTGTGTGTCCCCGTCTCTGTGTGTGTCCCCGTCTCTGTGTGTCCCCGTCTCTGTGTGTCCCCGTCTCTGTGTGTCCCCGTCTCTGTGTGTCCCCGTCTCTGTGTGTCCCCCCTCTATGTGTGTCCCCGTCTCTGTGTGTCCCCGTCTCTGTGTGTCCCCGTCTCTGTGTGTCCCCGTCTCTGTGTGTCCCCGTCTCTGTGTGTCCCCCGTCTCTGTGTGTCCCCGTCTCTGTGTGTCCCCCCGTCTCTGTGTGTCCCCGTCTCTGTGTGTCCCCGTCTATGTGTGTCCCCGTCTCTGTGTGTCCCCGTCTCTGTGTGTCCCCCGTCTCTATGTCTATGTGTGTCCCCGTCTCTGTGTGTCCCCCGTCTCTGTGTGTCCCCCCCGTGTCCCCGTCTCTGTGTGTCCCCGTCTCTGTGTGTCCCCGTCTCTGTGTGTCCCCGTCTCTGTGTGTCCCCGTCTCTATGTGTGTCCCCGTCTCTGTGTGTCCCCGTCTCTGTGTGTCCCCGTCTCTGTGTGTCCCCGTCTCTGTGTGTGTCCCCGTCTCTGTGTGTCCCCCCTGTGTGTGTCCCCGTCTCTGTGTGTCCCCGTCTCTGTGTGTCCCCGTCTCTATGTGTGTCCCCGTCTCTATGTGTCCCCGTCTCTGTGTGTGTCCCCGTCTCTGTGTGTCCCCGTCTCTGTGTGTCCCCCTATGTGTGTCCCCGTCTCTGTGTGTCCCCGTCTCTGTGTGTGTGTCCCCGTCTCTATGTGTGTCCCCGTCTCTGTGTGTCCCCGTCTCTGTGTGTCCCCGTCTCTGTGTGTCCCCGTCTCTGTGTGTCCCCGTCTCTGTGTGTCCCCGTCTCTGTGTGTCCCCCTCTCTATGTGTCTCTGTGTGTCCCCGTCTCTGTGTGTCCCCCGTCTCTGTGTGTCCCCGTCTCTGTGTGTCCCCTCTATGTGTGTCCCCGTCTCTGTGTGTCCCCGTCTCTGTGTGTCCCCGTCTCTGTGTGTCCCCGTCTCTGTGTGTCCCCGTCTCTGTGTGTCCCCGTCTCTATGTGTCCCCGTCTCTCTGTGTGTCCCCGTCTCTGTGTGTGTGTCCCCGTCTCTGTGTGTCCCCGTCTCTCTGTGTGTGTCCCCGTCTCTGTGTGTCCCCGTCTCTGTGTGTCCCCGTCTCTGTGTGTCCCCGTCTCTATGTGTGTCCCCGTCTCTCTGTGTGTCCCCGTCTCTGTGTGTCCCCGTCTCTGTGTGTCCCCGTCTCTGTGTGTGTCCCCGTCTCTGTGTGTCCCCGTCTCTGTGTGTGTCCCCGTCTCTGTGTGTGTCCCCGTCTCTGTGTGTGTCCCCGTCTCTGTGTGTCCCCGTCTCTGTGTGTCCCCTCTGTGTGTGTCCCCGTCTCTGTGTGTGTCCCCGTCTCTGTGTGTCCCCGTCTCTCTGTGTGTCCCCGTCTCTGTGTGTCCCCGTCTCTGTGTGTCCCCGTCTCTGTGTGTCCCCGTCTCTGTGTGTCCCCGTCTCTGTGTGTCCCCGTCTCTGTGTGTCCCCGTCTCTGTGTGTCCCCGTCTCTGTGTGTCCCCGTCTCTGTGTGTCCCCGTCTCTGTGTGTCCCCGTCTCTGTGTGTCCCCGTCTCTGTGTGTCCCCGTCTCTGTGTGTCCCCGTCTCTGTGTGTCCCCGTCTCTGTGTGTCCCCGTCTCTGTGTGTCCCCGTCTCTGTGTGTCCCCGTCTCTGTGTGTCCCCGTCTCTGTGTGTCCCCGTCTCTGTGTGTCCCCTTCTCTGTGTGTCCCCGTCTCTGTGTGTCCCCGTCTCTGTGTGTTCCCAGTCTCTGTGTGTCCCAGTCTCTATGTGTCCCCGTCTCTGTGTGTCCCAGTCTCTATGTGTCCCAGTCTCTATGTGTCTCAGTCTCTATGTGTCCCCGTCTCTATGTGTCCCAGTCTCTGTGTGTCCCAGTCTCTATGTGTCCCAGTCTCTATGTGTCCCAGTCTCTATGTGTCCCCGTCTCTCTATGTGTCCCCGTCTCTGTGTGTTCCCAGTCTCTGTGTGTCCCAGTCTCTATGTGTCCCAGTCTCTATGTGTCCCCGTCTCTGTGTGTCCCCTTCTCTGTGTGTCACCGTCTCTGTGTGTCCCCGTCTCTATGTGTTCCCGTCTCTGTGTGTCCCCGTCTCTCTGTCTCCTTTCGGGTTAAGGTAAGGGTTTGAGTTAGGGATATGATTAGGGGTTAAGGTTAGAGTTTGGTTGGGGTTAGTGATAGGCAAGGTTTAGCGATAGGCTTGGGATAAACAAAGAGATGGAGAGATGTAATATGGGGACACAATATCACAGAGACGGGGGCGCAGTTGGCATATTTCCCACGCAATTCCCTCTCCCTGATTTGCTTTGTATCTGTGCTGGTTCCATCTATCCTCACCCCAATATCTCTCTCTTTCACCCCCAATGTCTGTTTCTGTCTCTCTCTCTCTTAGACCTTTTTTATCATCCCTAATCTGTGTCCGTCTGTCTATCTCTGTCTCGTCATGTATCTGTCTGTCTTTCTCTCCAAATATTTGGGCGCTATATGTGATTATGTTGATTAATGTTGTTTTTGTTCACACTTGTGCAGCTTTGAACGTTTGTTTAAACTGTTTTGTCTAGCAGAAACAACTTAAACCACCTCTGTTTCACCTTTCTCTCTCTCTCTCTCTCTCTCTCTCTCTCTCTCTCTCTCTCTCTCTCTCTCTCTCTCTCTCTCTCTCTCTCTCTCTCTCTCTCTCTCTCTCTCTCTCTCTCTCTCTCTCTCTCTCTCTCTCTCTCTCTCTCTCTCTCTCTCTCTCTCTCTCTCTCTCTCTCTCTCTCTCTCTCTCTCTCTCTCTGTCACTTTCTTTTCCTTTTCTCTTCCGCCCTCTGTACGTGTGTCGCTACTTCACCACCTTTTCATCTCTGTGTTTGTCTTTCTGCCTGCATGCATTCTTTCATACAAGTAAACAAGCAAGGTTGGGTGATGAATAAACAGATTCACACGTCAAATATAATAATTATATCGGCTGATAATATATAACTAGCGCAACTCCCCGTATTGGTAACGCCTAGTACAGGTAACGCCAAGTACCGGTAACGCTGAGTACCAGTTTCGCCAGGTCCGCGAAATATTATAGTTTTACTTTTGTGGCTGAAAACCCAATTTTTAGACCCCTACCACTTTCAAGGCCTACCGATCTCCTTGACCTTGACCTTGACCTTGATCAGTATGCAATCATCAGAACAAACATATGCCAAAGTACTTACATGCCAAGATTGAAGTCCCTAAGACCAACAGTGTGGACGTTACAGCCCCTTAAAGATTTTCGGTTGTCAAGGTCAGACGCCAAGGTGAAGGTCACGACGGTGATAATTTATGCGCGGATGCCTTCCTCTCATGGTGACACACCACCACACAAAATTGGAAACGATTCAGTGAAGCGGTTCGGAAGATATGCGTGGGGCAGAAAACCCCAATTATTAGACCCATACTACTTTCAAGGCATACCGATCTCCCTGACCTTGATGTTGACTTTCATGGGTACACCATCATCAGAACGGCCATAAGCGAAAGTACCTCCATGCCAAGTTTCATGACTCCAGGACCTGCGGTGTGGAAGTTATGGCCCCTTAACGATTTTGGGTTTTCAAGGTCATACGCCAAGGTCAAGGTCAGAGCGGCGAAAAGTTTATGTGGATGCCTTCCTCTCATAGGGACACACCACCACACAAAATTTGAAGTGATTCGGTCAAGCGGTTTGGGAGATCCTTAGGACAGACAGAAAAGAACAATAAACAAACAAAAAAAGGAAACAAACGTGAACGAAAACTTACTCCTTTGCGATCGTAGATTGGCAAAGGACAAAAACAGAAAAAAGAACTGAAAGCCAACTTAGTTCGGCCTTTCCGCATGTGGGGCATTTGTAAATACAAAGATTGTGGGAACAATACTGGAGGCAATGCCCAGAGGCAGTGCTAAACCAGTAAAGTCCCGATTTTTTAATAATACAGATACGTGTAGTGTCATCCCCTTGTAATCTCCACCCCCCCCCCCCCCCCCCCCCCCCCCCCCCACCGATAGTCACCATCCCCGGTCATCTACCTGCCAAATTGGAAGGCCTAGAAACGCCAGAGATACGGGCACCGAGAGACCGGCAGATGCGCGTTTTGTGCATTTGCGCGCGCGTTTCTGAACCGATTCGCTTCCGGTTTGGCACACCAATAGTCACTGTCCCCGGTCATCTACCTACCAAATTGGAAGGCAATCGGCCCAGAAACGCCGGAGATACGGGCGCCGAGAGGCCAGCAGATGCGCGTTTCGCGCATTTGTGAAATCACGCAAATGATACGGCCGCCTCGGTTGCCGTTGCCATCGCCCGGTGAGGGCTCACAGCAAATTTGAAGCGATTCGGTCGAAAAACGGCGGAGTTATAAGGCCCGTTTTGTGTTTCAGACACACAGACAGACACACACACACACACGGACACTTGGCTTATTACTATATGAATGATGAAGAATCCTAACAGAGCTCCTATATAAGGAGAATATACAGAACTTGACTCACCACTCGCACAAATCGCCAGGAACTGACATGTAAAACACAACGCCAGACATCATCAGTGTGTAGGAATAACCGTGAACGAAGATGTGAAAGCGCGAAGATGTGAACAACATAGTTGTTCCGTTTGCTGCTGTCCCCTCACGTTGGCTCCGATCCTTCTCAGTATTAATTGTATCTTTTTCTCTCCGTACACTCTTTAGTTCCACACTGTTTGGACCAGTCTGTACTCGCTTTGATGCAAAAGCAAACTATATTTAATTACCACTTTGTATTTTGTTATAAGCCGATGTTGTTGTTGTTGGCTTACCCTGGCTAAAAGACTCCAGGGATCATCCCAACAGCGGAAGCACTTGAACACTATGGTGCATCAGCTACGGATGAGAACATTATGTGTGTGACCGGTTTTTTGGTCCCGCCACGTGTGGTTATGACGTCACAAAGAAATGATGTAATCTTGTTTAAAAGCTCGGGACTTTCCTGGCATTGCAGTACCTCCAGGATCGTCCCCACATCTTTATATCTATTAATGTCCCACACGTGCTTTGTCGAGTGAGCCTTGAGGGCTTTGCCTCTTGTTTAATAATTCGTTAAAAGGCATGATAATACACCTGAACGACGAAACACCCGCCGTTTTTGAGGGGGTTGGGAGGGGGTGAGCAGGGGATGGTGGGGAGGCTATTTTTTTCTTTGTGAGAGAAACTCCTTTTGGTAAACTGTATAAAATAGCTAGGGCTGGACAAAAGTGCAAAACTTTCTCTGGTGATTCTTTACAACCCACCGATAAAATATAGGGTCGACCACAACACATTTGCGGCCATTATCAGGGTCCCGTGACCCTTTGATTATTCATAATCAATTATAGTGCAATACACCAAGTAGAGAACATGTGAATAAGAGTTGTAACGTAACGATTTTGACCACTCATAAATTATGTTTTCATTTAAGAACCACAACATACCTTCCAAGGGGGTAGTTGGGATGGGTTTATATAGTTCCCCCGCCTTCTGGAAGTTTTGTGCTGCAAAACCCTCTATCACTCTCTTTGACTATACCTTCCCTTTTTTTTTTTACTGTCATCCAGTATTGTCTGCCTTCTTTCCATTTCTCTTGTCTTTTTTTTCTAGATAAGCTTCCAAATACAAATAATTCCCTTGTCTTCTGGAAACCCTGTTCTAGCAGTTCTTTAGCAGTCTCTTCCACTCATGTCTTCCTTTCATTACTGTCTTTTAGTGTTTTCTGCCTTTCTGGTCATGTACACGTTTTTATTCAAGAAAATCGTTTTTTTGCTATTTTGAGCTCTTTTCAAATGGAAATGTGCTGTTAGAAAGCAGTGAGAAGAATAGGAAACAGAAGACCAGATATTTCCTTCTTCATGGACATGACCAGGGAACACAGACAGAGACAATTCAATAAATGTCCCAGTACAGTTTTGTTGATGCTTTTTTGTTTTCAATGTAAGAATACAAAAAGACAACCAAGGCCGGATCAGGGGGGTCCTGGGGTCTGGAGCTCACCCCTACCTCCTCTCTACCCCTGGCATATACAAGGATAAAATGTGAGAAAATGACTCGTTTTTTGCCTTAATAATCTGTAACTTGCAACATATCTCGGGGGCTTCATCCTTAACCCGGAACCTACGCAGTTCCCTGCAGACTCCCCCTCCTCCACCCCACCCTCCCCACCCCTTTACGAATCACTTGGTCCTGTTTTGCCTTCTTATTTCACTACAATTCAATGTGACGACTTCAGAAACCTTCACTATGCTACTCAACAAAATTTAAGTACCACTTTTTCACAAGCGCACAAAGGAGAGATCAAATAATCTCAAAATTTGCACTTAAGTAATTCAATGCTAAAATCTCAATTTCATCGTATTCGCGTTATTACAGTGGCCCAACAAAGAATATCCCCCTAAATTTGAAAGTAACAAATGCATGGTACTCAAAACGGGTCACAATTGGGTGTGTCCACTGTTTTTGGCAAGGCAAACAATTTACACGATCGGTTTACAGTGTTGTTCGAAGTATTTAATTATTATTTAAAATTCATTAATGTTTGAAAGCTTGCATAGACATCTATATGTGTGCAAAGTTTGATCGATGAACACCTTTTAGATCCCGAGAAAAAGCCAACGTTAAATTTACGAGTATACTCGTAAACTCACACCAACCATATCTGCCCGTTTACGAGTTAACTCGTAATACAAACCCATCTTCAAACTGAAGCGTCTAGCTTGGTTCTCGTCCTCAAATTGTTCCCTTTGGTAGCTTTAGCCTGTTTACAGACACTTCCTTTCCGATCATGCTTAGATTTTATCGATTTTGGAGCAGATTCTTCATATTTGTACTGATTTATTTAGATGATGGGTTGATACCTGTGATGTCTGAGTAATGAAACGGCAAGTAAAATTGTTTTGGGATTGATTTAAGACCATTATTATGACACAAAATAGCGATTGTATTGAGTTTTTAGCGAATGTAGGTGAAGTAGAAAGCTCTACTTTCGATCATTTCATAAAGAACAAACAGTTTCTATATTACTGTTTTTTGTGTGTACAAGAGTTATTTTTTAGAACTATAGGCCGTACTTTAAATTAATGAAAATTTGTAAACTTTTCGACAATAACACTTAAATTTTTTAAAGCAATACATTGAATTGTTTCAAAGTTATAGCAATTTTTCTAAACATTTCTATCGTTATGCTCTCTGCACAGCTGGGCCTGGGAAGATAAATGCGGCTGCACGGATGGGGTAGAATGTGTTATGACATGACACTGGAGGTTGTGGAGGAGAAACAAAAGTGAGCTTCGCAAGTCCATTATTTCCAAACAAAATTAATACCGGGTACATGAGTACCGGTACATGTTAAATAGTTAACACGGGTTGTAACATGTAAATTATATTTTTTAAAAAGCCTGCCTAAACGATTGGCGGTAAGAAACTTTGCAAGATTATTCGGCTACGGCCCCCCACTACTAAGTTGAAACCAAGAGATGAAAGCATCAAGCGTCTTGAAATGAAGAAAAAAAACAAGCTAAAATTAAAGGGCAGAATATTTCAAAGATATCACATTTTTAGAACAGAACAGCAACGAGTAATCGGCATCAATAATACCTTTCATCTGTCTTTTCTCTTTATATAATAACCCTCCCCCCCACCCCCCACCCCCCCATCCGCTTCCTATTTTATTCGCCATAAGCTCGAGGGCAAAAGAAACACAAACGAAAAGAGCAACTTTCAAATGCTGTTTTCAGTGCTTAACCTATTATTTATAAACGTTGTGATGAAATAACACTATGATGTTATTTCATCACAAAGCATCACGCACAGCATTACAAATGCGCTGTGCACGCGCAAAATGTCGCATCGTCGCAAAATGTCGTAACGACATTTTGCAGCAGGGGCTAACCGCGCAAAATGTCGCAACGACGCAAAATGTCATAATGACATTTTGCATCAAGGATAGCCACGCAAAATGTCGCAATCAATACTGATGACTTTTATCCCATTTTTTTTCTCTCTCTGTCTCTCCGTCTGTCTCTGTCTCTCTCTCTGTCTCTCTCTCTCTGTGTTTCTCTCTCTCTGTCTCCCTGTCTCTCTGTCTCTCTCTCTGTCTGTCTCTCTGTCTCTCTCTCTCTCCCTGTCTGTCTCTCTGTCTCTCAGTCTCTCTCTGTGTCTGTTTCTCTCTGTGTCTGTCTCTCTGTCTCTCTCTGTGTCTGTCTATCTGTCTCTCTCTCTGTCTGTCTCTCTGTCTCTCTCTGTCTGTCTCTCTGTCTGTCTCTTTGTCTGTCTCTCTGTCTGTCTCTCTGTCTCTCTCTGTCTGTCTGTCTCTGTCTGTCTGTCTCTCTGTCTGTCTCTTTGTCTCTCTCTCTGTCTCTCTCTCTGTCTCTCTCTCTGTCACTCTCTCTCTCTCTCTGTCTGTCTCTCTCTATATCTCTCTGTCTCTCCCTTTCTGTCTCTCTCTCTGTCTCGCTGTCTCTCTCTGTGTCTCTGTCTCTGTCTCTCTCTCTCTCTCTCTGGTTCTCTCCCTTTCTACTGCTACTGCTGCTACTATGCTACTACTACTACTAGTACTACTACTACTACTACTACTACTACTACTACTACTACTGCTACTGCTACTACTACTACTACTACTACTACTACTACTACTACTACTACCACCTCTAGTACTAGTCCTACAACTTGAAAGAAAAAAAAGGAGGGATGTTACAAGTTAACCACATGCATATCATATGACCGAAGTGAGCCCTGGTATTAAAAGCCAGTACATTAAATTTAACAAAACAACAACAGCAGCAGTAACAACAAGAACGACAACAACAGCAGCAGTAACTACAAGAACGACGACAACCACAAGAAAAACAACAACAAGAACAACAAGCGCATCGCTGGGCGGCAGATATGCCTTTTGCCCGTTACGCCCGTGCCTGCCCGCTCCGTCACATGCTGATCTTGACCTACCAATTTAGTAGAAATTGAGCTGGAATGTCTAGAATATTCAGTATTACATCTCTGTAGAAAGTTAGGACTGATTCCATTGAGTATTTCACGAGAGAATGGAGGACAAAGAAAAAGGGAGACGTGTCTGCCGCTCAGCGACGTTTTGATTCCGTGATATAATTTTTGCAGTAATGCATTGTACTTTATGTACTGCATCTTCACACACGGTTTGATGAAAATCGGCCTATTCGATCCCGAGAATCAATTTTCCATTTCCGAGACCCTCTGATTAGCAATGTCGATGAACTTGACCTTGTCCTTGATGGCTCTGCAATAATTAGAACCGCCATTAGCCAAACCACATCCATACTAAGTTTCAACATCCTTCCGACAGTTCCCAATCCACTCAGCTTTATTTCTTTGTTCAAGAGTGGAGGCGATGACTCCCACAGCCGTGACTCCTGCCACGCAAAATGTCATTTTGCATCGGGGATGGCCGCGCAAAATGTCGCAATTACGACATTTTGCGCGTGCACAATGCGCCGATGGGAGACCGTTTAAGACGGTACGGGACATTTGAGTGAAATGGTCACATGTGACGCACTTGCACATCGTGCTGATAACATTAAATGGTATAATGAATAAATCCGCGCCTTAAAATTTTCAACTCACCCGTCATTTACGCGTAAAAGAAATACAAAGACTAAAAAACCGCGCATTTTGCCCTCTGGCATCTCAGAGATCAACGATGACATCATAGAGGTTACAAATGTTATGAAAGACATAACTGTCACTATACTCAATCACAATTAAAATTTCAAGTTAATTGGTTGGGCAGTTCCTTAGGCAGAAACTGTGACGTCTTGTGTAATTTCTGATGAGCTTCGCTGAAGAAGCTGTGGATCTGTCTGAAGACCCTCAACATGTTTGCAATTTTCAATGCCGACGATACATTTTTAAAAATCTACTCTGAACATCCTCCATATTTGTTGCAATTGGCCCTGGTCACATGGCCAGTGCAAAATTGGTTCAAAAACATTAATTGTTCTTTTTCCAACGCACTTATTGCTCTTTTCACATGATTTTCCTCATGACAAGACCAAATCACAAGATTCTATATATATGAATGATATGAATATGAAAGCTGATATGAATTACAATTCCAGCACAATTGTTTGTCTAAGCAGCTATACACGTAAAACATTTAAGTCCCACCGTTTTATTGCAGAAATCTTGTAAAAAATGTATTTACAATTATTTTATTATTCGTATTTTGTATGTAGAATGTCTACGTCTTGTAAACTTTAAATGCTTGTAAATGAGGTAGAAGGGTATTTTTGTTTTTGCAAAATTTGTCTATTATAATTAGTCATGTAATTGGTATGTCGATGGCAGTATGATTTTATTTCAAGTTGCAGTATTGTATTCAAACTTGATTGGGAATGTGAATGTGGTCTCTATGTTTCTTCTTAGAATGTTCATGTTGTAACTATTTTACTCTTGTATAATTAATTGTGTGCGAGTGTGCGTGTGCGCATGCATGTGTGCGTGTGCGTGTGTGTGTGTGTGTGTGTGTGTGTGTGTGTGTGTGTGTGTGTGTGTGTGTGTGTGTGTGTGTGTGTGTGTGTGAGTAAGGAAGTAAGAGAACGTTGTGTGTAAGCATCGTGCTTATTTTACTTTCTAATGATTAATTATTTGTTTGCCTTTAATGTTCTTGTTATCAATGTAAAGCGCACTGAGCTCATGTGAGAAAGAGCGCTATATAAATTCCCATTATTATTATACCAACATTTACTTCTTCTGTGCTTGTCTTGTTCAAAGCAACGTAGTAATTAAACAAAACAACGGCTTGAAAATGTTTAACATGTTTTATTTCCTTCTTGTTGATGTATGTTTTTGTGTGTGTGTTTCTTGTCTCCTCCTTACACAATTCTATAATCGCTTTCTTTCTCATTCTGTCTACCCTGTTGAGTATTTTAAGCACGTCAAATGGGGGTTTTCACAAACCCATTCACATGACAGGTATTTCATTCACACACACACACACACACACACACACACACACACACACACACACACACACACACACACACACACACACACACACAAACGCACGCACACACGCACACGCACACACACACAAACATGCACGCACGCACACACACACACTAACGCACGCACGCACGCACGCACGCACGCACGCACGCACGCACACACACATCCATACACACACGCACACACACATAGGGAAACGCACACACACACAGAGGAACAGACACACAAACACATGCGCACGCCTCTCCAGTAACGCACAGACTAACAAAATACAACAATGCCATCTTATTATCCATTGCCCATTATGCAAAAGATTGTCTGATATTTCGAATACAATCGACCGAGTCAAGAAAGCTTTCTGAACAGTGTAAATTAATGATAGTCATCCATTTCACCACTAGTATCTGTAAACAGAATGCAGGATAAAACTCTCCCTTCGACAAATCGACTAAAATAATCAATATTCTGCAAACACCACACGGTTTGTCCCTCCCTCCCTCTCTCTCCTCCACTCACTCTCTCTCTCTCTCTCTCTCTCTCTCTCTCTCTCTCTCTCTCTCTCTCTCTCTCTCTCTCTCTCTCTCTCTCTCTCTCTCTCTCTCTCTCTCTCTCTCTCTCTCTCTCTCTCTCTCTCTCTCTCTCTCTCTCTCAAATAACCATAGACTTGGACACAGACAAACAGACAGACGGACAGACAAACACATGCACTCATTATTCACCTTTCACCACTTTTAACATGTCAATGTATCAAGGAAACATTAAGAATCAATTCACATGCCCCTCTCTCTCTCTCTCTCTCTCTCTCTCTCTCTCTCTCTCTCTCTCTCTCTCTCTCTCTCTCTCTCTCTCTCTCTCTCTCTCTCTCTCTCTCTCTCTCTCTCTCTCTCTCTCTCTCTCTCTCTCTCTCTCTCTCTCTCTCTCTCTCTCTCTCTCTCTCTCTCTCTCTCTCTCTCTCTCTCTCTCTCTGTCTCTCTCCCCGTCTCTCTTACTCATTCTCTCATAAACGCTACTTGAAACCTTTTGTGATTTTTTGGCGAAACTTGAAGGGGAGTTTTCTTCTTCTTCTTCAGCGTTCGATGTAGCTGGCAGCGTCAGACTTTCAAATTGGTCGCCATGACGAAGTCCACTGTCTTCTCCAGGTCGGTGCGGCTGCCCCAAAGCGAGTGTGACTGGTGTGCAATGTAGTGTCGTCAGCGAATAATGCATTCAGGGAACTCAGGATTAGTGGTAGGTCGTTTATGTATATAGTAAACAGCATGGGTCCCAGAACAGAACCTTGCGGTATGCCATACTTAGTTGGTAGAGAGGATGAGACAGATGCGTTCGTAGTCACTACCTGTTTTCCATCGACTAAAAATGATGACATTAGTTTTATTGCATCATTAGATAGACCATACATTTGAAGTTTTCTGAGAAGGAGTGAGTGATCTATTAGATCGAAAGCCTTGGCAAAATCTACAATAAGAACGCCGGTCAATTCGTTGTTGTTGATATTTGAGAGCCATTTGTCAACGAGAGAAGTGAGAGCTGTATGGCATGAGTGCTTAGGTCTAAAACCAGACTGGCATGGGTGAAATAGTTTAAATCGATCAAAGTGGCCAAGAATGTTTTTTTTTTAATATGATTTTCTAAAGGCTTGCATAATATAGACACAATTGAAATTTGTCTGTACTTGGATGGATCAGAACGATCCCCTGATTTAAATATAGGAGTCACTTTAGCAACTTTAAATGCCTTAGGAAATTGACTTTTTGATATACATAAATAATAAACATAAGTTAACGTTTCCGAAATGACAGAGGATGCAAGTTTTAAGATTTTACCGTCAATGCCATCAAGTCCAGTGGCACTGGTTTGCTTCAGTTGATTAAATGATGTATAAACCTCATAAATGGTTAACAAGGGTATATCTAACGTAGCTGACATTTCTTTGTTTAAACAATATTCCTCTAAACACTTGAGGTCATTTTCTGCAGATTTGTCAGAATTGATGATAGAACTAGCTATATTGGAAAAATGAGTATTTAGAGTATCAGGCGATACATCTTTTATAACAGCATTATTTGCATTTCCATTTCTATTTGTTAGTTGGTTTATAGCTGACCAGATGGATTTGCTATCAGCTTTGGAGGAAACTAGGTCTTTGAAATAATGCTTTTTAGAATGCTCTTTTTAATGTGGTAACAATATTTCTTTGTAAGCGAGCATCTTCCACTTTTCTTTGATCAAAAAGAGAATCTCTTTCATCCATAGCATGCTGTATATTTTTTGTTAGCCAGGGTTGTTTTGGACTATCTTTAAGTCGTTTAATTTTAAAGGGTGCATGCTTATCATATACATTTAAGAAACTATGATAAAATATTTCGAAGGCTTCGTCAGGGTTAGAGAATTGATACACATGCGAAATACATGAATTACTAAGGTCTAACAGGAATAAATCGAGATCAAATTTTGAAAAGTTCCTATATTTTACAAAAGTGTGAAATTGTTTTGGGATTTCAACACCCCTTTTAAACCAAGTAAAACAGACAGGAAGATGGTCACTACAGTAGAAGGCTGGGGAGCATACGTCTATTAATTGATCTGGACAGGAAGTGTATATATGGTCAATTAATGTCTGTGAAGTTGGTGTTCGTCTAGTTGGCTTGTCAATTACCTGAGTGAGAAGGTACGATTCATATGAGGAAGTCCAAGACTTGTTAGGCTTTAGTAGGTCAATATTAAAGTCACCCAGAAGAAATATTTCATTAGACATTAATGAAATTTTGTCCATTAGTAAAGTAAAATTGTTGATCCAACTTACATGTTCTGCGGGATTTCTGTAAATGAAACCTAGTGTTATGTGTGAAGATTGCTTAAAATTAACTTTTGCAAATATACATTCAATGTTATGTTTGTTAGATGGCACAATGTGACTGATACTAATGCTTTTGTGTCCATATAGAATTAATCCAGTTTCCTTTGGTTGCTTCGGATCAATACGAATAAAATTATAACCAGGCATTTCAATATCTGAATCAGAAATACACTCAGTCAAACGTGATTCAGCAAAACAAAAAGCATGAAAATATTTACCCGAATTAGATAAGATTTGCATAACATCATCACGCTTGCCATATAAATGATTAATTTTTTTATTTTTTAAACCTAAAACCTTCCTTAGAAGGCCAAGAGTCTTGAGTGACGGGCATTATGATTATGATTATTTGGCAATGATTAAATACAATCGCAAAAAGCAAACAAAACGACAAATATACCAAAAGTTCAACCCTCAACCAAGAGCAGTTAACAAAGTAATGATGCTATAGATAATCATGCAAAAGGACAAAAAAGGAAAAGATCCCAAACTATCAAAGTGTGCACAGTTGCAAACAATATTCAGATTTCCGAATCAAAATCAATATTCAATAAACAATTCCACATGGAAAGCTTCAAGCAACAACGTAAACAACACCTGACAATCCAATCATAGAGTGTCCCGTGTCCAAGCTGAGTCAGACATCATTGAGATCCCACATTTTACAGGGAAAAGAATATACATACGAATGATTTATGCATCTTATTGTTTCTATTATGTCATACATGCCACAACAATGCACAGCAAGAAACAATACCAGTACATACATTTAAACACAGTATGCTTACTTCAGGAGAAGCATGGGTAAAGCTCATTAGTGTATTATTGCACCCAATTTGAAGAGGGCACAGGCTGGTCACGTTGTGTTCCCAGCTGTGATGCAAGGGCCATTAGTTGTTGTGCACATTGGCCAAGGGCACTGTGTACGGGCAAGCTCTGGCTAATGACATGCCTATCCTGTCTGATGGGATTGTTGGCTGGCCGTAGGCTATGACTTGCGCCCTGAACATTTTGGACAGGAAAGGGGTAGAGGGCTGGAAATTTAGGAAAAGGTGTCCCAGGAAATGCATAACCCGGGGGGGGGGGGGGGGGGGGGGGGGGGGGGGCGCCATGGGCCATGAAATGGGGTGGGGGTACTGGAGCACATGGTGGTTGGCCTGAAAAGGCACTGTTATGTGCTATGTTCTGAGTTGAACTGATGTTCTCTTTAGGAGCATTTGACTCATCGGACACAGGGGGTTGGGGTGTATAATGCGACTGAGACATGCGGTTTGATTGAGACTTGAGAGGAGGGTACTCAGCAGTGGATAACTCTGGAGGCAAACCAACATTCACATGGTCATCTTGGTAAAGAGAAGCTCTGTCCTGAACTTTACTCCTATTCTGTCTTTGACCATTTTGGCTTGTGGAAGGATCTCTTCGGGTGAAGGGATCGTTTCGGGGAAGGCTAGCATGGTTGGCGTCCAAGTGTGAACGCTTACTCTGAGGTAGAATCTGTCTGAAACTTGTTGCCAAACAGGCCGTACCTCTGGGGCTGGGATGGGTGGAGTCTTTATACAAAGCTTTTCGGGGGAAGCCTTTGGGGGTGACAAAACTAAGTCGGTTGTCTATCAGGTCAACCTGCATGTCAGTGCACATAGTATACAGGTTTTTGTTGGAGGGGACAATCGAGTTGTTCAATTGATGACGACCGAAAGCAGGGACGATGGAACTCATGACAATGTATGCAGAGGGAAAACGACGTCTGCTCAATGCAATGAGTTCTCTCCATACCCTGGTATCAATAGGCCCAGCCGGGCAATCATTCACCCCCACATGTATGACCAATGTGTTCACCTGGTCATGGTCTTCTAATTCCTGCAGCCACTGAATAAGATGCTGACCAGGCACACAGATCTTGAATAGAGGGTCTGTTTGGGTTTCGAGTCTTTGGGGGTTAATGTACCTTATGACAGAATCGTCAATCAAAAGGGAAGAACAGTTTATGGGAATAACTATATCTTTCAATGTCTGTCCTGGGGACTTCATTTGATTGGATTCCAAATTGCGTACACTTACGTGGGACTGGCTTTCAGCTGATTCACCAAGGGCAAAGAGTGGGGATGAGCTAATTTTCTGATTGGTATCAAGAATTTCGTCATTGGAATTCAGGTCAGCTAGGCTGCTGAATCTGTTTGCAACTGATACCTGTACATTCTGAATTTGAGCATCATGAGGCTTTTGTTGTTCAGAGTTTGTGATGCTTGTCTTGACATCTGCAAAGCTGTCAGGGGGAGAGAGACAGGAAAATGAAAACCTTGCATTGTCATTTGTGTCACCATGAGATGGGGAAACATGGGGTAGGCCACTGTTTTCATGCACTACTTTTTCAAGGCAGTCACCAGTCTTTACTGGGACAGCAGCAGGAGAGTGGTCAAGCCCTCCTGTTGGAGCTTTAACAACAGAGGGAGGGTCATATTCTGTTGAAGCGTCAACAACCTGGGGAGGGTCATATTCTGTTGAAGCATCAACAAGAATTACTTTACGGGGTGACTGTGATTGTTTCTTGACATCTTTGACATCAGATTGCATACTGTTCAATGTAGATATTAAATAATTGTTTTCTTTAACTAAACAGTTTACGTACAGCAAACAAACAACTACACGACAAGTGCAAAGTGACGTTATTTTATTCACAAGAGACAAAACAAAACTACTGGATATTTCGGCGAATGCGCCTTTATCAACACAGACAAGCAATTAAACAGCAAACATCAAATATAGCAAAAGGAGCAAAAAGTAGGCAACAGAAGGAGCAAAAAATAAAAACACACACATCAAGATCAAAATAAAAACAATACTTCCCCTCTACAGTCCAACGTGTAAACGTGTGCAACGTGTCCAACGTGCAGTCTGTTTCATTTTTTTTTTAATTTTTTTTTTAAACAGTTTACGGTCATTTCAAGCTTTGAAATAAGCACATGCAACCCTTCAACAGAAGTCTGTACTGTGTGTTCAATGTGTCTTTTGATGTCATTTTTCACACACCTTTGAGTCTTCTATTCGCGTGAAAATGTTATTGTCAAGGTCAGAAATGTTTGTAGTCAAGGAATCAATAGTGGTTTCAATGTAGTCTAGCTGATCAGTTATTGTTTTCCCAAAATTTCTTAGTGGAGATAGTGTCATTCTGCGAACACGTCTGTTCTTTTTGGAAAACTTGGGAATTTTCAGTATTTTGTGTTTTACAGTGTCACTGTCTGTTGTATATAGAACATGTGCATGTTGCTGTTGGTCAAAACAAACTTGTTTGGCAAGGGTAACTTCACTGGCTTCAGAGGAAAGGAATATCAGAGAAGTGTTGGAAACACCGTCCTCCGTTTTGCCTTCTTCCCAATGAGGCTGCTCTTGGGATTGAAGGGGCTGGGGTAGCAGCAGGCTCACCAGACGAGGGGAGCTGGGCAGCAGGCTCACCAGACGAGGGGAGCTGGGTGGCAGCAGGCTCACCAGACGAGGGGAGCTGGGCAGCAGGCTCACCAGAAGAGGGGAGCTGGGTAGCAGCAGGCTCACCAGAAGAGGGGAGCTGGGTAGCAGGCTCACCAGAAGAGGGGAGCTGGGTGGCAGCAGGCTCACCAGAAGAGGGGAGCTGGGAAGCAGGCTCACCAGAAGAGGGGAGCTGGGGGCAGCAGGCTCACCAGAAGAGGGGAGCTGGGTAGCAGCAGGCTCACCAGAAGAGGGGAGCTGGGTAGCAGCAGGCTCACCAGAAGAGGGGAGCTGGGCAGCAGGCTCACCAGAAGAGGGGAGCTGGGGGCAGCAGGCTCACCAGAAGAGGGGAGCTGGGGGCAGCAGGCTCACCAGAAGAGGGGAGCTGGGTGGCAGCAGGCTCACCAGAAGAGGGGAGCTGGGTAGCAGCAGGCTCACCAGAAGAGGGGAGCTGGGCAGCAGGCTCACCAGAGGAGGGGAGCTGGGCAGCAGGCTCACCAGAAGAGGGGAGCTGGGTAGCAGGCTCACCAGAAGAGGGGAGCTGGGTAGCAGCAGGCTCACCAGAAGAGGGGAGCTGGGCAGCAGGCTCACCAGAAGAGGGGAGCTGGGGGCAGCAGGCTCACCAGAAGAGGGGAGCTGGGTAGCAGGCTCACCAGAGGAGGGGAGCTGGGTAGCAGCAGGCTCACCAGAAGAGGGGAGCTGGGTAGCAGCAGGCTCACCAGAAGAGGGGAGCTGGGTGGCAGCAGGCTCACCAGAAGAGGGGAGCTGGGTAGCAGCAGGCTCACCAGAAGAGGGGAGCTGGGTGGCAGCAGGCTCACCAGAAGAGGGGAGCTGGGTAGCAGCAGGCTCACCAGAAGAGGGGAGCTGGGTAGCAGCAGGCTCACCAGAAGAGGGGAGCTGGGTGGCAGCAGGCTCACCAGAAGAGGGGAGCTGGGTAGCAGCAGGCTCACCAGAGGAGGGGAGCTGGGTAGCAGCAGGCTCACCAGAAGAGGGGAGCTGGGTGGCAGCAGGCTCACCAGAAGAGGGGAGCTGGGTGGCAGCAGGCTCACCAGAAGAGGGGAGCTGGGTAGCAGCAGGCTCACCAGAAGAGGGGAGCTGGGTAGCAGCAGGCTCACCAGAAGAGGGGAGCTGCGGAGTAGCAGGCTCACCAGAAGAGGGGAGCTGGGGGGGGGGGGGGCAGCAGGCTCACCAGGCACACCAGAGGAGGGGAGCTGCGGAGTAGCAGGCTCACCAGAAGAGGGGAGCTGGGGAGCAGCAGGCTCACCAGAGGAGGGGAGCTGCGGAGTAGCAGGCTCACCAGAAGAGGGGAGCTGGGGGGCAGCAGGCTCACCAGCACACCAGAGGAGGGGAGCTGCGGAGTAGCAGGCTCACCAGAAGAGGGGAGCTGGGGAGCAGCAGGCTCACCAGGCACACCAGAAGAGGGGAGCTGGGGGGCAGCAGGCTCACCAGGCACACCAGAGGAGGGGAGCTGGGGGGCAGCAGGCTCACCAGGCACACCAGAAGAGGGGAGCTGGGGAGCAGCAGGCTCACCAGGCACACCAGAAGAGGGGAGCTGGGGAGCAGCAGGCTCACCAGGCACACCAGAAGAGGGGAGCTGGGGGGCAGCAGGCTCACCAGGCACACCAGAGGAGGGGAGCTGGGGAGTAGCAGGCTCACCAGAAGAGGGGAGCTGGGGGGGGCAGCAGGCTCACCAGGCACACCAGAGGAGGGGAGCTGCGGAGTAGCAGGCTCACCAGAAGAGGGGAGCTGGGGAGCAGCAGGCTCACCAGGCACACCAGAAGAGGGGAGCTGGGGGGCAGCAGGCTCACCAGGCACACCAGAGGAGGGGAGCTGGGGGGCAGCAGGCTCACCAGGCACACCAGAAGAGGGGAGCTGGGGAGCAGCAGGCTCACCAGGCACACCAGAAGAGGGGAGCTGGGGAGCAGCAGGCTCACCAGGCACACCAGAAGAGGGGAGCTGGGGGGCAGCAGGCTCACCAGGCACACCAGAGGAGGGGAGCTGCGGAGTAGCAGGCTCACCAGAAGAGGGGAGCTGGGGAGCAGCAGGCTCACCAGAAGAGTGGAGCTGAGGAGTAGCAGGTACACCAGAAGAGTGGAGCTGGGGAGCAGCAGGCACACCAGAAGAGTGGAGCTGAGGAGTAGCAGGTACACCAGAAGAGTGGAGCTGAGGAGTAGCAGGTACACCAGAAGAGTGGAGCTGAGGAGTAGCAGGCACACCAGAAGAGTGGAGCTGAGGAGTAGCAGGCACACCAGAAGAGTGGAGCTGAGGAGTAGCAGGCACACCAGAAGAGTGGAGCTGAGGAGTAGCAGGCACACCAGAAGAGTGGAGCTGAAGAGTAGCAGGTACACCAGAAGAGTGGAGCTGGGGAGCAGCAGGCACACCAGAAGAGTGGAGCTGAGGAGTAGCAGGTACACCAGAAGAGTGGAGCTGAGGAGTAGCAGGTACACCAGAAGAGTGGAGCTGAGGAGTAGCAGGCAC
>CM065692.1:36066557-36091557 GCA_017654935.2 Phymorhynchus buccinoides
AGGTAATGATAAAATGTTGTTCAATATGATGAATGAAAATCAAAGTGAATCGTGTGTTAGAAACATGGAAACAGATAGCGTTGATATGATAACAGATAGCGTTGATATGATAACAGATAGCGATGATATGATGAACAGAAGGATGAAGATTAGGATGAATAAAGACAATGCTGAATGGATCGGCATGAATGACAATGTTATTGATGCGTTAGATAGTAGGATGAACAGGAACAACGTAATTGTTATTAATGAAAAGAATGATGTTAAAAATGAAGAGAGTGACAGAAGGGTGAATGTGAATACTACTAAAACAATTGAAGGAAGGATTAAAGATGATATTGTTGTTGTTGATGTTATGCAGTGTTGTGACATGACCAATGATCATAGTGAGAAAGTCGCTGACACCTTGGCGATAAGTGTGACTGGAAATGATCAATTGGCTATAGGGAGAGAGTGTATAAGTGACTTGGGTGAGGTGAACGATGTGAATGTGCATTATGTTAACCGCAATTACAATTCCATAAGTATTTGTAATGATGATAAGCATTTTAATATGGAAGAACGGATAGTGGTGGAGGATAAACGATATAGAAAGATGTACAAAGGAAAAAGAGCGAGCAGAGATAGCGACACTGCTGTGAAAGATAAAATGGTGGTGAGAGAGGATGGAGAGAAGAGGACAACTAGCAACGCTGTTGTAACGGGTGGGGGTAGGGTGGATTTGAGTTCAGTGTTAGCGACGCTGGTTTGGTTTGTATGGATGGGGTGGGAGGGGGAGCAAAGAAGGGTAATGGTGATAATAATTTTCGCGGTGTGTTGGGAGATGGTGAATTATCATGGAGTGAAAAAAGGGTGAGTGTGGTTGATGATGGGAATGTAGGGGGAGGAAGTAAGGGTGGTGGGGAGCTGGCTGTTGCACGGAGAAGTTCTCTCCCTGTACAGCAAGGGGGTTTACCGAAAGTATCTTTTTTACATTGGAATGTGTGTGGCGTGTTTCCGAAAGTAAATGATCCTGATTTTGTTAACTTTATTTCCACTTTTGATATCGTTTGTTTAGTTGAAACTTTTGTTGAGAAATTTGAGTTGAATGTGTTTAAATGTCATGATGTCTTTGTTAAACCTGCTGTTAAACTATCACGTCAGGGAAGGTGTTCAGGGGGAATAATATGTTTAATTCGAAAATCGTTTTTGTCGGATTGAATGTGACATGGAATATTGTCTGTTATTCAGACTTGATAAGAACTTTTTTGGCTTTTCCAATGATGTATTGCTTGTGTGTACTTATGTTCCCCCCGAGCATGCGCCTTATTATGAATTGTTTCAATTTGAAAATGGTATTCAAATGTTAGAAGATATTGTTGTAAATAAGCTGCTAGTCTTTGATTATGTTGATTTGTTGTTGTGTGGTGACATGAATGCAAGAACCTCAGACATATCACCTGATATTGTTGACGAAAACGATTTGCATATTACACATAAAAATCATGACAGTAAAATCAATAGATGTTCACAGGATAAAACATTGACTACTTATGGTAAAAAGTTATTGAATCTTTGTTCTGCCGTAGGACTTTATATTCTTAATGGAGCATGTGATGGTGACTGTGAAGGCTGTTTTACATTTATTTCGGACCAGGGAAGTAGTGTTAATGATTATGTTCTTGCTTCTGTAAACTTGGTTGAATCTTTTATGAACAAAATGAAACTTAAGGTTATGGAACGATTTGAGTCTGATCACTTGCCATTGTTGTTGAGCATTGAAACTCGTAATGAATTAGTACATAATAAAGACAATGAAGGTATGGATGAGCAGGAATGTATAACTAAGTATAGATGGAGTCACGAATATGAACATAACTTTGTTGTTTCTATGAACTCAATTAAGGTGAAAGAACAACTTGTTGCAGCACAAGATTTAATAAATGTTAATGCTAATGACGCACTTAACAGATTTAATGACATTTTTAAAGAACAAGCGCAATGCATGAAAAGAGAAATGATGTTATATAGGACTATTGATCATCAAGATTGGTACGATTATGAGTGCAGAGCATCAAAATGCAAAGTACGTAGATTGTTTAGAACATTTAAAATAACTTTAGATAAAAATGATAGACCACCGTTTTGTGTTGCAAGAAGGGAATATAAAACTTTGATCAAGATAAAAGAGAAAGAACATAATGACTTGCTACTTAATGACCTTTTGAACTCTGTACATTGCCAACAGTCGTTTTGGGGTAAGATGCGCATGTTGACGAAAAGGAAGTCACAAACTGCTAATGACATTTCTATTGATGAATGGTTCAATTATTTTAAACAGTTACTTGAAAAGGCTGATGATGTTGAAATATCTGTGGAAGATGACTTAGATAACGATGTGAATGATATTCTTGATAGACCTATTTCAAGAGAAGAAGTGCTATGTGCAATTAGAAAATTAAAGAATGGCAAGTCTGCAGGTCCAGATGGACTGATTGCAGAATTTTGTAAGAAAACTGATGAAGTAACTGTTGATTTTCTGACAACTTTTTTTTAACTATTTATTTGACAATGGCATATACCCTGAAAACTGGAAAGAATCAATTATATTACCTTTATTTAAGAAAGGGGGGGTGAATGACACAAATAATTATAGGGGTATTTCTTTATGCGACATAAGCAGCAAACTTTATGGTTTCATTATTAATAGTAGGTTACAACAATGGATAGACCTCAATGACATTACAGGAGAACACCAGGCCGGTTTTAAAAAAGACTATTCCACAATTGACCATATTTTTACGTTAATGGCAGCAGTTCAAAAACAGTTAGTTAGTAATAGAAAGTTGTATGTTGCCTTTGTAGATTTCGAAAAGGCTTTCGAAGTTGTTATGGCCTATTCTTTTTAAAAATGGTATAAACGGTAAATTATATCGATGCATTAAAAGTATGTATAGTGAGGTTAAAGCAAGAATTAGATCTGGTGCTAAATTAACTGATTTTGTTAACTGTACTCGTGGAGTCAAACAAGGAGATGTGTGCAGCCCTGTTTTGTTTTCGTTGTTTATTAATGAACTCGCTTTAGAAATAATTGAGAATGGTCACCATGGTGTCACTTTTGATTTAATTGAACTATTTATTTTACTGTTTGCTGACGATCTTGCTTTATTATCTACTACTGTTGTTGGTTTACAGAGACAACTTAATAACTTATATTCTGCTGCAACAAGATTAGATCTTAGAGTAAATATGACAAAAACAAACATAATTGTGTTTCGTAAAGGGGGGTATTTAGCTTGTAGGGAGACGTGGTTTTATGGCACTGAACGTATTGAAGTACTTAACGCATATAAATACCTTGGAATTTATTTTTCAACTCGACTTAGTTTTAGTTATGCATGTAATGATATAGCAAATAGGGCAAAGAGAGCAGTTTTTACTATTCTTCGTATTTTGTACAAATTGGATTGTAGTTCTTTCAAAATATTTACGAAGTTATTCGACTCACAGGTACAATCCATTGCGTTATATGGTTCGGAAATTTGGGCGTTAGAAAAGGGCAAGTAAATTGAAAAGATACATCTGTTTGCAATGAAGCGATTCTTAAATGTTGATGCTCGTACACCTAATGATCTTGTTTATGCAGAGCTAGGAAGGTTTCCGATATATATAAATTCTTATATAAAATGTATTAAATATTGGTTAAAGTTAACACGGATGAATGAAAATAGGTTGCCATTGAAAGCATATAAAACGTTATTTAATCTGGATAATAATGGTAAAAAGACATGGGTTACCACTGTTCGTCAGTTTTTGAATGCACATGGTTTTTAAAAGAGTTGAAGCAAAGACTTATTGATTGTAGATTTCAGGACTGGCATGATCATACGTTCAATAGTGATAGATTTGCTCAGTACAGGTTGTTTAAAACTTCATGTTATTTGGAACCATATGTGGAATTACACATGAATAGATATGTCAAAAGTGCATTAACTAAGTTCCGTTTTGGTGTTTCTGATTTACTTTGTCATAGGTTAAGATACAGAATATCAAATGATCATGGAATGAAATGCCGACTTTGTAATATAGGTAGAGAAGATGAACTACATTTCCTTTTTATTTGTCCTGTGCTGCATGATCTAAGAATGAAACTAATTCAAGCAAAGTATTATAATAACCCTTGTCTTTTTCGTTTGAATCTCTTAATGGCATGTCAAAATGAGAAAACTATTGTGAACTTGGCTATGTATGTTTACAAAGCCCAGAAAAGGCTACAGTTAATGATTTCTTAATAGGCTTGAATTGTCTTCTGTTTTATGTTTGTACAATTAATTAAATTCAATGCTTCGTGATTATGGCTGTTTATGCAATTATATCAACATGCTTTGTATTACTTGACACCCCTTCAGTGAACTGAATAAACTTTCGCATTCGCATTCGCATTCGCATTCGCATTCTCTCTCTCCCGTTATTTCGAAAGAAAAGATTGGGAAAGTAAAAGGAATGTTGTATTTAAAAAAGAATAATGTTGTTCACATGTGCTATAACATGTCATTCAACTTAATGCTATGGACAGTCGTCAGCATTAAAAGCTGTCAATTGTCAACTCTCTCTCTCTCTCTCTCTCCTCCCTCCTTCCCTCTCTCTCTTTCTTTTTCTCACTTTTTCACGCTCGCTCTTTCCCTTATTCTCTTTTCCCTTTGCCCAATACACGTATATATCTCTCAAATAAAAATTAAAATTAAAAATAAGCAAAAGGGGGGGGGGAGAGGGAGGGAGAGAGAGAGAGAGAGAGAGAGAGAGAGAGAGAGAGAGAGAGAGAGAGAGAGAGAGAGAGAGAGAGAGAGAGAGAGAGAGAGAGAGAGAGAGAGAGAGAGAATTGAATTGAATCGAATTGAATTGAATGGATTGCATTAATAGAGGGTAATGATGATGTTCGTCCGTCCCGAGGGATGAAGACCATCCGTCAACAGTTCCAATGTCAAAGGGTTCAGGATGTGGGGCACCCACAAAAGATGACTGATGAGTCCGATGCGGGCCTTGAAGGTTTTGTGACAGTGGGGACAGGAAAGAGAGTTGAGGGGATCTGTTGGAGTTGGAGAATTGCTGCTGCTCGTGCGATTTTTTGTATCGCTTCTCGACGTGCCTTGGCTGTCTCGATTCGGTGAGCCTCGAACTTGGCAGCTCCCTTGGTGACTGCACCACGCCATGCTGATCGGTTTTGGGCCAAAGTTTCCCAGGAGGAAAATGTTGATGTCAAAGTCCTTCAGGGACACTTTGAGGGTGTCCTTGAACCGTTTATTTTGCCCTCCATGGTTACGTGCACCAAACTGGAGTTCTCCATAGAGGATGCATGGGAGGCGCTCATCAGACATTCTAACAACATGCCCAGCCCAGCGGAGCTGAGACCTGCGAAGCAACGTAAAGCTGCTGGGCATGCCTGTCCACTGGAGGATCTCAGTGTCAGGGATCTTTTCCTGCCATTTCACTTTGAATAGAATAAGCAAATAGTACATGCTCTGTTTTACATCCAGCCCTCTTAAAAAATAATAATAAAAAAGGGACAAACAAAGCAATATAAAGAGCATGCAGAGAGAGAGAGAGCGAGAGAGAGAGAGAGAGAGAGAGAGAGAGAGAGAGAGAGAGAGAGAGAGAGAGAGAGAAAAGGAGAGAGACAGACATACAGAGACAAAGACAGACAGACAGACAGGGAAAGAGAGAGAGGGAGAGAGGGAGAGAAAGAGAGAGAGACAGAAAAGGAGAGAGACAGACATACAGAGACAAAGACAGACAGACAGACAGAAAGTTAGGGAACACATTCAAAATACACATGTTTTAATCATTTGCTCATAGCTTCAGAACGCTTTGCATATATATATAGTTATTAGTGCCCCATATGAGCGTTTTTCAAAAAAGGCCGAATTACAGAACTCGCAAATGATGAAAAAAGAAGTTTGTCAATTACACATTTTTACACTGTCTTATAATTTTACAGACCCTGAAATACCTTAAAGTGGATTATGCCGGGTTTTTTAGACATGTTTCTTAGCCGTTATGAATTTTTAACGAAATAAATCTTTAAAAAATAGTAATTCGTGCAACAAGTTTCTTTATTTTTTGTCTTAAGGAAAGGAAAGGTTGTTCATTCGTTTAAAATATATTTTATTTAGCAGTAGACACTGCCCTTTTAAATACCAACTGCGAATTTAGTCCTTGATGAAAAACATGTCCGTTTTTCAAACAGAAATAACGAACTTTTTGAAAAAAAAGGTGTTTTAGTAGGAATCAACACCTATGAAAAATAAATGCGCGGCACTATATTTACAATATTTTTTTTTACAGGTAACGTGAACAAATATGAAGTCAATCCAAACATAGAACGCATGACTTATAGAGTGTTTTGGGTGAAATATCTTATTTAGTTTCGTTGCATCATGACATTCTATTCTACGTCACTGACGCTTATCGCGTCAAGCGAGTGAGGCGAAACATCTCCGATGTTAACAATTAGGAAATCTTCCTTTTGCCGTTGTACATTAATTCTATATTATATAATAGCACAAAGTTTTCAAACGTTTCTATGAAACAGATCTAAATGGGTGGGCATGTTGCAGTACCAGTCACATGTTACACTGACGTTCTTTCTTTGGACGGGCGTTGATTTTTTTTGCGGCTCTAGGGTCTGTACACTCCTCTTATTTGTTTTCTTTCTTTCTTTCCTTACGAGGAAATGGGTTGTAATATGCACACGTGCGTGCTGAGAGAGAGAGAGAGAGAGAGAGAGAGAGAGAGAGAGAGAGAGAGAGAGAGAGAGAGAGAGAGAGAGAGTTGAATGAAACTCAAATGTTTTAAATGTTTTAATGGGGATTAACAGTAAAACGTCACACACACACACACACACACACACACATACACACACACACACACACACACACACACACACACACACACACACACACACACACACACACACACACACACACACACACACACACACACACACACACACATACACATATATACACGCGCGCACGCAAAAAAGCGCGCACGCAAACACACACGCGCACTTGGTAGACTATACACAAATCGATATTTGCTTTTCTCTCTCTCTTTCTTTTTACTGAAATTGTATTGTGCTGGCGCACATGGGGAGATGGAGAGGAGAGGAGAGAGAGAGAGAGAGAGAGAGAGAGAGAGAGAGAGAGAGAGAGGAGGGGAGGGAGGGGGCAGCGAATGTGAGTGGTAGTTGAAGCGTTCTCTCTCTCTCTCTCTCTCTCTCTCTCTCTCTCTCTCTCTCTCTCTCTCTCTCTCTCTCTCTCTCTCTCTCTCTCTCTCTCTCTCTCTCTCTCTCTCTCTCTCTCTCTCTCTCTCATTCTGCGTGACCTCCCCAACTGCCGCACACGAACCCACCCCCCCAACAGCAACACATGAACCCACCTCCCTAACTGCGACACACGAACCCACCTCCCTAACTGCCACACACGAACCCACCTCCCTAACTGCCACACACGAACCCACCTCCCCAACTGCCACACACGAACCCACCTCCCCAACTGCCACACACGAACCCACCTCCCCAACTGCCACACACGAACCCACCTCCCCAACTGCCACACACGAACCCACCTCCCTAACTGCCACACACGAACCCACCTCCCTAACTGCCACACACGAACCCACCTCCCTAACTGCCACACACGAACCCACCTCCCCAACTGCCACACACAAACCCACCTCCCCAACTGCCACACACGAACCCACCTCCCCAACTGCCACACACGAACCCACCTCCCTAACTGCCACACACGAACCCACCTCCCCAACTGCCACACACGAACCCACCTCCCCAACTGCCACACACGAACCCACCTCCCCAACTGCCACACACGAACCCACCTCCCCAACTGCCACACACGAACCCACCTCCCCAACTGCCACACACGAACCCACCTCCCCAACTGCCACACACGAACCCACCTCCCCAACTGCCACACACGAACCCACCTCCCCAACTGCCACACACGAACCCACCTCCCCAACTGCCTGCCACACACGAACCCACCTCCCCAACTGCCACACACGAACCCACCTCCCTAACTGCCACACACGAACCCACCTCCCCAACTGCCACACACGAACCCACCTCCCCAACTGCCACACACGAACCCACCTCCCCAACTGCCACACATGAACCCACCTCCCTAACTGCCACACAGGGGTTGTAGTCTCGCCTTATTTGTTTATTCTCTGTGTGGAGATATTGGCTATTACGATAAGGCAAAATAATTTGATGAAAGGTATTGATATTGCAGGAATAGAAAATAAAATATCACAATATGCCGACGATACGGAATTATTGCAAGAAGGTGACAGACAATCCTTTGAACAATCTATGAAAACTCTTGACATTTTTGGTAATGTGTCTGGTTGAAAATTAAATGCGAATAAATGCTATGCAGTCTGGCTGGGAAAAAAGAAGAACTCAAAAGGGAAATATATGCCTAATTTAAACATGCAATGGAACCCAGAGCGGTTTAAAATACTAGGCTGACAAATGATTTAAAAGATTGTATAAAAATAAATTTTGAAGAGAAATTCAGAGAAATCAAAGCACTCTATATAATGCTTGGCTTAAGAGACAGTCGGACGCATCGCCATTTTAAAATCCGTGA
This sequence comes from Phymorhynchus buccinoides, assembly GCA_017654935.2. Classification (NCBI taxonomy): domain Eukaryota; kingdom Metazoa; phylum Mollusca; class Gastropoda; order Neogastropoda; family Raphitomidae; genus Phymorhynchus; species Phymorhynchus buccinoides. Next base: position 36,075,209 of record CM065692.1, read on the forward strand.
TTTTATAAAAAATTATCTTTCTGTGGTTATTGCTGCCAAATCCTACAGATGACATTGTAAACTGTTTGCTGAAACGTATATATCAATTTGTATGGAATAAAAAGAACGACAAAATAAGTAGGGAAATTTCACAAAAACAGGGTGGTTTAGGGATCCCAGATGTTGGTAAATATATGAGTGCACTTAAAGTTACATGGATAAAAAGATTATGTTCGAGCAATCATATATGGACTCATATTGTAAAAGAGTTAAACGTAAGAGCCGCATTTCTAGAAAAATTAGGCACTGTAATTAATACTACTAACTACACAAATATGTTTTGGTGTGATGTTTTTAACGCCTATGATAAATTGGCAGAAAAGGTTGTGGTTGAAAACGCTGATGAAATGTTATTCGAGCCTTTATTCTGTAATTGTAATATTCTAATAGCACAGAAGCCCGTCTCTTATAGAATATGGATTGAGAAAGATGTTTATAAAATTAATCATTTGCTGGATGAAAATGGCAGGTTTTTTTTTGTCTCATGATATGTTTTTGGTAAAGAATAGCATTCTTACAAACATGCTTAATTACTACACATTAGATTACTACGGAGTAAAACATTATGCTCATGAACTGATGGCAAGTTTTCTCCATTTTCAACTAATAAAGTGCTGTCTGTCTTACTTCCTTCTCCCAGAGGCGCAAGACTGTTTTATGATTATTTGGTAAGTAATGAAGTAAACCCAAGGTGTTGCCAGAACTGGGATAGGAGACTTGCAAGGAATGTGTCGTGGAAGATCATATTTCGAAAAATTAAAAAAATTATAGAAGTTAAATTAAAATGGGCCCAAATCAGAATTGTTCATAGAATTATCGGAACTAACATTATTCGTCAAAGCATGAATTGTGAAGCAACAAATAAATGCTCTTTTTGCAATATTGAAAAAAAACCATCCAACACCACTGCCAATTTGTTCAAACTTTTTGCAACGAGTGTCAAACAAAACTTACTCAAAAATGCTCAATCGCACAGAATTTTAAATTTAGCGAACACTTAGTGATTTTCGGTTGTGAAACGAATGTTCGCACCGATGAGATTATACATTTGATCATCTTGCTCGCAAAATCGTACATGCAAGACAAAAAAAGTCTTTAAAATATAGGTTTATACATACTTTAAAATATAGGTTTTCAGTTGAAAAATACAATGCCATAATCCAAATGAAAGTCGATCAGATTGAACAACTCTGGGACCCATACAAACCCTTGTTTTTCTTATATTGAATGATTATGGTCTTGATGAAAGGGAAGGAAAAGCGTTTCGAACTTTTTCAACAATGATATATGTATATACGTTTTCTTTTCTTTTCTCTTAGACCAGTGTAATTTAGTTTTTTCTTTGTATGGCATTTGTGTCCGTTGTGCTTAGCAAACCATCTTAGTCTGTGAACTAATACTTTAGTAAATATATGAGCGCTAATTATCTTTTTATGTATTTATGCTAAAAACATAAGTGATCCTCTCGCACATACATAACATATTCCAATGCCTCTTCCCTTTTTCTTTTTTTAAACGTTTTTCTTTGTTTGTTGTTGGGTTGTTTTCTCCACCCCCCCCCCCCCCCCCCCCCCTCTTATTATTCTTTTTCTGTGTCTGTATTGAATGATTTATTCACTATTTCATTTATTTGTTGCTCATCTGTATGTATTTATCAAGCTAAAAAAAGGAATGGATTCAATTCAATTCAATTCAATACAACTTTATTCATCCTTGTGTGGAAATTAAATTGTGCAATAACAGGCTCGATAAACAATACTAAAAACATTCAGATGACATAAAATCGAAACACCACAGTTAAGGAATTAAAAGAGGGAGAGAATTTGATTAGAATTATGTGAAAAACGTGAAAAACGTACACTCATAATTATAAAAACTACTAATATTTTTCTTAAATAGATGAACCAATTAATATTAATATTAAGATTAGGGATGCCGTCGGCGACCACGGCCATGCCAGGGCTGTCACCACGTTAAGCTTCACCACAAATTAATAAACAAATAACTCAATTAATAATATATACATAAGTATCACACATTAAAAACAACAGCAGCAACAAAACATAGCACCGAAGTCGGTTTACACACACACACACACACACACACACACACACACACACACACGCACGCACGCACGCACGCACGCACGCACGCACGCACGCACGCACGCACGCACGCACGCACGCACGCACACGCACACACACACACACACACACACACACACACACACGCGCGCGCGCGCGCGACTCAGCGGGCGCGCGTGTGCGCACACCCAATGGCGAATGTTAAAGGAAAACAATGTATGCTAACTGTAAATTGCATGTACATGTTTGCCTATGTTTGATTCACTCATTCATTAAAACAGATTTGAAACAACAACAAAAGAAAATGGCTCCATTATGTCGCAAACATCAAACATGAAAGATGCTGGAGTCTGCATGCGTTCGTTGACAAACAAAATACTGTCACTATTCATCTATTTTTTTTCTTATTTTTTTCTCTCACAATACTCTCTCTTTATTAATAAACAATAGATTGATCACATCAGTCACAATTCTCTCTCTTTATTAACACATTGATCATATCAGTCACGTTATTATCCTTCAGATAATAGCCATACATCTTTCTTGATAGCGACCAAAAAGCCCATTGGACCAAAGACAGATGGGGCCAAAGGAATGAGATGTACAGGGGGGCTCCCAGTGAACACAGAGAGAAGGAATTGTAGCGAAAAGGACGTACCCAGAAAAAGAGATGCATTCAGGAATGTCGATATGTCGTGTCGCTCAATATGTCTGCTAATATTGATTTTTGGTTTTATTGCATTGGTTAGGCTACACAAAACCTAAAAATCATAGGGTTCAAATTTTCCCAGCCGGGGGAGGGGGAAAATCTGGCCTATAAATCCCGTATGCCATTTCAGAGTTCAATCCTAGTCTTTCTGTATGTTCACATACATTATGCAAGAGGTAAACCAAAATTAGGCTTTGAATGATTCTTGTTTTTTTAATGTCTGTCTGCTCAGTAGTTAATAATGCAAAGAAACTCTACGGAGAGCTGGGCAAAAGAGGGTTTTCAGAGTAAAAGCACCCCCCCCCCCCCCCCTCAATCCAGTATTTTTTTTTTTTTATTTTTTTTATTAAACTTTTTTTTTTTACATTTTCATATAAATGAAATAAAAGTAGAATAACAATCAACATACAAACAAGAAGCAAAGGAAGAAAACAAAGGAAGAAGAAGAAAAAAAACAAACAAAAAACCAAACAGCACCCACAGTTACTTGAAGAAAACGCAGCACCTGTTCAAGGCAAGGTTATGATCAAATTGGTCTGGCAATTGTAAGTTATAACATTCGCGTGCGTATCAACACATTTTAGTATACATTTTTGTTTCTGTACCCCCACAGTCCACACACGTGGACCCATAATATACTAGAAATATCGTTCATATATATAGAACGATTTTTTTAAAAAACCATTTATCCCTCCCCCCCTTTTTTCCTTTTCTTTTCTCTATTTTTTATAAGTGAATAGGCAAGGTAAGCCATTTACACAATCTAATCTAGGTCTTAATAGTATGTTCGGCTGGCAGCAATAGTTCATACAGACACAAGAAGATCTTTGTACACAAACCATTTGGACACCATATCATTATACCTCATATTTTTACGAGCAATGTACTCTTCAATTTTATATCGATATTTAAGTTTTTGGGTGAAAACACTTAAAGCAGGGAAACGTTTGTTTAATTTACATTCGTAAATATATTGTTTTGCAAACAGAATTATAAAATAAAAGATTGAGTCAATGTAAATGTTTTTATCATAACCAAGTATAACCAGATGTTCTGTTAATTGCAAGTTTAACACATTAGGACCTTTTTCATTCATTAAATCTGTCAGTGCTTTCCCAAAAAGCTGTGTATAAGTGCATTGCCAAAACATATGTGCGATTCCATCTTTAGCTGTATTACAGAAGCTGCAGCGATCAGTAGGAGTTATCCCCATTCCCTTCAGAATAACATTCGTCCCAAGGCATCTGTGAATAATTCTAAGCTGAAACCATTTCATTTTAATATCAGAGACCTTTGATAAGTAACCAAAACAATTTTTCCAATCATTTTCGACATTCATTTTTTCGTTCCACTTTAAACAAAACTTAGGGCAAGTACTATTATTAACAAGTATATCATAATATAATTTCGATCCCTTGAAAATGGATAGTATTTTTTTTAAACATAAGTGAATCTCCACATTTTTATTGTTGTTGATAGGAATTTTCACTTTTTTAATATACTCATTGATTGCTGCTTTATATCCTGAGAAAGTGATGAAATCTACATTTATGTCATATTTTTGCTTGAATTGTTCGTATTGAATAAATTTTCCATTTTCATCCAAGAAGTGTGCTATGCAATAAACGTTTTTCTTAATCCATCTTTTATTTTGAATATACTTTTTAGCTATTAAAATGCGTTTGTTATAAAACACTGGTTCTGCTAGTAATTCACCTGAATATTTACAATCAACTTTATAAAAAAAAACATACTATAGGCGTTAAATACTTCTGTCCAGAAAATGTTTGACTTTTTTAAGGTTGAAAGAAATTCTGGCCCAAAATTTGTAATATCCTTAAGTGAAGGAAAATTAAACATTGTTATATTTTTCCATCTATGACTTGTTTTTTTCTAATTTTCTTATGCAAGTCAACTTTAGCGCTGTGGCAAACATTTTTAGGTCTGGTAGTCCCAGACCACCAATCCAGTATTTTTGCCCTGAGCTCCTTACACTCCGTGGGAGCCTGCCCATGCCCAGGTCATGACTCTTTTTACTGTTCAGTAACTGATATAATATCATTTTTGTGACATTTTTAAGACCTTTTAAATGGGTCTTACATGCTATCTGTAAAACGGCAAGTTATTGTCTTTAGCTTTTGTTTCTTTATTTGTTTCAATAGACTTATAAGCCTACAGTATAATAACAACTGATGTGATTTGAAGGGAGGGGGTGGGAGGGGAAAGGGGGATTACGGTCCTTGTGACGCTGTCCCCACAAATCAATATATCAAATCAATGTGTTTTCCGAATAATTCCAGCCCTTTTGAAGAGATTCTTTCAAAGCATATAATAATAATCATAACAATAATACTGGTTATTTATAGAGCGCTTAACTCCCTTTGCAGTGTGCTCAAAGCGCTGAACAAAGGCAACATACAGAAGACAAGTATCAATGAATATAAACATAATATAAAAATAAGTGAGACTGTTCATACAAAATACATGTATTAATCTCTCTCGCCCTCCCTCCCATCATTGTGTTTAGATGTTTCCTCGTGAATTTAATGCATAGGAAATATTAACATGTTATTTCATTTTGCCAAAACATACGTTGAACAATACTAAGTGTCAATTTGAAGGATTCATAAGGAACAGGCATTTACTATTTTGCAATGCTTAGTACGACTCTTGCATCTACTCCCATAACAATCCATCAAGCAGTTAGAAGAAAAAGAAAAATCCTAGACAAACGCACTATCGTCTAATGGTTAACAGCACATGTGGATATTTCAGGCTTCGTGTTCCCGGTCAGAACTTCGTTCATCCACAATGAAGAAGGAGAACCTTCAAACAAGAGCTGTGTCAAACAGTTTGCATTAAGCTTCTCATTAAAAGTTGTGAAAGAATTATGACTCTACTCATATTGTTATGGAAGACATTAAACCCAAATCAGATACTACATGGACTGACCACAGTATCTTGTCCTTGTTGAAGCAAAATCTTCATAGTCTGTTGAAAACAACCAGAGCAATGACAAACTCAGACCTGCAACATGTTGTCATAAAAAGGTCTATTATGCTTGGCTTTAGTAAATGTCCAGTTGTTTTGACAGGCATCTGGGAGAATCAATCAATAACACTGGGGAGAAGAGAGCAAGGACTCGTTCATTCAGCATCCCTGACCAAAAGGTGTCTTACCAACATCATGCTTGCACAGGGCTTACCGAAGCACTTTCCTGTACATAATGCATTCACGCTGATCATCATATATGGAATTAAATTCAAATCGCTGTAATTTTGAAGAAAACCACTACCATGAAGAGGCTGAGACTGCTCATGAATCTTGGTCTTAATAATTTCCCTTGAGCTGACTATGATTCCATCACCAAAATGTCACATTATATATATATATTCCTCATTTTATCATTGTCCTTGATAAAGAGGAATAAACCTCGAAAATTCGGTCTAGTTTTATCTTGCTTGTCCGTGTCTTTTAGTGTGAATGTTTTATATATCTATATAATGTCTTTATTTGTGAACCTCAGAAAACTCAGTTATGATTAACCTTTAGAATTGTTCTGTGTTCTGAAAAGAAGAAAAAAAGTAAAATGTGCTGATATAGTATATCTATATCTCTGTCAGCCAAGGAGCTGAGACTTGTCTCCGTACCAAGATAGCAGGGTGAAATGAGCTGCATAATTAAAACCAAAACAATTTGTTGGTCGCCTACCAGGTGAACATATTTTCTAATCGTTTTCTAACACTAAAGTACTGACCCGATGAGCAATGAACGTTCCAGCCTCTTCATGGTTTTATTTTATTGCACCGTTTAATATGGAAGTACTTCAGTAATCAATGAACACGGATGATGCTAGTGAGACGCCTTTTGCCCATGGGTGCTGACAGCATGTCCTTGAGAGACACATCAAGCTTCTTCTATGGATGATTATGTTCCTTCGAGCATTATTCTTAAGTGATTAGTCTTAATTATTCTTAAGTGATAACTATCTTCCTTCGAGCATTATTCTTAAGTGATTAGTCCAGAGATAGATAACGTCATTTTCACATCATTTTGGTGAAAGCCTGTTGGAGATCTGATATTGTCTTTATTGATGCTGTTTACCTCATGCTCTGAAGCCATGACATCAACAATTAGCTATCATGCAAACGGGATTTTAACGCGTTGTTTTATACTAATCAACTTTTATCAGTTTGAGGAATTTATGCTATTTATCGTATTCGACGTTCCCTTTTCTCATTTTATTACGAAAGACTAGTGTCATGAGCATGGCTAGCAATATGAATAATAAAACATTCTCACGTTCTGTATAACATATACAACATAAATGTGTGGGAAATTAATATTAGCTTAGAGCTTTTTTGGTTTCAGATTTGACTTTACCTGTTTGGTGAATGAAAACGAGTATAAAGTTGATGCCGTGGCTGTGTTAAATATCACAAATTGATCAGTGCCTGTTATTTCAGAACTCTTTGGGCTGACATTTCGTACTGTTGAAAGTTGTGTTTTAATGTAAAATAAGTGACATTTGTTTCATAGAAGGGTCCTTTAAAGACCCACCACGTCACGTGTCAAAATAGTTTTCACGTGTTTTCCCTCTTATAGCTGGTAAGAAATCTTAACAAATCTTCCAAGCATAAGAGGGAATGTGACACGTGACGTCTTTAATTCATTTGGACATTTTTACAACCAAATCTCATCATGGAAACATGGTTATTAAAACGTTGATGTCATTGAGAAAACACAGTTTACAGGACTATCGATTCTGCACCCTCCCCCCGACTCGCCATAGAATTAGAATATTTAGATTATGATAAGGTTTGTTAATATTGAAATAAAACAAAAGCAATCAAACATTCATTTAACAATGCTATTGTTAGAGCTATTTTCTTGGCACCTTTGTCAGATAACATTGTTTATAAAGCTATTGAATATATCTTGAAATAATAGAAATCGTCAACACTAAGTTTTTGAACAATTGGCAGCTTTCATGGAAGCTTGAAGGAAACGGGTATGATGATGTTAAAACGTAATGCATTGTGGATGTTAAGTCAGTGACAATGACCATTGGCCAGTTTCGTGTACATAGCACATTTCTCTGTGCGCCTGCTTCTTCTAATGACCAACGTGTCCTGTGACAATGACCAATGCTCATTTTGATGAGCTAAGTACGCAGAAAAAACACACAATATGGCGTCCGGCCACCTCCTTCTCCCTTCAGCGCCTTCTATCTTCCTGGTTGTGGGCTTCTTGTTTCGTCACCTATTCCTATTCCCTGCTGTTACCAGTCCTCTTGGACGTGAGCCAGAGTTTTCCTCATTATTCTGCCAACTCGACCACAGTGCGTGCTTGCATCTACACAATTTTCTTCAATTTTTGTTTTTGGGCTTACTAATTGTGATGGATGGGCGCTTCTCCAGTCATTTGCACTCCCCTTCATTTTTCGTTGTTAATTTACGTGGATCTCAGTACGGCTCAAAGACGGCGTGAGTTTGTTTCAAGAACAGCACAAACTCGTGTTAAAAGTATGAGGTCCTGCTGGTAATCGTTGTCAGCGTCCTCCTCATCCTCCTCTTCCTCTTTTTTATCATCATCATCATCATCATCGTCGTCGTCGTCGTCGTCGTCGTCGTCGTCATCGTCATCGTCATCAGTAATCATCATCACCATCCTCATCCTCATCCTCCTCATCCTCTCATCCTCCTCTCTCCTCCTCCTCCTCCTCCTCCTCATCATCATCGTCGTCATCAGTAATCATCATCATCGTCGTCGTCATCAGTAATCATCATCATCATCATCATCACGTCCACGACGTCCAACGTATTCATTCACTCGCCTATTTTAGAGCCTTATGTTACTTTCTTTTCTTGGAGTGGGGGTGAGCGGGGGGGGGGGGGGGGGGGGGGGGGGGGGGGGGGGGTAATTATGCTTCTTTGTAGTAATTAATTACATCCTCTTGTTATCTTCTTCCTTAATAGCAAGTTTTCCCTGCTCGTAGATCGTGTCCTGAAACCCAGTGTTCATCCTCACCCCTTACACGAAAGTCCGTTTAACGTCCTTCGACCCGAAACAAGTACATGTGGGACATTTGTAACTATAAAGATAGTGGGACGATCCTGGGTGTACCGCAATACCAGGAAAGTCCCAATGTGTTAGATTTATCAAGATGTGATGCAAAAACACCACCTTTACACTGTACTCCGCTGTGCTATTTTTTTCAATCCCTCATCATTTCTCATCTTCTATCTTTAACAGCATAGCGATAACGACCGACTTTTCCACTATGATCGATGATGCTGCTGTGATAAAATAATCGTTACTGATGAAGTGTCGGTGTTTAAGGGCCTTAATTGTGATTGATGTTGCTTGTTCTTCTCGCGTGCGCCATTAATTTCCCACCAATCTCATCATCATCTCACCTTTCTTCATCATCATCTTTCAAATCACTATCTTCCTTCCGTTTTCATCGTCTATAACTGATTATGAATAATGCTGTTTTCGTGGATGTATTAAATCATTAAAACGATTCAGCGGAAAGAACACTGTGTAACTGATTCCTGAGTGGTCACTTAAGGAATGGTCTGCGGTCTTTGTTTCCTATCTTTCCTCCCTAAGCACACATCGAAATAATATTTATCTAAATACTAATTTTGCTGAAAGAATCACAAGCTGATTTATCATCGACATACTTTTTAATATTTTTGAAATGTGTGACATGCTCTAAATGCTACATAATAACTCAGGTGTATCTTATAAATAAAAATGAACTCCAAAGCTGTTGATTATAAATCGAGTTCTTTGATAAGTAAAGTTCGTAATTGTGAGACAAAATACAGGGGACCTACTACTACTACTACTACTACTACTACTACTACTACTACTACTACTACTACTACTACTACTACTCCTACTTCCTGTTGTTACCAGTCCTATTTGACGTGAGCCAGAGTTTTCCCTCATTATTCTGCCATTACTACTACTACTACTACTACTGCTGCTGCTGCTGCTGCTGTTGCTGCTGCTACAGAAGCTTTTACCTTAGGCTATGCCAACACTGAATGTCCTTTCTGTATGCTGCATATTCGTCAGGGAAGGCCTCACCTGCTTTGGTGTCAGGTCCTGTTGATGTACAAATGGACGCCCGAATGGACGCCGGCGACTATTCGGGCAGCAATATAGATGTCCAAATGGACGCCTGCCCGAATGGTCGCCGGCGACCATTTGGGTCTACCTTTGAAGCCCGAATGGTCGCCAGTCGCTGCCTTACTTAATAAAAAAACTTCATGGGCTTCCTTATCATAACTCTCTCTCTCTCTCTCTCTCTCTCTCTCTCTCTCTCTCTCTCTCTCTCTCTCTCTCTCTCTCTCTCTCTCTCTCTCTCTCTCTCTCTCTCTCTCTCTCTCTCTCTCTCTCTCTTTCTCTCTCTCTTTCTCTCTCTGTCAATGTTTTTAGTCCCCGAGCCGAAGATTTGGGGAACTATTGTTTCTGTCTGGTCCGTCCGGTGTCCGTCCGTCCGTCTATTCGTACGTTTTTCTCAAAAACTATTCAGTCTATCATCATCAAATTTGGTATACTAGTTTGCCAAGATGCAAGCTATCCACTGATGTATTTAGTTTTACATTACCCGCTGTGCCCTAGGCCCTTTGTGTCATAGGCCCTCCGTTTTTCTCAAAAACTATTCAGTCTATCATCATCAAATTTGGTATACTAGTTTGCCAAGATGCAAGCTATCCACTGATATATTTAGTTTTACATTACCCGCTGTGTCCTAGGTCCTTTGTGTCACAGGCCCGCCGTTTTTCTAAAAAACTATTCAGTCTATCACCATCAAATTTGGTATACTAGTTTGCCAAGATGCAAACTATCCACTGATGTATTTAGTTTTACATTACCAGCTGTGTCCTAGGCCCTTTGTGTCACAGGCCCGCCGTTTTTCTAAAAAAAACTATTCAGTCTATCATCATCAAATTTGGTATACTAGTTTGCCAAGATGCAAACTATCCACTGATGTATTTAGTTTTACATTACCCGCTGTGCCCTAGGCCCTTTGTGTCACAGGCCCGCCGTTTTTCTAAAAAACTATTCAGTCTATCATCATCAAATTTGGTATACTAGTTTGCCAAGATGCAAGCTATCCACGGATGTATTTAGTTTTACATTACCCACTGTGCCCTAGGCCCTTTGTGTCATAGGCCCACTTCTTTCCGGCCGTGTTTTCAGTTCTCAATCCATTCGTCCGTGCGTGCGTCCTGTTTTCAGTTCTCAATGGTCTCCCCGCTGTGTGTACAGCCGACACATTCCGATTTCGGAGTAACTCGGAGATGCTGCGAGGGGACTTTGCAGCCGCTCGGCGTTGCACTTGTTGTTTCTGTCTCTGTCCTTGTCTCTCTTTCTCTCCGCCTGACTCGGTCTCTGTCTCTCAATTCTATGTCTGTACATCCATCTCTATATTCTTTCCTGTCTCTATCTCCATCTCTGTCTGTTTCTATGTTAGTATGTCTGTCTGACTGTCTGTCTGTCTTTCTTCCTCTATGTCTATCCCTGTCTCTCTCTCTCATAGCCTCTGTTTCCCTTCGCCTGCCTCGGTGTCTGCTCTCAAATCTCTATGTCTACATACATGTCTGTCTTTGTATTTGTCTTCTCTTCCGTCTCTATCTCCATCTCTGTCTGTCTCTCTCGAAACTTTCTGGCTATCGATCTGTTTCTCTGTTGACTGTCTGTCTCTGTCTCTCTCTTTCTGTCTGTCTCTCTCTATGCCTTCCGCATGTTTCACACTGTCTATCTCTCTCAGTATCTGTCTCTCTGTCTCCTGCCCCCGTCTTATCTCTCTGTCTCTCTCTACGTCTTTCTCTGCTCTCTCCCTCTGTCTCTCTGCCTCTGCCTCTCTCTCTCTTTTTCTCTCTGCATCTCTCTCTCTCTCTCTCTCTCTCTCTCTCTCTCTCTCTCTCTCTCTCTCTCTCTCTCTCTCTCTCTCTCTCTCTGCCTTTCTGTCTCACTCTGTATCTCTGTCTCTCTCTGCCTGTCACAGTGTCTGTCTCCCCCCCTACCTCCCTCCCCCCCCCTCTCTCTCTCTCTCTCTCTCTCTCTCTCTCTCTCTCTCTCTCTCTCTCTCTCTCTCTCTCTCTCTCTCTCTCTCTCTCTCTCTCTCTCTGTCTCTCTAACACACTTTCTACACACGGGGATGTCACAGTAGTAGGTTTCTCATTCAGCAGTAGAACGTTGGGGTTAAACGCACTGGGAATATTGTGATGAAACGTTGAAATAATAGCAACAGCAACCCAGCACAAGAGGTAGGCCGACACAACATCAGTGATTGACACACCTGTGTCCTTCACCTTCGCATCACTCACCTTGGCCGATTTGCCAGCACTGCACCACAGAAACAACCAATTCTGGCCCGATACAGTTCTAAATCACACATTTTGGTTTTCTTTTTTGTTCATCAGCTCGAAAAAAACAGTCATGCGGAGTAACTATACGTAGAAAGTCCTAGAAGATTGAGAACTCAAATATTTTTGGGAAGAGAAGAAACACCTAGGTGTGTTCTAACCGCCATTTTTTCACGTGTTTATAAAGTTTATAAAGCTTTGAGAAGTGTTTATGATTCTGTTCTGGCTTGCGTCCGTGATAAAGGAAGGTACTCTGACATGTTTGAATGCCCGCGTGGTGTGAAGCAGGGTTGTTTGCTAAGCCCACTTTTATTTTCATTTTTCATTAATGAGCTTGCAAGTGAAATAGTTAAAAAAGGTAAACATGGAATTCAGCTAATTTCAGGAGCAATAGAAATATTTTTACTCTTGTTTGCAGATGATGTAATTCTTTTATCAGACACTGTTGTAGGTTTACAAAACCAATTAGATGCATTACAGACTGAAGCTGATAAACTTGACCTTGTTGTAAATTTAGACAAAACCAATGTTATGGTATTTCGAAAAGGCGGACATTTGTCAGCACATGAAAAGTGGTACTATGAAAACAGCGAAGTAAGTGTATCAAATTCATATAAATATTTAGGTTTTTTGTTTACTACTAAATTGAGTCTCCATAATGCTTGCACAGAATCTTGTAGGAAAGCTAAAAAAGGTACAATAGCAATTTTGAAATCTTTAAGAAAACTTAATTGTATTGATTTCACTATTTTTTGGAAACTGTTCGACTCGCAGATTGAACCAATTCTAACTTACAGTGCAGAGGTTTGGGGATTAAATAACAATATTGAAATTGAAAAAGTTCATACATATGCAATCAAACGATTCCTTTCAGTACCTCTACACTCCTCAAATAAAATGCTTTATGGTGAGTCCGGTCGCTACCCTTTATACATTAGAACATGGGTAAAGTGCATTAAATACTGGCTGAGATTGCTTCAGCTCCCACCTCAAAGACTGTGCAGGCAAGCTTATGATATGATGTTAAATCAACTTGAATTTGGTAATCAAAACTGGGCATATTCAGTGAAAACATTATTGATTTCTCATGGTTTCGGAGTTGTTTGGATGTGTCAGGGAGTTGGTTATGAACAACATTTTCTAAATGAATTCAAAGATAGAATAATTGCATCATACAAGCAAGATTGGCATGCATCCTTGGAAGAGTCTGAAAAATATCATTGGTTTTTTTCATTTAAAAACATTTTTGAAACAGAAAAATATATAAAACTTATTGATAACAAATGGTACAGATTCAGTCTTGCTAGATTTAGATTAAGAGTTATAGGGTTAAACGCATCTAAAAGATGGTACTCCGCTGATACATCCACTCAGCTCCCTTGCCCTATGTGTGGTGCATCTATTGAAGATGAAGAGCACTTTTTGTTTAAATGTAAGGCCTACGATACTATTCGTGATAAATGTTTAGTTTTTGTGAGATGTAGGTATATTACAGGACCAAGAGATATAACCAGACTGCTGTCCACTGACAATGAAAAGGAAATTATTTCACTTGCAAGATTTATTGCTCTTGCCTGGAAACTCAGAAATACAAAAGCACCTGTTGACAGATAGGCCTTTGCCGCTTCAGTTACTAACACTTGAATGGTCGCCATATGATTGTTATGTCGAGTATGTCATTGAATATGCGTGAGTGAGTGTGTGTGTATGTGTGTGTGCGTACGTGTGTATGTGCGTGCGCGTGCGTGTATGTGTGTGTGTGCGATTGGGCGTATGCGCACACAGATGTGAGCCTGCATGAGTGGTTGCATTTATGTGTGTGAAGTGTGGAAGTTTCAATTTATGCTGTTGTTTTGTTTGCGTAAATAGCTGCTTTGACCTGTTTATTATAATTGAATGACTGGCGGGTGCAGTCAATATGATGATCCTTTTGGTTTGTTATTTTCTTATAATTATATACTTTTTTCCGTTTCCTTTGATTATTAGTTAAGTTCAAATCACGTGTTCCCTTGCCATGAAGATTGTATTGTCAATGGCAATTAAAACAGTCAAGTGTCAAGTGTCAAGTGTCTCTCTCTCTCTCTCTCTCTCTCTCTCTCTCTCTCTCTCTCTGGACAGCGTATCATATCGTTTTTCCTACAACCCCCAACAGAGGATGAAAACGATACGACAAGAAGCAAGCCAGATGTCTGCTACCTAAGACTGTAAACTGTCCAGTTGTTTACTCAGAAAGGTCGACAGATGAAGGGAGTGAGAAGGGTAACGAGTGCAACTTAAGTACAGCCGGACTTCTGTTTATAAACGTACACCGTCCAGGTTTGAAAGTAAACCCGGCTAATAGTGACGAACATAACTTTTGTTTTGTTTGTTTATCTGGACAAGTACATTCTTTAGGGTACATTGTGTGCGTGTGCAAGTGTCCTTGGGGGTATGGATGAGGTCGGTGAGATGTGACGGGGGTGAACATGTGCGCGCACTCGAGAGAGAGTGAGAGAGAGAGAGAGAGAGAGAGAGAGAGAGAGAGAGAGAGAGAGAGAGAGAGAGAGAGAGAGAGAGAGAGAGAGAGAGAGAGAGAGAGAGAGACTCGTAAAGAGAGAGAGAGAGAGAGAGAGAGAGAGAGAGAGAGAGAGAGAGAGAGAGAGAGAGAGAGAGAGAGAGAGAGAGAGAGAGAGAGAGAGAGAGAGAGAGAGAGAGAGAGAGAGAGAGTGAGAGAGAGAGAGAGAGAGAGAGGGACACTCTTTTGCTTTCATTATGATCATTCATAGTCATTTTACATCATAACTTTGAGGTTTACAAACAGACATTGGATAAGGAAAAGTTTGTATCAAAGGACATTATTTATATCATTAGTTTTACCCTGCCCCTTTCTTTTTGCCCCCAACTTGAGAACTGTATTCACCACCACCCCTTTTTTCCATCCCACTACTCCCCACACTTCCACGCTGTGAACTGTAATCACTTTTCCATCCCAGTGCTGCCCACTTCTTCAACCACTGCCCCTTCAAGTCTTGAACTGTGCTCACTGACTTCAAATATAAAAAAGCCTTCCATTCAACTTTTTCCTGCATTCCCAGTCGAAGTGTTTATGACACGAAACTTTTCCCTTCACCTTGTTTTTTTACCTATTAGTTTTAATGGTTTTTGAGATATAGCCTGGGCAGTCGTATTTATGAATAAAAATATAAAGACAAACAGACACGAACGATCCAAAACTGGTCCATGTAAATGGGTGCAGCACAACAAAAATATAACAGATACGAACGATCGCCAACTGCTACACTACTATACCAAGCTTTATGAGTGGAGCACACACAAAATCTAAGTCCTTGCCGTCACCTTTTAAACAGCAGAAATATCTATACTAGGTTCCCGAATAGTCGCCGGCGACCATTCGGGCCTCTGGCGTCCATTTAGACATCTATATTACTACCCGAATAGTCGCCAGCGTCCATTTGGATCCGGCGTCCATTTGGACATCTACAGGTCCCAACCAAGACTCTGTGTCGGGTATATGGCTGTATCGCTGCAACTCTGCCCTGTGTCTTATCACGTTATCATCACGCTCCGGCATTTCACATTCAGTACTTTCACGTTCTGCTTCTTCGTCGCTCGAAAGGAGCTGCTGTTGTTGGGAGTTGAACCTAAGTGTTGCCGTGGTTGTCGATTGTTCTAGCGTTGTGGAGGAGTCTTGCAACGATCGGTTTGACTTTGAGTGAACCATTTGTCAGGTGTTGTGGGTTTTGATGGAGAGGAAGTCGTTTCGTTACTGTTGCTTTGGCTGAGGGGGCTACTTGTTTTCATTGGGCTGAAGAGATAAGAAGAGTTGAAGGAGTCGATGGAGAGGTCTGAGAGAGGTTGGTAGAAATTGGTGCTGTCAAGACAGTAACAATGGAATGTGAAGGTACCGCCGTTTTGTCCAAATTCCGCATTTTGGTCTATTTTCACTGTTTGACTGCAAATTAGTGTATTAGGAGTTCAAATGAACGAGGTTTGGTGTGGTTGACCAGTGGTCAGTGACACTGACCAATGGTCAACCACATAAAAAATAGGCCAAAGTGACAACTGGTCAGTGACACTGACCACTGAAAACACATACAAAACTTGTTCATTTGAAATAATCAACTAATT
>CM065692.1:36109057-36116557 GCA_017654935.2 Phymorhynchus buccinoides
CGCCCTCGGAGGAGGACCTCACTCACGCTGGCTCCGCGACTAAGAGAATAGTGTCGTCAGTAGGGGGATTAGTGGGTGGTGTCCTGAATAGGCTCCACTGAACTCCACCGAAGTGACTCAGCAACAGTGCATTGTCTCCTCGGTTGGTTGCCGCCTAACATAGATTCGCTCCCCTTGAACTGCTGGTCTCGGATTCTGCGACCTGAACGTGCGGAGGTGTGGCTGCGAATTGGGACTCGGAATGAGCGGCGTGGGAGCAACGCCACTGTATGGCCCAGAAGTTGGGACAGCAAAAAAAAAGAAAAAAGTCCACTTATCATTATTGTGTACATTTCATATTTCAAAGAGCTGACTTCCAATTGTAAAAAAGACAAAAAAGACTTCCAATTGTTTAGAATGTTTAAACATTATTTTTTTTAAAAAGCAGCTTTGAACCTGGACTTTTACCCCTTTTACAGGTGTCTGCTTTCTGACAGTTGGGAGTTGTCAAGTGACAGGACTCTCCATTCTTTGACTTTTTCTTCCTGATTCTTCTCTCTCTCTCTCTCTCTCTCTCTCTCTCTCTCTCTCTCTCTCTCTCTCTCTCTCTCTCTCTCTCTCTCTCTCTCTCTCTCTCTCTCTCTCTCTCTCTCTCTCTCTCTCTCTCTCTTCTCTCTCTCTCTCTCTCTCTCTCTCTCTCCTCTCTCTCTCTCTCTCTCTCTCTCTCTCTCTCTCTCTCTCTCTCTCTCAATATTCATGTCTTTGTGTATTATGCCATTCTTATATATGACATTCTAATATATGACAATTACAATTTTTCCTGATTTTTTTTTTCTCACCTCAGTGACATGGGCCTAATCATTAAACAATTTATTTATTGTTCATTATTCTCTCTCTCTCTGTATTGATCGATCGATCTTTTTGGTGGGGCACCTTCCAATTCTAATAGCTATATTCCTCCAAAGTTCTCTATCACCACCCCTTCCTGCCCCTCTCTTTACGTTTCTCTACTGTAGTTTCGCTTTATATCCATCCACCTTTTAAATTAAAGATGTGCCACCCCCCCTGCATTTCTCGGTTAATTGAAATGTTATGGTTTTGCCTTTCTTACCAAACATAAAGCTGTATTTTAGGAACCTTTTTAGCTAATAACCTTTTTGGAATACTAACCCTATCCCTAACCCTAGCCCTAAACCTAACCCTACAGTTACTGCAGTACACCGCGATTTGTCACAGTTGTGGTTCGTTGCGTTTTTCCGTCTTGTAGGGTTAGGGTTAGGGCTAGGGTTAGTATTCCAAAAAGGTTATTAGCTAAAAATGTTCCTAAAATGTGTGTTTTACCCCGTAAAACTGAAAATCACAAAACACAAAAGTTCTAAGCAACTTGCATTCTGGCTTGTATCACAAAAACCTCTGAGGCACATTGGTTTGTTGTCGGTAAACATTTAATTCATTACCACATAATTAACATGAAAACATAACATTTGATTACTTAAAGGTTAAAATCGATGAAAAGAAGGTACCCCTTAACCCTTTCGCCACCAGCCATTTTTCAGCCCCAAAATACCATTAAACTTAAATGGGTAGAGAAAAAGAAATATCTGCAATATTGCAAATTCCTCTGTGACATTTATAACATTAGGCCTATCCTTACCTCCCAGAGTTATGAAAATAGGGTCTTTGGATAACATGCCCTGATTTGATGCCTTTTAGTGACATGGGTGTTAAACCATTGTGGTGCTAAAATGCGACATTGGCGGTGAAATTAAAAACCGATTTTGGCACTTTTTGAGTGGCCGCGCTTTCTTAAAATTATTATCTAAGTTGGGGCTGTTATTTGTTCTTAGTTATTGTTTCACTACGAATGCTATGAAATTTTAGATTCCAGTGTACAAATAAATAATTGAACTAATGATATGTAAAATATGAAATGATTTGATTGTGCAATTTTTGTTCTGCACTCTTTTGAAGAAGTGATATTTAACTTTGGTTGATCTTTGTATGCGTATAATTTTAGGCACGAAATTGAGCACAGATTATGTAGTTTTGACATACATCTCAATTTGTGTCTCTCGGGCATCCCATGTTTTCCTCTCTATTGTGTGTCTGTCTCTTTTCAGGTGTCTGTTTGTTTTACTTTCTCTGTCCCTCTATCTCTGTTCTTCCTTTCTGTGTGGTTTTCACTCGCTTTTCGCTCGTTCTCTCTCTCTCTCTCTCTCTCTCTCTCTCTCTCTCTCTCTCTCTCTCTCTCTCTCTCTCTCTCTCTCTCTCTCTCTCTCTCTCTCTCTCTCTCTCTCTCTCTCTCTCTCTCTCTCTCTCTCTCTCTCTCTCTCTTTTTCCAGTCAGTGAACAATAGTGTACATGATTTCGATAGGTACAACATAGAAGTTTGAAATTCGCACAATTATTGTGGGATTTTTATATAGAAACCCCGATGAACGAGTGGAGTGGTTTTATCGTTTTATCGTTACTGATATCATATTGCTTGGTGATTTCATGATAACTGGAAACATCTATGAATCTTACAATTTATCACAACTACTTAATAATCCCACCAGAATAACACTACAGATTCAAACACTCATTGATCATATTATACGTCACTAATCCAAAGCACATAGTAGAAACGTCTGTTCCTGTCTTCGGATTAAGCGATCACTTCCCACTTTTGAACATCGTCAAAAAAAGGCGTCAAAATCCCTAAATTCTCTCATAGATGTGTATCATTTCGTAGCTATAAATCCTTTAACCCTGAGCATTTCTTATACGATTTATGTACGACCGACTTTTCCACTTTGTTTCAGTACACTGACCCCAACAAAGCCCTTGAAACGTGGTATAATACCTTTATCCCAATATATGATAAACATGACCCTTTTATAACCAAACGTGTCAAGCCTGAAGGTAAACCCCCATGGTTAAACGATAATATAAATGCGGAAATAAAGACTCGTGAAAGATTAGTACAAACAACTGGTAAGGACGTGGCTTTTAAAAAGCAGCGAAACAAAATAACAAATATAAAGCGAGTTGCAAAGAAAAAGTATTTTGGTGATCTTATTCAATCTAAAAAAGACTCAAAATCTTTCTGGAAAGCAATTAACCAATTAAATCTTCAACAAATAGTGCGCCCTTGGCAAATGATCTCTCTGTAGAAGAACTCAACAATCATTTCTGTACCATAGCTGATAAAGCGATACTAGCCGACCGAACTAGTTCTAACGATCTATTGTTACTGAAGGAGTACTGTGACTCAAAAACATTTAGGTCCTAAACTAAGTTTCCAGTATATGGCTGTACATGAGGTATACCAAGAATTACTTCAACTCAAGCATTCTATGTTGCGGATTATATCATATTGATAATTGTATCTTAAGTTATCTATGCCTATTATCACTGACTCTTACCTATATTTATAACCTTTTCATTGAGAAAGGCTGTTATCCCCAATTATTTAAAAACGCCAAGGTGATACCACTATATAAATCTGGTGACCCCCAATATCCGTCAAACTACCGACCTATATTCTGATCGCTTCTCGGCCTTTTGGCTAAGACAGTGATTCGGGAACATAATTTTTTGTTTATAACCTGGTTGGTTTGTTCAGCCCGTCGTACATGGCGAAAACCGATACGCGACGTTAAGCTGAACTTCCATCCAAGATCCGTCAAACTACCGACCTATATCTATCTTGTCTAACCTCTCCAAACCTCTATAAAAGCACTTAAAGGGTAATCGTCAGACATACTTTACTACACATGATCTTTTCCATTGTAACCAAAGTGGCTTTAAAGAAAATCATTCCTGCCAAACAGTACTCACTAATCTAATCGGACAGTGGCATTCCAATATTAACAATGACCTTCTCACCGGTGCTATTTTCGTTGACTTTGCTAAAGCCTTTGATGTCATTGACCATGCTCGTCTATTTAAAAAACTATCATTGTATAGCTTAACCCAAGATTCTATCACCCTCGTTTTGTCCTTTCTATCTGACAGACGACAAACCGTCTCCAAATTACATCATTACATCTTCATCTCAATCAGTCAATTATGGAGTTCCCCAAGGCTATGCTCTTCACCATTTATATCGTGCGAACTTTTTGCAGACACCACAATCCATAAAATCGGTTATAATGCTGATTCAATCTGTTCTGAATTACAGAGTAACATTAATAATCTAGTTGACTGGACAGAGAAAAATCATATGGCATTACATCCAAAAAAATCTAAATTCATGTTAATCACAAGACAAAAGAGGCAAAACTTTAAAAATCAATTAAGTACACCAACTATCTATGAAAAGTCTCTGGAAGAAGTTACTTCACACAAATTACTCGGCCTATCATGGTCAAAACACATGGAAATACTGTCCTAGAAAATTTCAAAAATGTATTCCAGCTCAATAGAATAAAGCACGTTTTGGACCAGCATACCCGTAAGCTTTTTTTTCAATGCCTATATTCAGCCTGACATTGATTATGCATCAACATGTTTGGATTCAGCTAGTAAAAAACCACTAAAACACGTTGAAAGATTAGATACTCGTCCTCCCTTGAAGCCAATGACTATAAAGAACTCAACATTCTACCATTTGATTTGAAATGCCTACTAAACAAAGGTACCCTTAAGTACAAGATCATAAATAAGTTAGTTCCAAAATATCCTATTACTAAATTTCATGCAATTCGAAGTCGAAGTCCATGCAATTCGAAGCAAAATCAAATTAATAATGCCCCGCCCCAGAACAGATCTATATAAAGCATCGCTTACATACTCAGGTGGTAAACTGTGGAACGACATCCCTCATAATTTCAAAAATAAAACTAGCGTATCTTCCTTTCGCAAATCTTATCACAAGTACATAATGGACAACCTTGTTCATCAGTTATGTCAATGAGTTTTACTACAAACATCAACTTATGCCAAGATTATTGTAAATCTTTCATGTCTCTCTGTATATCTGTATGAATGTCCCATTCTCCTTCCCTCTCTCTCTCTCTCTCTCTCTCTCTCTCTCTCTCTCTCTCTCTCTCTCTCTCTCTCTCTCTCTCTCTCTGTCTCTCTCTGTGTCTCTGTTTCTCTCTCTTTCTCTTTGTCTCTGTCTCTCTCTCTTTCTCTCTGTCTCTGTCTCTCTTTCTTTCTCTAATAAAAAAAAGAAGAAGTTTTATTCCCATCTTATCCTTTTTTTTTCTCCCCCCCCCCCCCCCCCCTTAAAAGTGGTATTATTCTGCAAAATGGTAATTTGTCTCAAAATTGTCTCTTTTTTTCCGTAATCAATTTAAACCACCAATTCATGTTCAGCATTGCTCATTATTATCCATGTTTGCTTTTTTCCCTAATTTGATTCTCTGTCAATTATTTTATGTGCCAATGTTTGTTTCATTTTCTTGACTTGATTGTTTTTATGTTAATTTTTCTTTGCCTGATGTGAGTGTGTGAGTGAGAGGGCCAGGTGCAAAGAAGCTATTGTAGCTTATCCTTTTTGCCCTCAATAAAACATTCGTTTTTCGTATTTCGTATTTCGTCTCTCTCTCTCTCTCTCTCTCTCTCTCTCTCTCTCTCTCTCTCTCTCTCTCTCTCTCTCTCTCTCTCTCTCTCTCTCTCTCTCTCTCTCCTCCTCTCTCTCTCTCTCTCTCTCTCTCTCTCTCTCTCTCTCTCTCTCTCTCTCTCTCTCTCTCTCTCTCTCTCTCTCTCTCTCTCTCTCTCTCTCGCTTTCCCTGTCTCTCGGTCTCGGTCTCGGCCTCTGTATCTGTTTCTGTGCGTGTGTGAGGAGGGGGATGGGGATAGAGCATACCTGTCCGTCCATGTGTTCGTTCGCGAGGACGTGCACGCATGTGTCTTTATGTATTACAAACATTTCCAGTCCATTTTCTGTTTGAATATTTTTGTCCGCTGCATCACGAACTTTCAGACTTTCAAAGTGAAACAAATGAAACGGATTACATCGGCAAACCACGTTAACAAAATAGTAAGAAACGAGGGTTTTAGAAAGTCGAACGAAACAATACGGTTTTATGTTAGATACCAAGGGATAATGTAACCATTGATCATGTAATATCGAGTATTAAGTAACCGAGGCGTGGTTACTGCTACACCTATCTGTATTGTTATCGTACTTTTGAATGTGAAGTCGGAGATCTGGCATAGCCAAGGGAGAAACAGAACCCTGTTGTCTTCTTAACTGCACTTTTCGTTATGTGAGTGTGGTGCTTTGCAAGACAAGACGATACTCAGTGGATTACTTGGCTTTTACAATGACCGAATGTTGGGCCGAACGTTAGGACGGTGACCACGATCACAACACAGTTCTCTCTCTCTCTCTCTCTCTCTCTCTCTCTCTCTCTCTCTCTCTCTCTCTCTCTCTCTCTCTCTCTCTCTCTCTCTCTCTCTCTCTCTCTCTCTCTCTCTCTCTCTCTCTCTCTCTTTGATGCTGTTCAGTATGTTTATAGTCTTTTACTATTATTTAGAATCGGTGCTTTTGCACACTTTTCATTTAACTAGATTTGTATTGTAAATAGAACGTTTTCTTTTCAAACTGATTCAATGTTTTGATTCCTTTAGTTTCACAGTAGAAATAAAGGCGAAGTGGGTTGTACAAAAATAACAAAGTTCAACTGAGAACAGGTTTTCACAATATAATGTAGCAGGGATGCTAAAAAAACAAACAAGCGCTAGCCAAAGAAATATAACTACAAAAAAGATTTAAGAAAATTGTTAATGTAACCATTGATCATGTAATATCGAGTATTAAGTAATTTTCTTAAAGAAAATGGTTAAAGTGATTCTAACTATTGTGGCGGTACCATAGCCGATGAGGTTTAACCGAGGCGTGGTTACTGCTACACCTATCTGTATTGTTAAAAAATTGTGACTTTACTGGTGTTGCACTGCTTCCGGGCATTGCCTCCAGTACTGTTCCCACCATCTTTGTATCTACAAATGTCCCATATGTGTCTGTTCCAGAACGAGAGGACGTAAAACACCATTTTTTATTCTTTAAAGTGACTCTTTATTTCTTGTAACTAGTATAAATCTGAAACCAACTACATATAGATACTGCTTTGGGCTCTTCCTTGCAGTATGTGTGGCTATGGTGTTAGACTTTTGACCTCAAGTTTGGAATTAATCACTCAAAGAAAACAATTACAAAACATGTTTTTTTCCCTTGGAGTTGTGGTTTCGTTTTCTGTTTGCTCTTCGGTCTGAAGCATAACAGCCAAGTTTAAAATATCATGCACATTTATCACGCACATGTTCAATCACATTTTTCATCGGTTCGGTATCATTGTTTAATCCGAACTTCCACCTTTATTGTTTCACAAGTCATTCTGTGAAATACTTTGGCTACTATTGATGGTCAGAATAGAAATGGTAAGATAGCAATGATGACATTCGCATGTAACCTTTACCAGAAGTAGAAAGAAAGAAGAAGTGAAACAAAGTGTGTTTACAAATATGAACAGTAACTTTATACGAGTATACTATAAAAAACAGTTGCGTGTTATGTCAAGACACTTC
>CM065692.1:36124057-36126557 GCA_017654935.2 Phymorhynchus buccinoides
TTCCTACCATCCATACCCTGGATAAAGTAGATACTGTATCATGAAATCACAAACACATTGACACACTCACTGACTGCATGCACACTCACACAATCAGTCATGTAATTAACATGGAATTGTTTTGGAGAATGGTTTGTCACTGTGTGCAATAATGCTTTGTTTTCATTACCTCTGCTACTTTTTAGTAATTAGTGAACAATGAGTGATCAAGACAGAAAAAACAGAATGAAAACAAATTTATTGACATATATTTATGTACAATGTGTTAATAAATGACATGTAACACACCTATAACATTGCAAAAAAATGAAATTAAGCAAGAAGCTGCAAGTAAAAATGCCAATATGAGCTAAGTGACAGTTGGACATAATTATGTGGGTTTTTTTTTATTACATGTATTGATAAAAGTCTTTGTTTTGTAATGGTGGTGTGAATAACAACAAAGTTTGATTTAAGAGGCGTGGCACAATGTTAGACGCTACCTGTTGTTTGACGCTGCGCGTTGTATGGCGTGGCACAATGTTTGACGATGCCCGTTGTTTGACACTGTGCATTGTATGGCGTGGCGCAATGTTTGAGGCTGCCTGTTGTTTGACGCTGCGCATTGTATGGTGTGGCGCAATGTTTGATGCTGCCTGTTGTTTGACGCTGCGCATTGTATGGTGTGGCGCATTGTTTGACGCTGCCTGTTGTTTGACGCTGCGCGTTGTATGGCGTGGCGCAATGTTTGACGCTGCCTGTTGTTTGACGCTGCACGTTGTATGGCGTGGCGCAATGTTTGAAGCTGCCTGTTGTTTGACGCTGCGCGTTGTATGGTGTGGCGCAATGTTTGACAATACCTGTTGTTTGACGCTGCGCGTTATTAATGGCGTGGCGCAATATTTGACGCTGCCTGTTGTTTGACGCTGAACATTGTATGGCGTGGCGCAATGTTTGAGGCTGCCTGTTGTTTGACGCTGCGCGTTGTATGGCGTGGCGCAATGTTTGACGCTGCCTGTTGTTTGACGCTGCGCGTTGTATGGCGTGGCGCAATGTTTGACGCTGCCTGTTGTTTGACGCTGCATGTTGTATGGCGTGGCGCAATGTTTGACGCTGCCTGTTGTTTGACGCTGCGCGTTGTATGGCGTGCGCAATGTTTGGCTGCCTGTTGTATGGCGTGGCGCAATGTTTGACGCTGCCTGTTGTTTGATGCTGCGCGTTGTATGGCGTGGCGCAATGTTTGACGCTGCCTGTTGTTTGATGCTGCGCGTTGTATGGCGTGGCGCAATGTTTGACGCTGCCTGTTGTTTGACGCTGCATGTTGTATGGCGTGGCGCAATGTTTGACGCTGCCTGTTGTTTGACGCTGCGCGTTGTATGGCGTGGCGCAATGTTTGACGCTGCCTGTTGTTTGACGCTGCGCGTTGTATGGCGTAGCGCAATGTTTGACGCTGCCTGTTGTTTGATGATGCGCGTTGTATGGCACTGCATTGTATTAGTCTTTGTAGTAGGTTTGTGATATGTCTGTTCAAATGTTATCCAAGTACCATAGGCTGTCATATAGACAGATAGTCACACACACACACACACAGCCAGGAAGGAACAGACTATGCTGAAAACATTAACCAGCTTTCGCCACGCGGCTGGTTAAAAAAAAGGAAAATATAAACTAATAAAGGAAATCTTCTTTCTTCTTTTTCTCTTTAGGGCCCACGACCAACCAATTAATAAATCAGTACATACTGATACAGACACACACAGAGACACAGACACACATACAGTTAAACACAGTACACACTTAAATGCACACTAGGCCTAATCAAGATTTATGGTCAGGTCAGGTCAGGTCAGGTCAGGTATTTGGACGACCAGGCCTTGCAGCCTCTCAATGCGTCCTTCCTTTCGGTTAGAGTTTGGCAATTGCTGTGGTGGTTTTTAGCATCCATATTGATGCACTAATTATGGATGTACTTTAACACTTTATGTGGTAGTCATTAGTCAGTCTAGGCCCACATACTTCTACAACCTACTGCAACAAAGACATAGAATATAATTTTGTTTCTGCATCGCTTAGATCAGATTAAAGTATAGATCTACATGTATATGCTTAACACTTGTTTAAGTCTGCGGGATTCGTCAGTCACGATGACAAGAAATCTACACAACTTGAGTCCAAACATGAAATGTGTCGATTGTTTTGTAGGCCTACTTTCACTTCTGACTGACTGGGCTTAGGCCTCTACTCTTTCTCTTTGCTTTACTTTCACCACTTAGCCAGGCACACGGCTTTTCAGAAAAAGTTGACCACGTATACTATTGTTCAGCTTCATCAAATTTCCAACAAGGCTACTTTGAATTGGAAGCAATAGCATTTATCTTCAATATAATAAATGATGTGATGATGACAGATCGATAAACACTGAAACAGGCCCTTTGCCTTGGTCTTCCGTGTTCGTGCTGATCGAGTAATACAACTCTCTTGTTCACAAAACTGAAAGAAGCAGACTTTGAGGTTCGTAAAC
>CM065692.1:36129057-36139057 GCA_017654935.2 Phymorhynchus buccinoides
TACATTACTGTCATTTACAATGAAATGTTAAACAATGAAACTAGTCAGTCACCATGGGTTAAATTCGTCAAATCTATTTTAAACGCCCTTGGATTGACACATGTCTGGAACAACCAATACACGTTTAACATAAATAAATTATGTCATGTAATTCAAAATAAACTAAAAGAAGAATATATTTCATTTTGGAGAAAAAGAAAATCTGAGACACAATCAAAACTAAACTTTTATAACAAGATTACAAGCGAATACAGAACTGAACCATATTTGACAAATCCTTTAATAAACTTTAACCAAAAACAGATGTTATGCAAACTAAGAACTTCATGCCATGAGCTTAAAATAGAAAAAGGTAGACATTCTAATATACCTAGAGAGAAGAGGTTATGGTAACGAAGTAGAAGATGAAATTCATTTTTTAGACAATTTATTGTACAAAACATGTGGAAATAAGAATACAATTTATAAAACTCTTTGAGGAAAAATACAACATATATAATGTTACACCTAGCAAATTAATTACAAATGACGCCCGTATAAGTGAGCTTGCAAAATATATACACAGTTGTCTCAATAGATAGCCTCAATTGCCTCAAGCAGTAGCGCAACCAGTACAAAGAAAGGAAAAAAAGAAGTATTTAACAAAAATGTTACGTAATTAAAACTTTATGCTGTTATTATTACCGTTATTGTTATTGTTATAATATTTATTAGTGTCATATAAAACCTTGTATTGGTTTTAAAGGGCAATAAACATTGATTCTGATTCTGATTCTGATTCACGCACACCTCACACATTATGTGTGTGTGTGTGTGTGTGTGTGTGTCTGGTAGTTGGTTAGGTTGACTGAGAATGCCTTCAAAATGATCTTTCCAAACATTGATAGGAATGTCAGGCTGTTTATTTCTTCTACGTCGGACTAGTTTTATTGTAGACCAGAATGAACTACTATTGTTCTTTGTAGCAAAGAATCTCGTAAGTTTTGTTTGTATGTTTTCCTTTTATCATCAAGAACCGACTGGTAATACCCTCTAAGCTGACGATAAGCCACACCGTGTGTTGCGTCCCCTGAGTGATTGAAGCGAGACAGAGCGTGCCTAGCAACCTTTTTATGATGCCTACACGAATTGTCATACCAACGACTGCCGCACTGCGTGTGTTGTCTGTCTGTGCCGCTACCACTGTGATGGACAGTTCGGGTCATACAGCTCGCTGCACTCAACAGGATAGTTACAAACTTAGATAGCGCTGACTCTACATCAACATTAATATCATTGCATGCATCTTCAAGATTAGCCTGTGTGTTGATAGATGACATTTCGTTCATGAAATCTTCAGCTTTTGATGCATCCCATTTTATTTTCTGGGAAGATGCCTGCTGTTCAGTTTCACTAGTAGAAGGTTCCTTTCTAAAAGCACTAGCCATGTAGGCTTCAATTGGCATATGCTGCGACTCAATCCTATCAGCTACAGTAAAAGTTAACATGTAAGCTAATGCATCGACTGAACACAAAAAATAATCAATAGTACTGTTACCATTTTCACCCAAAAAAGTAAATTTCCCCTCAGCACACCCGTTTAAATGAGCAAACTGAAAAGCACAACAAAATTCTATTAAGTATTTTCCAAAGCCATTTATCACCTTATCTTTACAATTACGAACAAATTCACATTCATCATCAACAAAGATCCCAGAATCATTCAAATAGTCTCTATGCAAAGACCAGGCACCCATACGAGCATTAAAATCACCAGCAAGAACAAAATGCACATCGTCAGCTTTTTCATGAAAAGACATAATAAATTGCTCCAACATGCACAGAGTGCAGTCGTATTCTTTGGTCTGGTAGAAAACGCTATTTATAGGGTGATTGTATATGCAAATGAAAACTAAATCTTTATCCATGCCAAATAAATCTTTGGATAGACGTACACACAACACATTATCAATCTTTGATTCAATTTCTTGGACAAAATCAGACAGATATTTTCTTATTAATAATACAGTTCCCCCAGAACTGCGCCCCCTTCTAGACAATTTAATTGCTGGGGAGTGAAACACAAGAAAGTCCTCAAAAACAATACTGAAATCAAAAGAGGGCGAGGTAAAAGTTTCCAATAAACAGCAAACATCAAAAGAAGTAATGTAATGTACAAAGTCTGGGTCTGATAATTTTGACGTCACCCCATTTAAGTTCCATGAACAAGACTTTCTTTTTATCAGTTGAACGCGTGCTAGGCTTTTGACTGAGAAACTGTGTGCGTGTGCTGTCATTGCCTGATGTGCGCACGTTTTCTTTTGGGTCTCGACCTCCACCCTATCCTATGTCAGTGGACTTGCCCTTCTTGTTTGTGTGTGTGTGTGTGTGTGTGTGTGTGAGAGAGAGAGAGAGAGAGAGAGAGAGAGAGAGTCGGAAGTCGGAAAGTTTAATCGTAAGGCCACCGGCCTGTATACAATGGGTACACGTTATCACGGGAGAACCAAAAACGAATAACGAAAAAAAGGGATGTAACTTCCTACGTCATAATAAAAAAGAATCAAGGGAATTAATTTGATATATAAAAATAAGCAACAAAATTAAATGTTTCAATTCAGTCACAAAAATACAGTATTCAGCTCTTATTCAATTATTGACATGTATATCTCTAGTCTTGAAAGCATAAAATGCATACATTGCTAAATTTCTTAAGAGCATGACGTCATCAGATTGTAGCATTCGAGCTGGACATTCTTCATTGATTACGAATAATAAATGATAAATGTTTGATAAATGTTTTTTCTCTTAGAGAAGCATATGTTCGACATTCAAACACAAAATGAAATTCACTCTCTATCTTGCTACAAAACGGGCATATCTTTGATTTTTCATTATATTGATGTTTAGATCACACAGTCCAAGTCTCAATCTTGCTAAGAAATTTACTGATAGTAATGGCTGACAAATAATTTTCTAATTCAAACGAATTCAACTAAATCGTTCACTTGCAGAGAGTTTTGCATGCCAATCTTGCATGTAGCAATCCATCATTCTCTGCTTTAACTCTTTAAGAAAAAATAGCTTCATTTCCCATCCCTCCATTAAGCCAAACATCTGAAAAGCCAAAAGTATCAAAACATTTTTTAACAGATTAGAGTGACCATGGGTAAACTCGGGAATCTTATTCAAAATCATGAGAAGTGCCTGTTTGGGAAATTTATGGATAGACATACTTTGGAGTTTAAACCAATATTTTATCGACTTTAGAGCGCTGTCAAGAGGATATCGACCTGTTTCGCCATATATCATTGTATTTGGACTTTTGGGGCTAACTCCTAATAAACGCTTGCATGCAAACAATTGAACTGATTCTATAGACTGAAATTTAGTTAATACTCAGAGCTCCCCTGCATAACATTGGATTTACTTGCGAATCAAAAAGTTAAAAAAATATTGACAAATCCATGCTCCCTAAAGCCCACATTGTTTTAAAGATCTCTGCAACTTTACGTTTTGCTCGTCTAACGTATTCATCGAACGCAGTATCAAAACCCATTCTAGTGCTGAGAGTAAAGCCAAGATATTTGTAACTATTAACTACCTCCACTTCCCTCCCCTTGTAATACCAACACTTAGTTTTAGTCAAATGACCCCCTTTTCTAAAAACAATTATTTTAGTCTTATTTATGTGACGAGTGGAGAAGGTTAGCCTTGGCTGTGTTGACCTTCTCCCAGAGGCGCTGGAGGTCGCACGCATAGGCCCCGATGTCTTCGCCCAGCCCCGTCTCCTGCTGAAGAAGGCCGCGGCCAGACGCACAGCGTCGCGCTGCTCTCCCCAGCGTTCTTCGAGGATGGCAAAGATTTTCACTGGGGAGTCCACCTCCGTCGCGGGCCGCCTGGTGATCTGCTGGCGAGCCTGGCCTTGTAGGGCGGCAATCAGCCAGAGGGCAGCTGCTCTGTCATCCAGGGGCTGAAGGTGAAGCGCTAGCTTCGCCCCCTGGATGAAGTCGTCGACCGGTGTTGTGCTGCCCTCCTCACCGTATAATTTCGGGAGACGGGGCATGTACACGTTGGGATTAGCAATGGTGTCGACGTCGTGACGGGCGGAGGTAGATCTGCTGCACTGTCCTCCTAGCTAACTGTCTGAGTTTCCCCTTGTTCCTGAAATCCTGCTCGGGAATATCCCTCCATTGGTCCTCTCGTTGCTTCCTGGCCGTCGGCACCTGCTCCCACCGAAGACTGGCAGCTGCAGCTGCTAGTCAAGCAGCACAATCGGCTAGTGTGTCGGAAAGGTGTCCTGCACCGGCGGGTGATGAATCCTCGACGCAGGCCGTGTGAGCCACTACTGCTGCCCAACAAGCTGCGACCCCGTGTCCTCTCCTCACTGCACCACCACACCGGTCACCAGGGACACCAGCAGCTTAAGGAGACTCTCCGGCCTCTAGTTTATTGGCCGGGGATGTACCAGGACCTGGAGCGGTTCCTGGCTGACTGTGATCGGTGCAGTAGGGTCCATCACCCTGCCAACACCTCCACGCCTGCTCTTCGCGCCAGGTTTTCCGTTGCAGCTGTGCAGCTGTGCGGGGCAAGCAACAGCAGACTCGCGTTAGATACCCTGACTCTCAGGCTGCCCGCTCGCCAACAGCCACCCTCCATGTTAGGGTGCCGCGTCGGCTGAGACGGGTGGAGTCCAAGTCGGCCACAAGCAGTTATTGTGCCTCCAGCTCCAGCCATACCGGGTCTCCAGGCTGAGACAGCACCACCGCCACTGTGAAGATCCACGCGTGTGATTAGTCTGGCTCAGTAGATAAATAAATAATGACACTAGTGTTTAGGTCTTAGTCAGTTTGTGTGGCACAAGCATAGGTTAGGCATTGACTTTATTTTTTTATGTGCCATAAAATTTAAAGGCTAATCAGTAATCCATTCTGTGACTTGAAGTTCAAACATTCACACACAAGAACAAAACAAACAGTTCTTATTTTGACTTTAAATGTTTTCTTTGTGTGTGCTAGCTAAACTTTCACCTTCCAAATTTGTTTTTATGCCTACCTGCATATTAATTTCATGCCTCCTTGCATGTCATTTGATTATTCTCATGCCCATCTTGCATGATTATCTGTTGCATTGCATACTCTTATTATGCCTACTTGCATAGTACATTCATGTCTACTTGCAAGTTATTATTTAGTAGTATGCTCTGTTAACTTTGGACAGAGTGTGGGAAGAAAGATAAAATAGGACAAACTAATTGCTTTTAAATTTCTGATTGTTGATAATGGTACATTGACACATCTAAAATGCACTCCAACAGTTTTAACACACAAAAATTGAGGGGATTTAGCAAAATGACGCCTTTTGTGTTTGTAAATTAACCTGTCATTTTCTCTCAGAATGGCTAAACAAAAATGCATATAATCTTTTATTTTCCCATAAGTTTTAGCATGCTTCTCTTACTTCAAGACTGCTGTATTACTACGCCATTGATGTCGATTCAGAACAAACTGCAATGTTTCATAAAGCATGATAGTTAGATAACTTAGAAACAGTGATTTGATGCAATTTTACTTCTTATTTTTTGTGTTGATGAGATGCTTTTTGTAAAGGGCGTGTGTTTTTTCCAAGACGTCACTACGCACGCAATCACTGTAAGCCGTACAATATCGAAAGGAGCTAAATGCGCAAAAGAAAATAGTGCTTACTTTAATTAGCGATTTACTCTGTTTCCCCCCATTTAATTTTGGTTAAAACTTTCTAGGATTGTTAAGTATGCTTACGAAAATTCGAAACAATTGAAATAGCTTTAAAAGCAATTAGTTTACGCCGTAAGCATACCTTCATAGTTTTATTCCTCCACTAATAGGTCATATAAGATAATATTAATGTCCATCGCGGACGATGGATTCTTCTTGATGGGGGGAGATGCACGAACTTACATTAGATGGACGTCTGACTGGCTGCGCGGGCGCTATGTTAGTCTTGTACAAAGTTCGCTCACTGCGCGCAGGCTAAAGTTTGCCGACCAAATTGTGACCACCACTTCCGGTACGTTTCTCATCATGGCGGAATACTGTGCGTCGAGGAGTTGTTTACCGTACGACAAGGCGACTCTTGACCATATTGTCGAGGTAACGTTTATATTTTTGCTTTTGCGAGAGTGCCACATACAGATCCTAACAAGAAATGTCTAAATCTGCGTGAGATGGAAGGACATTTGATCAGAAAAACGGCTTTACTGGTGTAGCGCTACTGATAGCATAGCAATGTTTACACTATGCTTAGCTATGCTTTCTTCTTCTTTTTTGGAGGGTGCTAGAATTATCAATTTAATTATCGTGGGCTCCAAAGGGAACAAGAAGAAGAAGAAGAAGGGTGTCAAATCGTCCATCTTAGTAGATCACACAAACGAAAATAAAAGAGAGAGAGAGAGAGAGAGAGAGAGAGAGAGAGAGAGAGAGAGAGAGAGAGAGAGAGAGAGAGAGAGAATGCGAATGCTTATTCGCTTCAGGCCTAGGCCCCTTACTGAAAGGGTGTCAAGTAAGAGAGAGAGAGAGGGGGGGGGGGGAGTGGAAGGAAAAAAAGACTGACTATAAAAAAAGAAAGAAAAGTAAATGAAAATAAAGAAAATGTGTCCACAATCTTTAGTCTAATGTTATGATACTATATGATTGTAGTTGAGGTCCAAAATTAGGCATAAAAAACAAAACCTACTCTATGATTATGAAGATGACCCAGCCAGCTGGGTATCGCTGTTGGAACCACCATGTGATGCTGAAGAAGAGTATTGATTTATCCTGTTTTATTTTTCGTTTCAGGAGACGGCTAGTGATCATGGGCTTCTGGATGAAAATGTTGCTGTTTCACCTGAGATCAATGTTGAGGACATTGTAATATGATTCACTGAGTGATCAGAGCTAAGTTACACATGTAGCAGGGGTTTTCTACAGGGATATGACTAATGATGAGTAGCTGACACTTTGCTGTAAACATGCTATGTACTAGCCTAACTAGGACAGGGGGTTGTGTTGAGAGGGAAAACATTTGTAGAGGGTGATGCTTTTGAAAAATTAGGCATATGCATCAATAATTTTGGGATGAAGGTGAAAATTCTGAGGATACAAATATGTAGTCGAGCATAAATAGGAAATTCTTCAACTGTGACAGTGTGAGAGATTTGTCTGTGGTCTGTGCAACATTATTACATACAGATTTGTGCAACATAATTAGGCCCCCCCAAAATAGGGTAGGTAGGTAGGACCTAACTTTTTATTTTTATTTTTTTAAAGGTCAAAATTGTCAAAACAAAGAGCTCTCTCTCTCTCTTGGTGTGTGTGTGTGTGTGTGTACATATGTGTGTGCCATGAACATCGAGTAATTTAAAGTAAACAACCCAAAGAAATAAAACTTTCTCTCAACAAAATTGTAAGCTCTTCACTCCCAGCTCTTTGAGATTGCAGAGTGGTGTTGAAAACTGTAGTTCGAAAGGTTCAGCTAAGATAGCTGAACCACCTCGGCAAATGATGTTTTCCTTTCCTACATCCGGATTTTTTTTTGGACCTTGTCTGTTGTCAATTGCCTGTGGTCTTTGCAACATGATTACCATACAAAAATTGCGGGATAATCAAAATCTGATTGTGTATTTGTACAATAAATTTGATTGTCTGTTTAAATTTAATTGCAGGTCACCTGTGATCTCAAAGAATCTGTGCGTTTGGAGCTGTCTCGTGATCCAAACTTGTCACCTTCTTTGGACATATTCAGAGTAAGTTGGAAGTATTTCCAGGGACCATTCTCAGCACCGGTCATCAGTCACTGACACATAAAATGTTGAAATGACCTATTGTTTTCGAACTGGTCAAATGACGTATGATGTCCTGTGACAAAATGTATCCCTGTATTTCACTTTTGGGTTTCTTGTTTCCTTACACTACTTTTCCATTTCAAATTGACTTGATAGTTGATTGCCATTTTTAAGCTAAAAGGATCAAAATAATGACTGTGGGTAAGATAAACAGATAACAAAATTGGTCCTTTAAACACGCACTCACAAATTTGCTTCGCACACAAGTCTTATGTCTAACAGTAGAAAAATTGGAAGAAGAAATAAACATAATAGGAAAAAAGAATGCATTATGATGGAAAAGAATGCCCAGGAAGGGAATGATGACAAGGCACAATTAAAAGGCATTACTTTCATCCCATGTGTTATAAAATGTTAGCATATTTATGTTACTGTGCTTTCTGTGATGCTTTTGTGTACCACCTTGGATGAATTCTGATAGTATGCATTTAGCATCTTCATCAGTGGTGTGTTTTTAATTTTTAATGTTGTTGTACCTGTACTGAATTTCTCCTCCAGGGGGATAATTCAGTTTACTTCACTTAACTTCCTGTTTTTTGGTGAGTCAGCCAGCGGACAGATCTTATGATTGGTGTGTGTGTGTGTTTGGGTGTGGGTGTATGTGTGTCTGTCTGTGTATCGTTTTATTTTTTAAAGTGGACATATTTTGATCAAACTGAAACTTGGCAGGCATGTAAACAGGCCAATAATATAGCTTCCTTTTTTTTTTTAGATGTTCATGATCTTGCTTTTGGTAATTGATTTTTTTTCTTTTTTTTCTGGTGTTCTATTCGACAGCGCTGTAGGGAACCCTATTAATTAACTGGTCAGAAACTTTGGGGGAGAGTAGGCCACTTTGTACCTGACCCACAGGAGTAGAATAGTGGCCAGTGCCACTCAGCCTTGTCTGACCCAAAGTAGCATGACGAACACGGACAGGGGCAGCAGGTCCTGGCAGCACGCTGAGCGGCAGGTTGAGCAGCAGGCTGAACACGCTGGGCGGCAGACTGAACACGCTGGGCAGCAGGCTGAACACACTGGGCGGCAGGCTGAACATGCTGGACGGCAGGCTGAACACGCTGGGCGGCAGGCTGAGCAGCAGGCTGAACACGCTGGGCGGCAGGCTGAACACGCTGGGCGGCAACATTAGCAGCAGCAAACCCAGTTGGTTTCTTGTCCATCCATCTCAGCACTGCAACAGCACCTGCAATCAAAGGAATGAGACAGTTTTTGAATTATCTCTCGCTTTCAAATTTATTAGTCTAAAAGTAAAATGTACACATTAACAACAACAACAACAACAACAACAACAACAACAACACACACACACACACACACACACACACACACACACACACACACACACACAATTACCTTGTAGGTAGGCTTGGACTTGCCCTCGTGGAGGATTGGGTGTGGCTCACTCACACACCCAGCCACACACACACACACGAGAGAATATTACCTTGTCAGTAGGCTTGGACTTGCCCTCGCGGAGGATTGGGTGTGGCTCACTCACGCACCCAGCCACACACACACACACGCGGTACTTACGGTTTTCAGAATACTGGAAAGCGTCATCAGATAAGTGTCTGGAACAGATCTTGGCTGTATCATGGCTGAATCTGTCTTCCCTGCTTGCCAAATGCAACAACCGTCGCGATTTATCGTCAGAAGTGGCGTCTGCGACGTATGTAAACAGAAACCGAAACCGCTTTCTCCATGCATCTTCAATCTTGCTCTGCACTCACTCCGGCCTTTGGAACCGCGTGAAAAGACAGTCCTCTACAAATATAACTTGTCACTCGTTTGGCCATCTTTTACCTAGTTTAAGCGTAGAAAACACAGTACTTCCCGCGATCTGTAAAGTCGTGTCCGTAATGCCAAGCTTTCTGAGGAAGTGACATCCACAATGTAGACTGCGCGCATGCGCGAACGAACCTAAAACGAAAGTAGCGTGTGTCAGATGTCCATGTAATGTAGGTCCGTGGGGAGATGTGACCGAGTGACGTAAGTAGTCCACTCGTCACAAGATTGTTCAAAGCAGACGGCCCAATTGCAGTTGACTATTTTTGACAACCATTGTTATCGTGTCAGCAGACGACGTAATTGCGTTGTCTCCTTTGTAGTCTCCTTTATCAAATTCAACTTTGAACAAGTCACGCGCTAGGGCAGGCTTAT
>CM065692.1:36141557-36151557 GCA_017654935.2 Phymorhynchus buccinoides
AGCCAGACTTCAGGTTTATTTGCATCAAGTGGCCAAAGAATATATTGCCTTTATGAGCACAATTATCAGTGATGACCCTTTTCCTGAATATGGAGGACACAACAGCCAAAAGACAAAGAAAACCCGACAGCAGCCAGGAACAAAGAATGGTGCCTATGTACAGTATCTTCCTGGCCGTGCCTCCAGCCTCTGTTATCCATGGCGGAACAGACGTGCAATGAGTTCACCAGTGAAAACAGCTGTACTGGATAGTTGTGCAATTTACAAGGAGGGGGGGGGGTGTTGTTGCAGGATGTATTTGCTGCACTGTCTTCTCTAGTTTTATTTCTAGTAAATAAACAAAGTCAAACAACTGTCTGGTTTTCCTGTATATGTTCCTGGCTTGCATGGTGTGTGCTCATCATCACCCCCATTTCCTCATCAACTCCTCCTTATCCCAATCCCTTACCCTTACCACCCCATCATATTTAGATTTATTGTCAGATTTAGAATGTCAGATGCTTTCTGTAAATTGCTTAGCTGATTTTGAAGTCCACTGTGTGTAGAAGAGAACAAAACAATATCATCTGCAAATAATAAAAGGAATATTTCCTGTAACCCAGGTAAGAACTGAAATCCGTGTTTACTGTTCCTTGATACATTTTCCGCTACTTCGGTAATTAATAAAGAAAACAATAAAGGTGACATTAAACAGCCTTGTTTGACCCCTGAGGGACAATCAAAGAAATCTGACACTTGTGGGCCCCAGCGAAAGCAACTTTCAACAGAGCTATACATGCCCTTTAACATTCTAATCATTTTTGAGGAAGCTTGAACTTTTGAACTTTCCAAAGCATATCCCTATCTACTGTGTCAAAGGCTTTTTGGTAATCTATGAAAGCCACGTATAATTTTCTACTTTTATGACCATATAAATAGGATTGTATCATCGAAACAAGCGTAAATATATGATCCACCGTGCTTACGGAAACCAGCCTGCTCTTCACTTATTTTACCTTCCTTCTCCGCCCATTTATACAATCTCTCATTCAATACTGATGTGAAGACCTTACTAACTGTACTTAGTAGAGAGATACCTCTGTAATTTTCAGGATTAAGAACGTCACCTTTTTTAAGTAAGGGAACAATAACCGATTTGGTCCATGATGAAGGGAAATAACCATTCTCGTAAATTTGGTTAAACAGTTTTGTCAGAAAAGGTGTTATAATCGGCTCGGCCGTTTTCAAAAACTCACTACAAATATCATCTAATCCAGATGCTTTTATTTGATTTTAATTTCTTTATTGCCTGACGCACTTCACTATCCGTTATCTCGTCATCTAAGTCGGGAATGTAATCATTTTCTTTATGCTGGTTTCCGTCATGTTCTAGATCTGAGTCAGCACGTGTCGGTTCGCGGTCTACGGTTGAAAGGATGTTTACAAAATGTGTTTTCCACGTGTCGATTGAGATAGAAGGCCGATCCAAACTTTTTCTTTTAACGCTTCGAATTGTTGACCAAACTTTATTGGAATCATTTTTATTTTGAATTAAAGTATCAAGGACTTCTTTTCTGTAACTTTTTCGTTTCTTCTTTAAAGTATCTTGGTACTCCGATCGTTTCTGTGTGTATGCTCGCTGGTCTGTTGCGCGTCGAGTGCGTTGTAAACAAACCGAGTCGAACCA
The DNA here is from genome assembly GCA_017654935.2 of Phymorhynchus buccinoides. Taxonomy (NCBI): domain Eukaryota; kingdom Metazoa; phylum Mollusca; class Gastropoda; order Neogastropoda; family Raphitomidae; genus Phymorhynchus; species Phymorhynchus buccinoides. The sequence goes on from CM065692.1 coordinate 36,143,224, forward strand.
TTTCTTGGTTTGCCGCGTACGTGCTGAAGGCCAAATCGTGTGCTGCATGCATTGTCCTGCTTTTAAGAGAAGGACCGTAAATTTTTCCACAGCCGAGTCAACATCACTTTCAATATCATTTATTCTGTCATTAAGATTCATCATGGCTTCTTCTGATCTTAGGAATTCCAAAAAACATCAGCTTTACTTACATTCCACTTAATTTTTTGAAAAGGCTCTCGATTAGCTTCTGCATGTGGTTTGTTATTGTGTTTGCAATTCAAACATAAAACAATAGGCATATGCTGGGATTCCACCCTTTTCTCGACATTAAATCGTTTAACATCAGATAATAAATCCACAGAACACAAAACATAATCAATGACGCTGTTTCCGCGTTCAGATAAAAAAGTAAATTGACCATTTTTGTCTCCTTCACATAAACCATTTAAAGGCGTTAAAAGAAACATAGAACATAAACCAATCAAAGTTTTTCCAAAACAATTAACAACATTGTCCACAGTATTTCTCGGATAACATTCCTCACTCTCAGTCACACTCGCCTCATCCATTTCACTGGCTTCTAAACTCCAGTCACCAATCCTGGCATTAAAATCGCCAGCGATCACAAGATAACCGTCTTCTTTTTGTTCATACCTTTCTAGAATAAATTGTTCTAACTTTTGAAGACTGTTTTTAAATTCTTTTGTTTATTGTACTCACTATTTACTGGATGCCAACAGTACATCCTAAATAGACTTTTACACAGTTTAATACAAACAATGTTATCCAGTCCAGTTTCCACAATCTGCATAAAGCGTTCTAATGATTTCTTTATTATTTAATAACACAGTCCCTCCTGATCTTCAGCTCATTTTAGACAGTTTTACACCAGGACTATGAACAACAATAAAGTCTTTGAAATGAATGGAAAAATCAAAATCAGGAAATGTAAACGTTTCAAGAAGGCATACAACATCAAAAGATGTAATGTAACTAATAAAGTCAGGGTCTGTCAACTTAGAAATAAGCCCATCAACATTCCATGAAATGCAAGAAAGCGAGTCATGTTTATTTGTATCGTCATCACGAGTGTTACGTGTATGCGTGTGAGTGGGCATGTTTGTGTCATAAGTGAAAGAACGGCCTAACTTTCATTTTGCTTTGCTTCGTGCTGAAGAAGAGCGAGAAGCACGTGTTTCCTTGGTTCTTGGAAGGCTTGGCATTCAAAGATGTAATGGAATTCGTCTCCCAACACACGGTGTTCGCACTTAGGACAGAATCGTTCGTTGTGTGGGATGTTTTGAATCCGCTTCCACTGACCGGGGCTGGGGGGGGAGTGGGGAAGGGGTGGGGGAGAGTGGGAGCGCGGTGTGACGTTAGGGGAATCCCATTTGTTGGTGGCTGACCGAGGTTTAGAAGGCAAAGCATGGGTAGGAGGAGGTGCGGCATTTGGGGATGGTGCTGGGGTAGGGGTGGCGGCTGTCTGGCGATCCACAGGGGTGACAGGAGCAGGAGATGCCCCAAATGGCGTGGCGTTCCTCGGGTTCTGGGTTGCGTTCCTTTGCGTGGTTGAGGCTTCACGTTGTGGCTTCATGTGTAGTTTTCCATTCAGGAAATAACCGAATTTCCCCTCCCCCTTCAGCTGCCTCAGTTGTGCCGATTGTCTGCGAGTCAGATCCTGTGAGACAGTCAGCTGATCATTTTTTATGTCTGCACGTGCCTCATGGTTCGTCATCAAACGCATGAGGTCCCCCCATCTTTGGAACTTGCGATCACAGGGCGTGAGCGAGAGAGAGAGAGAGAGAGAGAGAGAGAGAGAGAGAGAGAGAGAGAGAGAGAGAGAGAGAGAGAGAGAGAGAGAGAGAGAGAGGGGAGATGCTGAAGATGATGATAATAATGACTGAAGAACCAGTCTTCTATTCAGGTTGTCTTGATGGTCACACATTGCGATTGACATTATTAAATCCATTATTGTTTTCTCAAAATATTGCATGCTTCAATCTACTTTCTGACTTAATAAGTTTATTTGATATTAGATTTGTCGCTTTTGTAATCTAACCATCACTGCTGGAAATATCAGCGAGGTCAAGAAAGGTTAGTTTGACCCCATGTTCGTTCATTTGTTTGTTTTGCTTTATTTTCACATTGTGTAATTATGGGTGGATTAACACCACATTGAATAGATTGAAATCGACGACATATGTATAATAAATATAACTGGATCATTGGTAAAACGTTAGTATTACTATGTACAATTTCGTGTACAAATGGTCATGCTCTGATGAGGGAGGGAGGGAGAGAGAGAGAGAGAGAGAGAGAGAGAGAGAGAGAGAGAGAGAGAGAGAGAGAGAGAGAGAGAGAGAAGAGGAGAAAAAGAGAGAGACAGACAGAGTGAGAGAGACATAGAGAGCTAGAGAGAGGGGCAGAGACGCTGAGACACAGAGAGAGAGAGAGAGAGAGAGAGAGAGAGAGAGAGAGAGAGAGAGAGAGAGAGAGAGAGAGAGAGAGAGAGAGAGAAAGAAAGAAAGAAAGAGAGGGGAGATGCTGAAGATGATGATAATAATGACTGAAGAACCAGTCTTCTATTCAGGTTGTCTTGATGGTCACATATTGCGATTGACATTATTAAATCCATTATTGTTTTCTCAAAATATTGCATGCTTCAATCTACTTTCTGACTTAACTTTAAGTTTATTTGATATTAGATTTGTCGCTTTTGTAATCTAACCATCACTGCTGGAAATATCAGCGGGGTCAAGAAAGGTTAGTTTGACCCCATTAACAGACACGTTTGTTCGTTCATTTGTTTGTTTTGCTTTATTTTCACATTGTGTAATTATGGGTGGATTAACACCACATTGAATAGATTGAAATCGACGACATATGTATAATAAATATAACTGGATCATTGGTAAAACGTTAGTATTACTATGTACAATTTCGTGTACAAATGGTCATGCTCTCATGAGGGAGGGAGGGAGAGAGAGAGAGAGAGAGAGAGAGAGAGAGAGAGAGAGAGAGAGAGAGAGAGAGAGAGAAGAGGAGAAAAAGAGAGAGACAGACAGAGTGAGAGAGACATAGAGAGCTAGAGAGAGGGGCAGAGACGCTGAGAGACACAGAGAGAGAGAGAGAGAGAGAGAGAGAGAGAGAGAGAGAGAGAGAGAGAGAGAGAGAGAGAGAGAGAGAGACAGACAGAAAAAGAGAGACAGACAGAGTGAGAGAGACATAGAGAGCTAGAGAGAGAGGGGACAGAGACGAGAGAGACAGAGAGAGAGAGAGAGAGAGAGAGAGAGAGAGAGAGAGAGAGAGAGAGAGAGAGAGGGGGGTGCGGGGGTGGGAGGGACCAGAGGCGGGATGGGGGCTGAAAGAAAGTGACAACATACATAGCAAGAAGAATCGCGTGTCTTTTGGGTGTCAATCCTTCTATGCCTAATCAATAATATTTGGCACCGTGTAAAAGCTTTGCTGGATGCCATCACAGACCCATTGTCTCCGGCCACCTGTGGTCACAGACACAGATCAGATTAAAGGCGAATAAACTGACAAACGAAAGGTCGAAGATTCACAGATATTGAAGGAAGGTAGGAAGGGAGGAAGGAAGGAAGGAAGGAAGGAAGGAAGGAAGGAACGAACGAAGGAACGAAGGAATGAATGAATAAGGACAGGCGTGAGAATGGGAGTGAAAGAGAAGTATCATGGAGGCTGTATGGGGGAGGTGAGGAGGAGGGGAGAAAGGGAGAAAGAAGGATGTTACGGTGATGAAAATCTGGAAATTAGAAATGATAAAAATCTTAAGTAAAAGTGTGAACATAAGAATGTTCCAAAATTTAAAATAGGAAAAAATAAACGGGGCCGGCAACTGAAATAGTATCCAAAGGGACATAAATAGGTATGAAAAAGTTTCAGTATACTGCTGGCACCGTTCCTCCAGCCTACAGGACTCAAAAGTTAGAGCATTTGAAATGCAATAATAGTAACATTGTTTAAAACTTTTTTTGTCCCCATGTTTTTGAAACGAACATTAAAACCAAAACCAGTTGGTATTTTGACCTATGTTCTAAAAAAACATAAAGAGTGCACTTATCTTTTCTGGGTAGCTGTGACCCACATACAAGTGTCCCCAACTTCAAATTGAGGCTGCTCTTTAAAATCAATTTGGGAGCATTTGTATGGGAGTCAAACCTGGTCAAAACAAGATTTCTTACCAGCTATAAGAGGGAAAACACGTGAGACCCGTGATTTTGACACGTGATCTGGTGGGTCTTTAAACATTTTTCGATTGCATTCACACATCGGGCTGGTCTTCGAAAGTAGGAGCCGAAACTCTTGTTGTCTCCAAGGCGCCGATCACGCGTTCCTGGCACTTTTCATGCATTCACTTGTAAGGCTATATAACTCATGTGCTTACCTTACTGGCATGCATGTATGTATTACTACGCGTTCTGGTTGCGCGAAAGATTCTTAATTCAAGGAAGAAAATATTCCTGTTCCCACACATTACATCAGCGGTCTATGGGCTTTCGAGAAAGACTCCATTGTTATAGGGGATTTTCACCAAGTCCCTTCTTGTGTTGCAGGTAAGTGATTAATGCCGTAAGAAAGATACCTGCTGATAAAAAAAAAGATGAAGTAGTGCAGTGGCGTAGGAACAGGGGTGGGGGAAAGGGAGGCGGCTGCCCCCTGGCTCAGAGGAGGGGTGCAGACATGTCTCCTGCCCCCCCCTACCCTCCCCCCAAAAAAAATTAATAAAAAATTCGAGCAAGCCAGAAAGCAAAAAAAGAGAGAGAGAGAGAGAGAGAGAGAGAGAGAGAGAGAGAGAGAGAGAGAGAGAGAGAGAGAGAGAGAGAGAGAGAGAGACTTAGGCCGGGTTCACATTAGACGTGTAAGTTCCATACAAAAAACCCTAAATAAGTGGAAGAATAATAAAAGTTTAAGCATATAGGGGAAATTCGGACACGTGCGCAAATCTTTTCCCTTGATAGAGAGAGAGAGAGAGAGAGAGAGAGAGAGAGAGAGAGAGAGAGAGAGATTGCGCACGGATTTCCGCATGGAATATCCGCTTATGTGTGTACATGGCCTTAAACCTAAATAGTTTGTATTATAGGGGCACAGTTGCATTGTTTTCAGATTGCTTTATTAGCCCTCTACTTCATTCCAGAATGGTGGGGTATTGCGATTTGTGTCGCTTATTTGGTGTTGCTTTGTTTCTGTCTTCACAATACCCTCAAAACCGCTGCAGAAAGTATCCTCAAAAGTTGTAGGTAGTCTACCAGTGACATAGAACCACAGGGCCTCCCTGTGCGGCTGCCCCTTCTCCTCGCACATTGGGGGGGGGGGGGGGGGCGGGACGGACATGCTCCCCCCCCAAAATAAAGAGAGAGAGAGAGAGAGAGAGAGAGAGAGAGAGAGAGAAAGAGAGAGAGAGAGAGAGAGAGAAATAGAGAGAGAGAGAGAGAGAGAGAGAGAGAGAGAGAGAGAGAGAGAGAGAGAGAGAGAGAGAGAGAGAGAGAGAGAGAGAGAGAGAGAGAGAGAGACTCAGACTCACAAACTTTATTTTACAAGGAAAAGAATTTAGGCTGGGCCTAGTCTTCCATTCTGTCCTTGGTTCTAAACATGCAATACATAACTACTACTATAAATGAACATTGAGACACAGGAACATCGCCAACAACAAAACCCCAACTAACAGTAATATAGCAACGACATGGTAGTCAGAGCATCAACATCAACAATTAAAACAAAGTTTTTTTAGAAAACTAACCAACCAAATAAACAAATAATTGGATGAAAAAGAGAGATAGAGATAGAGAGAGAGAGCGATATATATATATATATAGATAGAGATAGAGAGAGAGAGAGAGAGAGAGAGAGAGAGAGAGAGAGAGAGAGAGAGAGAGAGAGAGAGAGAGAGAGAGAGAGAGAGAGAGAGGATGTTACTTCCCTCTTAACGTCTAATGACGAAGAATTATTGAAATCTGTGGCTAAATTCATAGCTGAGGCGCAGAGGGTGCGACTGAAAGAAGCGGAATAACTCTTAATAGTGAATATACATAAACTAATGATTATGATTGTACCAATTCACGTTATTTTCTATTTGTTTTCTATTTTCTATTATATATTTTCTATTGCATGATGATTGTGTGATTGGCCGAACTTTGTTATTCCTTTCACCCCCCTTGTCACCAGACCCTTGAGGTAATGACAATAAATGTTCAGCGTTCAGCGTTCAGCGTTCTCTCTCTCTCTCTCTCTCTCTCTCTCTCTCTCTCTCTCTCTGATTCTGCTCTTACTTGGCGTGCAGGCTTTGTGCTACAATAACAGAAGAAACACTGTGCTGCCTGACCTGATCTGTTATTGTCTCCCTTGTGCAGCTCACTAGCGTGTATTGTGTTTTCCTTATTTTGTGGAATAAATAGTGGACGCTTTATAGGCTTGATTGATTTTACAATTTTATTGTTTAATTACCTTTCTAGCTCTACCTTTTATTATTACCGCGCTTAAGTTTCCCATCATTGATTAATTTGAACACGTTTGTTTTTGTTTTAAGTTGTTCACTGTTTTCTCCTTAAGTTTAATTCATCCACACAAATTGCTTATTTTTTAATAGATTGTTTTAAAATATTATTATTGGCTTTTTCCTTCATATTGTTGTTTTATCTTTTGTTAGTGATTGTTGTTTTATCTTTTGTTAGTGACTGTTGTTTTATCTTTTGTTGGTGATTGTTGTTTTATCTTTCGTTAGTGATTGTTGTTTTATTTTTTGTTGGTGATTGTTGTTTTTAGGTACTTGTGTTACCATGGCTAATGTAAGCAATAATCCAAAATGGTTATCGAAACCGGGTTTTAAAATCGGTTATTTAAATGCATGCCATCTTTTAAACCAAATTCTATCTTGTCAAACTCTAATACTTGTTTTCATTGTTTCGCTTTTGCCGAGTCTAGGTTATCTGATGTTGTGTCTGACAATCTAATTTCTGTGCCTGGGTATAATGTTATTAGAAAAGATGCTTCAAGTAAGTTACACACAGGTGTGGTGGCATGCATCCACAAATCAGTGAACTATAGACTACGATAGGTACAACATAGAAGGTATCTGGATTGAAATTCGCATAAAGGGTCACACACCAATTATTGTGTGATTTTTATATAGAAACCCCGATGAACGAGTGGAGTGGTTTAATCGTTTTTCATCTATGATGGACAATGTTTCCTTATCCTATACTGATATCATATTGCTTGGTGATTTAAACTTTGATTTACTCAAACCCCATGATAACTGGAAACATATCTATGAATCTTACAATTTATCACAACTTCTTAATAATCCCACCAGAATAACAATACAGACTCAAAACACTCATTGATCATATATACGTCACTAATCCAAAGCACATTGTGGAAACGTCTGTTCCTGTCTTCGGATTAAGCGATCACTTCCCTATAATGTTAACATGGTAAAAAAAAAGGCGTCAAAATCACTAAATTCTCTCATAGGTGTGTATCATTTCGTAGCTACAAATCCTTTAACCCTGAGCATTTCTTATACGATCTATGTACGACCGACTTTTCCACTGTGTTTCAGTACACTGACCCCAATGAAAAATGGTATAATACCTTCATCCAAATATATGATAAACATGACCCCTTTTATAACCAAACATGTCAAGCCTGAAGGTAAGCCCCCATGGTTAAACGATAATATAAATGCGGAAATAAAGACTCGTGAAAGTTTAGTACAAACAACTGGTAAGGACGTGGCTTTTAAAAAGCAGCGAAACAAAATAATAAACATGAAGCGAGTTGCAAAGAAAAAGTATTTTGGTCATCTTATTCAATCTAAAAAAGACTCAAAATCTATCTGGAAAGCAATTAACCAATTATCCTGTAAATTTTCAACACAGTGCGCCCTTGGCTAACGATCTCTCTGTAGAAGAACTCAACAATAATTTCTGTACCATAGCTGATAAAACGATACTAGCCGACTTGGGGGTCACCTTTGCGTCTTTAAATAATTGGGGATAATAGCCTTTCTCAATGCAAAGGTTATAAATATAGGTGTGTCAGTGATAATAGGCGCAGATAACTTTAAGATATAGTTATCAATATGATCTAAGCCGCAACATTTAGAATGCTTGAGTTGAAGTAATCCTTGGTACACCTCATGTACAGCCATATACTGAAAACTGAGTTTAGGACCTAGTTTTTTGTCACAGTACTCTTTCAGTAACAATAGATCGTTAGAACTAGTTCGGTCGGCTAGTATCGTTTTATCAGCTATGGTACAGAAATTATTGTTGAGTTCTTCTACAGAGAGATCGTTAGCCAAGGGCGCACTGTGTTGAAAATTTACAG
>CM065692.1:36156557-36199057 GCA_017654935.2 Phymorhynchus buccinoides
TTTAGCAGAAAACAACAACGGTTGATAAACACGTACGTGCATCTGTGCACGCACTGTATATAATTAGACCGGGTTCACATTAGACGCGTAAGTATTGTAGCTTCACTTAATGCAATCTGGTAAAAAAATTGTGGCGGTACCATAGCCAATGAGGTTTAACCGAGGACGTGGTTACCGCTACACCTATCTGTATTGTTAAAAAACATCGGGACTTTACTGGTGTTGCACTGCCTCCTGCATAGAGTATCTTGATGAACGGACCCATATTGTCAACAACTCTCTGACATCTGGCTCCTTTCCATCTGTGTTCAAAACTGCCATTGTCAAACCACTTCTAAAGAAATCATCCCTTGACCCAAACACTCTCAAGAACTATAGGCCTATATCCAACCTCTCTTTCATATCAAAAATCATCGAGAAATTAGTTCTTCATCAACTCCTAGGCTATCTCAATGAACATCAACTCATCAGTTGTTCACAATCAGCGTACAGGCCATTTCACAGCACTGAAACGGCACTGTTGAAAGTAACTAATGACATTCTCTTAGCTCTTGACTCTGGTGACGCATCTATATTAACTCTTTTGGATCTTTCAGCTGCTTTTGATACTATTGACCACCATATACTCCTTAAGAGGCTTCAAATCACCTATGGAATATCAAGCACTGCTCTGTCATGGTTCTCGTCTTACCTTTCTGGTCGAACTCAGTCTGTCTCCATCAATGACTCATCTTCTGCAATGGTTGGCCTCACATGTGGGGTTCCTCAAGGCTCAGTACTTGGACCAGTCCTCTTCATCATGTACACTAAACCCCTGTCCGAGTTGATCACTTCTCATTCAGTTGATTCTCAGTCTTTTGCTGATGATACACAACTCCACAAGCCTGTATCCCCATCTACCATTCTTCCTTCTATATCTTCACTTGAATTCTGCATTCGCAACATCAAATCATGGATGCTACAAAACAAACTGAAGCTGAATGACGACAAAACGGAGGCCTTGTTCATCCACTCTCCATCTAGAAAACTTCCGTACCCAAAGCCTGATTCCATCTCTGTCTGTGACACTCAAATACCTTTTTCTCCTTCTGCTAGAAATCTTGGCTTCCACATCTCTCAAGATATGAGTGTTGACTCACAAGTTCAAACTATCTGTCGGTCAGCATACTGTGAGCTGCGTCGCATTGGTACGATTCGCCATCTCCTGTCTATAGATACTACTAAAATACTAGTCTGCGCTTTTGTTCTCTCTAAACTAGATTATTGTAATTCACTCTTGTATGGCTGCCCCCAACACCTCATTGACAAGCTTCAAAAAGTCCAGAACTCTGCTGCCAGACTTGTCCTCAAGGTCTCTAAGTATCATCATGTTCAACCACTCCTGATATCCCTTCATTGGCTTTCCATCAAAGCACGTATTGACTACAAAATTTCCACTCTATGTCATTCTTATTTCTCTGGAAATGCCCCTAGCTACATTTCTGACATGCTTTCTGTCTATGCTCCATCAAGGCAATTGCGGTCATCTTCAGATTCCAAAATTCTCTGTGTTCCTAGTACACGAACAAAAATGTTTGGTGAGCGCTCCTTTTCCTTTTCGGCCCCATCAGTTTGGAACTCCTTACCACGCGAAATCCGCCATATCCAGTCCTTGCAATGTTTCAAATCAGCTCTCAAGACCCACCTGTTCAAGCTACATCACAACCTTTAGGCCACATTACTTCTGGACTCTATTCTCACACACACACTCCCCTCCCCCCATATTAGTTTCACTGTGTGTTGACTGCAATGTGTACGTCAGCTTTGTTGCGAGAGAGAGAGAGAGAGAGAGAGAGAGAGAGAGAGAGAGAGAGAGAGAGAGAGAGAGAGAGAGAGAGAGAGAGAGAGAGAGAGAGAGAGAGAGAGAGAGAGAGAGAGAGAGAGAGTGTGTGTGTGTGTGTGTGTGTGTGTGTGTGTTGATGCTTTGTTCAACTGATTGTATTTTGTATTGTGTTTTTTGGGTGGGGTGAGTGGTGGTGATGGTAACGGTGTGTGTGTGTGTGTGTGTGTGTGTGTGTGTGTGTGTGTGTGTGTGTGTGTGTGTGTGTGTGTGTGTGTGTGTGTGTATGTGCCGGTACGTGCGTGTATGTGTGGGTGGGGTGTGTATGTGTATGCCTATTTGCATGTGCGTGAGCGATTATTTCGTGTTGTTGTTGAATTTGTTGCTTCTTAATTTTTGTTGTTGTTAAGCGCATAGAGCTCCACATTGGTGGAGGAATGCGCTATATAAATGATTCACTATTATTATTATTATTATTGCCTCCAGTATTGTTCCCACCATATTTGTATTTACACATGTCCCATATGTATCTGTTCCAGACCGAGAGGACGCAAAGCACCATTTTTTTCTTCTATTAGACGCGTAAGTTCCGTACGGAAAACCCTAAATAAGTGGAAGAAAGAAGGATAAAAGTTTACGCGCATAGGGGAAATTCGGACACGTGCGCAAATCTTTTCCCTTCTTTGTTTTACTTATTTATGGATTGCGCACGGGTTTCCGCATGGAATATCCGCTTATGTGTGTACACGGCCTAAATGTAGACATCCCATACACGGTATAAATATGCTATCAGAGACTGGTACATTATGAACAGCTACAAAATATATACGGGTTCGTTGGTGTATTTTTCATTGAACAAAAATGTGTCAGGATAATATATTATATACATTCGCGCATGTTTATATTTATCGAAGATTTTTTTTTATACGGTTTGCATGCTTCGAGTGTATTGATCCGGTAGCAGGTATCAGTAAAGGCACACGTTCACATTATTCACAAAATATCTCTCATTCCCCATGGAAACACAGTATTAGGCCGCTCACTGTGTTGCCTTGGGGAAATAGTGATATTATGTTAATACTGTTAACACGTACCTTAAGCACTGTTACCTGTTACCTTAAGCACTGCATATCTTCTGACTACGCTAAACCTCTTTAAAATACCCATGGATGTTCTTTCTTCCACACTATTAACAGGAGGCGGTGTTACCACGCTACAGCTCTCTCATTAACGCCACAGAGCCACAAGTCAGCTTACTGTGGGCGGTACCATTCATCACGATATACACTAACGGGACATTAGACACTCAAGACTGCATGAGCGTCACGGGGACAAGAACTTCAAAATAGCCGGATACACGCTTTGGAATAAAATATGACTGAGTTTTGGATGTTGTAAATACAAAGAAAATAGCATAGCAGGCTGTGATTCCATACTGTTCGTTTTAGTCTCCTCAGCATAAGGTAGCAAAACCTTATGCTGAGGAGACTAAAACGAACAGTATGGAATCACAGCCTGCTATGCTATTTTCTTTGTTAGTCCCCGAGCCGAAGGTTCGGGGAGCTATTGTTTTTGTCTGGTCCGTCCGTCCGTCCGGTGTCCGTCCGTCCCGTCCGTCCGTGCCTCCGTCCGTCCGTCCGGCTATTCGTCCGTTTTTCTCAAAAACTATTCAGTCTATCATCATCAAATTTGGTATACTAGTTTGCCAAGATGCAAGCTATGTGAATGCCCAAGATGTACCAATGTGCAATGTTGATCATTTTGGGCGGAAATGTTGCCCAAAATGTACCAATTGGTACATTTGGGGCAATGCTTGTTCATTTTAAAGAAGAAACTATAAGGTTGAAGGAAAAACCTAATGGATTGAATGTTATCTGCTTGCCAAACTACAAACGGGCATGATGAAACCTAATGCATTGTGGATATAGCCAATGTTCAATGACAATGCCCATTGGCCAGGTTCGTGTAAATTGCAAATTTCTCTGTATTTCTCTGCTTCTTCAAATGACACTCTTCTTCTTCTTCTGCGTTCCACATCTTAATGTGGTTGCGTGTGAGCTTGTTTCATATTTTCACAATTCGGTTGCGTAATGTTTCAGGGGTACTTCTGTACCCTTTACAACGTAGATGACCAAAGGCTAGTACAAAAGACCAGTGGACTGAAAGTAGTGTTTTACGTCCTCTTGGCCAAGTGGCCACATGGGACATTTATAAATGTGCATCCCAAAAGGGATGCGATGGTTTTTATAAATGTGCTTCCCAAAAGGGATGCGATGGTTGTATACAATTAGACCAGTGGATATACATTCACTATTTGACACTGCATTCGTGTGCTTTATGCGCTTCTGTCATTCTTACAATGTACATAACGTAGATGACCACTGATCAAAAAGAGTGACCAGTTGTCAGTTTGAAGTAAATGTCATAAATTCAGTTTTTGACTCTGTATTGATGTGCTTCTGTGCGTTTTATAACGCAAATTACCAGTGGTCAGACAATGACCAGTGGTCAGCTTGATAAAAACCCGTGTTTTAGCTATTTAAATCCATATTGATGCTTTATAAGTGTTTCTGTGCTTTTTATAACGTAGATGACCATTGGTCAGTAAGAGTGACCAGTGGTCCGTTTTATGTAATTTTCATATTTTCACAATTTGACTTCGAATTGATGTGACAATTTACTTAAATTGGCTGATGGTCAGTTGATTTAGAGATAAGCATTGACTCTTATTAGCTTGGGTTATGTGTATGCTTACTGTTGAGAGTGGCCATTTGTCATTTGCATTATAAAAAAGATAATAATTAGGCGACGTACAATGAACTGTTAAATATCAAATTAGATCTTTATCTAAAGTGACAATTGAGCCTCCGTCCCCCTTTCTTTCTCTCTCTGGCGTGCGCGTGCGTGTATGTGTGTGTCTTTTTTTAATAGTTATTTTGTTCTGTTATAGTAAATTTGTGTGTGTTATGCATACTGCGGCGTGTTGTGGTGTTGTGTGTTCGCAGGCATCAATAATCAAGTAAGCATTCAATCGCACCAAAGCCACACAATGGATTATATCTTTGTGCCGTTTCACTTCTATTACTGAAACATAGATCACATGCTCGATGGTTCACCATCGTTAGCAACCATTGCAAAAATGTATTCAGGAATGTGATTGTAAATGGAAACGTTTCGATCACGTTTTTAGATGATGTAATTAAGATTCATCGTCAATACATGGGTTACCTTGTCTCGATGCAATAGTTGGCATACATTTGCAAAACTTGAATCGAATACGCCTGCTGAACACAGAGCTCTCTCTATCACACACACACACACACACACACACACACACACACACACACACACACACACACACACACACACGCACACGCGCGCACACACACACACACACACACACACACACTTATTCGTTGTTCAGGTGATCTGCAAGCAAAATCGAGGCTGTAGGTGGCCATTGATTGCGCAGGGTGATTGCAGAACATATTCATTAAATACATTCTTACCAATAAATCTAATTAAATGCGCTATTAAAAATCCTATGAAGACAATTTTCCGATTTAGAATCTTCCTAAGGCTCCCATGCTTTTTACATCTTCTTCTTCAGACGGGCATACTCATAAAAATATGACATCAATACGCATTTGAAAAAAGGGGGGGGGGGGGGGGGTAATATGGCATGTACATGAAACTGACCACTTGTCAGCTGCATTGTAAGAGGCAGAGAATCACCCATAACACATCAGATGCAGTCAAATTGTGAAAATACAGAATTTACATCAAACTGACCACTGGCCATTCTTGCTAACAGCTGGTAATCTACGTTGTAAAACGCACAGAAGCACTTACAAAACATCAATACGAAGTCAAATTGTGAAAATATGAACTATAAAACTGACCACTGGTCACTCTTACTGACCAATGGTCATTTACGTTATAAACAGCACAGAGTATGTTATAAAGCATCAATACGGATTTAAATAGCGAAAACACAGGTTTTCCATCAAGCTGACCACTAGTCATTGTCTGACCACTGGTCATTTACGTCATAAAACGCACAGAACCACTTATAGCACATCAATACAGAGTCAAAAACTGAAGTTATGATATTTACTTCAAACTGACCACTGGTCACTCTTTTTGACCAGTGGTCATCGACGTTATTAAAAGCTAAGAAGCACTTATAACTCATCATAAGTTAATTAATGAAATTGCGGCCGGGTTTTTCATCAAACTGACCACGAGTTATATATGTTACGCGTAATGTGAACAATTGCCTAATGTTAACATTATGCAATAATTTGCCTAATTCGCTTGCCTAATGTGTAAAACATGTCAAGATTAGGCAGATATTTGCGTAATGTTAACATTAGACAACTGCTTTTCGCCGAATGTGAACAGACTTGCATAATGTGGACAGAAATATATATATATATCTCTCTCTCTCTCTTTCAGAGCACCATGATAAGTATTAACTTCACACAATTGATTTTATTTGAATGTCTTGAAAACAAAAAATGATAAATTTTTAAAAAAATAAGAAAAAAATATAAATCGTATTTCTCAAAAAGAAGGAATTTTTGCACCAGCACATACAATTTGGTAAATGGTTAAGGTAAGTCATGATGTAAGCGTACTTATAGCTTCCATCGGGCAGGGTTTGGAAAGTGATCAAGTCAACTTGTCCTCTGGAAAAGACAGCATGGCTTCGGACCGGCTTCACAACGAAAGTTTTCGCGATCTTTCTCGATTTCTTCTCCTGACATGATTCACAAAACGAGATGAACAGACGGCATGCTTCTTGAGTTATATTGCCCCACTTCTTTTTTGCCTCCATAAACGTTTTCTTTTCACCACCATGCCCGACAGCTTTATGAGCAGAATCAATTATCATAAAAACATCTTCAAATGCAGCAATGAATTCCAGTTCTTCTCCCGTGTCTGTGTTTGATCAATCTGTCACAATCTCCAACGCGAAGTACTTCAAATCTCCGTTTCACATTAAATTCGTAAACACTTTTTGCGCCCACAGATTGAATCCTCAGATCTTGTAATATTTTCTGGCACTGTGCTTGGGTATGAATAACGGAGTTGTCTGCTTTTCCTTTAAGCTTTTCTGATAGCTTTTTTTCAAACTGGGCTTTGATATCCATCTTGCAACTGACGGTATTATTTTTTAAATAAAAGCAAAGAACTAATAAAGTCGTGAAGCGAAATGAGCTCACTTCTTGGGTGTCGTTTTCAGCTGTTTTGCGGCACGAAAACAAGTCATGTTCCAGTTCACACCATGTTTTTGATCAACAACAGAGAGAGTTGGGGGGTGGGGGGAGTGAACTTACACTCACTTCCTTTACATTAATTTTTGCATGATTGACGTGACAATCTTAAGTTTTGGATTCATTTGTTTGTTCGGAGGCTGAAAGCATAAAAACAATTATCTTTCTAGCCAACATCCATCCCCCCTTTTGCTCATGTTCACATCAGGCAAAAACACGCCTATTGTGTACACAGGATGTCTGTTCACATTAGACAACAACAAAAACACGCCCATTGTGTACACAGGATGTCTGTTCACATCAGGCAACAACAAAAACACGCCTATTGTGCACACAGGCAAAAAAGAAGTGGGGCAATATAACTCAAGAAGCATGCCGTCTGTTCATCTCGTTTTGTGAATCATGTCAGGAGAAGGCAACAACAAAAACACGCCTATTGTGTACACAGGATGTCTGTTCACATTAGGCAACAACAAAAACACGCCTATTGTGTACACAGGATGTCTGTTCACATTAGGCAACAACAAAAACACGCCTATCGTGTACACAGGATGTGTGTTCACATTAGTCAAAATGCTCCTGCCTAATGTGAAAGCGTTGCCTAATGTCAACATTATGCAAGTTAGTTGCCTAATGTTAACATCTGGAAAATGATCCTGCCTATTGTTGCCTAATGTTAACATTAGGCAACTGTTCACATTACGCGTAACATATATATAATCTGCAAATTATATCAAATTTGTGGTCAGCACCCGTGGTCAGCATGAGTGACTTATATGAAAAACTGCATCAAACTCTTGCTGACCAGTTATAAAAGAACAAAAGCACTTATAACATAAAAAAAGAGTTAAAAAGTAAAAGCATGGATTTATCATTAAACTGACCACTGGTCATTATTGTCCTGACCACAGGTCATCTACGTTGTAAAAAGCACAGCACTATAGAATAAAATGGTTAAATAGTGAATATATTTTTCTTAATGTCCACTGATCTTTTGTACTAACCATTGGTCATCTACGTTGTAAAGGGTACAGCAGTATCCCTGAAACATCATTACGCAACCGAATAGAAATATTTTTGCAATTTACATCAAAATGACCATTGGTCACGTTGGTCATCGACGTACTTTGTACATAGATAGTCATTAGAAGAAGCAGGCGCACAGAGAAATGTGCTATTTACACGAAAGTGGCCAATGGTGATTGTCACTGAACTTATATCCACAATGCATTACGTTTTAACATCATCATACCCGTTTGTAGTTTTGTCCTTCAACTCGGTTCTTTAAAATGAGCAAGCATTGCCCCAAATTGGTACATTTTGGGCAACATTTCCGCCCACAATGTACCAAAATTGCACATTGGTACATTTTGGGCATTCACAAAGCTATCCACTGATGTATTTAGTTTTACATTAAGGTCAAGGTCGCGCCAGTTACGGGGTTCAAACCCCCGAAACACATAATCGCTAATATCTCGCGAAGTTTTGCATGTATTTCAATGCAGTTTTTTTCACAACATTTCTTGATGAATGGTCTATAACACAGTTGTCATGAATTTTTCTGTGCGCTCGTGTGTGCATGATCGCGCGCGCTCAAATCACGGGTCCGAACCCCAAGGCTATATATAAAAAAAAAACTATTCAGTTACGTGCAGTTTTGATGCGTTTTTATGTAGTTACGTGCTGTTTTGATGCGTTTTTATGTATGTGTACAACCGACACATTCCGATTTCGGAGTAGCTCGGCGATGCACTTGTTTTTTGTTGTTGTAAAGAAGAACAAAAACAAAGTAACAAGAGGCAAAGCCTTCAAGGCTCACTCTGTGTTTTTTGGGAGATAGATCTAAATGCCAAATCGTTTACGTAAAAAACACCTCCATACCAAAGTTTTGCTGGACTCGTCAGCTTGATGTGATATATCACCCTACAAAATGTTAAGCAAATCCGTGCAGCGGTTCATGTAATATTGTGATAGACATAATTCAAGGTCAAAGGTCAAGGTGATCATGGTCACCGAGGTTGACAACACTTCGCATTCCATTTTATCTTAAGCTAGTCTAGCTGCTTGCCAAAGTTTGGCACTGTTTCTGCCAGGATATAAAAGAAATGGCCCCAAAAAATAATTGATTATGTTCAAGGTCAAAGGTCAAAGTTAAGGTCAAGAAAGTAAAAGTCACTGTATATACCATATTACCTTAGGCTAAACACACTACCATGCCAAATGTGGGGACTTTAACTGCAAAACTGTGAAATATATGGCCAAGACAAAAATTAAAGGTCAAAGGTCAAGGCCGTTGGTTAATTTCAATATGCAAATCATCTTTCTTGAAAGCTTGCATAAACATATATGTGTATGCAAAGTTTTAACAATGTACGCCTTGTATTTCCCGAGAAAAAGCCAACGCTAAAGTTCTTTTTCTTGTCAAGCACCATTTCTGTGGAATTCTCTGCCTTCTCCTCTCCGACACTCCAACTCAGTCTCCTCATTCAAAACCTCTCTTAAAACCCATCTTTTTCCTGCTGCGCCCTAAATATTTGATCAGTTATCTATCGTTGTGTGCACGTGAGGGAAGATTGATTTAAGAGGTTTGTGCTGTGTTTTGTGTACGAAGCGTGTGTGTGTGTGTGTGTGTGTGTGTGTGTGTGTGTGTGTGTGTGTGTGTGTGTGTGTGTGTGTGTGTGTGTGTGTGTGTGTGAGCATGAATGTGTGCTTGTGTGTATTTTGGTTTTGTGGGTTGTGTGTGCACGCATGTGTGTGTTTGTGTGCGTTTCTGTGTGTCTGCCTGCGTGCGTACGTTGTGTGTGTGGGTGTTTGTGTATGTGTGTTGGTGTATGTGGTCAGTCCATGCGGCTCAGTTGCTGTGGCTTACCGAATGGGGTATGAACGAGTTGGCGTCAATAATTGTGTGTTTGTGTGTGTGTGTTTGTTTGTGTGTGTGTGTGTGTGTGTGTGTGTGTGTGTGTGTGTGTGTGTGCGTGTGTGCGCGTGTGTGTGTGCGTGTGCGTGCGCGTGTGTGTGTGCGTGTGTGTGTGTGTGTGTGTGTGTGTGTGTGTGTGTTTGTGTGTGTGCGTGTGTGTTAGAGAGAGAGAGAGTTGCTTTGCATATGCGCTGTTGGTGGTTGGTGTCACTCTTGAATGTTGTTTTTTGTTATCTGTTGATGAATAATTGATTGTAAAGCGCTTTGGGCTCATCTGAGGTAAAGCGCTATATAAATGTACTGTTATTATTATTATTATTAACACACACACACACACAGACAGACAAACAGACAGACAGATATCCAGACACCCGGAAAACCGAAGAAACATGAGAACATAGACTCGCTTCGTGTCGTTGACATGAGTGTGCCAACAATGTTTCAATAGCGTTTTAATAATTAAAAAAATGGAGATCTGGTCTGGTATCATTCAAGTAAAATGTCATTATTGCTTAGGACTAACCTACATATCACTGGAATGCATTGTTTAAGTTATTGTCTTTTTTGTTGTTAATTAGCAGCATTGTTTAAAAACAACCACCAGACTTTGACCTGCTATTTGGAGTTGATATCTTTCGAAGCATCTTCCCCTTTGAAATAAATACCTCATGCATAAAAAAAAAGGGAAAAAAGGGGGGGGGGGGGGCGCAAACACACACACATAAACGCACGCGCACACACGCACACACTCACACACACACGCGCGCGCACGCACACGCACGCACGCACGCACGCACGCACGCACACGCACACACCTGTCTTTTACTCTTCACACACACGGTACAGCTCACTGACCAATCGTGGTTTATATCGAAGGACACAGCGGACGTGGACATTCCTCAGGATTAATTCAATGCGGCATGCTAGCCCATTAAGGAAGGAAGAGGATAGAACAAAGAGAACCAGAAATAGATAGGGTCATGGAAATTGCCAGTTTGCACGAATGCACGAACACTGGTAGTAAACCATCATCTCTAACAACGCTGAGTTACAACGTATTTTTTTAATCTGTGGGCAATAACACATCAAAATAGTATCTGCTCGTGGATTGATCTTAATGGTTACCACAAATCTTTTCTCAGTTGTGTAAATCTTTTATTGTCAACCAATCAATCAATAATGTAACTATTATGTCCTCAAGTCACGAATCAAGAATCCCGTAGTCAGGATGACCGTAGGGGCGCTTCTGAAGACTCCACAACCAGCCTCTTCCACTCTTCCCGGTTCTCTGCTTTTCTTAGTGTGTTTTTCAGCTCCAGGTCCGTTCACTCACGGATGTTGTCTTCCCATCTCTTCTTCTGTCTGCCTGTTCTTCTTCCTCCTTGGACTGTGCCCTGTAGGATTGTATTGGCAAGGCCTGATGAACGGGTAACATGTCCATGCCATTTCAATTTGCGTCTTCTGACAAGGGTCAGTTAACAGTTAACATATGGTCCAATTGCATTTTCAATTCGCCTTTTGACTTCTTTATTGATGATGTGATCCTTGTAGGAAATGCCGAGGATTTTTCGGAAGCATCGCATCTCAACTGCTCTGATGTTTGCTGTCAAGGTCCATGATTCGCATGCATATAGAAATATTGACATGACCAGTGAGCGCATCAGTCTGATCTTTGAGCGGACAGCGATGTTCTCGTCTTTCCAGATGGTTTTGAGCTTGATCATTGCAGCAGAGGTCTGGGCTATCCCGGAGAGTACTTCGGGCTTGGATCCTTCGTCTGATACAATTGCTCCTAGGTATTTGAAGCTGTGTTCTGTCTCAAGCTTCTGATTATTGACCCTTATGTTGGTATTGATGCCGTTGGAGCTGTTGGTCATCAATTTGGTTTTCTCTGCACTTATCTCCATGCTGTATGCTGAAGAGGTCTTCTCGAGGTGGTTCACCAAGTCGACTAGCTCCTGTTCTTGTCCGGCTAGTCCGTCTATGTCATCGGCAAAACGTAAGTTTGTGATTGTTATGCCCCCGCTTTATGATCTTCCAGTGCGTCAGTCAAGTACAGGATAATTTTCTTGCGGCACGTCACACACACATATAAAAGAAACAACACAAATTAATAACGACAAAATAAACGCGTGCATTAATTTTGTTTTTACAAAAACTCCCATGCCAAATCTCTCATATTTAATATTCCGAGTTATGTCCACTTCCCCTGCCCCCCGCCCCCCCCCCCCCCCCCCCCTTACAATGTTCTAACCCACACTTATTTACTCCCTCTCTATGGCCTCATTATTGTATGTAGTGATCTAGATTTTCAATAAAATACCAGGTTCAGAGAGGATATAGCATACTATGATACAGCCCACCCCATACGACTTCTCTCCCTGCTATCGGCCCGCAGCAAATCTCTTACCATGGGTGTACAAACATGTGCGCAAGGTCTATTAGATATCAACAGACAAGAAAGAAAATAAAGAAAATGTGTCGTGAAGGAATATATTGCTAATAAACAGCATACAACATAACTATAACTGAATAAGGCATATACTCTACGTTTATTATCATTTACTTAATTATTAGGAACACAGCTTTAGCTTTTATCTAGTGCCTTTTGGTACAATAATATTTTCAATGAAATGTTATCGAAAGACACGATCATACTAATGTAATGTGAAAAGTTCCCTACAAACTAAAAAGGAATTGTGTTTACAATTTCAGACCAACTGTTTACATTGTTAATGAAGATTAGAGACAAATCTGTTACATATAGCATACATGATCAAATTTAGTTTACAGTTTCAGACCAACTGTTTCTAGATACATTGTTAATGAAGATTAGAGACAAATCTGTTACATATAGCATACACACATTGTTAATGAAGATTAGAGACAACTCTGTTACATATAGCATACACACATTGTTAATGAAGATTAGAGACAAATCTGTTACATATAGCATACACACATTGTTAATGAAGATTAGAGACAAATCTGTTACATATAGCATACACACATTGTTAATGAAGATTAGAGACAAATCTGTTACATATAGCATACACACATTGTTAATGAAGATTAGAGACAAATCTGTTACATATAGCATACACACATTGTTAATGAAGATTAGAGACAAATCTGTTACATATAGCATACACACATTGTTAATGAAGATTAGAGACAAATCTGTTACATATAGCATACACACATTGTTAATGAAGATTAGAGACAACTCTGTTACATATAGCATACACACATTGTTAATGAAGATTAGAGACAAATCTGTTACATATAGCATACACACATTGTTAATGAAGATTAGAGACAAATCTGTTACATATAGCATACACACATTGTTAATGAAGATTAGAGACAAATCTGTTACATATAGCATACACACATTGTTAATGAAGATTAGAGACAAATCTGTTACATATAGCATACACACATTGTTAATGAAGATTAGAGACACATCTGTTACATATAGCATACACACATTGTTAATGAAGATTAGAGACACATCTGTTACATATAGCATACACACATTGTTAATGAAGATTAGAGACAAATCTGTTACATATAGCATACACACATTGTTAATGAAGATTAGAGACAAATCTGTTACATATAGCATACACACATTGTTAATGAAGATTAGAGACAAATCTGTTACATATAGCATACACACATTGTTAATGAAGATTAGAGACAAATCTGTTACATATAGCATACACACATTGTTAATGAAGATTAGAGACAAATCTGTTACATATAGCATACACACATTGTTAATGAAGATTAGAGACAAATCTGTTACATATAGCATACACACATTGTTAATGAAGATTAGAGACAACTCTGTTACATATAGCATACACACATTGTTAATGAAGATTAGAGACAACTCTGTTACATATAGCATACACACATTGTTAATGAAGATTAGAGACAAGTCTGTTACATATAGCATACACACATTGCTAATGAAGATTAGAGACAAATCTGTTACATATAGCATACACACATTGTTAATGAAGATTAGAGACAAATCTGTTACATATAGCATACACACATTGTTAATGAAGATTAGAGACAAATCTGTTACATATAGCATACACACATTGTTAATGAAGATTAGAGACAAATCTGTTACATATAGCATACACACATTGTTAATGAAGATTAGAGACAAATCTGTTACATATAGCATACACACATTGTTAATGAAGATTAGAGACAAATCTGTTACATATAGCATACACACATTGTTAATGAAGATTAGAGACAAATCTGTTACATATAGCATACACACATTGTTAATGAAGATTAGAGACACATCTGTTACATATAGCATACACACATTGCTAATGAAGATTAGAGACAAATCTGTTACATATAGCATACACACATTGTTAATGAAGATTAGAGACACATCTGTTACATATAGCATACACACATTGTTAATGAAGATTAGAGACAAATCTGTTACATATAGCATACACACATTGTTAATGAAGATTAGAGACAAATCTGTTACATATAGCATACACACATTGTTAATGAAGATTAGAGACAAATCTGTTACATATAGCATACACACATTGTTAATGAAGATTAGAGACAAATCTGTTACATATAGCATACACACATTGCTAATGAAGATTAGAGACAAATCTGTTACATATAGCATACACACATTGTTAATGAAGATTAGAGACAAATCTGTTACATATAGCATACACACATTGTTAATGAAGATTAGAGACAAATCTGTTACATATAGCATACACACATTGTTAATGAAGATTAGAGACAAATCTGTTACATATAGCATACACACATTGTTAATGAAGATTAGAGACAAATCTGTTACATATAGCATACACACATTGTTAATGAAGATTAGAGACACATCTGTTACACAAGAAACAGAATGAAAGACAAAGGGAAGAAACGCTAGAGCAAGAAATACAGGAATTGGAAAAAAAAGAATAAAGAAAACGAACGATTTTATCTTTTAGAGGACAATAAATCGGAACTAGTATAAATTAAAAAAAACGAAAATGGAAGGAATCCTCCTAAGATCAACAGCAAGGTGGGCATTACATGGGGAAAAGGTACATCAATATTTTTGCTCTCTTTAAAAAAGACACTTTGTCAGTAGACAAATGCTAAAAGTAGTAACAGAGGACGGTCGTACATTGTCAGAAAGAGATTATATGCTTGAAGAAACTAGATTATATTACAAAAACCTTTATAGACCAAAAGAAACGCTAAATATACCACCAAATTACATATCTGATCTACCAAAATTAAGTAAAGATGAGTCTGACGCACTGGAAGGAAAAATAACCAGAGAAGAAGCATCAAAAGCACTGAACAACATGAAAAACGACAAAAGCCCAGGTAGTGACGGTTTTACCACTAACTTTTTCAAATTTTTCTGGAAGCAACTCGCAGATTTCATTGTTCGATCACTAAATGAAAGCTTCATCAAAGGTTGTATGTCAATCACTCAAAGAGAAGGGGTTATAATTTGTTTACCAAAGGGGGATAAACCAAGAGAATATTTGAAAAATTGGCGACCAATTACCCTCTTAAATGTTACCTACAAAATTGGATCTAGTTGCATAGCAAACAGAATAAAAAATGTTCTACCAAAATTAATTCACGAAGATCAAACAGGATTCATAGCGTGAAGATACATTGGTGACAACATACGCATTATATGTGACTTAATTCATTATGTTCAAAAAAGAAATTTACCTGGACTTTTGGTCTCAATTGACTTTGAGAAGGCCTTTGACTCAGTAAATTGGAAATATATGCAAAGTGTCTTAGAAATGTTTGGCTTTGGGAAGGATATAGGTCAATGGGTAAACATGATATCAAATCTTA
This sequence comes from Phymorhynchus buccinoides, assembly GCA_017654935.2. Taxonomy (NCBI): domain Eukaryota; kingdom Metazoa; phylum Mollusca; class Gastropoda; order Neogastropoda; family Raphitomidae; genus Phymorhynchus; species Phymorhynchus buccinoides. Next base: position 36,172,465 of record CM065692.1, read on the forward strand.
TGTTGTAGTAAATGGAAAATTATCACAAAGCTTTCCCGTAGGGCGGGGTTGTATGCAGGGGGATCCGATTTCACCTTATTTGTTTGTACTTTGTGCAGAACTATTAGCTTAAAAAATTCGTGAAGATAAAGACATAAAAGGAATGCAGATAACTGACTCAGATTTTAAAATTACCCAGTTTGCCGATGACACATCATTTATGCTGGAGGGTGACGAAAAATCATATGAAAAACTGTTTTTGATGCTTGAAGAATTTCAAGAAATATCTGGCCTAAAACTTAACTTTGAAAAAACTATTAACGTATGGTTAGGCTGCAAAAAGAACTCAGATGTCGAATATTTACGAAATAAAGAAATGAAATGGAATCCGCCTAAGTTCAAAATCCTAGGACTCTCGCTAACAAATGATCTATTAAATATAACTCAAATTAACATGGTTGACAAAATGTATGAAGTCAAAACATTGTTTAAAATCTGGCCAAAAAGAACATGTACCCCTTTAGGCAAGGTAGCTGTTTTAAAATCTTTAGTTCTTTCAAAATTAGTTTATTTATGGATATTACTACGAAATCCACCAGACAGTGAAATACAGAAGCTACAAAAATTATGCTTCGAATTTGTATGGGATCAAAAACCTGATAAGATCAAACGAATTCTCTCAATTCATGACATTGAAAATGGAGGCATAGCAATCCCAAACATACAAGCATAACAACAACAACAACATACAGTATTTATACGGCGCGGAATCTTGATAGAAATCAAATCAAAGCGCACACACACGTTAGCATTCAAAGCGCATTCAAACAAAAACGCAATACAAAGCGAACACACACGCATAACATAAATGGAATATAGCAGAAACAGACCTAATGGCAAGAGAGAGAAGAGAAAGAGAGCGGAGCTTTAATGACAGGGGAACAGGTGGGTTTTGAGGTTAGCTTTGAAAGCAGAGAGAGTCGGTCGCTAACGGAGGGAGAGAGGAAGTTTGTTCCAGGAGGTCGGTCCTGAGACAGCAAAAGAGCGCCGACCAACAGTTGAAAGCTTATACCTAGGGATCTGGAGAGAAAGAGGGTCAGAAACTGAACGTAAAGTTTGAGCTGGCGTATAGATGGAAATATTGTCGCAGAGGTAAGATGGAGCAGCTTTATGAATAGATTTATAGCAAAGTGTGTTTAATTTATACTCAATTCTGTCTGCGACAGGAAGCCAGTGCAAAGAACGCAGAAGAAGGCTAACATGATCGAACTTTTTCTTCCTAAGGATAAGACGAGCAGCTGTGTTTTAAATACGCTGGAGACAAGATAGAGAAGAGACTGATAGGCCAGAAAGGAGAGCACTACAGTAGTCAATACGAGATAGGATGAGGGAAGTAACAAGCTTTGCTGTTGCTTCATCTGAGAGGTATTTACGAATATAGCTGATGCGACGAATTTGATAATAGCAGGACTGAGTCAGGAAACTGCATGGAAAGAGTATTGTCCAAAATGACACCTAAGTTTTTGACAGAGTCTGAGAGGGGAATGACATTGTTACCCAGTTGGAGTGACTCTATGGAAACAGAGGCTAGTTTGTTTTTTGTCCCTACAACATTGCTTCGTTTTTTTACCTTAACTGAAGTTTATTTTGAACCATCCAAGTTTGAATATCAATATAGCAGTTGCTACTTTCTGTAAGAATGGAATCTAGATCTTCAGGGGCTGTACTGTTTTGGAGTTGTGAGTCATCTGCATAGAAGTGATGCTTCATGTTGTGCTGGTCGATGACATTGGCAAGAGGTGACGTATACAAAGTAAACAAGACAGGACCAGACCCCTGGGGGACTCCACAAGGAAGCCTAACCTGTTCAGACTGACGACCATTGACCAGAACTGATTGAAAACGATCAGAAAGGTAAGAGGAAAACCAAGAAAGAGCAGGGCCCTTAATTCCAAAAGTATGTTCAAGACGAGACAGAAGAATGGAGTGGTCTATGGTATCAAAGGCAGCAGAGAGATCAAGAAGTGTCAAAAGAGAGATTTGACCAGCATCAGAAGCAAGTAAAAGGTCATTGACGATTTGAAAAAAGGCTGTTTCAGTACTGTGGTTGGTTCTATAGGCAGACTGATAAGGATGATGAAGATTGTTTGAGGATAGATGATCGTTAAGTTGTTTCAGAACAGTCTTCTCAAGGAGTTTGGAGAGAAAAGGGAGGTTAGATACAGGTCTGTAGTTTTCCAGATTGTTCTTCTTGAGAAGGGGCCTTTCAAGAGCGGTTTTGAAAGCAGAAGGACACACACATGAAACTAAAGAAGAATTGATGATGTTGGTGATTGATGGCAGAAGGTGTTGATAGATTTGTGAGAAAAGAGAGGCTGGGATGGGGTCAAGATCACAGGATTTAAAATGCATTTCTTTCAAAGTAGAAAGAACTTCGGTCTCAGACATCGGCTTGCCCGCCGTTTTGTCCAAATTCCGCCGTTTTGTCTATAGACAAAACGGCGGGGCTAGAACCGCCGTTTTGTTCAAATTTTCTATTATGATTTGGACAAAACGGCGGTTCAACAATCCGCCGTTTTGTCTATAGACAAAACGGCGGTTTGGACAAAACGGCGCCCGATTTTGAACCGCCGTTTTGTCCAAATGAAAATTGGAGTTATAAAAACTCATTCTTGACAAGTTCTCATTAAAAATAAATAAATTGTTAAATAAAATGAATAACAAGCTGACCACTGACACTGGTCACTTTGGCCTAATTTTACCGTTTCAATGCTAATTAGTGTATTAGGAGATCATATGAACAATTGTTGATGTGGTTGACCAGTGGTCAATGTCACTGACCAGTGGTCACTTTGGCCTATTTTCACTGTTTGACTGCAAATTAGTGTATTAGGAGTTCAAATGAACAATTTTTGATGTGGTTGACCAGTGGTCAATGTCACTGACCAGTGGTCACTTTGGCCTATTTTCACTGTTTGACTGCAAATTAGTGTATTAGGAGTTCAAATGAACAAATTTTGATGTCGTTGACCAGTGGTCAGGGTCACATTGGCCTATTTTTTTAATGTGGTTGACCATTGGTCAGTTCACTGACCACTGGTCAACCACATCAAACCTTGTTCATTTGAACTCCTAATATACTAATTTGCAGTCAAACAGTGAAAACAGGCCAAAGTGACCACTGGTCAGTGACATTGACCACTGGTCAACCACATCAAAAATTTTTCATTTGAACTCCTAATACACTAATTTGCAGTAAAACGGTGAAAATAGGCCAAAGTGACCACTGGTCAGTGACACTGACCACTGGTCAACCACATCAACAATTGTTCATATGATCTCCTAATACACTAATTAGCATTCAAACGGTAAAATTAGGCCAAAGTGACCAGTGTCAGTGGTCAGCTTGTTATTCATTTTATTTAACAAAGATTTTTTTAAAAATGAGAACTTGTCAAGAATGAGTTTTTATAACTCCAACTTTCATTTGGACAAAACGGCGGTTCAAAATCAGGCGCCGTTTTGTCCAAACCGCCGTTTTGTCTATAGATTGTTGAACCGCCGTTTTGTCCAAATCATAATAGAAAAATTGGACAAAACGGCGGTTCTAGCCCCGCCGTTTTGTCTATAGACAAAACGGCGGAATTTGGACAAAACGGCGGTTAACAGACACCAGTGAATGATGGGTCTGGAATAGTTGTTTGAAAAGGCATGGAGTCGATTTTTGATCATAGATCAAAATCTTGGTGGAGAAGGAGGAAAAGGTTTCTGGCAGTTTGTCAGGACTGATATTTGATGACAGAGGACTTGATTTCTTATTGCCTAGGAGATCAGACATGGTGGAGAACAGGACCTTTGTTGTGTTGGCTTCAAGAATTTTAGATGAGAAATAGCTTGTTTTTGTCTTGGCCAGAAGAAGAGTGAAGATGTTAGGGAGAAACTGATATATCTGACGATGTATTTCTAGTTTTGAGGCCCGCACTAGCCTTACGACTAGTGCGTTTACTTACTCTAAGTTCAGGCGTGTACAAGGGAGCGCAGGGAGATCGGGCACAACACGAGTGGATGGGGGAGCGTGTTTATCAAGCAAGTTACTCATAGTAGAATTAAATGTCGAGGCAGGGTCGTCGGAAATACTCACGTTAGAAAGGAGTTCTGTTGCCCCTGAACTAAAAGTATGAATATCTATAGACTTGAGATTACGGCGCGTGACCGTACGTTTATTTCTGGGAGTTTTGGAAAGATTAAGACTGACACTGATAAAACAAGTTGGTCGGAATCACGCGCGATTAGCCAGTCAATGATGTGGCCATTGTTGTGTGTAGGCTCAGTTACAAGCTGAGAGAGGGAGTGGTTAGCAAGTGAGAGGCAGAGACGCTTTGTGTGAGAGGACTGTTGGTTATCGAAGTGAAAATTAAAATCACCTAAAAATCACTGCGGTTCAGAGAATAGGAGTCAAGGAGGGCTTCAAATTTGGGATGAAACATTGAATCGGTGAGATTGTTAGTTCTGCTAGGGGGAGGGCGATAGATACAGGAGAAGACAACAGATTGACCAGACATGCTAAGAACAACTTCTACAGCCTCGAAAGACAGATGGGGGAAGGGGAGGGTTGTGTTGAAGGAAAGGAATTCATCTAACACGTCCCTATACAGTACAGCGAGGCCCCACCTAAAGAAGAACGGGGGAAGGATTTAATTTTGTAGCCAGGAGGAGTTAGCTGCTTTAGTTTAGGTTCATGTCCATTACTTTTGAGCCACGTTTCGGTTATAACTACTAAATCAAAGTCATGCTCAAAAACATAGTCCGCAATATAGTCCGCTTTGTTATCAGGGCAGACAGACTGGGCATTAAATACACATACACTAAAACTATCAGAGGATGGAATAGAGTTCAGCGACACAGATGACACGTCACACTGGTGGCTGGGTGCTGTAGGGGGAGGTGGAGATGGAGATCTGGGCGTTGAAGGCAGCAGTAGTGAAGCAAAGGGCTGGTTAGAGGACAAGTCAGGGTCAGAGTCACAGTCGTTGGTCACACAGATGTCGACACATGGTTCAGGTACACAACGCGGGGATGAAGGGGTGGTGGATAGAACAGATACAGAGTCACAGTGCTGGAAGGCTGATGAAGGAGAAGCTGTGGTAGACAAAGCAGGAGACACAGGAAAGTTGAGTGGAGTCGTCATGGTCGTCAAGCAGGCAGGAAGAGGTGGAAGGAGGCAGACATCTAGATGGTGAGGGTGGAGTGAGTTGGTCAGATGATGATGATGAGGCAAGCGGCGCAGATAGAAATGGCACACTTGTCCGGGGTTTGTTTTCACGGGGGTATCTTTTTCTGGGTAGAGACACGCCGAGGTCAAGTAGGCGAAGCTGCGAGATAGAATCAGCTTGCAGGCGAGCACATGGAATCGCTAACAGCTCAGAAAGCGAGTACTTGATGCGCACACAGTCTGGGATTGGGTTAGGCCTAGCACATTCTCTTGTCTGATGGCATGGTTGCTGGTGGTCAGTTAGAATAGCGCGGTCAGCAATGACAGGAGCATTGGAAAGTAGCTGTTCTTGCCTGGCTGAATATGACTGCTGAACAGGCAAGCAGCTGGCGTTGGGGGAAAATGGCTGTGCCGGCAGATTCAAATTGGCAGCTCTTGCCAACAGAAAAATATGAATCAAAAGAATTCTAATGCTCGGATGGACAAACAAAGCCCATGGAAAGAAAAAGTCCCACATGATGAACTATCATGCACAGTATGGAGAACAAGCACACACTAGAACACAGCAAACACAGACAAAAGCGGGAGGAGCTCAGTCACTCGAACCGATGGCAAGTGACCTCGACCTCGAAGCATACATTCAAGCACTAAAATTGTCATGGTTAAAAAAACTACTTACATGCGACAATAAATGGAAGAAAATAATACACAATTTAGATTCTGATATATTAAATTTCAGCAACTTTGGACCAAAAAAGTTTATATATAATAATGCATTCCATTGTTTTTGGACAGACGTATTCAAGGCATATGATAAACTAAGCTTAAATGTTAAATTAAAAGATCAGAGATAAATTAATTCTGAACCTATATTTTACAACGACAAGTTTCAAATAAACGATTTATTGAAAGACAATGGAGAATTTTTAACGTTTAGGGATTTTTCGCAGAAGTATGGAATAACTTAATTTTCTTAGTTATCTAAGCTGTGTTCAATCTATTCAAAACTATATGAGACAAAGAAATATTACTTGCGAAAGCAAAGAAAAAAATGAAAATGCAAAAGCATTGAAAATTATATTTAGCGTGAAGAAAGGAAGTAAAGTGTATTATAACTTAATTTTCGAGCAGAATGAAATCTATGATACACACGCTTTTATGAAGTGGGAAAGAAAACTTGGCATAATTGTTGATTGGGAAAAGGTTTTGAAAAAATAAAGAAATAAAGAAATAAAATGTAGATGGTTTCAACTTAAAATATGCCATAGGATCCTCGTAGCAAACTGCACTTTGAAAAGAATGAGAATCATTGATTACGAAAAATGCAACTTTTGTAATGAGGAAATAGATACTATTCAACACTATGTATGGTTTTGTGAATACTCCCAACTGTTTTGGATGGATTTAGAAAGAATGTTGAAAAACAAATGCTCAAACTGTGAAAGACTAATGCTAACTGCCGAACTGGTTTTATTTGGTGAAGACAGCAGGACAATGACAGATCAAACGTTCGATCTGATAATATTAATTGCTAAGTATTTTGTATATCAATGTAGAATAAACAAAATAAAACCGATTATTCAGAACTTTCGAAATGAACTAACGAAACAATACACCGTAGAAAAATGCACACATGTAATGGAAATGCGCCTTGATGATTTCAAAAGAATGTGGTTACCTTACTTAAACTTTATACCTACGTCGACCTAATTATTGCTATGTTTGTTATTTAATTAAGTCTGTGTAAGATATTGTACATGGTGTTTAGTCCACTGCATTTGGCTTGGAAATGTTGAAGTTGAATTTTGTAAAACCACTGTAAAACAGGAATGTTATTTGACTATTGTTACAGCACAGTTCAAAAGGTTTTCCTTTTTTCATATGATGTATATGTATTTCCTTATTATAAAGTATTATTATTATTATTATTATTATTATTATTATTATTTGTTTTTTTTTCTTTCCTTTGTTTTCCACCTGTATAAAAAAAACACCTTCTTGTTGATTTTAAGTTCACTTAATGAAAAGAGAACCTTCATTGCAAGGGGAAAAAAAAAAAAATAATAAAGAAAACAAAAGGAATTGTGTTTGACCTTTGGCATATTATAGTAGTTCATAGTTTGTTCTTAATTGCTTTTGTAAAGCGCGATGAGCCTGCCCTTTAGGCGGGATATCGCGCTATAATTATACGTCTACCTTATTCTATTATTCACACGTAACAATATATTAATTTAAAACTACCCGTGTATACTTCATTTCTTTGAGTTACATTTTTTTGGTCAGGTGCATATTTTCAACGAAAAATACCGTTTAGTTTCTTTCAAATGTTATTATTCTCGTGAGAATGTCGGTTTATTGTTTGTCTGAGATGCCCCAGTGGTTTTCTCATGGGTAAAGTTTGATTGCTTTGGTGGTGGCATCAGTTTCTGCGCAGTGCCAAGTCCATCTCTCAATTATCACCGTCCTTTGTTCTCTGACAACAAAATGGTTCTGGTTGGTACTTTTCGGCTTTAGTCTTGTCAGCTGCTCTTTGATTTTGCTAGTGGTTTTCCCCAATAAAATTATATGAAAGTATACCTTGTCGTTGGATTCTGAACTTGCCTTCTGTCTCTCTCTGTCTCTGTTTGTCTATCTTTCTGTCTCTCTTTTGCTCTCTCTATCTGTTTCTCGTCTCTGTCTCTTCTCTCTGTATCCTGCTAATCTGTCTGCCTGTCTCTCTGTGTATTTATCTGTCTATCTCTTCCTCTGTTTCTCTGTCTATTAGTCTTTTTCTCTTTCTTTCAGACAGATTGACAACTCCGACAGAGACAGACGTAGAAAACCACAGACTAGAGACATACCCTTCAATAATCTTTACCCTTTTCTCTCCTTCGTTCCTTACCCTGTAATCATCCGAGTTCTGCAAATCATTAAAAGGAGCCTGGGTTCTAATCTTGTAGAAAAAAATCCCCTCCCTCTTCTTCCTTCTACCTATGTAATACAATTATCGCCGCGCGCGCGCGCGCGTGTGTGTGTGTGTGCGTGTGCGTGCGTGTGTGTGTGTGCGTGTGCGTGTGCGTGCGCGTGCGTGCGTGCGTGCGTGTGTGTGTGTGTGTGCGTGTATGTGTGTATGTGTGTGTGTGTCTGTCTGTCTGTGTGTGTATCTGTCTGTGTGTGTGTGTCTGTCTGTCCGCCCTGTAACTCCTGAACCACTGAACAGAATCGATTCAAATTGTGTGTGGTGGTGTATCATAGTACATATAAAACTTGTGACCGTGCTGACCTTGACATTGGCGTATGACCATTTCGTTTACGAGCCATATCTTTCATACTATTGGACTTACAGACTTAAAAAACTTGATAGGTATGTGCATTGACTTTTGGTAGTTCTGAATATGGTATACCGAGCAAGGTCAAGGTCAAGGACATTGGTAGATCTTGAAAGTGGTTAGGGTCTATTTCGTGTTTTAGCCATATCTTTCACATTTTAGCTTGACAAAATCGCTTTAAATTTTGTGTGGCAGTGTTTCACCTTGAGTAGAAGACACCCGAACATACATTATTGGCGTTCTGACTTTGACCGTGAAGTCTGACCTTCAATGACTACTATGATCGGCTACAATGTGTGTCCGTGTGTGTGTGTGTGTGTGTGTGTGTGTGTGTGTGTGTGTGTGTGTGTGTGTGTGTGTGTGTGTGTGTGTGTGTGTGTGTTTGTGTGTGTGTGTGTGTCTGTCCAGGCGATTGTGCCCAAACCGTTGGCCATAGACCACTATAACCATATATATTCTTTATCAGCATATTATAACCTATCCAGCTCCTGAAGTTTGAAGCGCCAGTGCAAACCTCCGCCAAGGAAGACTCACAAAACCGAAATTTTCGTCTATGTGCTATATATTTTATGTCCGAGCTGCATCTCATGAACCAGTGAAAAGAATGGCTTTAAGTTTTGCATGGTGGTGTATCACAGTGCAGGAATGGTCACATAAAAAACTATAAACATGCTGACCTTGACCTTGAAGTTTGACCTTGAAACCCAAAATGTCTTCTTTCATATCGTTGGACTTACAATGTTCATACTTCGGACAAAGGTGGATTGACTAATGATGATTTGGAATATTGGGTATCGATGAAGGTCAAGGTCATGATCAAGGACATAGACCTTGGAGGTGTCAACTTTGTGTTTTGGCCATATCTTTCACATGTTTTTTTAGCTACAGGCTTCAAAGTTGGCAGACTGGTAGACTGCCTTAATGTCATGTGTGGTGCAAAGTATTGATTATCCTAATGACCTTGACCTTGACTTGAACTTATCTTTTTTTGTACCTGTGGCTGTAGTTTGGACACCATTGGGTTTACACCCACGAAACCATATATATTCTTGATCACCATGATCTAAGGAATGGAGTTGGATACATTTAAAAGCCACTTGACCTTGACCTTTACCACACAAACAAATACACAACAATTAAGTGCAAAGTGGCATTATTTTATTATTGAGACAAAACAGAACATGTAATATTTCAAATGTCTTTTTTAAACAACATAAAAAACACAACAATACTTTCCATCTTCACAGTTGAGCAGTCTCCAAATGATCAGGCTTAGACAGAAAATAAAATATCATTGTTGTTGAATGAAGTTCAGAAGTGTAAGAGGGAGGGAGAGGTGGGAGAGTGGAGAGAGGGTGGGAGTTAGAAATAGTGAGTACAATCTCATCAATGGCAATGCTTGCAGAGAAAAAGAAGTGGGTGATTGAAAAGGATAGTGGGGGTGGGGAGGGGGGAAGACAAGAGTGGGGGGGGGGGGGGGGTAGATAATACCATGCTGTACAGCAGTATATATGTTTTACAATGTCCAAAAGTAAAAATAATGATAATTTGAAAAGGGGGGGGGGGGGGGAGAAAAAAAGGGGGGGGGGGGAGAAAATGTGAATTCAAAGGGAAGCAGTTGGAGGAAAAAAAGTTAAATATTACAATACCATGTTGCGAAGATGCAAACAACAAAGATGCAAAGGCAGCAAACAGTAGTATAAAGACTGTTTACCACAACTGATAATAAAAGCATTTTGACAATAATAAATATCTATGAAAATTTGTGGGGAAGGGGGATGGAAAATGGGTTCTAGCATTGAAAAGGAGGTTCGCCGCCTATTGCACCAAACCCAGGTCTGACCCCAAGGCACCGAGGGGTGAGGGGGAAAACGGAAAGACTCCGTGAAAAAACCCCAGTCAGACGCACTAATCTTGACATTAGGGTTAAAGATGAAAACAATAAAGGGAGAAAAACTCTGAGAAAAATCTCAGAAACCCCCCCCCCCCCCCCCTGGGTAATTAGTCAGGACAAGTGAAATTAACCCCCTTTAAAAAGTGTGGGAAGGAGAGGGAGGGGAGAAGGGCAATGTGGGGGTGGGGGCTACACTAGTGCACGTACACACACACACACACACACACACACACACACACACACACAGAGGCATACAGATACAGAGGCATGCATGACCTTTACATTTGACCTTGAAGCTGTTACATGATGACGGTCTGTCCAGATAGAAGTGCCCATAATTTCAAAACTGTTGGCGTTAGACCCATATAACCTTTACATTCATGATCATCATCATAGCAGAAACCCAGTGGAAGACATTTTGAAGGGGCCAATAGCACAATGAGAGTGAGAGCTGAGGGGACTCTGATAACAAATGCTCACAATTTCAAAACTGTTGGCGTTAGACCACTATATAACCATATATACTCGTGATCAGCATTAACAGGGGAATGCAGTGGAAGACATTTTGAAAGGGCCAATAGCACAATGAGAGAGCCGAGAGCTCCGTAAACATGGACTACATTGAGTGGGAGACATTTTGAAGTGCTATCCTGGCAACTGCTATTCTAAAGACCTGTGCAGGGGAAAAGCTGCCACAAAGCGAAGCTAGCGCAGGGCGAAGCAACCGCGGGGTGTAGCTGCTAGTGCAGTATAGAAGAGTACTTTTCTTCTTGACCCACAGGCACTGAAAGTGAAGTATGTCTGCTCTGCAGTGCATCGCCTCTGGGTATAATTATATTCAAGCTAATATCGGAACGGGATCCCGGCCATTTTCATTAAGTCCTCCTAACGAAGCTAACGTTTCTACTCCGCTTCAGGTTTTTCCCTAAAGGGGTTGTAAAATAATTCGTAGCTGTTAACTCTTCGATAAGAAAAAGTCGTTGCTGTTTGCAGGTCTCTACTTTTATGCCAAGACTAAACCCTTGGTTTGGGCATTGCTTTTTCTCACTCCAAGATCAGAGATTTGTCTGGTTCTCTACTTCCCGAAGGAAGGAAGGTGCAATATGCGGGATTCTTTGAACGTGGATATTTGGTATTGATGGAAGTTCAGTTTAACGTCGCGTATCGGCTTTCGCCATGTACGACGGGCTGAACAAACCAACCAGGGTATAAACAAAAATTTATGTTCCCGAATCACTGTCTTAGCCAAAAGGCCGAGAAGCGATCAGAATCAACATTTGGTATTGATAGTCAGGACATGGGTTATGTATGCATTAATCTTTGTTGGGTTTCTTTCATTCTTACACTCTTTATCACTTACTCTTTCATCTCCTTTGACTGTTCTCTTTTTAGTTCAAATTAGAAGTATACAGCTGTCCAACAACATTTAGAGCCAAAACGGCAGGAAGAAGAAGAAGAGCTTAGAATATCCTGGAAATTGCTCTTAATGACGCGAAGAAGAGAAAAAGAAAACAACATTTAGTGAAAAACATAACCTCAAGGTCAATAGATTCTAATGCAAAATTATATACTATTCAAAGAAAAGTTACGGACCACTTGCTTCGGAAATTTCAGATTATGTTTTGAGTGTTTTAAGTGACATTTATATACTTTCTGATGTTGTAATATTATAGCCCAAAGTACGAACTCTTATGGAATGTAAACATATCCTACACAACATTACAAATGCGCCGATGGAAGACCGTTTAAGACGGTATCTTAAATGATCCAATGGGATGAAATTGCGCACTGTGCTGATAAACTTTAAAGCATAGCAGTGTTCAAACATGACCAATGAATAAAACTGCAACTTAATTTGTCTTCTCATCCTTGTCATTTACGCGTAAAAGAAATCCAAAGACTTAGCCCAAAACGCACACTTTGCCATTTGGCCTCTCAGAGGCCAATGATGACGTCACAGAGATTATAAATGTAATGAAAAGCATTATACTCAACCGCTAAAACAGTTTCAGGTAAATTAGTGGGGCAGTTCTTTAGGCAGAAACAGTTACGTTTTGCATCACTAATGTGGGGCTGAACCGCCATATTGAAAAGTCACGTGATCGTTAGCGTGTTTGTACATTTACTTGCCAACGATCCTTTCAAGAATTATACTGTGAACATTCTCCATATTTTTGTAAGCTACCCCATCGACTTGGTCATTGGGCCTGATCACGTGACCAGTAGCACATTTGTCCCAAAACATTAATTGCTCATTTGTCATGATGGGAAACCATGGGAAAAGAGCAATTAGTGTATGTTAAAAAAGCAATTAGTGGTTTTGGAGAAATGTGTCACTGGTCATATGACCAGGCCTAATGACAAAGTCAATGGGATACTTTACAAAAATATGGAGGATGTTCACAGTATAATTCTTGGCAAATAGAATGTGTAAATATGCTGAGGGTCTTCAGACATACCACTAGCTTCATGGAAGCCAGTCAGACATCACATGACTATCCAATATGGCGGTTTAGCTCCTCTTCAGTGATGCAAGACGTAACTGCTTCTGCCTAAGGAATTACCCCACTAATTTACCTGAAACATTTTTAGCGGTTGAGCATAGTGACAGTAATGTCTTTCATTACATTTCTAATCTCTGTGACGTCATCATTGGCCTCTGAGAGGGCAAATGGCAAATTGCGCGTTTTGGTACTGGTTTTACAATACCATCATGGCATATGATGATGGTCTCTTCATAAAAGTGAACCTCAGAGGCTGGAAATGTTTCCTTGGCTGCTCGGGATATTTATTTATTTATTTATAATAATTATTATATAATAATTATAATAATAATAATTATTATTATTATAATTATATTATTTATAATATATATTTGAATAGTATATATTAAAGTGGTACTCCAGTGCTAAACTTTTCCCCCATGAACCGTTAGAAATCGCCATCGCATGGCGTTTGTCAAAAACCGCTAAAGTCAATGAGCTGTAGTTAGCTCGATAACGAACCGCCAAACTCCTGTTTTGCACCTGGATTTTTTCAGGAAATGAAATCTCACTTTCAATAAGGGATCATCTTGATCCCTTATTGCTTCATTTGCATACGGTCAACTCAAGTAAGGTCAATTCTGGCATTTGGAACAACTAGGCCTCGCTTCCGAGGCTCTGTAGCGCTTTGCATTAATTTTACTCACTTTCAGCGTGCCAAAAGCCATTGAAATGGGCCGCATTGCTTTCTGTTTCCACTTCCACCAGCCTGAGCTCTTTGTTTCGAGCTAATTTCAACTAAACTTCAACAACACGGTCCGTTGAACGAGCGCCCTTTTACGTAGACTCGGTTATCCTTAAACAAGGGAACTAACTCTTGTCATCTTCAGATTAGCAGACGATGGTCTCAAACGTGACAGACACCAAACTGCGAAGAAGAAGAAGAAAGAAACAGCTGGCGATCAGAAATTTCAGGCACACAGGGTTTTCAAAAGAAAGAACACTTTCATCTGACATCAGCTGCGACATAAACATAAGAGTTTACAGAATATAAATGACGTTTTCTGAAACTGATGTTGAAAGAAAAGTGCATTTAGATCTAGATTCAAACCAAATGACATGCGTTGCTTGAAGCACATGCATCAAGCAGCGAAACAACAAAAGTGAGAAAGCAAGATCAAGGGACAAATACTGAAGCAACAACGACAACAACAAAATCTCCAAATCAACTACTGTCATGCAGTTCTACCAAGATCAGGATCAGTACGTTGCTCACGCCACTTCTGATGATAATCGCGACACGCCCTACTATTTGAACCAGCATCAATAATATTATGTAACGCGTGGGAATAGGCCTATGCCTACTGCACATTGAAGAGATGTTGAGAACCGGTTAAAGAATCCGAACCGGTTTTTCTCTTTGAGCCGTTTTTTTCGAACAGGTTTCTTTTCTCTAATAGGCCTACTCACATCAGTAGTTTCACCTATGCAACCACATATTTGTCAGAATATTCACACACACACACCCGCTCAACTCAAAACTCAGCTCAACTCAAAACATTTTAATGATGAGGCCATCTGCCCGTGTCAAAGGAAGGTGACGATGGGGTTAGTTGAAAATATACAGAGACAGAAAGAGAGTATAAAATACAAATCAAATATCATAGCAAGCTCATGATCATGTCCATTTATTGATAAGTAACGGCGCGCGCATGTGTGTGTGTGTGTGTGTGTGTGTGTGTGTGTGTGCGCGTGCGCGTGTGCGTGCGTGCGTGTGCGTGCGGGAATACAGACGTTTCGTACCCTGGACGTTTCGTACCCTGGATTGGTCGTTTCGTGCGTGCCGTGCGTGCGTGTGCGGACCAAAATCTTTTCGAACTAAAATATTTGCTCATCTTCTCGTATAAGAATAGAATTATAGAAATTAAATACGATCCACCATCCCGATTGATTATACTGCCACATTGCAAGCACAAAGCAACATTGTCTACAATCACTCAATCATCTTTTTTTCTTCAGGATAAAATGCCTCCAAATGTATGCCTGGCCCTTCGGGTTCGGTAATCCGTACCATAGAGGGGTAGGCCCACGGACCTACATTCTAATGTAAGTTCGTGGGTAGGCCTAACTCATAAATCGTTGCACCTTACACCACCAGACAACTACAATCAGCTACCTTCGGTTTACAAACACCTAATCTGCGCTGAGATTCAGTGTTGTTCTTCGAAAAGATTGCGTTATTCTAAGAAAAACTTACTTTCAGTTTACAGTTTTTAAAAAAAAGGTTCACAGCAACTCGAACCGGTTTTTCAAACCGCGAAATTTTAGCACCGGTTTTTCGGTTCAAATTGTGGTTTTTCCCAACTCTAGTGTGGGGTGGTGCCCGGATGGTGCCAGCATCCGGGATAGTGTCAATTAATCACCATGATTATTATGCTTGTGTAATCTATTATCAGAATGAGAATCACTTGATGACTGGTAGGCCTACAATTTTCTGCTTTCTGCATCAGGTTTAGCTATCTATTATGAGAAATTCAGGTCTGAGAACGATGCTTTTGCAGTGGTAATGTAGCATTGTGGCCCCCGACTCTGTCCCCAGTTTTGTCTATGTGTCCCCGTCTCTATGTGTCACTGTCTCCCCGTCTCTTTATTTCTCTTAACTCTAGCCGTAACCCAAACAATAAGCTTAACCCTTAACCCAAACAATAATCTTAACCCCTAACCCTATCCCAAACCGTTACCCTTATCCGAAGGACACTAGAAGCAGGAGCACATCGATAAGTGGACACATAGCATTAGAAACGGGGCACGGTGAAGGTGACGCCTAGAGACTGATACAGATAGAGGTGGGGGTACATCAAATTGATACCTTTTACAATTCACTGTATTATGTCATTGAAAACCTTACCGTTTAATCTTTATATAAGTTGTGTGTGTTTGCAGATGTTAGCTTGTCTGTGTGTGTATTTGTCAATGTGTGTGTGTGTGTGTGTGTGTGTGTGTCACTCTGTGTATGTGTGCCACTTTTCGATGTATTAGCTCAAATCTTATGTATTCATTTATTACATTTTATGCCTCACACTCGCACCAAATATCCTATCTTAGGTTGTATTTGCAAACTCTTGTATAAGGGGGCATGCACATTAGATCCGCAATCTCCTTACAGAAAACCCATTCACTTAAAAAACAAATAAGTGGATGGGTTTGCAGATGAGTTTCCAAGTGGGAATGGGTTTTGTACGGAATCTGCGGATTGCGGATCTAATGTGCACATACCCTTACAGCATTAATATTGCAAACTCTACATTCTGCTGTGTTTTCAGTGGTGACAGCAAAAACATTTATTTTATGTTTTAAATGACAACAAAGATTTGCTGATTAGCTACTTGATTGACTGATTGCTTGATTGATAAATTGATTTATTTATCTGAGATGCTGATGTAATTCAATGTCTGACTGAAGCCACTTGGTATTTGATTGCATGCCAATTGTTAGTAGAATAATGTTTGCCGGTGAAGCCACTTTCTATTCAGTTGCCATTATTGAAATGCATAGACTTGCCAACTTTGTCTTAATACTACAATCAGCTACCTTCTTAATACTGTATACATGTTTGTATATATTGGATAAAATCGGTTGGACAAATTTGAATGCCATGGGTATCATAGAATCATTATGATTGTTAAAATAAGGAATACATTCCAGTATTTGAGAAAATGTAAGATTAATTACCTGAATCTTACAACATGCATCTTTAGTACATTGTTTCGTATCTGTATTGTTTCGTATTTGCACTGAAAAAAGGATACAGCATATTGCGTTTATTGCAAGAGTACATATGTAATAATGCATGAGAAATAATACATCATTTTTTTTAAAAATTCAGATTTTGCTTTCACAGCATGTTACAAGGAGTTTCAATGAATACACAGAAAACAAGTTAGAATTTTCTCATGCACCATCACATATTTCATGTGTTACAAATGTATTCTCCATTCTCCTTCATAGACCTCAAGCTGACCTACATTTTATAGATTTCCCAGCACGCGCGCACGCATGCACACACACACACATGCCTGTGCAGAATACCAACTCTTTCAATTTTTTTCTTAGTACACCAAAAAATAAAGTGATCAATTTTATTAACTGGGAAAATACTTTAAAATGTCCCTCATTAATAAAAATAAGAATGGGAATTTATACAGTGGAACCTCCCTTATAAGACCTCCCATTATAAGACTCCCTCCCTTTTATACATGATTATACTAATTATTGTGGCGGTACCATAGCCGATGAGGCTTAACTGAGGCGTGGTCACTGCTACCACCTATCTGTATTGCTAAAAAAAATCGGGACTTTACTGGTGTTGCACTGCCTCCGGGCATTGCCTTCAATATTGTTCCCACCATCTTTGTATCTACAAATGTCCCATATGTGTCAATTCCAGACCGAGAGGACGTAAAACACCATTTTTCATTCATTCATTCATTCTTCTTCCTCCCTTTTAAGACCTACTTCTCTGAGACATTGCCCTTTGTAAGTATTAACAATTACCTATCTTATAAGACCCCTCCCTTATAAGACCCCTCCCTTATAAGACCCCTCCCTTATAAGACCCCTCCCTTATAAGACCTCAATTTGGATGATTTGTGAAGGTCTTATAAGGGATGTTCCACTGTATAGCGCTCTTTCTCACATGAGCTTAGTGCGCTTTAAATTGATAACAAGAACATTAAAGGCAAACAAATACTGAATCATTAGAAAGTAAAATAAACATGATGCATGCACGCAACGTTC
The DNA here is from genome assembly GCA_017654935.2 of Phymorhynchus buccinoides. Classification (NCBI taxonomy): domain Eukaryota; kingdom Metazoa; phylum Mollusca; class Gastropoda; order Neogastropoda; family Raphitomidae; genus Phymorhynchus; species Phymorhynchus buccinoides. Next base: position 36,190,138 of record CM065692.1, read on the forward strand.
TCTTTCTTCCTCACACACATACACACACACACGCAGACACACACACACACACATGAATGCACGCACGTACACATACACGCACACACACACAATAGTAAATAAAATAGTTACAATATAAACATTCTAAGAAACATAGACACATTCACCTTCTTAACCAAGCTTATATACAATACTGGAAATAAAATCATACTGCCATCGACATACCAGTTACGTGACTAATTATAATAGACAAATTTTGCAAAAACAAAGATACCCTTCTACCTCCTTTACAAGCGTTTAAAGTTTAGAAGACTTAGATTGTCTACCACATTCTTCTTACAACTTACAAAATTGTAAAACAAACTTTCACAAGATTTCTGCAATGAAACCCCCCCCCCCCCCCCCCCCCCCCCCCCCCCCATTACTACATTCCCAAACCACTACCACCACCCCAAAAAATATTTGAAAAAAAGAAAGTGCTCGTGGTTTTTTCCCTTGATCTGTATACCCCAAAAAATATTTAAAATCTGTTAATCTTGTCACACACATAAATATGAAAAGTGAAAATATGAAAAAGGTATGAATTTTATATATGAAGTGTATAAGGGCAAAAAGTCAGAATCATCCCACAAACATCAAATGAATAAATAAAATAAAGTGATCAACATTTCAAATTAAATCTATGACAAAAACAACAACCCAATTCTTTCAAACAGGCATACACAAAATGAAGTGATTTTTTTTCTCATTAACTGTATTATAACAAAACAACTTTTTGCAAATCTTTCATATTTTTTAACCCCCCCCCCCCACCCACACACACACACAAGTGATGTGTATTTTAAACAAAATAACTATATGACAACAACCAGCAACATCTTTGTAGATATCTTGTGTCTCCAACACTAAATAAAAAAGCGGTTCATTTTTTTTTTATAGAACTGTATTGTCTGACAAAAACAATTATTTGAAACCTCTTTTATCCCCCACCCTCTAAAAAAGTAAAAAGAATGTCCTCTTTTTTTTATCAATTGCACAACAAAAAAGAATTCTTTTAAAACTTTCTTAGACGCCAATCACCCCACCCCCCCTCCTCAAAATAAATAAATTTAAAGAATTGAAAAAAATAACTACAACCAAACACTTTTTTTCACATGTCTCTTATTTCTACAATCACACACACATACAAAGATAATAAACTCATTAATCTTTTTTTTTCAATGTTTCTCCCCCACACACCCACAAACACAAAAATATTTCTTTTATAATTAATTGAATAATGATTTTAAAAAATTAAAATATTCCTCAGTTCTATCACCTCAAATCTCTTATTCCTTACTCACACACACACACACACACACACACACACACACACACACACACACACACGCATGCATGCATGCATGCATGCACGCACACACGCAGACATACACACACACTTAATATCAAAATTCTATGAAATAACTACGTACAAAACCACTCAGAACACACACACAAAATATCTACCATATTCAACTTTGCATAGACTACATGCTTTGATCTAAGAGGAAAACTTGATTTACAAGCATATCATTTTGCTAGCATAAATTAATTAACAAATAAATGAGTTGTAAAAAGTATGAATGTATCACAATAGAGATTTTCTTTTATATTAAACTGTATCCTTTTGGATCCAATAAGCATGGGTTGGACATTTTTCTAGGCTAGAAATGTTAAATTCATTGGAACAAAAATGTGTCTACTGATACCAGCCACCATGACGCAGAGGAAATGTTGCCAACTAATGGGCTGGGAAGTCTTGAGTTCGAATCTTAAGGCGAGTTTTCTTTCGGTCTGGGACTGACTACTACCTAGAGTGAGAGTGCCATGTGAAAACTGAAACCACACGGTCGAGCTTCATCTATTGACGGAATGATTCTGAGAAAGTTGCTCCAGTTTTACCACCAACATTGCAGGTTCTAGGACCTGGTTAACCCCTGTAGAATACAGCCTTGTCATGTGGTTTCAGACCAATAAGGAACTCCATATCATCATCAATCATAAAGAATTAAAACAAAAGTATCAAATTATGTATACTTGCATGCCTGCTCTATGGTGACCTCGGTTTCAATTTCCAACTCAGTCTATGCCCTTGATGAGTTCGGGTCAAAGTCATGGGGATCAGTGTGTTCTGGGGAGCTGTCAATGGACGGACGTAGTGATGCCCTTGAAGGAGGACCTCACTCACGCTAGGTCCTTGGCTAAGACATTATTGTCATTAGTAGTGAACTTAGTAGGTGGTGCCCTGCGTATGTTAGCTCAGAACAGGCTTCACTGAAGTGAGACTCAGCTGCAGTGCAATGTCTCCTCTGGTGGTTGCCTCCTGATGGGATTTGCTCCCCTTGGACCGCTGATTTTGGGTTCCGTGACCTGACAAACCAGGGTGTTGGAGTAGCATGGGAGTAACGGTACTATGCATCCCAGAACACAAGTTGGGACAGTAGAAAATAAGAAAAGTGTCTGTTAATTGTACACAAGTGTAAAATATCTCCCTTTGCTTTTAAGATCTAAATATATTTTGTTCTTTTTGTACCTCTGCTTGTTTTATTATAACAATTTATTTGACAACAAAAAGCAGATTAAAAATATAATAAAACTAAAAGAATTCCAATTTAACAAATTATGAAGAAAAATTATGTGGTGACTGGTGCTGATTTCCTTGCTTTGCTGGAAGCTCTCCGGCATCCTTTACACCCTTTCCTTGTGGTCCACTGTACACTATAGCGAGTTCCATTCCTCAGCATGTGTAGCATCCTACACAGAGGGATCCATCCACACTGCTTCTGAACACACACACACACACACACACACACACACACACACACACACACGCACGCACGCACGCACGCACACACACACACACACACACACCGCACGCAAGTGCGAAAGGTTTCTGTTTACCCTGCGAAGCATAAGGTGGGCTCTTGGACTACACCTGCAATCATACATAATATGCATGCGCTCTTCAAGTGCGAAAGGTTTCTGTTTACCCGGCGAAGCATAAGGTGGGCTCTTGGACTACACCTGCAATCATACATAACATGCATGCGCTCTTCAAGTGCGAAAGGTTTGTTTACCCGGCGAAGCATAAGGTGGGCTCTTGGACTACACCTGCAATCATACATAATATGCATGCGCTCTTCAAGTGCGAAAGGTTTCTGTTTACCCGGCGAAGCATAAGGTGGGCTCTTGGACTACACCTGCAATCATATATATAATAATTTAAAAAAACAGTCATTCATATGTCTATGACAATGTCAATGCATTAACAAAATCAGTCTCATTAGGTACAATAATCAATATTATAATTTAAGCATACAGCATACAAATCAATACATAAATAAAATGAATAATTAAAACAGTATACAATGTATTAATTGTATTAACTACACAACCCAACAAAGCAATGGTTGATTCCTTTCATGGATCAAGTGATAAAACTCACTAAAACAAAGCAATGTAACTAGACTAGATCTAGGCATAATTTGTTTGATATACAGTGGAACCTCCCTTATAAGACTTCCTCCCACTTAAGACCTACTTCTCCGAGACTTCGCCCTTCTTTGTAAGTAAACAAAATTACCCCCCTTATACAATTCCCTCCCATTTAGACCTCATTTTGGATGACTGATTTTTGAAGGTCTTATAGTAAAGAATGCTAGAATGTGTTACTTCCCATGTACATACACATGTGTGTGTGCGCCCTTACACACATACACACATGAGCGTGTGTACACACACACACACACACACGGGTGGAGATTTATGGAACAAACTACCCTCCATTTTAAAAAACATGAACAACAAGTACTTCAAGAAAAAAATGAAAATGTATCTCTTTAACAGAACATAATTGATAACTTTATTCCAATTATTTGAAATAATGGAAACGTAGCCTACATAACATATTTTGGTAAGTAAATGTGATGTTTTAAATGTTTCGTTGTTGATGTTGATGTATATATTTATTGTACATAATATGCTATTCGCCCAGTCCCCATCCTTTTTCCTGTTTTTGTGTGTGGAATATTTGCTTGTTTCTTTAATTAATTGTTTACTTGTATATTTTCCTTTTCTTGTTCGCTACTTTGGAATGTTTAGTTCTTTATTTTTTCTGTACATCATTTTTTATGGATGGCTTGTTGAAAAAAAGCATGTTTTTGCTTATACAATGTTCCATCTGGAAATAAAATTTTGACTTGACTTGACTTGACTTGACTTGACACACACACACACCTCTGCATAGTATTATGGATACCACAAATTAAATGGCTGTTATGTGAAGTGAAAGTTGTGTTTTACGTCCTCTCGGCCGGGCAGGCACATATGGGACATGTATATTAGTTGGGTATGTAACTGAGGAAAAAACATTTACAAGACAAACGTGGACAAAACGTGGACATACATAATAAGAAAGGGGTACTGATATTCTATAATAGATAGCAAGATAAAATATTCTTTTTGAAAAGATTAGGAACCGAAGTTCGTGTTAAGAAGAGAATAATGATGTAAAATCTTGCTTAAAATTCTTATGAATGAAAAATGGTGTTTTACGTCCTCTCGGTCATAGACACATATGGGGACATTTGTAAATACAAAGATGGTGGGAACGATACTGGCTGCAATGCCCGGAGGCAGTGCAACACCAGTAAAGTCCCGAGTTTTTAACAATATAGATATGTACTATATGTACTGCTAATTAGTTTAAAATTCTTATGTCTTGCCTGGCCCAACCAAAACAACCCAAATGATTAAAATTCAAGGGCTACAGGTTTAAAATTCGAAAATTTATTTTATTATTAAAAGCCAGCGATGGCCCATAATTATCTTTAAAAGTTGTATATACAAATATTTATGTAATTTATTTACAAAATTTTTGACTTGTATATTCAGGTCAAAGGGCAAGGGCCCTGTTATATAAAAGGATTTTAAAATATCCTACCGGGGGAGAGAACTCTCTCCCCGGGGACTTCCCTGAAAACATTTGACAGAATGGCTGTTATGTAATTTTTTCCATGAGCTAAATCAATTTATCAGTCACACAATTCAAAAGTTTATCATGTATTAGTAAAATAATGCATATGTTTTAAACAAATAGTAACTGCAGCTTGTGCTGTGACACCCCAACCCCCAACCTTCTTTGTTTCTTATGTAATTGATAGAAATTATTAAAATAGTTTTCAAACATGAGAAAAGGCATACACAATAAGTACCAAAAACAAACATAAAAATAGTTAGGCCCAGCTTGTCAGTAGGACAAAATCTCTGTAAGAGTTTCAGAACAAAGGGAGAATGAACCAGTAAGGCAGAAAGACTGACTATAAGTTTAAAAATGGGAAAAGGCATAATCAATGGGAGTTACAGATTAGAGGAAGTCACAAGCACCAAACTTCTAGAAGGTGGAAAAACTATTTGTTTGAACGACCCGCACCAGCATCCACATGAGGGGAAAGCCTGTTCAGCAAAGCGCGCGCGCACGCGCACACACACACACACACACACACACACACACACACACACACACACACGCACACACACACATGTATGTGCGTGTGCACAATATTTCACAAACCATAGAATGGGCTAGATAGTTAAGTTTTTGCTTTGTGCTGTGACAGCTTCTAAAGTTATAGGCCACGTCTACATTTTTTTTAAAAATCAGGCAAATACTTTCAGCTTTGTGATGTAGTGATGCCAAATCTAGATTTTTTAAAAATTATTAATAACTACATTTTGATTTTTTTGGGTCAAATCATTGTGTTGATAAATTTGCACAGTTCTCTTCAGTAACCCTCAGCTGTAGCACACAGTCAATCTGATGATGGAAAATTAAACACTAACGGTATAAAACAACAACAAACTGTTGATTGTGGATACTTTTTTGAAGAACACACACACACACACACACACGCACACGCACACGCACACACAGTCACACACACACACACACACACACAAAGTCATGCGCGCAGACAATCACACAGTCGCACACACACACACACACAGACACATGCGCGATGAAGATAAGGCTACATTGCTGTAACTGTCAACTCACTCACTGTGTCACGTAGTGTGTGTGGTCACAATCAATCCTTTGAATATTTTGCCATGGAGCTTCTACCACATACATGCCGTTGGTGTGTATCCTCTTCGGAGTCGTATGATGCAGCCAACGTTTATATCTTGTCACTGGGAGCCGACTCTGCTCAATCAAAACAACACACACCACCAGATAAAAGAGACCCACAGCCATACAAGCTGAAGTTGTGGCTGTTGTTTTGCAATGCAGCCTACTATATATCTAGTCTTGTGCTTGCATTATATACCTAGTCTAACTTATTCAATAACAACACTTTAACAGCATTAGCCTGATTAGGACGACATTTTTCTATACACCTTGTGACCTTACTTTACAAGTCTAGCAACACGCCGAGTGTTGACTTTCGAACGGAATCTATCCTAGTACTCCTAGCCTTATTTTTATTTTCTTATTAATTAACACATCAAGAGTAGACTACGTTGCACTGCTAAATTGGCTATAATATTATTAATATTACTTATCTGCAATACTATTTCTAGTAAATTCGATCACACTCGCTAGATCAGGCAGAAAAGAATAGTGAATGGTGTAGGCCTACTATTGCTGAAACTGACAGTGTTAGAATAGATCTAGACTAAATTTCGCACATCGTCGGCGAAGAAGCTTACATTAGACAACTTACTCGATAGGCTTATCCTCTCGCTTTCATTTCCTGTGACTGACTGTTTTGACACACATGCAAACATTCTCGTGGTCTGCATCAAAACAAACAAAAAGTAATAAAATCAATGGAAGGACACTGCCACTCTGCCAAAGTTTGAAAGATTGGCAGTACGTGCTAGGCCTAGGCCTATATGGTTTGGGATTGCCATCTCAGAACATCTCCCAGCATTCATATTTACCAAATATGGCATGTATTTTAATTGCTTCCGAGGTGAGAGGACAATCAAGGTGTGTCAAAGTCAGTTTCAACCGTTTATTAAAAAACGGTGTCGATTTATTTAAAAAAAATGTTGGGGGTAAGCTCTTGGTTATGATAAGAAGTCTTTCAGCCACGTTTAGAGCGATCCTGGAGTACCACTTTAAAAAGTAAAAGTTTTAGTAGTTCTAAGCTGAGCTGGAACTTATATATATATAATAGGGAGAAGCGTAGGGAGGAGCGGGAGAAGTTCTGGATGCATAAACTAAGATCAGAACATCCAACTGGACTGAACGACAAGACAAAGTGAAATCAACAACAAAGTCAAAAGAAAAAGAAAAAGTGATGGCCAAAAAAGGCGAACACGGAAACATAAGGGGGTTGTGTGTGTGTGTGTGTGGGTGGGGGGGGGGGGGGGCAGGATAGGGGGAGGGGAGGGTTGAGAGAAGGTTGGAGGGTGGGGGTGAGGGTGGGAGTGGGGATGGTAGTGGGGATGGTAGTGGGGGAGGATATTTGAGGAGTAGGGGATAGGGAAGAAGATGGTGAAGAGATAAAAAGATAGATCATGTACGTCGTTTCATTCAGAACAAGTGGGCCGCCTATTTCGTCATACCATCACGTCATTCAAAACTTGCGTCATCCATTCATTGCTTTTCTACGTCACTCCATTCACTAGAGTCATAGACTTTTTGCTCAGTCCTAATAATACCTTTTGTTGATAAACAAATCGTGTCTTTAGTTTTAGCATAATTATTGGTTTTAATTTAGAAGAAACATTTCTTCATTAAATAGGGTTTAATTGTCACTTCATTTTTCATAATTGTATTGACTTATCCTACATTTTCACTTTTTATAGTGAGAGGAGAGAGGGTAGGGAGAGGGTGATATGTGTGTGGGGTGTGTGTGTGTGTGTGGGGGGGGGGGTGTGGGGGGGGGGGGGGGGGAGTGTTGACAAGGCAATGATAAAGTTTAAGGATACGTCATTTTAGTTGGCTTAGTTTCTATGGAATGTCATCGTTCTACGTCATCAGTCTTTTTTACGTGGTGTTTCTACCTTTGTCAGTTCTGTACCTTGAAAAAGAGGGGTTACCCCCTCGAAAGCTTGGATAAAAAATTAGAACTTACAAAGGATTTTTTTTTTTTTTCTTCAGATGTATATATATATATATATATATATATATATATATATCAGCAAATCAGCAAAAAAGTAAATCAGCACAATTTATATAATTTTTAATTTTTTTAATTTTTTAAATTATTTTATATTTTTTGTGTGAACACGGAACATTACTCAAAGTTAACGTTAACTGGTTTTGTTTCTGAGGTTCACAAATAAAGACATTGGACACAGAAAAGCTTTATCAAAGCAAACTATATAATATATATGTATACAAACTATCCTGACAAAATTAAAATAAAGAAATGTAACTCTCTCTGTAATTAACTCCCCTCACCAAAGTTGTTTTCGGCACCAAGTCGCCTAGCAAAATAATTATAAGCAACAGCCACATTGAGACAGACCAAGGTTCATCCTCAAAAAAAGGATGACCCAGAACTGCCTATTTATTTATTTATTTATTTATTTATTAAGACAACTTTTATAGCGCCTAATCTTTAAGCTCTAAGCGCTTTACATAAATCACTAAAATGAATAGTAAACACAATGAACAAAAAGTATACATTAAGCATTGACCAATACCCCCCTTCCCTGATCCCTCAGTCAATTTCTCAATCACGCCCAAATAATGAATGACATAATCTACAGTACACTTTCGCAACCAACTTGAAACACTCACACTGATGGACACTTAAAGACGCCCAGGCCACACTATTAACAAATCACACTCACACCCACACTTATAATGATAGAGAGAGAAAGAGAACGAGAGAGAGAAAGAGACAGACAGACAGACAGAGAAAGACAGAGACGGAGACACAGAGAG